>OY282467.1:13704095-14304095 GCA_958295575.1 Leucania comma | reverse complement strand
TCATCGTTTTTCAGTCGATGCCCCACATAATATATGCCTAGTTTTAAAATTCTCATCCTCACAAAACTTATCCGGACGCAAGGACCACTCAAACTTTCCTATTTGGATTTCTCTTCAATTTTTTCTCTGATAATATTTTTTTCATACTATATTTATCTTATATATTTTGTTTGAAGTTCAGGTGATTTTGCATTTACTAATTCCGTATTATTGTCGACAAAGCTTAGGTCTAATTATGACCCAGTATTTTGCCCTTAAATATCCTTATCTACTATTCGATGTAATAGTTTAGATTATTTTTTTACATTTAAGACTAACCGTTGTCCATCTGATATACGTTCTTATACTCCATACGACTTGTGCATGTGCTATTTGTCTGCAACACCCGTACATCGCTGGAGTGCGTGGGCGCCGCTGTGCTCTCGCTAGGAACTTTTGAGATGGTCCTTGACACGCGCTCGGCCGCCCTCAACTAATCTCATCTTTTTGTCTGTTCTACTCTTTCCGGACACGCCGAACACGCGCCGCTGCGCAAAAGGATTTCGAGGTACACAGTGGTTCATTCATAGTAATGGCTGGCTCTTACGATGATCGACACGACCTTTATGACCTTTAAGATTTAGTCACGGTCACCGTGAGCATCTAGCGATGATCGTTCGAGGTCGTAGGGCTTTACTTGTAGTTTTGAGGCTTACAGATTGTTTTTAGCCGTTGTTAGCGTTGTATTAGTTCTCCCGAGTGCGGCGAGCGCCGATGCGCGCAGTCGTGCATGCACATAGACGCCCTTTGTTTATTATCTGTTTATATTAACGCACCCGACAGCTTGCATTCGTATCGTGGATCGTCCGGCGAGCGGTCTCGATCTTTCGCTCTCGCACTTTGTGCCGAGATTTAGTTCGTTCGTCCCCTATCACCCGGAATCATAGCGAGCGTCCGTCAGCGCTAAAGCTTAACGGACACGAGTCACGAGGTCAGTCGTAGAGCATTCGCCATCTCACAAGTTCCGGTGCGGCCCGGGTGGCGCACCGCGCACCCGCACCGCTCCCCGCACCGCATCT
The DNA here is from genome assembly GCA_958295575.1 of Leucania comma. NCBI lineage: Eukaryota > Metazoa > Arthropoda > Insecta > Lepidoptera > Noctuidae > Leucania > Leucania comma. The sequence goes on along the minus strand of OY282467.1, from coordinate 14,303,037 downwards.
GACCTCGCACACTGCACTCCCGCCCTGCCGAACTCCTCACCCTCGCTCTTTGCTCGATGTCTCAACTGCATAAACTAAATAACGCCACTTTAATTCCGATTTTACTATAATGTCTTGTTTAAAAAACAATCTGGTCCTTATGGTTTCCAATATTGGATTTATCCGCGTACAATTTAGTATTAAGGAATTAAAGAACACAATGAATTGGCATGCATTTTAGTTTTTGCGCTCGATAAACGATACACTAACTGAATTAGATTAAGGCGGGTTACTTAAGCCGTTAGTGTATTGGGCTCTAATCCTCGTATCGCATGTATGTAAATGTGCATGGATTTTTTAAAAATTTCCTTTGGAGTTGTGACTCGTTGACTGTAATACATTTTTAATTAATTACAGGTCAATTTATGATAGCGTAGACTGAGTGTTCGGTAAACGAATCACACAAATTACGATACAGAAACTTGAGTGGATAAGAGATCTAGAAATATGATACCTAACTCCTTGCTCTGATAATCACAACATTGAACAGACTAACCATTCCACTTCAAAGGAAATAAATATTTATTATTTTTATCGATGTGTAGATATTCTATTATAAGATATATTGCTGATGCATGGATTTATTTTAGTGTACTAGATTTGCTTAACTGCTTAGTATTGTTTTTTTTTATACTTACATACTACTTTATATGCATACCTATCTGTGAATATGTTTGATGAGTAAAAAAATCCTGTTCTGTGTTATAATTTTTTTATAAATTGTCTTGAGGTTAATCGTAGGGAAAGTGAGCATATCTTTACCTAGCATAAAATAAAGTCGCTTTCGCCGTCTGTTTGATGGATAATTTCTAAACCATGCAACGGATTTGGTTTTCGCAAAAAAAAAGAGAAGAATCGAAGGCGTATGTAATATAAATCAACACCCACTCAGCCGGAGGGGGTCGCGAGTCCTTAAGATAATTATTATTAATGGACTGGCCTGTTGTTCTAGTGGTCAGTGGCCCTGACTGCTATGCCGGAAGTCGTTCGATTCCCACCCAGGACCAATGTTTGAGTGATGAGCACGATCATTTGTTCTGTGTCTGGGTGTAATTTATCTATAATATGAATATATTTAGAAATAAATAAGTATTTTTATCAGTCGTCAGTACTCATAACATAGGCTCTGTTTAGCTTGGGCCAAGACGGCGTTGTGAGATGGTTGAAAAAAAAAATCTCTGTCAAAACATTAGCGAAAAATTATCTATATGTGAGAGATTCTGTTAGTTTATCCTATTGTTTTAAGATGTAATTAAATGAAAATAATACAAACTGATTGTTAATAACTTTCCTTTTGAAGTTCCTTAAAACATTAAAACAGTTTTTAGGTCTATAACCAGAAGAGAGTATATAATAGTAAGGTAATGTAGCATCATTAACACCTCGCAAAGTTTTTACCATGACAAAACCTCACATTGTATTCTTTGGTTACATAACAATGAAAACAATCATTGCTAATGAATTATGGTTTTGTAGTTTCTGCGTGCATCCTACTTTTCTGCTAGTTTTTAACTTAATATGCCATAATATATGCAATGTCGGTAGTGTGCTATACACCAGGCTTATAAAACAATCATTCGAAGACGAATACCTAAACTACATCAGTAAAGTGAACAAATGTTCTACTTCAAATAATTGTCTATTCAGAAACCGCTCGTGAGTCATCAGCTCTTTATTTGCGTGGAGAAAGTGATGCTACATTACTCTTCTGTACCTTCAGCCTACGCTACATAGATGTGCGCACGTCCGTTACAACATTTATTTAATTCCTAGATTGCACTGTATTATTTGTTTTTGGAATTAACACTGTTCTTGTCTGTGTTACAGTTTTTCGTGCGGTTGGATCACATTAGGAAGTGTTTCACGCAGAATGGCGGTATCTTCGTTTTAGAAGAATTTAGTAAGTTTTTTAAAATTAATTGCAGTCGTTCTTTTAAAATAGAAATAACTGAATAAACCAGAAAATAGTGCCTGAGAGCGGCAGACCCCGCAGATGATTTAACTTAATGCACCTACTTATACGTTTTACAAGCGGAATTTGCAAACCGTTCCTCCATGTGTCGTCCGTGAACCTCAGTACCTACAGGTTGCTTTCTTTATTAAACGCAACTGACCCATTTAAATGCAAGATTGTTATGTCAACCCATCTTTTCCAAAAAGTGACTTCTTATTTTTTCTACCCTTATATACTTGGAGTCGGCGCAACACGTTATTTTTTCTTCCAAAAACTGACTGATCTAGTTAAATTAACTAATTAACCTTTTTTATTACGTTTCAGATCCCAAAACTAGACAGATTATACAAAGAAAATACAAATCAGTAATGGTGAGTACATGATTTACAATAAATATATTTTTGTTTATTTTATATGATTGATTTTATGTACCTACATGTTTATGTTATGTTGTAGGCAGAAAAAGTAGTGCTTGATCTTCATCGTTTCTTCTCCTTGTGGCTTTCCCGTTACTTTGTCGAGACCGGTGGACATCAATTGAATTATACACCTTGTGTTTCTTAGCTCATATCTTTCCTTCAGTGTACGTACCAACCGCACCTTTTTTTATTACATCATCGCCTGTGCCTGTTGCTTAATGGTACAATCAACAAAAATAACACCTTTCTTTTCGGTTGGGGTTAAAAATAAATACATAAACATGGTTGATGATGATATCCCATAGTCAATAACACAGTCTTTGCGTACGTAGTCCAAAGATAGGCAAATATTAATTGATTTATTTTTTGTTGACTGTACAGTAAACAACACAAGTCAATGCATTGACTTTGGCTCATATGACCTAATACTAACATAATTTTAACAGTTCTAATAGAAAGAACATTGAAGCAATATGGTCTAAATGAATTCACAATTATAAAGGCGCGGGCCCACCGCGGCGCAAGGAGAGGCTACGCAAGTGTATTAAGCTTCGCTTTGTAAGAAAATGTATGTAGTTGTGTCCACTGCAACCCACGGAGAAGCTACGCACGAATTGACGTCATTTATATACATACGCGTGGCTTGCCCGAATAGGCGGTTACATGGCTCAACGCTGCCGACGTGGGTCTACGTTTCCACTTGAGTACACGAATATGACCCACAACTATGTAGAACTCGCTTATCGCAGCGCAGTTTCACTGCAGTTTGATTGCAGTGGCACGCACGAGCGTAACCTCTCCGTGTGCGTGCGCCGTGCCACGCTATACATAGTCGTAGGTCTTCGTGTACCTACTCCAGTGGGAACGTAGACCCAGGTTGTCAAACAAATTAACGCAGCTAAAATGCGCCGCGGCAACGTGGGCCCGCACCTTATTATAGTAATAATTATATCAAATGGGTCAACAAACTCGGTGGAATAAATGACAAAACTCAAATTCCATTGGAATCTAGACTTTTTAATGATTACCTATCATAAGTTCGAAAAACGTTTGACCGAATTTCATTTTACCTAAAACTTTCAACTATTTTCGTTTCTTTTTTTTATTTAAGCGAAGTCACGTCTGCCACTGTATCAGTTGACCTATTCTCAATTCGAATTTTTTTAGCGTTTACCAACATTTCATTTGGTCGAAAAACTTTTAACCGATGTTACACTTAGCGGAACTATCATTTGTTCGAAGTATTATGTTTCCGAACCTTCATTATACCACTATGGAAGGTTTTCTGTCCCTGCTCTGGTGCTGCGGGGTTTGGGCGGTTCCACGCGAGCTTATCGTCGCAGATGGTTTCAACGCTCACCACCGCAGCTTCGGCTTGCCTCAGCCGCGGCGGCGGGCCTTCAAATCATCTGCTCCTCAGCTCGCGGGCCGCCCTACCCCTCCGCGCCTACGCGGGTTTAAATTACACTCTAGGGGTAGGGTCGACAAGACTGTGTGAAGTCGGATTCACAGCGAGTAGTTTCTGTCACTAAATTTTGTAGCACAAAATATTGACTTTTATGACACTATTTTAATTTAATATTCAAAATGCTACCAATTATAGTACGCGGCAAATAAGTTGAACCATCCGCCACGGCTACGCGCAGCTTCCTCCCTCGACTGAGACCCGAAATCGGTTATAATCCTTGTCACACAAGTTGAACCATCATGGCGGTCGACCTTAAATGCACAGTAACCGATTTTCGGGTCCCAATCAAAGTGGAGGGTTGCGCGCAACCATAGCAAATGGTTCAAGTTATTTACCGCGTACTATAACCGTCTATATATTTGTGAACAAAATTCTGTAAACTGTTGTATCGGTGTGATGAAAATATGGCAAATAAATCATTTAGCAAATGAAAAAAATTCAAGCCAGGCTTCGGTCAATAGCAATTCGGTAAAATGATACCTATGACACATGATACTTCGATGATATAAAAATATGTCAAATGATGCATATAGCAAAAAAAGACGTCGGTGAATAGTTTTCGGTCACATGAAATTCTAACAAAAAAATTCGGAAAAGTGATCGGTTCCCCTTTTTAATACTTAATTGGTCACTTCAAATACACAATCAATACTAGAGTTGGTGGTGGTGGATTGTAATGAGTGCTACCATTTTTGATCTCCCCAGTTGGCACCACTGATGATTAAGGTTCTTTTGTTTATCTGTTAAAAATTTATGTGCGTGTGAACTGAGGGACTACATTGGCATTTCGCAAAATAAAAACCTTAAGATTTAGTAGTAGGCTTAGAAAATAAAACAAGTAAAACAAATCTGGTAATTTGTAAACAAATACACTAAAAACTAAAGCCTTAAATTGCGGTCCCTCAGTCCTCACAGACCATCAGCCAGATCTCGGAAAGTATCTAAAAAATTGAGGTATTGTGACTACAGACATTTAGTAAATAATTTGTAAAAATGCATATACCTACAAAGCATCAAAGATAAAAAGTATGTAACGAATAAACTGTGGTCCCTCAATCCACACAAAATTTTCGTGAATATTACCGATTCTAGAAAAATTACAATGATTAAGCCAATTTCCATAAAAAAAACGTTCTAACCCCTTTCTGGAATCTAGTGATCAATGACTTAGTTACAATTATTGTATGTTAATGCGTTGTACAAAATCTCTCAACTTAATTGCAGTTTTAGAAACAAAAGACTTCAAATATTAATACTGTATTAAAAATACAGGCGGACCAGATATGCTACGCGGTTCTATGCGTGTTCTCTTATTTCGCGGCTGGGCACGAGCAAAAGAAGGCGATCCTGGAACAAGCGGCGCGCGTGCCGCCCGCGCCGCCCGCCGCGCTCGCGCCCGCCAGCCCCGCGCACGACGAGCGCAGGAGGACTAGTCCGCAGGTCGGTTGCTTACCTATGCTACACTAATATTGGTGAATTTTTCAAGTGGGCATGATGACCAAATCCAAAACTATTAGGAATACCGAAAATTCTCGATGGAGTCACAGGTTCGTTTCTGTCGGCCTGTCGGAACACTCGTCGGTTTGTGTCGAGTTTAGCGTAATTTGAGGGTAGTTAGTAATGAAAGCTAATAAGTACTGCATCATCCTACTAACATTAGTTTTAAGATAATTGTTACTAACAGAATATGGACTTCGTCCAAAATAAATGTTTTATCATTATTGTATTTTACAAAAACCCTAGTCAGAAGTCGAACAACACGTCGAAGACACGTTTTATTATCACACTATTCGATAATGTTACACAATCAATTAAAGTTCTGAGAAGCAAGAACATACAGCAATATAAAGGAAAAAGCACTTTTTTTTTCAAACAATTATTTTTTCTTACGGTAGGTAATTGTATTTTCTTTAACCGAGTATAAATTATGTAATTGTAATTAAATCATATGTTGTGAAGTTCCGCTGCAGGTGTGTGTTAAAAAATATAACTTCAACTTCAACTCTTCATTAATGGCCTTTGTGGAAGAGACAATTTTGCCAATAACACTTAAAAAATAGATAATTTTGGTTTGCATTTGCATTTCTATAGCCCGTCAAATATAAAAAGTATCTACCGTATAACACTTCTGACAGATTGAATAAAGGTAAAAAATCAATTAGGTACAAGATTATTATTTGGTGACTCTTCCACAAAGGTCATTAATCAAAAGTTAAAGTTGAAGATTATTATACTTTTCATACCACCTAGTCGAAAAGTACGACTTGGTTCGCCTTTAAATGCACCCAAAGGTAGTGTTTTCTAAAATTAACTTTTAGCGGGCAGTAATGAGTTTTTAATCCGCAATTATCTTTGCCGCGCACTTTTTGACTTTGGGACATCTTACGCTCGTATTTATAAAGAAGTATTTACTTGTTACTAAGTAAAATCTTATTAAGTCATTACTTGACGTTTGGAATCTGCATTCAAAATTCAAATAAATAGTAGTTACTTTTACTCAAGTATTTAGTTTTACTGGTTTATAAATACGGGTGTTAGTGTTCAGCGCCAAAGAAATCGAACGCAAATATTGTTTGAATAAAGACTGGCTAGTATGACGGCCAATAGTCGCGCCGCCGGCTAAATACAAAAAAAAGAATAAAATATTAGGCGCCTTATATTTTCTCATACTGGGTGATGAAAAATAGAGTGTATCACTCGGGCGCAAATATATTTTTGGCTCGGGCGACGTACTTTGAATCCCTTGCTACGTTCAGGATTCTACTTAAGAATCCCTCGCCACGCTCGGGATTCTACTCTAGAAACCCCGGCACCCTTGCCGTAAAAATATTTTTTTGCTCCCTTAAAATACAATCTACTAATCCGATTTTTAAGATATTTCCATTTCATTTCTTTGTATTTAGTAATCGATTACAGTATAACAGATATAAGCGTTACTGTAAAAACCCGTTATAAGTTTAACTTAGGTTTTACTAGTAAATCTTATGACATGACATAGTAACGTGTGTAGGAAAATGTCGGAATTAAGATTTAATTTTTCAGGCTTTTCAGCTCCATCCCAATCTAAATGACATTGTAAATTATTATTCTTGAACCTCGTAGTTTAAACAGAGGTGACATACGAGCGACTTTACCTTCAAAGATATCTTTAAAATAATAATACTTACAATATGTTTAATTTTAATTATACATGCAATGGGAAAGAATATAAATGCTTATGGCATCCAACAAAATCATTTCAGCCGAAAGACGTCCACTGTTGAACATAGGCCTCCCTCAAGCGTCGCCACAATGACCGGTCCTGTGCGTCTCGCATCCATCGGACTCCGGCGACCCTGACCAGGTCATCGGTCCACCTTGTGGGAGGCCTTCCAACGCTGCGCTTTCCGCGGTCGCCACTCCAGAACCTTCCCCAACGGCCGTATGTTCTGCGTGCAATGTGCCCTGCCCATTGTCACTTAAGTTTGGCGATTCTACGTGCTACGTCGACAACCTTGGTTCTCTTGCGGATTACTTCATTTCTGATTCGATCACGCAAGGAAACTCCGAGCATAGCCCTTTCCATTGCCCTTTGGGTGACTTTAAGTCTTCTTATGAAGCCCGTTGTAAGCGACCACGTTTCAGAGCCATATGTCATCACTGCCAACACGCACTGGTCATAGACTTTCGTCTTGAGACACTGTGGTATGTTGGACGAAAAGACACCGCGCAGCTTCCCAAACGCCGCCCAGCCGAGTCGGATTCGACGATTGACCTCTTTCTCGAAGTTAGACCTACCCAACTGGACCATCTGTCCCAGGTAAACGTAGTCGTCCATAATTTCGAGTGTGGAGTCTCCGATCATGATAGAAGTGGGCGCTACATATATGTTAACCATGATTTTGATTTTGTCCATGTTCATTTTAAGTCCCACTCTTTCGGAAGATCTACTGAGGTCACCGAGCATTGTACTGAGCTCCTCCGTAGTCTCAGCCATGACTACTATGTCGTCGGCAAACTGAAGGTGAGTGATGTACTCGCCATTGACATTAATGCCCTCTCCATTCTAGAAACTTGAAGACATCCTCCATTGCGGCCGTTAACAGTTTCGGAGAAATGACGTCTCCCTGACTCACACCTCGTTGCAAGAGGATAGGTTTCGAGGTCTGGTCCTGTAGTCGGACTGACATGGTGGCGTTTTTGTACAAATACTTCTGCACCTCGATGTACCGATAATCAATCTGGCACCGTTGGAGAGACTGCCGTACAGCCCAGGTCTCGATCGAATCAAAGGCTTTTTCGTAATCGACAAACTGAGTGATTTTAAAATTGAAGTCTACAAAAAGCTATCTCTTGTATTTAATGGTTATTTTACATTGTAATTAAGAAATTAACATCTTATGATAAAATCAAAATAGTTTTAATGTGTTATGTTTTTAAATGTATAATGAATTTTATTTTTCTAATTTATATTTATTTATAATCTTCTTCTTCTTCCTGCCCTTATCCCATATTACTTGGGGTCGGCGCAACACGTTTTTTTCTTCCACTCTATCCTGTCACCCGTCACACTATCACTAACTTCCTTTTCTTTCATATCTCTTCTCACACAATCCATCCATCTCTTCTTCGGCCTCCCTCTTCCTCTCCATCCATCTACTTGTAAACTCAGAACTCTTTTAGTAACATGTGTTTCATCCCTCCTCTTCACATGACCATACCATAATAATTTATATTTATTTATAATAGTTAGTTAGTTTTAGCCTATTATGTCCCACTGCTGGGCGAAGGCCTCCCTCTCCCTTTTCCACACACGTCTGTCCTCGGCCATTGTGGGCCAGTCCCTCCGGTAATTGTCCAGCTCATCTCTCCACCTTCGCTTTGGTCTGCCGCGATGTCGCCTTGCGTTTATCGGGACCCAATAGGTGGCTCTTTTAGCCCACAGCTCATCTGACATGCGGCAGACATGTCCGGCCCAATCCCACTTTAATGTAGCAGCTTTTTGGGTAACGTCTTTTATCTTAGTTTTGGTGCGCAGCATTGTGTTCCTTACGCGGTCGGAAATTCGAACACCCAGGATACTGCGCTCCATGGCTCGCTGTGAAACCTCGAGCCTAGACCTCTGCTGAAGTGTCAAAGACCAAGTTTGTGCTCCGTACGTAAGTATAGGGAGAATGCACATGTCCATAATTTTTCGTTTCAGGCATAGCGGGAGATCTCCTTTGAGAAGATCTTTCATTGACCAAAAGCTCCTCCAGGCACTCTCAGTGCGTCGAGCAACTTCTTTATCTTGTCGCGCCTCGAAGGAAACTATTTGGCCAAGATAGACGTAATCCTGGACATATGCAATCTCCTCACCCTCAATGTACAGTCTCCTTTTAGTGCTGTTGGTCATGAGTTTGGTCTTCGACATGTTCATCCGAAGCCCAATCTCGAGGCTTGCCTTATTAAGATCTGCGAGCATGTTACCCAAATCCGCTGCTGAAGAAGAGAAAAGTACGATGTCGTCGGCGAACCGTAGGTTTGATAGCCTCTTGTCACCGACGGCTAACCCTTTGTCTGACCAGTTCTGTGCTAGGGATTTAAATACTTCCTCCAAGGTGGCAGTAAAGAGCTTTGGGGATAACGGGTCTCCTTGCTTGACTCCTTTTTTAATTGGAAAGGTTGGCCCTGCATTATGAATTTTAATTGAAGCTGTGCTATGAGCGTAAATGGTCTTTAGTATATTGATGTAGGTGGGCTCTATGTTCTGGTTGGTCAAAGCGGTGAAAAGTGCATCATGGTTAATACTATCGAAAGCCTTTGCATAGTCGACAAACGCCAAATACAAAGGTATATTAAATTCGTTGCACTTTTCCATAATTTGGTTTAAGGTGTGCAAGTGATCAGTGGTAGACATACCTCGTCTGAATCCAGCTTGTTCTGGAGGTTGGTGGGAGTCTAGTTGTTGTGAGATGCGGCTTTCGATGACCTTCACAAACGCTTTATATAAATGTGAAACAAGACTAATAGGACGATAGTTATTTATATCATTTTTATCACCTTTTTTGTGCAAAAGTATTATCAGTGAATGGCAAAAATTTTTGGGGACTGTATCAGCATAGAGTATGGAATTAAATAGATTAGTGATTTTAGGAAGTAGCTCTGGTTCTCCTGTCCTAAGAGCTTCTGTAGAGATGCCGTCTTCACCAGGACTTTTTGAGTACTTCATACTGCGCAGTGCACAATGTACTTCGTAGCCTGTAATTGGAGGCACATTTGTGGTTGGCGAAGGGGGAGACGAGGTATTCTGAGAGGGAGCGACATTAATACTCTGGGAATACAGTTGCTTGTAGAAGTTGGTGCAAATATTTAGGACTTGATCTTTACCGTAATGTGTAACTCCTGAACTGTCTTTGATTTTGTTGATGGAACTGTCTTTGATTTTGTTATAATATGGGAATAATTTCCTGAAATATATGATTGTTATTATTATTTTTTATTATTATTCACGGAACAGTTAACTGAAATTATGCGAGTTAGAGCGGGTTCACATTAGATCGGACCAACAGTTTTATCGGACCGACAAATGTGTCGGATCCATATTGGCATATGTATTTCACGCTACCGTTCACATTAGCGTGACCGGACAAAACTAACAAAGCCGACACTTTTACCGGACATTTAGCCACGATTTCTGTCGGATCGGACATAATATTAGCGTACTGAAAACCAGCGTCAGGCAACTGCTACGAAGTTGTCTGGCATCATGCTGAACTGAACCCATTTGGCGCAGCCGTGAGGCATATTCTTGTTGCTGTTGATTTTTTATTATTTTTTATTATTTTATTTTATTTATGTTTAAGTTTTAAAACTTGTATTGTGCTTCATTGCAAGCCAAATAAACGTGTTTTCTTCTTTCTTCTTCTTTATAGCGTCCTTCGGCAGCTTCTAGTGTGAACAGCAACACCCGACAATCGGTCAACAGTAAAACTGTCGGTCCGACCTAATGTGAACCCGCTTTAACTCTTACACAAAGTTGTTTCGACGTGAAACGATTCGGTAAAACGTCAAACCTATTAGATTGGGATCTGGAGGCAACATGGTCCTTGCACACATGCACGATAAGCGCATAGAAATGCAACGCCGGGTTCGAAATTCCGCTGCCGGGACAAGTCGAGGCATGGCGGACAGAGCTCCAGCGAAATGGCGTCAGGAACTATCGCAACCACGTTCTGGGCGCGCCACAATTGAGGTGATAAGGCCCATCCACGGCCGGATCTACCTAATGGCCAAATGGGCTGCAGCCCAGGGCCCCGTGGATATAAATGGGCCCCACGGCTCGCTTGGGCACGCCATAATAATGGCGATAAATCCCCTCTTTGAGGCGTGGCTGGAAAGATCTCACGGCGTCCTCACTTTCCGATGAAGCAGGTTCTTACTGGACATGGTAAGTTCGGCAGGTACCTGCACCGGAACGTGGTGGTTCCGTTCGCACGGAAGTGACGCCCTGGTGTTGCCTGTGTGGACCGCCCGGAGGACACGGTGCACCACAAGGTAGAGGTGTGCCCCGCGCGGGCAGAAGCATCGCCTTATCCTTGTGGGGGTCATTGGAAGCGGCGATCTCTCGCGCCGTGTCTTGGCACAGGCCATGGTCCGGAGCGGGGAGTGGCAGGCCGTCGCCTCCTTCTGCGAAGCAGTAATTAATGCTAGCAAAAGAGGAGGCAGACCGCATGAGGCAATGGCGCTCACGCCCCAACCGTCGCCGGGATTCCGATCCCGATTTCCGGCCACCGTAGGCGTGAGCTTGCGGACGGCGAGCAATGATAAACGTCCGGACCGAGCCCAACTCGTCGACGGCGCGTACTGTTTCCGCTCGCGTCTAGGAGTTGTCAGCAAACTGTAGGGGCCCAGCCTGCTAGCTGCAGGCAGGCAGGGTCGAAGTCTGCTTGGGTCATGGATCAGCTTCTGAAAGGAAGGCCCGGCCCCGGCACGATAGGCAACGAAGGAACGGGGTAGGTTTTTAATCAGTAAGAGTCTGACACTATTTCCCGCTCCGCCCAAGGGCGGGATTTGTCATTGGATGATTTTAAACCTATTAGATTTGATGGTTTGTATGGACACTAACAGTCGGGACCCATTCTAGAATTGAGAGCACATACCTATATTACATTGCAGATTACTCCAATCTATTGACTAGACGGCTGACTTTCTAGAATGGGTCCCGACTGCCAGTATTTAAAATATTATATAGATAAGTGCAATCGGGTACAACGACTTTCTTGTTTTAGGGCTTTTTCATGAATGCTCAGAAAAGTAGTCGGGTTTTTTAGTTTTTTAAATTACCGTTTTTTATTTTTTTAGTTTTATTTTATTACGATATCACTTTCAAAGTAATTACGAATCTAAAGACACCTCCCAAACTAAAATCCATCGAGCTGTTCAGGTCGCAGAGCGTGCCAAACATTTGAATTTGGCGCTAAAAATCCGCCATTTTTTTTTTTTTTTTTATTTTGATATACCCAGTGTCACTCTCACAGTAAATACGCTTCTAACGACACCTCTCAAGCTAAAACCCATCGAGCCGTTCAGGCTGCAGAGCGTGCCAAACAGTTATACATACATACATACATACGTACATACTCTCGAAAAACATAACCCTCCTTCTGGCGCAGTTGGGTAAAAAATACAGCGTTTTCTATTTTTCTAAATTGTTTTCGATTTTGGCTAAAAATTATAATAATTTCTGTAAAATCCTGTGATGCATTTACATTTAATCCAACGTTTCATCAATATTGAGTCAGTAATTCTTGAGTATTTTTCACTATTCCTCATAGTTTTGAATTTGGCCATCCACGGCCCCGTAAAAAATTCTCATGACCAAGACAATTTATTTGAACTTCGTATACTCCTTCGCGAATCCCCCTCCAAAATATATACCATTTCTGATCATATAACAGGTGGAGAAACGCTCACCCGTGAGACGCACTGCGGAGGCGAGATCTCCGATCGGTAAGGTGGACTCCAGCGATTTAAGAGAAATGGTGGACCGACAGCAAATCAGAGTGGGTCACACTAGCGTACCTTCGGCTGGCTCTCCCGCTACCGATCGAGCCGGAAGCGACCGGTTTGGAACAGAGCGAGCTGGGAGCGAGCGGGCTGGTACCGAGCGAGCAGGAAGTGAGCGAGCCAGCGGTGACCGGTCCGGGAGCGAGCGGAGCGGCGGCGAGAAAGCAACGCGCTCGGACAGCCTGCCGCCGCGCCGGCCACCACCGCCCGCTGTGCCTCCCAACGCGCCCGCGCCCCACACGCGCCTGGCGCGCGCACATTCGCACGCTGCACCAGCGCGCCCGCCCGACCCGCCGACGGTGAGTACCTGTTGCCGCGCCGCTTCCACCGCGAGGTGATCGCACCGCTCGCTGACGTTCTCTGTGCCCGCAGATCCCGCCGCGCACGGGAGCAATGGGCGCGCGGCCCACGGGCCCGCCACCCGCGCTGCCGCCGCGCCAGCTGTCTGCGGCCGCAGACGTCGGCGCCGCACCGAGGTGAGCGACCTCCTGGCGTTGAGTCTTATAGCGCGAACTGTCTCGACGTCCGGGACGCCGCAATGTGTCGTAAAGTATTAGGAGACATTCGTCCGGCCCCAGAGGTGCCGAGGCTGACCACGGTGACGCTTGTCGCAGAGGTGCGAGCGCGGCGGGCGGGGCTGGTGGGGCCAGCGGAGCCGCTGGTGCACGGCGAGGCCCGCCGCAGCGGCAGGGCTCGTTGTCGGCGCCGTTCGCGTCCACGAACCCGTTTACGTCGCCGCGCCACGCCGAATTCGTTATCCCGCAGCGTAACAACGTGCGTCGCTCATCCACCACTGACAGAAGTTAATGCATCTGCGGTTCCGGATGTTTTGTCCTTAGAAGTGTATCTGTGCTGCACACCCACCCCTCCTTGTTCGAAATTAGACAGTAGCCTTTCGTGTATAACCCGATGTCAAGTGTTATCAATAATCAATAAAATACGAGTATGCATAAAACAGTAGAGCTTGAGAAATGACATTAAAATAATCCGTCACAAAGCAATAATATCTCTGGAATTTCGTTAATAGAGATCGGCCAGTACCTGTACAAATCGATAAGTATTTTACCAAATTCTTTGGGTTAAAGGGTTTGCTCACTCCGAGATGCGACGTTGTATGCACTTTCCGAAATAGCGATACAATATAGAATTTTAATTAAAAAAAATCTATGGGCCAAGATACCTGACAATAAATGTTTTATTATTATTTAATACACAAAAGCAAAGAATCGTGACGCATTGCCATTGACGTTCTGCGTCTTGCGAATTTAAGGCATATCTATACTCCCTGGATCATTTGGGCGGTGATGCACATATATTCGTACTGCCGCCTGCGCCCGCATAGAGCTCCGCTGTCCTTTAAACCATTTTCGTTGTACAATATTGATTAATTTACATATATATATGCTATGTACAAAGTTTACCCACCAACTTTGTTGTGTAAACATATTTCTAAAGATCAAAGCCGTTTGAAAAATATCATCTTTTTTCTTTTAATTTTCTTTGACAAAAATATTAATCATACGAAAAAATCATATGTTAATATAATAATGTTTAATATGAATTTATAATAAATACGATTTTTTTTTCGCATCTATTAACACAGCAGTTATCGGGGAGTATGCTTTAGGCATTATTTTATGGGCCTTAATACGCACATCGGCTTCTCGATGAGTCGCGTTGCACAGCGTGTAATAACTAACCTCTGTAAAGCATTGCTGCATCTAGCCGCGACTCGGTGTGTGTTGACCCTTATTCTCGTAGAGATAAATTGTTATATAAATTTTGATATTTACGACCTCCAAGGTATTGTAAAATCAATATTGTATTATTTTACCACTAAACTATTTTTGTAAGACATTGTTATTTATTTGTTTAGCTACAAGAAATATTTTCACATATACGTTTATGTACATTTTATATTCTATTGAAAATAGAAACGCTTTTTTCGGACATTATTTTGAATACCTTACTTAGCAGTTATTTATATGCATATCATATTAAGTAAAATTGGCTAAACGTTTACGTATATTTCGCAATATTACATTATATTAAACTTATATTTTTTAAGGTTCTATATTTCTAGAGAACCTTGTGAATACATATTTATATCAAAATTTGCAGATTCCTAGCACTGGAAAATTTTGTCTTTGCGACCGAGGCGGAATTCGCACGAGTCGTAGGCGAATGTGTTATGTAGCCGAAAGCTGCAGTGACAAAATTGCACGTTTATCAAACGACGTTTTTCAATACATTTACGAAGGAATACTTTCTCTGAAAATTACGACGCATTTTTATTTATTTTTTACTACAAAAAAAAAACAAATTTGCCGTACATTTTAGTAGGTATTTAATAGACTTTTTCACAACCTTTGCAGATTGAAGGAAAAACAAAGATATCGATTTAACCATTATACATTCTAGGGAGCGTTCAAGTATTACGTAACGCAATTTCTGAAGATTTTAGACCCTCTCTCCCCCCATGTAACGCACCGTAACGTTTTTCTGTACCCCCCCCCTCCCCCTCCCTAAACGTTACGTAACATTTAAGTGACCATTATAGTCACAATTATGTTGAACAAAATATAATACCTTTGTTATTGTATTAATTGCGTTTGCAGTAGTAATAAACAAAAGAAGAGATTTTGAAGTTATATGTTTTTATTTAGCCATAAATCAAATAAGTGTAGGTACGTAAAAACACAATTCAATTGCAATTACTGCTCCTCTGTCCATGGGTTTGCCAGCCACTCAGACTCTTTCATTACTGGTATTCGGAGGGCAGACGAAGAAGGTTCCGGTATTGTTAAACTACTTGCATCAACTTCGTCTTCATCAAGCCAATCGGCATCCTCAGACAATGCTTCACTATGGCGCACAATGCAGAGCAGCTCATTTGCCCTTTTGGCAGCAAGTCGCTGTGGCCGTACTCTACTTTCACGAGGGTTTCGGGTAGTCTTGCCATGCACGTAACGACTGTGCGTTTGCACACTCTTTTGGGTTGTGAAATAGATCCCACAGGTTGCACATATTCTGTTCTTGAGATCTGATTGTACTGATGGACAATAAAAATCGTAAGGCATTTGCTTAAACCCTTCTAGAGGAGGCGACAGATCAACGGACAACCTAACAAGAAGTGGTGAGAACTTGCATGATCCTTTGTCTTGCTGACTCGGTAGGACGAGCTTGCTTGAGGTTTGAAGGATTGGGCAGGGTGGCGGCAAGAAAGTAACATAAACGAAAAGGGTAGGAGAGTTGGAAGATTCTAATTCCCTAGCTTTTTTATTAAAATAAAAAAAATGTTACGTAACGCGTTGTTTAAATACTCCCCCCCCGCCCTTGTAACGCACTGTAACGTTTTACAAGACCCCCCCTCCCCCCAAATTGCTTTACGTAATACTTGAATGCTCCCCTATATAATATTAAAATAAAAATTCAAATACCTATTTTTTTAAATTCAGAACTCTGATAATTATTGTGTAAATAATCATTATTTATATATGATATTCTGTTCATAAAAACAATTTTTAATTTTCATCAAATATTAAAACCTTACCGTTGACCGTAACGAAATGAGAAAGAAAAAAGGCCTTGTTGTGATAAATAAAATAAAAAAATCACGAGGGTGATGTATGTAGATGGCATAAACCAGCATAAACTTAATCGTAGTGAGATATGAGTTAGTTTTCGAGGAAGTGTATTGAAAAATAATTATGAATATACCATAAATTATTATTATATAATAAAATCTTATTTTTTGTTGACAGCGACAGTTCGGAGATCATGAACAAAATAATCAATATGTTTTAATTTCCATAATCTGTGGTCATAAGATTGACTGACTGACGGACGGTTTCTGTCTGCGAAGAAATTCTTTTATTTTGTTCTTTAATTTAAAAATATATTTATATTCATTTTACTGTTAATTCTCGCTAAATACTATCCAGCGTTTGACGGTATATTAATAGTTCGTACGTGTTATTGGCAAAATTGTGGTGTCTCTTCCACAAAGGCCATTAATGAAGAGTTGAAGTTGAAGTTTTAATTTCAAACAGGTTACCTATAAACTGCAGCTTTTTTAGTTTTCACATTCGACTTTTGAATATTACCACAGAATGTATAAAAATACAAAATTATGTGTATCTGACAATGTTGGAGTGTTTTTGAAATTCACTTTTTTTCATGTAAAAACTTGTCTTTGGTTCTATGTTTCAGTTTATAAGGAGGTACTAATGCAGGTACTTTATTACGTGTTCCTATGCTAATGTAAAGCTTTTGTAACAGCCGATCTAAAAATATATATTTAATATTTATGTAGGCACCTATGTAATACCTACTGAAACGAAAAGTAACACTGTAATAAGACATAGGTACCCAACTGCCGATATTTTAGATTATATTGTTTATGCCAAAATAAATAAAATAAAATTGTAAATATTCTTTAATTTTGTATTGATTAATCCTTTTTACATACAGAGTACCTACCTAATGGGTACAGAGGTCCTTTACGTAACAATTTAGGTGGTTGGATAAAATAAAATAAAAATTGAATGAACTTCCCAGTCGGTTGGTGGGTGTTATGTTTTAAGCTATTTGCCATGCATTTAAAACGAGTAGCAACCGACTAATAACTACACTTGTTTACAACCTTCACATATTACAATATTTGAATGGTAGTCTTCTGTGTCATTTTTATCGTCTTACGCCGGAGACGGTACTAGTTTCGCAACACAACTGGATGAACTATCCATATAAAAATAATAATAATAACTTTGGTAATTATTAATAAGTAATGAATGCTTACCTACCTTATTGACTGACATGACTCATTTTCGATAAAATATTTATAGTAGAGATAGGTAAGTAGTTACTTTGACTAGATATCATATATCAGGCCTGAAAGTGGCGGCCATTGTAAGACGATAAAATGCCATTCGCTAGGTGTACAAACAAACAGATGCATCACTAAAGATGGGAGACGAAATATATGTAGGATAACTACATTTATAGCAAAACTCCACTCCTAAACGAATCGTACGATGTTGAGTAGTTTAGTCTAAATATAATAAGAAATAAGAATTACCACTCGGCACTTATCTAGCGTTAATTACAATTTCTACAAAACATGCACCTAAGCAGCTATCTAATCTATAAACAAAATACAAAAAAAATTGCTTCAGCCTTTCAAAAAAATAAAATTAACTCTTTTTTTTGCAAGGTGTTCATTCCGTAATATCACAGATTATGGTTTCCTTAGCGAAATTAAAATGCAACCGAATTCTCAAATTAAACTTCTAGTAAGTTTTGTACCGTGTCTCCAGTGATAGATCATATATAAAAACTGAGTTAAATACATCAGCTGATCGTTGTATCTTTATCTATTACCGTTGTAAAGATAGAGCTTCCTGGGACCGTTGACGTATCTGTTTGCGACGGAAAAAAAATTGACTAATTGACGTAAATTTCATACGACAAAATTTCAGTTGAAAAATAAACGACTTGATGTCGTTAATTAGTGGTAATACACCAGTAATTAGATCGTGCGAATATATTGAGTTTTAAAGATCACTTTTGCATTAAGTTTGTTTTATTATTGTTGATTCTGTTTTGTTTGTAATATTTTTTTGCGAATTAATAACATGTTTCAGTTTTATTTTTGTTTAAGTTATCAGAACTGATATTAAAGTTTGTTTTTTTGTGGGAAGTTGATTAAAATAATTTAACCTGTTGAATACCGTAATTAGAGACACAATAGAAAGACAATAGGTGTGCGGACGCCGGCGTCCTCTCGGGGAATAGTGAATTAATAATATTTATTGACATTTAAAAGACTAATTGTGCCATTTCCTTAACTTTAATTTAAAATAAGCTTTAAGTATGTGATTGTATTATGAAGTGAGAGGAGTGGGAGAGCGCGTCAGACTTTTACTGACTAAAACCCACTCATTTGTTCCTTCTTTGCTTTCCGTTCCAGGGCCACGGGTTAATTTTCACTTAACTCATGCCCCCTGATGAATGATATATGAATAACGATGAATTATGATTAACTTGCATTGCCCACCGTTAAAATTAAACGAAATAGCTGTGATAAGATTTTAAGAACTTTGTTGACAAACAAACGAAGAGTTATAAATCATTCGGATTAATAATTCATTACAATGCAAACACGCATTTCCTACCGTTATGATTAAACGAAATATGCTGTGCTGGCGATTAGTTATTGTGACTGACAATTTTCTTTATTTATAATCAATAATTTATAAATAATTATACTTTATTTTACCTATGACTATGTACTGTATGCACGCTGATTTTTTTCTTTCTTTATGCATACAATAAACTGGTTTCTAAGACGCGCCTGGCGTTTGCTACAGCTCCAGATATTGAGTTCTAAACAGAAAATAAGTTGCCCTGTAAAATTTGTCCGATGCTAGTTACGTCAGTTAGTCATGCGAGGGACGATATATGATAGAGATAAGTATAGAACTTTGAGTAGGTACCTAATCATCACTTTATTAATCCGTTTGAGAATTCGGGGGCTCGACTCGTATTCTAAAAATATAGGCTATAGGTAATCGATTAAAATCAAATCAATTACACGTCACGGACACAATTTACCCAACATTGTCATCGTACAGATTTGCGCAACTCCCGATCAAAATTTAGACAATTTCAGATTTCTTGTAGCCCCAATTGCTATTATGGTCTATTTGCTGGGATTAAAACGACCAAAATTTAACGGTGTATAGTTCGTTCTGTTTTTTTTTATTACGTACCGAATTAGAAGAAAATTGCTTTACATTTATCTATAGTTTTTCATGAATAGAATACGGGTCCAAAAGACTTAAGAAAATACTGTTATGTCTACTTAAAAATAAAGCAGTGCTAATCTCTAAGAAAACAGCTTTGGGCGCGACGAAATCCAAGTAGATACATTCAAATCACATACAAATCCAATCTAAGGCTCAAAGGCTGTTTTGTTAAAGAATAGCACCCCTGTCCATACTTCCCTACAACTCACATTGAAATGACACAATATCAATAAGTAATTAATGATACCTAGGTACCTACAGAAAAATTATTAGATTTCCATTCTTGGCAAAATGCCTGGAAAACACATTGATGTCCAAGACAAACTGCAGTATAACATTAAGTTAGTTACTCCTATTTACTTTCCTTCCATACAAGACAGGTAAACCAGGTACTAATCAAAGCTGTAGGTAGAATTATAGAAACTAGCTCATTTTTATCAATCAGTTACTTATTTACCTAAGTAGTAGATAATATAGTTTCGAGAGAAAAACATTTGTTGACAATCCTAAAATAGTGATGGAAGTGTTACAATCTAATCACTTCATCGTCTCTTATTATTTAAGGATACACTCACCAAAAGGAAGTCTACTTAATCTAAGACTTTACCTCGATTTCTTTCTCAAAGTTTAACATGAAACCCTGTTAAAATTCAAATTTTGTCAGGTGTCCATTCCAACATACACCGTTAAATTTTGGTCGTTTTAATCCTGTGAAGAGTCGATTCGGTACATGAAACCCTATCGATTTGTAAAGATAAAAATGAAAATTAAGTACTTTTTTTCTAAAACTCGAATTAATTTACGAATGAACGAAACTGATTTCTTTAAGTAAACGTAAGCTGAACGAGGCCAATGAACTGTAGGTAGTTAGTACGCAACGACCGACAACTCCCTACAAGGTCATTGACTCGTTTACTTAAAGAAATTAATTTCGTACATGCGTATATTAATTCGAGTTTTAGAAAAAAGTACTTTTTTTATTTTATCTTTCTAAATCGATAGTGTTTCATGTCCCGAATCGATTCTCCACGGGATTAAAAAGACCAAAATTTAACGGTGTTTATGTAGGGTTTGAGATGCTCTTAGCACAAAATACCTAATTCAGAAACCAGCCCTTTACGCATGAGGAAAGTCTCCCAAAAAACGACGTAGAAAGACAACGTTTCTTTCTACGTCCTGTTTTGGGAGACGTTCTTTAACACATTAGTTTGCTTATGGAATGCATAATTACCTACTATATCTTTAAAATTATAAAGGTTGTTTAAATGGTGAAGGGGTTTGTAGGTATATATAATTACATACTGGTTCACTCTCATTTAGATTTTAACTTTTATACTCGCTCAAAATATTTTGTAAACGTGTCGTTAATACTGATGTATTAACGACAAGTTTACAAAATATTATCAATATGATTATTGATTTCAAACCATATTATAAGAACAATCTAAGTCAAAAATATAATATTTTATGAAGTCAGTAGGTAGGTACCTAATGTTTTACAAATAAATCAGTAAAACCCCTAGTCAGAGCGGTTTCGCACTACGTCCGATCCGAACCCGTGAAAGTATAGTCCGTAGTAGCCATATAACTATTTAATTTATTGACTATAACTATTTAATTGTGGCCGGAGTGAGCACGCGCGCTTTTCTGCACGAGTAAGGAAAACTGTCAATTGCGTGCTTAAAAGCGATGTTATCCCACCGCTGGTGAGTAGGTTTTTGTCGGATCGGATTCGGACGTAATGTGAAACCGTTCTCACCCGTCACTGCGTTTTGACAATAGGTCGAGACGGCAGGTAGGTAGATGTGCAATTTTTCAAATCCACAAACCATTTGACGGCTCACGGCGCCGACGAATTCGTTCTTGCATGATCCGCTAGCGCCACTTGGATTGATCGTTAAACTGTAGCGTTCTCTTGCACTGACTCACGAAATCACTAATTGGTAGATTTTTTTATTGCCAACTTGATATTTAGTTATGTTACAGAAAAACAACTTTATAAATAATAGAGACCAAAATTGAAAGAGGTATGTATAACAATCAGTCGGTGTTTTTCAAAAAGTGCAACTTACTAGTTACCCATACGACATTAACGTAATAGACAAGCAAAGATTCCAACTAACACGGGACCCGACACTAGGTACTTGATTAATGCTCATCTTTTAGAATTCCACTACACTTGCCCTTTTCGTCATTAACCTAAAAAAAAAAACTGAATGTTATTTATGTAGATAATCTTAGGTACTTAAAAATATATAGTGTGTTGGGGTTTTTTTATGGTAAGTGTGTTGGGGTAAGATCGACGCTGGATTAAGGACATATAAATCAAATATCCCACATACTTGGCTAGATTTTTTAATGCTAGCCCCATTGTGCGGCGGCAAGTCATTATGACGTGCCACGCAATGTGGGTAACATTAAAAATATAGCTTAATATGTGCAATATTTGATTTATACGTTATTACCCCAGCGTCGATCTTACCCCAACGCATCTTATGACATGGCTAAGTAAAGAAGATGCAGTTAAACTCGAATATCAATTTGGAGTAAGCCCTTCAGACAGCACAGACGCGATTTCGTCAATTTAAAAAATGGAAAAGTAGGTACATCTAATTGAAAATTCTGTCGAATTTGATTTTTAAAACGGATTATTTAAGTACGTGAATATGTTATTAGGTATCTGCTCTTTTCAGACTTGCGTTAACAGTTCAACAAACCTGTGCGTGGATTATTAAATTCCTCTGGGTCTTAATTTTCAGTAGATAACAGCAGAAAATTAAAGTTAAAGAACAATTCAATACTCGTGTGAGTTAAAAATCGAGGATAAAAATAACATAAGTAAAAAGTTTTAAAAAATATATAACATAATTATACATAATATATCTATTTATATAAATATGATTTGTGAGTGTGGAGGATATATCAGATCAATGGCGCAGAGCCCAACCCAACCGAAGAACATAACAAAATCATGACAACGGAATGAGTTAATAATCCTAGTTAAGTACTTAGGTATTGATAAAAGCATCATGGATAATATTAGTGTTATGGTATTTTGTAGATATTATTTATTATATAGGGTGACTGGTAATTAGTGACCGATACTTGAACACGTGATTATAGTCATGAAAACAAACATCTTTTACTATGAGACCAAACCTGAAATCGCGAAAAAAATCTGCTGGTCAGTACATTATTTTTTTGTTCACCTAACTGGTCAAAACGTACTGAACTTGGCTGATTTTTTTCGCGATTTCAGGTTTGGTCCCATAGTAAAAGTTGTTTATTTTCATTACTACAATCACGTGTACAAATATCGGTCACTAATTACCTGTCACCCTATATACATATAATTCTTCTGTACCTACGTGCGTTTGTCACCTAACTCCTCCTAAACGGCTTGACCGATTTGAAAGTAATGTTGTGTGTATATTCGAGTGAGTTCCCAGAAGGTTTGAAATTAGGAACCAGTTCTATTTTTTTTTTTCTGATGAAAAGTCAATTTTCCGGCAGGACAACATCTGTCAGTGCCGCTAGTTTATTATAAAGAAGGAGCGCTCTATGTAGGTAGATAATCCTGAGTCCTGGATTCAGGTAGGCATTATTCGGTTTTCCGGAAGACTTGTCAACGGGTGCATATACCTACGACTTTTACCTTCTGGGAAAATAGGCGTGGTATTGTTATTTTCTGTAGCTTAACACCACAACAAAGCACGTTTTAGCAAGAATGAACAGAGTCGACTGGATTGTGTATTCAGGTAATACCTTGCCAATTTCACACAGGGATCTGGTCCCACTGCCTTTCAGTTGTTTTTTTGAATATGTTTTAATGTTAACCATATTACTTTTCTTTATTTCACTCGTATGTATCAGCCCTTCTGGAGTAAGAATCTGAGGAAATGAATGTGAAAAGTTAAAATCTTTACCTTACAAATGTAATTATGTGATGCTTGTGGGAAAACTTAAAATTGAAATCATAAAAAATTGTAAATAAATCTTAAAACAAAAACAAACTGGCTAGATGGAATATTCAGAAGAGCAGAAGTTCCGATTGCGAATTTTCAACACAAGATTACTTACATGATCTGGGTCCAATTGATTAGGATCTATTTCCTGTCCTTGAAGTTGGTCAATTGACTCGTGAACTCTCCATTGCATCTCTAAATTCTCAAAACAATTAATCCTTTTGCGTAATTCTCTGAAATATTTAAAATGTATAAAGACAGGTAAATTGTTGGGATACATTGAATTTTATCTGTAAATTCGTGAGGTACATTGAACAAGCAAAGCAAAACTAGTGTTGTCGCTCTAACTCGAGGGGCCCCGCTGTACAGAAACACATATCATCTCGTACTCATCACGTGAGACATTTCGTCGAATCGCACTCCTTCCACTACCACATATATAACGACTGGTCCGGTGCATTTCGCATCTATCGGATTACGATGTGGATGTGGGAGGCCTGCCAACGCTGGATCTTCCGGTACGAGGTCGCCACTCCAGCACCATTGTCTAAAGTTTAAGTAGAATCCATGGTTGTGATAACCTTTAGGTAAACCTTAATAGTGTACCAATTCTATAGTAAGATAGCTATAAAGTGTGACCATTAAATGATAAATGATATTTATTTTGCAAATTGGTTCTATCGTACCGACGTAACTACAAATATACAGTTTTCAAATTCATTCCGAGATAAAGGGTCTTGACAGACAGACAACTTTGTTGTTGTCTGTCTGTCAAGACCCTGAGGGTTCAAAAAACGGAATCCATATAGGATCACTTTTGAGGAAACATTTACACTTCAATTTTCTTTTTTCGACATTTTTAACTAGATGGGCCGGTGTTTCCTAGCTGACTACCCTGAGAAGAAACACCGAAACAAACTCAGGGGTCAAAGTCTCTTTTAAAGTCCATACAGCAAACATGTAATGGTCAAAACATATGAGAACCATGCAGATTGGAGTCTGGGATGGTCTTTTGAAGAAAGAACCACACAGTTCTGAGTGGATCTGTCCAGTCAGTGTAAGCATTTGTCAGTATTCGTATAGCTTAAATCAGGACTACTAAGGAGCTCAACAACTTTTACTATGGGACCAAACCTGAAATCGAGAAAAAAAAGTTCAGTGTACTGAACTTGGCAGATATTTTTCGCGATTTCAGGTTTGGTCCCATAGTAAAAGTTGTTTGTTATCATAACTGCAATCATGTGTTTAAGTATCGTTCACTAATTACCAGTCACCTTATATAATGCACTTCCCTTGCCTACTTTCCACCATAATTCATCATAATATGATCAGTCCGATATTACTATAAAGCCAAACCAGCTCATGAAAATTGTATAAGCCCAAATACGGCTAGGATACATTGATCATCATCATCATCAAATCATTTCGATGATACCATTTTCAACATAACTGTTCAAAACCATTTATTTATTTGTATTGACAGTGTTGCCTAATAATATTCATCATGATACAATGCGAGTGTGAAATCCCTTCGGCCATTTCTGGTCTTCTTCATCAGTTCCACTTCGTCAAATGATACTTTTTGACTGTATTCTATATCTTTTCTTTTTGTTAGTTCTCGATGGAAATCACTAAATACGAGGGCGGGTCAAAAGTCTGTGACTTTTTAAGTGTATCATAGGTTTTTTGATAAAAAATAATTTATTTTTAACCGACTTCGAAGAGGAGGAGGCTCTACGTTCGGCTGTATGTATTTTTTTTCTTTTTTTTATGTATGAAATATCGAAATTCTTTGTGTTACTTGAAAGATTACACTTCCGAGTTGGTCCCATAGAAATATTGTTTTGATCTGAACTTCGAAGATATAGAACGGAACTCTTCATAAATCATAGCAGAACTGTTGTAACAAGTAAAATTGCTTTGTTTATACATGTAGTCGGTGACTGACTGAAGGAAGAAGGGTATGTATGTATCCCCTATACATAGAAATGATCTGATGATGAAGCCGGAAGGTAGGTATGAAACGGAATTCTGTAGATAATTATTTATTACAGAATTCCGTTTCTTATTTATTACTAATAAATCAGCGTATTCTAGCCGTGTTTGGTATTGTCATGATGATTTCATGATGGAACCGCGGAATGGCGGAAGATATCTATTTAGGTTTGGCTGACGGGTACCTACTACAAGATGAACGTTTGCCCAGCAAGGCCCCCCAGAATCTGCGTTTTAGGTGTTCACCAATCGAATGTACTCGCTTCTAGAATCATATGTAAGTACCGCTTTCTTTTTCAATGTACCACTGTACTTTTGATGAAATATGCAAAAAAGGGGGGCCGTGCCAGCCAAACGTTTTCAGCACGGCCCCCCTGTAACTTGAAAAATATAAAGCGTTTTAATAAAATTCTTAAACTCAAGGAATGTACTCTATTAACAAGTTATATGTACCGCAACAGATATTATGAATTTGTAATAAGAAATAATATATAGGTGTGTGTGCCGTGCTGAAAAACATTTTTATGAAAATATCTAAAAAAGACAAAACAGCCTCAGCCAAAAACTATTAAAAAATAATTGATACCGCTTTAGTTTCTCATATAACTTGCTAAATTTTAAAATATGACCAATTTCAGTTCGTTCAACACGGCTCTCTAAAATTGCCTATATCTTTTTAATTAAGTTTTGCTTGTTTACATTCGTTCCAAATTAATTGCGATTCTGCTATATTAGTACTTTACAAGATAAATTCGACCTAAAATATCATATATTACAACTGATGGGGTGACCATGATTCCACGTGAAAATGGATAAAAAAACTTGACTAAAAGTGCATATAGACTAAAGTATTTACTAGTAACAGAACAACGAGCCGCTCTATGATATGTTCTAACAGACGTCTACCACGCTCGCCGTTTTGTTTTGCAAACTAAATTGTACAAACCAACGAGCATAATTTCTTCGAGCCTTAGCGCGAGTGCGGGCGATGCGGTGGAGAGGGACGCACGCAGTTGTTTTAGTTTACAACGAAATGTTAACAGTTAGCTTGCACACTCGCTGTGAGCATTACGCCGAACAGATCGCAGAGCATTTGCAGGAACGTTACATTACATGGAAATGCTTTTGAAACTGAGCATTTATGTGTATTGTACCAATCGATAGAACGTTACATTACATAAAAATGATAGAGTAAAAGCTATAGTGTATGTCCACCTTTAGGCGATTAATGCGTGTTTTAACGTTGCTTGTATCTCCGTTTGTATAGAAAACACGCACAGTCCAACACACAGAAAATGCATCCACGCGCCTTCATTCAGATCACGCGCCTACAAGCGGAGAAATATGCGCACACGCGCGTAGGTGCGCAGTGAAACGCAAGGTATGGCACACCAAGACTCGCAGTGCCGTGCGTTGTTTCGTGCGGCTTTGAATGGAATGAGTCAAAGCCGCAATGAGAAAACGCAACGCATAGCAACTCCCGAGGTAAACCCGCCTTTCCGAGTTTATCCCAAAGGACTTTATAAAATACTAGTACAAAAGCCCCTGAGAGATCAAGGAAGCAGGCATACACCGGAGTACGTCTATCCTTATGTCTATAGTATTTAACATTCTGCTTTAGGCTGAGCGTAGCACTTTCCGTAGACCGAAATGTGCGTCGTGAATATTCAGCCACTTATCTAACTGCTTGTCAAGCAGACCGTCTAAGACTTTCGCAATGACAGTTGGTAGCGAAAAGGGCCTATAGTTCGCCTGATCCCGTATATCACCAGTTCTATTTTTCAATATAGGCACCACCACTGTTGGGTAACATTTCCAGGGGTAGATGTGGGTGGCTGACACTTACGGAAAAGAATAAATCGAGCACCCTGGGCAGATAAAAGCTAAAAGTGTTTCTAGATATTTATTCAATAAAAGATTTACAAAGTTCTAATGACTTTTTTATAATATTTACCCTAATAAAAATAATCTGTAATTCAATGTATTTATTTACTTTCCTTAAGTATCTAAATAAATGTCTTGTAACTAAATAGATTCTTTAAATTATAATTTGAGTTAACAAAGATTGTTTTTAATTATATGAGGGAAAATAGATTAGTTAGGCTGGCAACATTGCGCGAGCTCTAGCACCCACTCCTATCAAAACTCGGATGTCAACTGTTTCTTATACGCCTTAGTGAGCGTAGTTGAAATAATGATAGAAAAATGAATGAATGAATAAATGAATGAATGTTGAAATAATTAGACGTGATAGATACCACATATGTTTAGAACTTTTATTTGTGACTCATTACCTTTTCACTTCAGCTATCGGTTAAGCGGGTACCAAAATCATGTAACATTTATACGTTTATCAGTTGAGTTCCAGACCGCCATGGACACACACCACAAACGAGCTGTTGCGATATACTTACTTAACAGAAAGATTAAAAAGAAGAGGCCTAAAAACCGACCGCAGAGCGTGTGGACGCAACCTGACGAGGCTGCGGGTGACCGCAGCCTGCGCGATTGTACTAGTTGCCCGTCGCGTCAGTGCAGCTGTAGCCACAAAGAACCGCGCACACCGCGGGCGTAAAACGCGTCGTCAAATGAATTTTATTTTTTTACATACACATATACCTATATATATTATATTCTACAAAATTTCTGCCGCACAATTTCTAAACGCAGTAAATAAAATACCGTTTACATGTAATGAGGGCCGCTACCGCGCGGCGGACGCCGATGAAAACCGATTCGTAAGTTCTTAGCCTAATGTGGCTTTTTTTTATACATTTTCACGTGGAATCATGGTCACCCCATCGGTTGTAATATATGATATTTTAAATCGAATTTATTTTGTTTTTTCATTAAAATGTTTTTATCAGCACGGTCCCCTAATAAAAATGATTTTTCAGCACGGCCCCCTATGCAACCTATAGTACGAGTATATTATTTGTTATTACGAATTCATAATCTGTTGCGGTACATATAGCGTGTTAATAGAGTACATTCCTCAATATATTTTTTTAATACGCTTTATTTTTTCAAGTTACACGGGCCGTGCTGAAAACTTTTGGCTGGCACGGTCCCATTTTTTTGAATATTTTATCAAATGTACAGAGTGTAAATTGAAAAAGAAAGCGGTACATATGATCCTAGAAGCGAGTACATTCGATTGGTGAACACCTAAAACTGGGGGGCCTTGCTGGACAAACGTTCATATTACAAGTACTACAACCAAAAAGTGTGAAATAATAAACTTTTTACAAAAAAAAAATACAACCGACTTCAATGTAAATAAAAAACACAAAATGTACAAAATAACTTTAATTTCGGAAGTTGGTGCTAAATAATCAAGAGACCAAAATAAAATAGAATCACCGGTTGTATTTTTTTTTGTAAAAACTTTTTCCAACTTAGTTTTCTTTGAGCTCTATACACTTTGTCCAGCGTTTCTCCATTTTTTTATCTCTTCCAAAAAATAGGATTTGTGGAGTTCGCCAACATAACTATTTGTCATCATTTGACTCCAATAGTGAGGTCATCTCGCAATGACTTCGCTATTGGAGTCAAATCTCTTTCCGCCGAGACGTTTCTTTAGGTTTGGAAACAAGAAGTAGTAACTAAGAGCCGAGACACAAATGCGTTGAGTCGCCGCGCTGCACCGCAACGTGTTTTTTGAGCGTTGCGTTGCGGCGTTGCAAAAAAGAACGTTCTGTAGGGTAACCAGTTCCTCGTGATTTTTTAGAGTGGATCTTCGATGAAACATGTACTAAATTACTGTTTCGAAAATGGCCCGACAAATATCACAAAAAAAAAATTGTGGGGTGGTATTTGAAGTCAGTGTGGTCCAATAGTAGCCAACATTAGCACACGAAAATAGCGCACTGCGCGTTCAAAAATTGTACAAATAACCAGCGCAATATTCAAATTTCGGAAGGAATATCTTTAATTTTATGCTAACATTTGCTTATTGTCATAGTAAAAATATAACTAATTGTGCGATTTAAATAATTTTATCAATTTTGTTTTTTTTTTTAAATATATATACATTTGCTGTGTTTGATTGTAGTGATTTTGCTTTGTTTGAAATATTTTATATAAAAGTGTTGATGAAAAATTATATATCTTGTGATAAAATAAAAAGAGCAAACGTTCGTTTTGATGACCAAGAAACAAACTACATCATTGTCACCAAGCATGACGTTATAACACTGGAATTTGCGTCGCGTTGCACACCGCAAAATTTTGCGTTGCGTCGGGTGGCACTGCCAATTTTAGCGTTGCGGCAACGCAATGCGGTTATGTGTTTCGGCCCTAAGGCTTAGCACGCACTGCGATTAAACGCCCGCGATTTCACACAGGTCTGAAACCGCAAAAACATTTAACACTTGGCTTTCTATACAAGCGCACGCATTAGCGATTTTCTTAAGTGACTGATTTTAAGCCGCAGTGCGTGTTGACACGCGGTTTTGCGTTTTCAGCTATTCCTAAACCGCTTGCATTTTATCGCAGTGCGTGCTAAGCTTACGAGCTAAATCACGAGACTAGGGTGGATGAGTGAGCAATTTGTAGCCTAATTGATGGATTTTAGCCATAGAAACTGCACATGTGTGCACCTTTTCATTGTCCTGGTGGAAAAGAACTTTTTTCTTTGCCAAATGCGAGGTTTTTTCCACAATTTTTTTTTAATGTTTTTTTTTTGTTAAAAACTAGTGATTGACTGCAATCCCACCTGATGGTAAGCAGTGATGCAATCGTTGATGAGGCGTTGTTTATTAAGAGCCTATTCACTCTAGCCTTGAAGACACCCAAATTATAATCAGATGGAAAGACCGCAGTAGGCCAATTGTACCAGTTCTTCAATGTTCGCGGTATAAACGACGAAGCGACGTACGAACCGTAGATTTATCAACAACGTAAGGGTGGATACTCGCCGTACGTCGGGTTGTCCGATGGTAGAATTGAGATGGTGGAATCAAATCATGCAATTCCCGTGCATACTCTCCAAAATGCAAACTATAAAATACTGAAAGGCTGGCTACCCTATGCCTGTGCTCAAAGCTTTGAAGATTGGACTTAATAATATAATATTTCCACAACTATCACACAACACCGTGTAGTCCCAAGCTAAGCAGAGCTTGTGTTATGGGTACCAGACAGCTGATAAACATACTTATATATTTCTAAATACATACATATTTTAGACAAATAACACCCAGACACAGGACAAATGATCGTGCTCATCACACAACTATTTGTCCTGGGTGGGAATCGAACCCACGACCTCCGGCATAGCAGTCAGGGCCACTAACCACTAGACCAACAGGCCAGTCCATAATTACCATTAATCAAATCTGGATCACAAATTAGCCTCTTCACACGCCTTTCTACCAAGTCCAAAGCTGCCAGGTGGCATTTTGCAGCACCAGCTCACATGTGGCTGTAGTACTCCACACATTATCGGACCTGTGCTTTGTATAACATTAAAAGCTGTCCCTGTGTGAAATACCGCCGGACCTTAGCAAGAACACCGAGTTTTTTAGCAGCTACCTTGGCTTTACCACCGGTACATCCGGTTTGACGTCTCCGCCCAAACCTCGACCGCGCCGGTCCGGCAGAGCCCTTGTGGTCCGCGGTGGTCGCTGAGGCAGATGGACCGGGAGTTCCTCCTGGAAGCCGCGACGGTACAGGCCTGGGTGCAAGCACCGGACAGGCCTGTCGACATCGACGTCGAGGCAGAGTGGTTCCGGGAGGGCATGTCGCAAATTTGCGACGCAGCAATGCCCCGAGTCCGTCCAGGACGTGCCAAGCGCCAGGTGTACTGGTGGTCGCCGGAGATTGCGGCATTGCGCTATGCATGCAGTCACGCGCGGCGCCGGTACGCCAGGTACTGCAAGCGCCGCAACCGCCCGCCGGATGCGGATGCTATAGAGGCGGAGCTATACGAGGGTTACAGGGTGGCGAAGCGCACCCTCCGAGCGGAGATTAAGCGGGCCAAACTGGAGGCCCGCAACGTCTGGCTGGGGTCTCTGAATGCAGACCCGTAGGGACGCCCACACAAGATGGTGCGGGAGAAATTCTGCCCTTGGGCTCCCCCGCTGACTCAGAGTCTCCGGCCCGAGCTCGTGGAGGGTGTGGTCGGCACTCTGTTCCCTACGCGGGGGGTACACTCCCCCCCGCCCATGGCTCCGCCACCACCGGCAGTACCTGACGCGGACCACGACGACGACGATGTTCCAGAGGTGTCCGAGGTAGAGATGAGAGTGGCGGTACAACGGCTGAGTGCCAAGAATACCGCCCCAGGACCCGACGGCTTGCCTGGAAAAGCCTGGGTCCTGGCCATGGAGGCTCTCGGGCCTCGATTAAGGGGGCTCTTTAGCGCATGCTTGGAGAGGGGCCAATTCCCACTTCGCTGGAAGACGGGAAAACTGGTCCTCATAGCGAAGCCGGGGCGCCCTGCGGACTCTCCGTCCGCGTACCGGCCCATTGTGCTGCTCGACGAGGTGGGCAAGCTCTTTGAAAGAGTCATTGCAAACCGCCTCGTCGCGCGCCTAGCACGGGTGGGGCCGGACCTTTCGGACGGACAGTTCGGCTTTCGCAGGATGCGCTCCACGGTGGACGCCATCATGCGCGTGCGAGCCCTCACGACGGGAGATGCGGTGTCCCAGGGCAGGTGTGTCGTGGCAGTGTCCTTGGACATTGCCAATGCCTTTAATTCCCTGCCCTGGAGTAGCATTGGAACGGCACTCTGGTTCCACCGGGTGCCCGACTACCTCTGTCGTGTGATCGAGGCCTACCTTTCGGAGAGGTATATTATCTACCCCGGTCACCAGGGAGAGTGGAAACGTCGAGAGATGTCGTGCGGTGTTCCGCAGGGATCGGTACTAGGACCACCCTTGTGGAACATCGGGTACGACTACGTGCTGCGCAGCGACTTCCCCGACGGGGTCAGCCTGGTCTGCTACGCGGACGACACGTTGGTCCTAGCGCAGGGAGAGTCGTTCCGGACGGCGGTCGAACTAGCGACACGCAGGGTTGCGATAGTCGTTGAAAGGATCCAGCAGTTGGGACTCGAGGTGGCACTGCAAAAGTCCGAGGCCATGTGCTTTCACGGCCCTCGGGGAGCACCTCGAACGGGTTCACATCAGCGTCGGGTCGACGATGAAGTACCTAGGACTCATCCTCGACAGCTGGTGGAACTTCAAGGAGCAATTCCGACGTCTGGCTCCCAAACTGAATCGGACTGGGGCTGCTCTCGGGCGGCTCCTGCCCAACCTCAGGGGACCAGACGCCTCCTGCCGGAAGCTCTATGCGGGAATCGTTCGGTCCATGGCCCTTTACGGGGCTCCGGTGTGGGCACCGACGTTGCAACAGCAACCGAGGGCCCAGCTGAATGCGTGCCAGAGGGTCATGGCAATACGCATGGTGCGAGGGTACCGAACGATTTCCCGCTAGGCGGCGACCCTCCTTGCTGGCCAACCGCCATGGGATCTGGAGGCAACAGTCCTTGCACACATGCACGATAAGCGCATGGAGATGCAACGCCGGGGCGAAATTCCGCTGCCACGACAAGTCGAGGCATGGCGGACAGAGCTCCGGCGGGATCTCATGGCGAAATGGCGTCAGCGACTATCGCAACCTCGTTCGGGGCGCGCCACAATTGGGGCGATAAGGCCCATCTTTGAGGCGTGGCTGGAAAGACCTCACGGCGCTCTCAACTTCCGCACGACGCAGGTGCTTACCGAACACGGAAAGTTCGCTAAGTACATGTTCCGGATTCGTGCGGAGGATACGCCCGGGTGTCGCCACTGTGCGGAACACCCGGAGGACACGGTGGAGCACACTGTAGAGGTGCGCCCCGCCTGGGCGGAGCATCGCCGTGTCCTCGTGGGGGCGATCGGCGGCAGCGATCTCTCTCGCCGGGCCTTGGTTCAGGCCATGGTCCGTAGTGAGGAGGGATGGCAGGCGGTCGCCTCCTTCTGCGAAGCAGTAATGCTAGCAAAGGAGGAGGCCGACCGCATCAGGCAGAGGCAACGGGGCGCTCGCCCCAGCCGCCGCCGGGATTCCGATCCCGATTTCCGGCCACCGTAGGCGCGGGCTTGCGGACGGCGTGCAATGGGTAGCACGCTGTCCGATCGTCCGGTAACCGGCCGGACCGAGCCCAAGTCGTCGACGGCGCGTTCTGTTCCCGCGCGCCTCAAGGAGTTGTCAGCAAACCGAAGAGGCCCAGCCGCTAACTGCAGGCAGGCAGGGTTGAAGCCTGCTGGGGTCAAGGGCCGTTTTCTGAGAGGAAGGCTCAGCCCCGGCAATATAGGCAACGAAGGAACGGGGTAGGTTTTTAGTCAGTAAGAGTCTGACACTACTTCCCGCTCCACCCAAGGGCGGGATTTGTCATTGGATGATTTTACCTACCATAAAAAAAAAGCTACCTTGGCTTTGGACTCAATGAACCGCCCAAAATTAAGGTCTGAGGAAATTTCAACTCCCAAGAGTTGAAGGCGGTCAGTGCACCCTAGGGATATATTTTGAAAAGCAGGAGCCAAGGTGAACGGGCTCCTTTTGGCGGTGAACAGACACGCTTGTGTTTTGGCGGCGTTGAATCCCACCAGATTGGCTTCACCCCACTTGGAGACAGCCTGAAGTGAGATATTCGTAGGCTCTACCATAGCCTCTCTTTCGGACCGGATTAGGTACTCACTAGCCCGAGCACTTTTCAGGCATCTCTCTACAACTGTGCTATCATCTGCATACCCATAGATACCGGGCATCAGCAGACCGTTGATATGCAGCAGGAAAAGAGTTGCAGAGAGAACGGACCCCTGAGAAACTCTGGCATTAGTCGTCACGGGCTCTGATGAGCTTCCATCAACAACAACTCGGAGAGACCATTCACTCAGGAAATCTTTTACCCAGTTAATCAGACCAGGGGAAATGCCGTCCGCTGGAAGTAGGTAGGGTAGGTCCCTAGTAGACCGATTGCGGCGAAACCCCTACTGTCGGTCACTAAAGAGATAGTTACCTTCCAGGTATGCCATGAGGCGCGAGTTCAATACACGCTCCATACTCTTGCAGAGTACGGAGGTTATTGAAATCAGCCGATATTTGTCGGAATCGGCACGACTGCCCTTTTTGGGCACGGGTTGCACGTTGGTATACCATCTGGTCCACTAGCTTTATTCACGTCTAGACGACACAGTGCTCTCAGAACCTCTCTGTTCCTTATACGAAGCTCGAGCATCGAAGTGTCGCAGTGAGACAGAATCGGAGGAGTAGCACTGCTAGTGTCGAGATGCGAATTATGGGTGAAAAGTGGAGAAACTGGGGTCTTCAAGGTGATGGAGACGCTGACAGTAGATGACATTGCGGACTTACACACAGACCCAGGCACGCTACAGGAAATGGTACTCCAACGAGTATCCCGGGTAGATACGCCGCATCTGACGGACATCTGATCTGTGTCTCCGTCAAGAAAAGTAGGTGGTGCATCGAGATTGACGTACAATGTTTGAGAGGTGCACTTGAAACGAGAGGACGTGCGAAAAAGTAAGTAAATAAGTGTGTACAGCGGATGCCGTACACACTAACTTCTCTTTTTACCTTTCATGGTTTTTGTATGGAGTGAATAGGGTTGATGGAAAATGGCAGTTGAGCGAGGTGATGCGATGTTTAACCCAACAACACGACCAGAGTTGCTGCACCACTGGAGGGTTGCTCTGGAGACTGCGGGGACGCCCGAACTCCCCCAAGGGTCGCCATTGGGTCTTCTCGCCCAGTCGCCAACAGGCACGATGGGGCCACCCTGGGATTTTTCGCAGTTGGTGGGGCAGCCTTTCGTGTGTAGCTGGCACACTACCTGGACCCCCAGCTACCTGCGGACGGCCCCCGTTGCGCCGGAGCGCCGTTGCCTAAAGCGTGCGGTCTACTCCTCTAGCATTACTACTTTCGCAGAAGGAGGCGATCGCCTGCCACTCCTCCTCGCTTTGAACCATGGCCTGTACCAAGGCCTGGCGCGAAAGATCGCTGCCGCCGATCGCCCCCACGAGGGCACGGCGATGGTCTGCCTATCGCAACCCCGCGTGACTTATAATATTTGAGGAGTTCCCTATATTCCTCACGGGTTCCATGATCATAATTGAAAAGTGAAAAAAGAATTTTGCAAATTGGTTCATAAATAACCGAGTTCTGAGGTAACAAACGTAAAAAAGTAACCAAATTGGAAACCTCCTCTTTTCTCAAGTCGGTAAAAAATACAAATCCTCTGCGTCGCGGTATCAGAGTTCTTCGCGTGATTAGAACATATTATACAACAGTTTAAAATCAGCTATCGAGTAATTGCCTGGACCAGACAGCACCCGTTTAGTTGGAAGATCCTTCCTTTTCATTAGTTTGGTAATAAAGTAATGAAAATAATTAAATAAATATTTTTATCAAATCGACGCCTGAAAATCGAAACTAGCGATTTTTGTATGTTTGCAAATAAGGACAACGATCATAACCAGTTATAATTTGATTACAAGTATTAATACAAATAAATAATTTAAGGTAAATCTCTTTTCCGCTGACACTGGTTTTTTTTTTTATTATTTGCCAGAGCATTCTCTTGTATGATTTGATTTCAATAGAAACCTAGATAAGATTCACAAGATAATCGTGTTTCTAAAATACATATCTATAACGTCATAATCACGTAAGATTATATATATAAGATTACATATTTCATACAAGGGAGAGAACTCACGAAGAGGTTTTTTCCCGCGGCCGCCACGGTTGCGGGCCCGCAGCTTCTGTAGAATGCAAATATAATTATGTAAAAAATTTACGACGCGGTTTACGGCCGCGGTGTGCGCGGTTGTTCGCAGCTGCCGCTCACCGAATGTACCGTCTCGTGAGATTTGAAATAAAATAGCAGTTTCCTCTGCCGTGGCGGCCGTGGAAGAAAACCCCTTCGTGAGGTCAGTGCGTAACTCGGGTTAACGGTCCTTAAGAGGGCCCTTCTCCACTCGCCTATCGTCAACGTCAAGTATGGTTTAAAAGCTTATTGCTTGACCTAACAAAAAAGCGTTACCTTTTCATCAACCGTTGAGTTGGATTGAACTCAACAGTTGATGAAAAGGCAAAGCGAAAAAAGAGAGAATGCCTAAAAACTCGGTTGGCATTCCGTAATTCCGTGATTTACTCGAATATTTTGCAGAACTTATTCCAGGAAATAAGTGTTTTTTTAAAACCCTTCAAAGTTTTTGTCTTCAAAAATTGTCGTCATTCAGAATCTCGATTTATGTGGAAGACTGCTATAGATGTAGCTTTTTATATTTTTTACACACCCCTAATTTTAAATTAGTACACAAAAAAAAAATGGGGCTCTATATATCTAGTACCCGTAACTAATCATATTTGTGTAGTCAAAAGTAAAAAAACGAAATCCCAAAATTGTCCACGAAAATTTGTCATAATTTAATGATAAATTCATACGAACCAATAATTACAATTACAACTAGAAAATACTACGCGCAATGTTTTTCCGTTTTTATTGCCATTCTTTCAATCATAATCAATAAGCTGTATGTACATTATTTCCATAAATTGAGTGACATTTTGGGATATAAACAAACGTTCATAACTTTGCTTTTTATGAATATTATTTGTTGAGACTACTTAAATACTAAAAAGACCTTTTCTAATAAGTCCTTTAAGTATGTGTACTAATTAAAAATTAGTGGTGTATATGACTGCATTATTGAGAGCACAGACACAGGTATCCACAAGACATCTGTGTCTCCAAAATATCTGGAGTCCAAATTATAATATCACGAAAGAGTAATGGTATGTAACTGCACCTCGGGTTGGCCGCTCTTAAGCAAGTTTTGGATTAGTTTTGGTAGTGTTTCATTTGACTTTTCTTCTCCGATTCTGATTCGGTTTTCGACATAACTAAACATTTCCGTTTCATGCCTAATAAATTCTTCTTTCAAAATTATTAGAAAATAAGGTTCAAAAAAATATTTTAGGCCAACCTAGATTTCAGGTAAACACGAAAAGCCATAAAAATCAAAACGTATCACTACATAGTATAAAACAAAGTCGCTTCCCGCTGTCTGTCCCTATGTATGCTTAGATCTTTAAAACTACGCAACGGATTTTGATGCGGTTCTTTTTAATAGATAGAGTGATTCAAGAGAAAAGTTTACATGTATAATACATGCATGATATATTAAATATCACCATTGCACCCGTGCGAAGCTAGGGCGGGTTGCTAGTAATATATATATATAAATGTATAATATAATACATTTCATAGTGGTAAATAATCGTATTATCGGTAGTTTTCACCTTGACCGGATTAGAAGTACTTATTGATACAACGTAGTTAACGTTGTTTTGTCAATACTTCTAATCCTGATTCGTCCTTTCAATTCTGACTTTAAACAAGAACATTTTAGAAAAGCAAAAAAGTACTTACATGTTGATGTTAGTAAAGGCTTCTTCTTCAGGGTAAAATTCAGAATATTCACATCCAGGTATTTTAAAACTGAGTAAATGATCTAAATTTCTTATTCCTGAGATCCAGCCAAGCTTCGGAATATTTGTACATTCTATCCATACGTCTGTCCAGATGTTGCAGTTTACATTAGTATCACTAGTTCTACAATTTTCATCATCCGATATAATATAAATATCATCATTAGGAGAGCTCCACTCAGTGTCCACTGAATGTTCTTCAGTAGTGATATTTTCTAGATCCGATTGTGATAAACTAAGATTTATTGTTCCATCGTTGATATTATATTCATTTCGTGATGTCGATATCATTTCGGTCAATTTATTTTGGACAAGCTTCCTATTAATTTCTTCAGGTTTTAATATAAACATGCCTCTTTCGTGACTAGTACTTTTAGCTATGTGATCATTACTTTGTGTAGAGAATACAGCAGATATCTTTATTTGAGAAGCTGCTGATGATGATGCTTCAGTAATTGCTTCTTCTGATGTTTCAGGAATCGGATTTAAATTTGAAAGCGGTACAGGTTTTAATAATGATCTTGCATGATTGTCTTCCATATTTATACACGGTTTTAATACAATTGGCATGGTTTTTGTCGCATTTTGAGGGTATTGTAAAGAAATCTTTTTTAAAACACCATCTGATGCTAGGTGATAAAAGCCATTTGTTTTGCGAATTTTAATAGGCTTTACTATTTTTATTTGGCCTTTTTTAGATGGCGAACATTCTTTTGTTTCCTCTGTTTTGTTTATGAGGATAGTTTCTTGCGTGTCTAGCTTCTCTTGTTGGTCATTATTTATTTCGTCATTTACACAGAAATTAGTTTCTAAAGGGATCAGTGCGCTATTGATACGGTTATTGGTTAGCGGCACAAATGATAACGGGTTTTCTACAACTTTCAAATTGTCTACTTTATTCGTTGTAATCCAAAATCCTCTTGTCCTTTTCAGTCTTCTTACTTCTAAGATTGTCTTAATGGTCTCTATTCCTAAAGTGTCTTCCATTTCATATGGACCAACAAAAACGCAATATTCGTTGTCATTGGGAATTGCGTATATACCAAATTGTGGAGCTTCTGCTTGTTCTATACATTTCTTAGAAGATAAACGCACAGTTTTACCAGATAAACGTGCAACGCTTATTGCATTTATAATACTTCCATATTTGACGAAAAATCCTTTTTTGAAAAACCTGATTTCACTAAAATCATTTTCTATAGTCATCACAAACCATTTTGAAGAACCCGCGTCGTCAGAACACCCTGCATTACTTTCAGTTTCTATCTCTGTGAAACTTTGAATATCCTTTTGTTCTATAATTTCAAGTAACGATTTTTCTACTGTTGTATTATTTTGTTCTTTTTTCTCAAGTAACGAATCTCTAATTTCTACATCGTGGTCACATACATTTATTGTTTCTGTGTGTTCTATATTTTCAAAAAACAAATTGTTAATCTCTGAATCACCTTGATCAAATACATCTAATGTACTTATATCCTTTTGTTCCGTATTCTCGATTCCCGAATTACTTACCGCAGAATCATTTTGATTAAATACTGATAATGTTTCCATATCCATGTAAATTCCTGGAGTACCCGATTGTCCAGCATGACCGTTACTATCGACAATTTTAGATACAGATCCAATTAATTCCCAACAGAAAGATAAGCCACGTAAAATACAGAAATTATCTTTTAACTCTGTAGCATTAATGAGTAAGTTTCTTACAGTTTCAGGATATGTATGTAATTCTGCAAATCGAATATCATCTATATTAATGCAGTTTTCAAAAAATGGGTTTGCTGTACTGACTGCCATGAAAATTCTGAACGGTGGATTTCGCGACACTAAAAAAAGGTTTTTCCGCTCTCGATATCTCTTTAGAATAAAATCCCAAGTATGCAGTGCTACTTTTCCATGTTTCGGAGGTTCTAAAGAATTTTTAAAAAGGCCATTATTTTTTTGTTGCCTAAACAGTTTATAATGAGTTTCTAACCAAGTCACCAGACTAGTGTTATTGTCTAATCGCCTTCTTTTTGACACAGGTATCTGGTCGTCACCGGTTTTATGACTATCAAAGAGTAATTTCAGAAGACGAGTAGTTTCATTTTTAGCATTCCTGGATGGTGTAGTTCTTGTGTCTTCTCCGCAACATTTATTGTAAAGTAAATTCAATCTGTCTTGAAGCCTTCTATCATTTTTTTCCATATTCGATATTTTATAATTTGTATTTTTGTAATAGCCTTCACTGTATTTTCTTCCTTCGTATGCACTCGTCCTTGAACTCGACATACTTTTACTATCCCATAAATCTAAATGATCACTATCTTCAGAACCAGATATGTTTTCTTGTTTTTTATCGTTATTCAATTCATTATGCTTATTCAACTTTTTCACGGCATGCCTTGTTAGCATACCTTTTTCAGCATTCATATATATACTATCACATAAAGAACTACCTTTGAGTACAGGGCCTGCATCTTTAGTTAAATTGCGATTAGGTTGAATTTCTTCCTCCGGGACATTATGAGTTAGATTTTCTGTAATTTTATTGATATTTGTAGTTTTATCCATACTTTTTGATGTGTATATTTTGGTTACCTTAACACATGGATTATCAGTTATTTTTGATTTTTTGACTGAACGTTCATGTCGTTCACAATGCTCGATATCGTCATTCGTTTCTTTTGAATTTTCTAAACAATCAACATCGATCATACTATCTTTTGACACCGGTTCTTTATCTCCAGTTTCATGTGAAACTGATGCGCAAGTATCTGTGAATTTGCCTTTACAAAAACACTTGTATAGTTTATGAACCATACACCAAGGTTCAATATTTTCACAATTCAGTTTTAATGCGACTATTGATATTTTTTTTGTTTTCTGGTTTTCATGTTTTAAACTCATATTACTGTAAAAATCTGCATATTTTTTTGATGTTTTCCAGTTTCTTTTTTCTCCCTTTAATAAAATTCTTTTTTCACCACTTACAATAACGGTTTGATGAAATTTTTGCTCCTCTTTTGCTAAATTGTAATTAGTTTGACTGTCTATGCTTGATAGAACAGGAAATGCGTTATTGCAACCGATGTATGAAATATCACTTGTATACTTTAAAAAGTCACATTTACAATCAAACATGCACTCCACACGACCGCAATGCTGCTTTAAATTGTATGTTCTTTCTAAGGACTCGCAAATGCAACCATAAGAACAATGCAATTTACTGCAGTTCTTCTTTAAACTGCCTTCTTCGGTTTCAGGTAACGTAATAACTGTGACGTCAAGCCTATCTAATTCACCAAATCTTCTTTTAGCTTTGTCTTTAACATGTGTTGGAGTATTTACAGAGTTTAAATCTTCACATGGAAAAGCCTTTAACTCCTGCTCTTGGGTGAATACTTTATCTTGAATTAAACTTATTTCAACTGCAGCCAATATTTTATTTACTATATCTTTGATTTCAAGTTGTATATGTGGCTGTACATTTATATCTACTGATGGTGGATTCGTGAAATGTCTGCTTGTATCGATTTGCCC
The DNA here is from genome assembly GCA_958295575.1 of Leucania comma. Classification (NCBI taxonomy): domain Eukaryota; kingdom Metazoa; phylum Arthropoda; class Insecta; order Lepidoptera; family Noctuidae; genus Leucania; species Leucania comma. Next base: position 14,261,335 of record OY282467.1, on the reverse strand, counting down.
TGGCGTGTTAGAACAATGATCTACGTCGCGGCGCATCAATAATCTACTTTGATTACATTTGTAGGCTAATTCAAATGTCACGTAATCTCTGTTTAGTTGAACCGCTTTAGATTTTACAACTGTGCCTAAAACAGATACCGATAACTCGGCCCATTTTCGGGATATAATCCCGTCCTCTTCACGAAAATTGTTTAAAAAATGAGTAACTGATGAATCAAAAGCAGTGCCATATTTAGGCTGAACATCCAATCCAGGTTTTGGAAGATTAATTAGTTCGATTTTGCCAACGTGATATTTTTGATGTGAATTGTCAAGTAATTGTTTCTTACAAAGAGGTCCTGGTTTAAATGTAACTGCCAACGAATTACGCAAAAGCCTTTTATTTTTATTTCCTTCGTGCTGTTTCAAAAAATTTTTTATATGATTTTGTGAGGGTAAACACTGGGGTTTACTTGCTAAATCGTAGCTGCAAATTTTTTTTTTCACTCCTCCATAGCTTCCATTCACTTGAATGAGTTTTCCATTCCACAAGACAAACTGGCGTGGATATCTTTGGTGTTCTGGATTAAGGTTTATCAGCATCTGCCAAGTTGACCTTGAAATAGGTGTTTCACCTCTTAAAATCTTTATTGCCAATGTTTTTGTATTATCGTCTCTTGAAGAACCTCGTCGTATTTTTTTAAATAAAACATTTTGGTGCGTTTCCAAGTCAGTTGTTAGGTAATTATAGGTATCTTGTTCAAAAGATTTTCTGATGTCTCTAACAGTCTTTACTTTGAGTCTTGATTTTTTTTTTGGGATGTAGTACTTACCGGTTTTAGGGGTATAATCACAAGTAATATTTGTTTTTTCATTAATTTTTAGGGGTGTAGCTGGTACTATATTTAAAAGATCATATAGATTATTCTTATGATTACTACCAACTCTCGTTATATTCGAAGAAAACACTTTAGCACTGTTCTCCATTGCTTGAAAAATCTGAAACAATACATAATTATATTTAAGTAGGAGTAAAATTTTATTTACAAAATAATTTGGCACAATGTCATGTACTTTTCGTGCAGAACTCAATCTACCATACGCATGCAAATAATAAGTAGAAATTCCACTGCCGCAAGGAGTCGACGCATGGTGGACAGAGCTCCGGCGGGATCTCATGGCCGACTATTGCCGCTTCTTTTCGACAATACAGTTATCCCTCTCTCGCCTCACGTCAAAGACCTAGGCTTATATATTAACGATAGATTTAGTTGGATTAAGCATATTGCTCAGGTTAGTCAGAGTCACCTTCACGCTGCGATCTCTCTATAGATTCAAGAATTTCCTTCCATCAAGCACTAAAACCACTTTGGTCCAATCGCTTGTTTTACCTATTATTGACTATGCTGATGTTTGTTACTCTGATCTATCCCAAGAACTTCTAAACAAATTGGATCGACTTCTCAACAACTGTATTCGTTTCATATTTGGCCTTCGTAAATACGACCATATTTCTTCCTTCCGTTCTCAGCTTAAAAAGCTACCTATCCGTCACAGGAGATCCCTCAGATCTCTCTGCACGCTCTTCACTATTATGAACGATCTTTGTGCTCCTGATTATTTAAAACAATATTTTAAAGTATTGGGCAGTTCTCATAATCTCAACCTTCGAGCTTCCAAAAACATAATTCTCCATATTCCTTCTCACCATACTGGTTTTATGGCTAATTCTTACACCGTTTCTACCATAAAACTCTGGAATGGGCTTCCTCTTGACATCAAAAAGGCTGTAAGTAAATTTTCCTTCAAGCGCAAAATTCGGAACTACTACTTGAAGTCGGGTAAACTACATAAATACGAGAAACTTTATTCCGACAGTCACAAATACGAATTTCAAAATACCGATTTTCATAATTCCGAATGGTTCAAAATTCCGATTATAGCGACTCCGACTTATCATTACTCCTATTTTTATAATTCCTAAATTTCAATATTCTTAAGGTTTATAATTACTATTCTCAAAATACCGACTTTCAATAGATCGAATATCAAAAAGTCCGACATAACGATAATTCGAAACGTCAAAAATACGAGTTCCGATTATTAAAATACCGATTAATACAATTCCGAAATAAAAACTCCTTGTAAAACTGAATAGCAGACAAACACAAGTATGCAAGTATACATGCAGCATGCAAGCAAGCATGCAACATGCAAGCAGGCATGCAACATGCAAGCAACATGCAAGCAGGCATGCAACATGCAAGCAGGCATGCAACATGCAAGCAGGCATGCAACATGCAAGCGGGCATGCAGCATGCAAACAGGCATGCAGGCATGCAGCATGCAAGCAGGCATGCAACATGCAGCAAGCATTGTTTCTGTCACGGCTCCGGCGCTGCAGGGTTTGAGCGGCCCCACGCGTGCTTATCGTCGCAGATGGTTTTAACGCTCACCACCGCAGCTTCGGCCTATGACCTCAGTAGGCTTCGACCCTGCCTGCCTGCAGTTAGCAGGCTGGGCCTCATCGGTGTGCTGACAGCTCCTTGAGGCGCGCGGGAACAGAACGCACCGTCGACGACTTGGGCTCGGTCTGGTCGGTTACCGGACGATCGGACAGCGTGCTACCCATTGCACGCCGTCCGCAAGCCCGCGCCTACGGTGGCCGGAAATCGGGATCGGAATCCCGGCGGCGGCTGGGGCGAGCGCCCCATTGCCTCTGCCTGATGCGGTCGGCCTCCTCCTTTGCTAGCATTACTGCTTCGCAGAAGGAGGCGACCGCCTGCCATCCCTCCTTACTCCGGACCATGGCCTGAACCAAGGCCCGGCGAGAGACATCGCTGCCGCCGATTGCCCCCACGAGGACACGGCGATGCTCCGCCCAGGCGGGGCTCACGCGAGGACACGGCGATGCTCCACCCAGGCGGGGCACACACCGCAGCTTCGGCTTGCTGGCCGCCTTGCCGGCCAGCCTCAGCCGCGGCGGCAGGCCTTTAAACCACCTGCTCCTCAGCCCGCGGGCCGCCCCACCCCTCCGCGCCTACGCGGATTTAAATTACACTCTAGGGGTAGGGCAGACAAGACCACGTGATGTCAGTTTTGCAGCGATTCGTTTCTGTCACTAAATTTTGTAGCACAACATGTTGATTTTTAGTTTATTCGAAGTATTGAAAATCGGAATGTCGGACCGAAAACCCTTCGAGCATTTGATTCTTCGAACGTATGAAAATCGGAAAACTAACAAATCGCATTTACGACTTTCGGTAGCATAAATTTCGTGATTTTTAGTAATAGACATTATAATTCTTAGGTATTATGGAAATCGGACTTTTGAAAATCGGAACATCGAAATTCGGAATATTTCGGAGTATTTGGGTGTTCCCCTTGAAGTCCTCTCAACTTTAATTCTGTCTTCGTCCTAATTGTCATATTTTAGGTTCTCATAGTTATAATGATTTGATATTTATCATAGTATTTATTAGTTTATAATATTAACATATATACGTATAATTAAATAGAATGTATAATAATAAATTATTATACATTCTATTTAAAATTATGTGTTATTTATTTATTGTGCACACCTACCACAGTGTTGTCTTTCTTAACTCAAAGGTTGACGTTCTCAACTACCGCACGACGCAGGTCCTTACCGAACACGGCAAGTTCGGTAAGTTTCTGTTTCGGATTCGTGCGGAGGAGTCGCCCGGGTGTCGCCACTACGCGGAACACCCGGAGGACACGGTGGAGCACACTGTAGAGGTGTGCCCCGCCTGGGCAGAGCATCGCCGTGTCCTCGTGAGGGCGATCGGCGGCAGCGATCTCCTCTCTCGCTGGGCCTTGGTTCAGGTCATGGTCCGGAGTGAGGAGGGATGGCTGGCGGTCGCCTCCTCCTGCGAAGCAGTAATGCTAGCAAAGGAGGAGGCCGACCGCATCAAGCAAAGGCAACGGGGCGCTCGCCCCAGCCGCCGCCGGGATTCCGATCCCGATTTCCGGCCACCGTAGGCGCGGGCTTGCGGACGGCGTGCAGTGGGTAGCACGCTGTCCGATCTTCCGGTAACCGACCGGACCAAGCCCAAATCGTCCACGGCGCGTACTGTTCCCGCGCGTCTCAAGGAGCTGTCAGCAAACCGTAGAGGCCCAGCCTGCTAGCTGCAGGCAGGCAGGGTCGAAGCCTACTTGGGTCATGGGTCAGCTTCCGAAAGGAAGGCCCGGCCCCAGCACGATAGGCATCGAAGGAGCGGAGTAGGTTTTTAGTCAGTAATAGTCTGACACTACTTCCCGCTCCGCCCAAAGGCGGGATTTGTCATTGGATGACTTTCCCTACCATAAAAAAAAAAGTCATCGATGAGTAAGTAGGACTTTCTCGTTTCGTTTCTTAAAACTATTTTACAAACTCGATTAGAACCAAATGGCTGCTCTTGAGATTGAGATGTTACCGTAGATATAAGGCTAGCAATTAGGAGTTATATTGTAAACTTTTAATATTATTTTTTTTAAATCTTTTTTTATTATTCTCTATACTTCCAATAGCCCCCCCCCCCCCCCCACCCCTTGATCATTGGCTGGCGACACCCTTGACTAGTAATATTATAATTAGTAATATCTCGGTTTACTAATTGTAGACCAACCGCGGAAATTGAAATTCTTTTGGATCAGTTTCCTCTGTACTATGCCTTGAATCTCCTTTGTAATGTTCTACAAGCACTTGTAAATAAATAAAATAAAGAAAGTTCACCGATACGCCCGCACTTCATCACCTACTCTCAAATATTTTGGCTTGAAATACGAAGTAGCGCATCAAACTCCCAATAATACACGATTACGATAAAAAAAACCAAAGTTGGATCTCCAATTAGCCTCTTCGCACGCCTTTTCACCGAGTCTAAAGCTGCCAGGTGGCATTTTGCAGCACCAGCCCATAAGTGGCTGCAGTATTCCACACACGATTGGACCTGTGCTTTATATAGCATAAGAAGCAAGAACGCCGAGATTCCTAACAGCTACCTTGGCTTTGGACTCAATGAACTGCCTCTAGTTGAGGTCTGAGAAAATTTCAACACCTAAGAGTTGAAGGCGGTCGGTCCACTCCAAGGATACATTTTGAAAGCAACAGCCAAGGTAAACGGGCTCCTTATGGCGGTGAACAAACACGCCTGTGTTTTGGCGGCTTTGAATACCATCAGATTGGCTTCGCCCCACTTCGACTGCCAGAAGTGAGACATTCGTACGCTCTACCATAGCCTTTCTTTCAGACTGGATTAGCTCTTTACTAACTCGATCAGTTGGCAGGTCTAAACGCAATTTTGGTCGTTCTAATCACGCGGAGGGTCGATTCGGTTCATGAAGCACTATCGATTTATAAAGATAAAAATGAAAAATAAAGTACTTTTAACTCGAGACCTACCTATAACTCGCCGTCCGCAAGCCCGCGCCTACGTTGGCTGGAAATCAGGATCGGAATCGGAATCCCCGCGGCGGCTGGGCCGTGTGAGCCGTTGCCTCTCCCGTGCGGCCTCCTCCTTTGCTAGCATTATTGCTTCGCAGAAGGAGGCGACCGCCTGCCATCCCTCCTCGCTTCAGACCATGGCCCGTACCAGGGCCTGGCGCGAGAGATCGCCGCTGCCGATCGCACTCACGAGAACACGGCGATGCTCTGCCCAAGCGGGGCACACTTCGACCGTGTCCTCCGGGCAGTCCACGCAGTGGTGGCAGCCGGGCGTCGGTTCCGCACGAATCTGGAACAGGAACCTCCCGAACTTACCGTGTCCGGTGAGAACCTGGGTCATGCGGAAGGTTAGGACGCTGTGAGGTCTTTCCAGTCACGCCTCAAAGAGGGGCCTTACTGCCATAATTAAGGCGTGCCCAGCACTAGGTTGCGACAGTCGCAGTCGCCATTTCACCATGAGATCCCGCCGGAATCGAGAGTCGAGAGCTCAGTCGGTGTCTAAGAGTCCTCCTAGCTAGATGAAATTACAAATCGCCCCCCGAAGCCTCTAAACAACGCCCCCATTTTTTTTCTGGGTCTCCTACCACCTCCCTTTAGGCCTGCAGCGCCCACAAGGGGGCGTTATCGCCCACTTTAGGAAAGACTGCTCTAAGGGATTAAAACGACGAAAATTTAACGGTGTATATGTCTACAACAGTGCTATCATCTGCATACCCATAGATTTATTTATTTATTACAGCTTGGAGATAACGGGACATAACATTACGTAAACTACTTTTATCAGTAATTAAACTTGTCATGGACTTTTCTCGTCTGCATTTATTTTTTCTTTCGTGATGGCTTCTTTAAGGCACAGATGCGAATGGGCTATACGTAAATTTTTTTAATTCGCTAATTATCTAATCACATTTTCATGTTAGTTATTCTGTTGCTTAGACATTGCGGATCGCAAAATGTTCAAACTTCCGCGGGAAGGAAGGTTTTTGTTAAGTTTTACGCACGTATTGACGTTACATCAGCTTAATCAAATGGACGAATAATTGAACTGGACAGTGAACCAGCGCAAATCACCCTACACGGTTGAATTTTTCAAATCAGCGTGGTTGGCAAAATCCGAAACCATGATGATGAATATCGAAAACTATTCAAGGAATTTCAACCCGATTCGATTTTGGAAACAAAAACTATTCACTGCAATTACGGTAACAATTATAATATAACAATAAGGATTTGAGGAAAGAGAAAAGAAAGGAAGTAATGAAAGAATTATGGTAAACTAAATTTTTTTTTTTTTTTTTTTTGGAGAATACTATTTATTTTTCTTACGTGTACGGTATGTATTGTTTTTATACATTATTTTTCTTTTATAGTCGTAATAAAAAAACAAAAACCGTGACGAAAAAAAACCCAGGCATCATTTCAAACAAAGTGCGATGAATTTCTGAATCAATCAAACACATTAAATACTCTAAAATATGCATCGCAAGCATAAACATAATTATAAAATAAAAATAAACAATTTCTTTAAGTTTGCTGTAAGTATATCGTGATGTCCTAGAATAAAATTACAGTGCATTTTTTTCCAAAATCAACGGTTTCGATTTTTGACATAAAATATTCGTTGTTCAAAAATGTTATAAGTAATACCTTTTTAGTTTAGGTACATCAAAATTTGGCCCGCGACTCTTTTAATAAAAAAATAAATAAAATAAAAAACCATTTATTACCAGACCAGAGAGTTATTAATGTTCCTCTAACCGTTAAAAAATAATCATCTTAGCGTGTGCTAAGATTTAATTTTTTTACGGACTAAAACCCTCATATTATGTTTCTTCGGTTGCCCCACAGATATGTCAACAAATCTGTGAGTTTCCATTCCTTCTAATTAAATATTTACTGGAAAAGGGACCCTTCGCAGGACTGGATTATTTTAATGCCCACTTGAAGAATTCGCCCTGTATAGGTAGGTATGCATGTACAATGTACATCCAATAACTTACCGGCACCCCTCTTTTAAACTTCCGGAATCACCTGAAAGTAGTCTACTTTTGATGGATTAGTCAGTAATACAAATGGTATTTTTAGATTATTATATCGTAAATGGTAAGAAGATCTTGCAATTTATGATTTGCAAAAAAAAAATTTACTAGTCATGTAAAATTACAAGTATGTTGGTCAATGAGGGGATCTAAAGTGGCCGGAAATTCTTCGTATTAGGTATATACGCACCATCCATCTCAAGCTGTAGATACCTACGTCCTGTCAAGCGCGTGCATGATGTACGATAAAAAACTACAATGAATCTAGGTTTGACGTACGTCAATAATATTGTTTGATATTTACGTACGTCATCCTAAACTAGAAGCTGCTTGAAGCAGTTGCAGTTCAGTGGAGTCAAATAATCAGAGGCCTTTTCTTCGGAACGGGCACGAACTTGTATTTGGCGTTAGATAAAAAATGGATATCACATGCAGATTTTCCGATGCGGTGCACATCACATTAAATGTGATCGCAAAAAAAAAAAAACAAGCACGATTTTAGAAGTTTTCACTGTCACATTAAAAATTAAAAAGAAATGGTAGGTACAGCTACTTGTTCATTCGTTACTTGAGACTAGGGCTGCCATCACCTAAATTGCCGACACCGGATAAACACAGCAAAAATCCCGGACATTTTGGAGAAATATGGTTTTTTCCCCGGACACCTCTGAATTTTTTTTTTTGCAACACAAATTAAAAGGAACATCGACTATTTTGACGTGCCTTGACTATTTTGAATGCGGTTATTATGGACGAATGTTTAAGAAAGATTTATTTTAATTAATCGCTTTCTTTAATGTTAGCAGTAGGTACACTCTCGATGAGATCACTCCACAAATGTCTAGGCGAGACATTTACAAGGTGAGGAGCAGCGAGTGGAACTGTGTACACTCTCGACTCGACTTGCCTTAGTTCTATTCTCGTCGTTTTTTTGACTCGCGGTCAAAAAACCTATTCGAACCGGAGCGCTCTCGAGACCAGGCGAGACGGCTTGAGCAGAATCGACCTTCGCGCTTGTTAGGTTTCGTTATGTCTCGCCCAGCGTACTGCTAGCATAAAAAAATTGACAACAAAAGTCCGGATTTTACCCGGACACTTTTAAAAACAGCTGCTGGACGGTACCCAGACGCCCTTCAAATTAGGACAAATCCAGAGAATCCCAGACGAATGGCAGCCCTACTTGAGACCAATTTAGGCGATTTGGCTGTGTATATAAATGCTCCTATTACTCTTACCGCAGAATAATTATTAATAGTACCATCTCTTACTCAGGTTTTTACGTAATTATGTAAAAAAAAAAATGGGATAAATCGGTTAGTTTGTTTTTATAATGAAATATTACTAATTATGACGTCTTACGGCTGAGATGATGATGATGATTACTAATTATGAACAAATTCATAATTGATAGACAAAACAACGTTTACGCGTTTGCTAAAATAAGAATATCTAAAAAAGGAATGTCCGGAACGTTCTTATTTATTTATTTATTATTCTTTATTATACACCTCATAATGTGGACAGGATAAATATTACAAAACCAGCTGTACAATGGCCCGCCCATTGTAGACCTAGTTTTGCAATGTTACTCCCTTATAGAACAGAGCAATCTCTTACAGACCACCTTAAGATGGACTGAAGTGGAGCTAGATTTGTCCTTTTCGGAGAATAAGCAATTTCTTATTCTTCTTTATTGTCCGTTCCTTCCTGCTCCCATTATCTGGGGTCGGGTCTCCTAACATTTCTGCGCCAGGACAGTCTGTCCTGGGTTGTTCATTTTGGCAATTGGGCTTTCTTGAGGTCTCAATAATAGACCACCAGGTCAATGGCGTGCGGTCTCACCCTCTCTTTTTTTTCGGATAAATTTAGAAAAAATAAGCTATTTATAGAAAGAAAAATTGAAAAAACCACCTGGAAAACTAAAATTGTTTTATCAACACAATTACTCGAAAACTGGCTCATATAACGTTTAGGATCCAGTGTATTTCACACAAGTGGCAAAATACACTGGTGTTTTTCCTTTTTTACTCTAAGTGCTTTTTTCCAATTCCTATAGTCAGAGGTGTTTTTTTAATCTCACCAAGGAGACAGCACCCATTTGAAACCCATTTATTTTGTGAATATGTATACTGAGCGTAACTAATAAACCGAACATTTGTTTAAATGTTAGGTTAGGTTAGTATTTCATCGAAATATTTACTTTTAACGGTAATATTATTATTATACACTTAGGTATTTAAAAAGCCTAAAAAGCCACTTTGCTACAAAATGTTGCTATAATGTTTCAAGTAAGGTTGTTGAAATGCTTCGTTTGAACGTAGGCATTTGTCATTGCAGTCTCTCGCCTCCTTGAAGGCAAAAGGTACGAAATACTTTATATGGTATTCGAATTTGAACCAGACAACTATTGTCGGGTCAGTGAATGCAAAATGCAATCAAGAATATAACGAGTGTCAATAAACGCGTACGACGTCGAGACACCTGTCAGCGTAGCTCGGCGTCAGAATCAAAATTACCGTCATGATAATCTTCAGTGCCGTTCGTACTGGAATGTCTTTGGTACCTTCTAGTTTCGGAGATCATGAGAATTTCCCTGCCAACTTTATTGTCAATAAGTAAACAAGTTTGACAAATGTATTCTATTGTAAAACTTATTAGTTACAATTTCGTTACTTCAGTAATAAGAGACTAGTAGGGGTCCGAGTCGGTCAGTGACGGGGCCGCACAGTGCCCGTGCCGACACCGAGCTTCCGTGCCCCGTCAGTGATTTTCTGTTCACACACGTCAGTGCCGTGGACCGGCCGACGGACGCCTTCCCTTACTTCATTCTGTTTCCTTGTCTGAACTTAAGTGTTGTGTGGTGACATAGATTCGAGAATTTAAACATTTTAAATAAAAATTGTGACACACCTTCGCAGTTTAATTTTCGTCCAATACCATTCCATATTTGGTTTTATACTTGTAACCCATACATTTCGGGTTACATAAGTGGTACAATTACGCTATATAAGCGTACGGTCTCTACTAATAACTCATCATTAATTTTTACCATCAATAAAGTCTTCTAGGAAAAATTATAAACACGGGCACGGCACGGCGTGGAATCGGAAGGCTCAGGCACGTTGCGATGTCAGCGCTGACACTGACGCCTCGTTGACGTTTCGGCGTCGGATGTGTGTGATCGAGTTCATAGAAAATGTATGTAACGTTATTTTTTTAGACTCCTGTCGACAGACGTTAATACCCCGTCACTGACCCGAAACGGATGTGTGAGGATAGACCCTAATACGACGTATTTTTATTTATATGTAATGAAGTACACGGATTACGCCCCTAGTAGTACACTTTTTACTATTTTTCCTTGTTGTTTCCTTAGCATCAGTAATAAAATTTTGAATTTCTGAACTTGTATCAAAATGTCCTAGTGTTTCTTATGGACCGGTACGAGGTAATATCATAACTACGCTAATAATCATTCACTTTACACCGATTTAGGAACCTACCTAATTGACACTTAGATACTTAATTTGAATCTTTACTAAATAAATACTCTCTGAAGGTACCTCCTATCGCTTCGATCTCCGTACTTTCACTTGCCATAAGACGACAGACAGAGTTATTGCCTCTCTGAAGAAAATTATTAAGAAAATCAAATTGAGGGACGACTGTAGCTACCTTCCATCTTTTCTTTTACTGACATAAATATTTTAGACACTGTAAAGGTTAGGTGGGTAGGATAGGTATAGCGCAGAACTGGTAAAGGGACTGCCCAGCGATCGTTCTGCTATTTTGGCTAAAAGAGCATTAATGCTGCCACATCTGCGAACTGGGTGGCCAATTGTGGCGGTATTGAAAGTAAATTAACAGGCATGAATATAATTTAAGCTTGCAAAGATCAAAGAAAAAAAAACATCCCGTATTACTTTGCTTAATAATATCTTCGCTACCTTACTCGCGCAGTAACCGATTTTCGGGTCTTAATCGAAGTGGGGGGCTGCGCGTAACCATAGCAACGGGTTCAACTTATTTGCCACGTACTATAAGTACCTACCTTTTACCAGTGAAGGCTTCGGCCTTCGCTTACAATAGTAAGGCACAAGGCGCTGATGGTTAACGTGAATTTAATAATACCTAGGTAGGTATTTCACGTCAACACGGATTTCGTAAATATAACCTATGTACATAGCTCAGAATGGTTGTAAGATTACCCTTTTAATTAAAATATAACAATGGTAACATTAAGTAGGATACAGTTAATAAAACTAACATTTGTTATTTTTCTTTTGATCATCAATTACAATATTACTTATTGAAGTGGCTAATAAATTATGGAAATAGCACTTACCTAATAAAAAAAATTGCTTGAGTATTTGAAGCCAGCAGACGCGCAGCGTAGTCACGCAGTTAACAAGATGGCCGCCGTTGCATCTTTGAAATAAAAACTTAATTCGTTTTAATCGGTACAATCCTTATAACTATTCTAAACTATGTCTCAACTTTTTGTCTTTTAATGTCTTTCATTGAATGTATTAACAAGTATTTTTTTCCTTTATTACTTCCATTTTAGGTTAAAAATTTTCGTACACAACACGATTTAGACCACAGATTATTAAGAAAAAATGGGCGTGAATGCGCAGAGGTGCGTTCAATTCAGAAACGTCTCGTTAGATTATTGAATGAGTTTTTTATTGGCGCAATATTAATTCGAGAAAAATAATTTAAACAAATTCTGTCCTCTGCTGGCATTTGACTTGTATTGCACCACAGTCAATCGTTTTATAACTCTCAAATTGCACCAATCACTTAGTAAATAGGATTTACTTTTGTCTTTAATTACAATGTAGATATTAAAAAAATATAACATAATGTAAAAATTGGTTTGTAATTAAAATACATGTTCTGTGCCATTCGACTTAGTTTCGTGAAGAAGGTAAGTACTTACATCCGACTGTAGGCCAAACGTAGTGCTTAGATTCTCTTTGATCAGGCCACAGACAAAGATAAAAGGTTACACATAACCTCAAACCGCTTCAATATAAAAAATATTGTCTTACTTAATTTGTACTTTTCTATCCTAAATAGTTCAATTAATCTGAATTCAGTGGCATCTTGTGATACTGAAAGTTAGTTAGATGATATAATCTATCGTTATATTTGTACCTATAAAAGTCTGTGACTAGTTAACCTACCAATTGTTTACATCATTGTTTATTTCTGTACGCAGTGTTAAAAATGTAAAATCGATTATTAGGAAAAGAAAACACACAAGCCTCAAGTGGACACCGGTGTCCGCACACCTATTTTCTTTCTATTGTGTCTCTAATTACGGTACCTATTCAAAGGGTTGTAAAGTATTTTTAATAGTATAATTATTAAGTTTTGACTTTTTACAAAGACAGTATCTCTTTGTTCTCTTACTTTTTAACAGCTCAACCGGATGATGAATAAGACAGTGTAAATGAGGTGCAACAAGATCCTGTCGATTTTCTACAGATTGCATTTCGAGAGCGAGTTTTTTTTTGACGTGGGATATCATTATATGCCTTTCGATCTAGGGTTGAGCAGGAGGGCGTCTCATTATATTTTTTAAATAATTAAATACTATTGTGCGATTGGAAAAAGGATAGGATAGATTTAGCGCCATTTTTTAACTAACGTCATCTGGTAGCTATCAAATCAAATCAGACTAAGGAGCAAAAGGGTGAATTAGGAGTGGATCGTTGTCGACTTTTTGACCGACGAAACGTAACTGGTCTTACGACGACCGAAACGGTTATTAAAAACTGTCCTCATCGCGACTGATTTGAAGACGAAACTATCGTAGAGTTAAGTAGTTGCAAGAAAACGTCATTAAACGTCATCGTTCTTCGTCGTTATCGCAACTAGTTTGAGGGCGGTTTAAGCGTGGAAATAAAATTTGTGCTGTATTTCATAGAGATAAAGTTCATTTTTCATTGCAATAACTGGTTTTGAAACGACGACGTGACGCGTGTGATAGTTGAATTAATGCATTCTCAACCTTATTTTTTTAGCGGTAAGATAACAATTCGCATAAAGTAACTCGAAGACTGGTTTGTGCAACGAAGACTTTGGTTCCAGGACGGAATGACGTTTCACCGTCACGTCGCAGAATGTTTTTGAAACAATAATGACGAACCGACGAGTGTGATAGTTGTATCAATGGATTCTCGAACTTATTTCCTTAAAAGTAAGATAACAATTTGCATGATTCGAAGACTGGTTTGTGCAACGAAGACTGTTTGGTCGCAGGATAAAAAACGGTCGTTACGTTACAGAACATAAAACGGTCTTTGGAAGCTATTCGTTATTGAAACGCCCACCGCTAGGGTGAATATACTTACATATTTTTATATTTTCCAATTTTGGTGGTGAACTTTTTTCACCGGTAACTTTTCCCTCAGTTTTTAGTAAGTAACGGTTTCGCCACCAAAATTGAAAAAAAAGATATTGACCTAAAACTAGATGATTCCGCTACCGTTCTCATAAGGCCGATTCCCCAACAGAATCTTTCACCAATGGACATTTCCTTACCTACATAGCAGTGGCGTAGTTAGACCCACAGGGGCCCCGTATAAAAAGAAATTGTGCTTTTTTACAAATGCTTGGTTTACCCTACGAGACGGTTGTGGATAATTTGTTGCGAATTTTTGCCTACGTCGGAGCCCCGTATAATTGATACGGCAGATACGGCGGTAGCTTCGCCCATGGTACATAAACACCTTATTGTAGAATGCACAAAACAGGTAGGTAGAATGATATAGGTAGCTATTGATAGTGTTGTATCAATATTTAATAACTACAAAAACAATATTTTACATTAGGCTATTATTTATTATTCTTTAGTATTTAACATAGTAATGAAAATTATATAACTTTATATTAGGATTCTTTACCTATGAAATTGCCGTTTTCTAAAAACGTAATTTTTTTTAACGTTGCTTTGAAGTGTTCTAGATCTTTGGATTGACTTGGAATTATAAGTTCAAATATATATAATATATTATTGGTACGTTATTATTTTTTTGAAATTAGGTATTTATTGGTTTCTGTTTTGTTTTTTTCTGTAATATCGCAGTAATTATAACCATTTCTGTAGGTATGAAATTAATTTCTTTCGGTATATTTTGTAATATGAGTTCTCGTAAGTAACGCGAACGACACGATTACCACGTTTGGCTCTCTGATTGGCTAATGAGCTTGGAGCCGGCCAGTCGGAGCACCGAACTTCATAAACGTCTCGATCGCATTAACGCAAACTCGCATTAAGCACTCGGCTCTCTGCTTGACTCCCTCCAAGCTCTTCACCAATCAGAGAGCCTAACGCTGTAAACGTTTCGATCGTGAAAATGTAAAAACTAGTTCAACTTTAACGGTGTGTATGTAGTGTATTATATTCTCTACATCACCCTAGGTTGGCTGGTAGAGAATGCCTAAGGCATTAAGTGCGCCTTTGTACGTTTGGTTGCATGAAGATAATAAATATTATTATACTTCGTTAATATGTGGGCCCAGCGTCGGCCAATCGCTATTGTGTAGCCATTTTATAAACGGGGAAACCCTGATAAGACAATGGCGATTAGCAGAGGTTGGGCCCATATGTAAACATAGCAAAACGGGAGCGGGGCACGGCGAGCCGCGACGGTGCACTTTTATATAGAGGGCCGCTCAGGCGACCGCGTAACGCACTGTTGGCCATTACAGACTGGTTAGTACAAACATTACATACCTACCTAATTATCTTGAAAACTGCTGTCAGTTCCGACTTTGATGAAACTTTCACTGTTGCTGAAGTCGATAAATTCCCATTATTTTACTTTTGGGGCACTTTTTAGCAGCCCACATAAATTAACGTTATTTAGATGTGCGTACCTTGTCCATTTATTTTTGGAGGTTGTAAATCATCCAGAGGCGTAGCTACCGCCGTATCAATTATACGGGACCTCGACGTATACAAAAATTCTGAACATATTATTCAAAACCGTCTTATAGGGTAAACCAAGCATTTGTAAAAAAAAGCACCATTTGTTTTATGCGGGGCCCCTGTGGGAATTTTGATACGGAGATCCCCTCTGGGACTAGCTACGCCACTGAAATCATCCTATGATTTCTGCCGCTCTAGGATGGAGCAAGAAGGCGTGCCTCCTTCAGTTGCCCTATGCGTTTCAGGGCCACGGGACCTAACTCTTTCGAACCCTCACTGAAGCCCTAGCGGGCCCCGTACGATTAATCTGACGTCTCCATGAAGCGCGCGTGGACCATTACACGCGTCTTAAAACTGCCACTAGAGGCGTCTTCTGTGGGGTACCGATTATGTCTGTTCCCTCACGGTTGTGGCTATCTCCTTTGCTCGCTTTAATGCTTCGCAGGAGGTGGGTGCTTCTCATTCTGGACCATGGCTTTCACCAGGGCCAGGACGAGAGGTCACCACCGCCGATTGCATCCACGAGAAGACGGCTGTGCTGCGTCCAAGCGGGGCAGATTTGCGTGTCTTCCGAATGGTTAGCACAATTCAGCAAATGATGACTGTCGGGAGAGTCTTTCTACTGGATCGGAATCAGGAATCTCCCATGTTTTTTTTAATCTTCACTAACCACGAGGTTACAGTGGTCCTTCAAATTTAAAAGTTGATATTTTTACTTCAACTGGTCAATGTGAACACGGGTTTCTTATTTACAAGATCTGATTAGTCAATAAGCTCTTAATTTCTAACGTAAAGTACTACGTACTTACGTTAAAAAAGTTTACTAACGTAGGCTATAGGTACATGAATATAACGCCGTAGTATGGAGTTTAAGTCACCAAATGAAACAAATTGATGTGGTTTAACATTTTATTCAAAATACTACCACAATTACATATCCAGTTCTTCATTTCTTCCTTTTGTGTCATCGTTTATCTTCTAATTTTAGACTCGTTCGACCGTCTAGTAAACCTTGTGTTAAGGCAATTAGATACATATTATGTAATTAAAATAAAATGATTACTGAGCACAATACAATGCTTACCTGAAATATACAGGGTGTGTCTGACATCGAAGCACAAACGAATACCATGGATCCAGTAGATGATTCTGGAGCCCCAGTGGTGGAATTTTTCTGTTTTCCCCAATATTTTTTTTAATCTAACGTTTTTTTTAATTTAAACTCTATAAAATCGTTATTCATCATTTTTAGTGAAAAAAATTAATGAATTACTTTTAAAATTAAAAATGTAATCAGGGTTAATTAGAATAACGATGATGTTAATTCTAATTACGGACGATTTTTTTTTTACTACAAATATCATCGGTGTTGTTTAGAATAACGATTTTATACAGTTTAAATTTTAAAAAAGGACAGATTTTTTAATTAGGAAAAATCTGACGAAATTTCCACCATTGAGGTGTCCAGAATCTTGTACTGGATTCATGGTATTCGTTTGTGCGTCGATATGACACACCGTGTATTACGCATCCATCGAATTAAATTGCACAAAATAATATTACATTAAATCGCTGCCGCATTATTGGCGACGAAAACATGAAGTAGTAGACCGCACATTGCCGATGGCAATACTTTGACCTCGAATTGACCTAGTGTAGCATGTAGTTTCATTTGAAAATAGGGTAAACTGAATTTGTTGCTACCGATGTGCGGCCTCTAATATACTCACTTTCTGTAGAGAAGTTACGTGTTCACAATTATTTTGCAACCAGCTGTTAACACAATCCAATATCATACGATTGAATCGCTTCTGCTGTGCTTTTGCGACAATCAACAACACTTTTAATTTAGTCGTGCGCTTATAATAATCATGATGCCATATTCATTATATGGTTATAACATAAGAAAACAAAGTCGTAATATCGGTAAATTCTTGTTAAAAACAAAATTTTACGTATACATATGTGTGCAAAAATGCTATTAAAAAGGATATTGTTTAGTATCTCTGGGCTCCTCGTGTGAACGATCTCGGAAGGGCGACTTCTCCTGTGAATATTTTTTTGAATTGAAATGAAAATTATCAATTAAATTGATTGCATGTAAAAATCAGTTAAAAAGCAACATTTTGATTACTGCGTAGCCAAATCATTTCTTCAGGGTGTGTCCACTGCTACTATTAAAATTTAAAATATCCAGTGGTCATCTTTGGCTTTTATTAAGTTTACAACCCACTTTCGTTCATTGCCGTCTGCCGTCTGTCTACCCCATAAAGGAAAACGTGAAGTTACAGTAGTAACACATAAAATGTATTTTTTATCAAATAATAAATATTTTTACGATTTAGGTAAAAGGAAGTGCATTGTAATTTATTGCTCTGGAAGTAATTTTCTATGAAATTTTAACCACCCCTATGAGTAGAAAATGTACCTATACAGGGAGTTTGGTGCATGGACCGACAAAACTTTTTGGGGGTGAGGGTACTAGTTTTCACCCATAGACCCCATGTCCAAGTGTCACTGTAATTGGGATACGAGTTTTTTTGTTATATTTTTTTAGTTTGTAGTCGTAATCGAATGTAGTCGTAATTGCACCAAAAAACTTTTACTGCATTCATAAATAAATTCATTGTATTAGGAAGCACGAAGGAAAAAAGACTTGTCGAGCTTCAAAACTCTTAAAATTTATTATAAACTAAGCCTTAGCCCTTTCTAACGGTATGCTACATGTCATAGAAATTATATTTTATATTATGTTGTAAAAATAAGGGATACTACTTTGCCAGGGCCGAACGATAATAATGGAACCAGTTTGAATGCGCATCGTTCAACGTGATAGGAAAAAAGTTGTCTTTTTTGTGACACGTGAAATGATTTTTGTCTTTGTCTAACCATTGGGTTGGAAGTTTGGAATGTGATAGGTACAGTTCAGCTCTATCTTTGCTGTTGGAAGTGCCCATGTATGTCACATCTTTTTTATTGTTGAGTTTCGTTTGTTATTGTTATTTCGTTTGTTATGTTTATGATGGCAAAATGCCTAAATTTTTTGGGAGTATTGTTAGAATCACATTTTTTTTTTGTTTTGGGTCTCGAAGATGGTGATACCGCTAGACGACCGGAGTTCTGCCGATTTATACTACTTGTAGATACAGACGTCGAAGATGGCGACTTTTTGAAAAAAAATTGTGGACGAACGAATCAAATTTTAGCCGTGAGGGAATAGTGAATCTGCAATCTCTACCATTGGAGTAAAAAGGACCAAAATCCTCACGTTAAAAGGCAGCGTTATTTTCAAGGATAATTCAGTGTTAACGTTTGGGCTGGTGTTATTGGATGCAATCTCATCGGTCAATATTTATGCCAGAAAGATTAAATGGAGAAATTTATTTAGAATTTTTAATCACTGAGCTACCTGAACTTGTGCCAGTTTAGGAACAAGGTATGCCGATAGTTTTCCAAAATGACGGCTGTCTGGCACACTATCAACGGAAGGTGCGAGAGCATTTTAATAATGCCCTACCAAACTCATGGATTGGTAGAGGCGGCCCTATTCCTCGGCCAGCATGGTCCCTAGACCTAACGCCTCTGGATTTTTACGTCTGGGGACTTGCAAAAGAATGAGTTTACCAGATAGAGGTGCCCACTGGGGAAATTCTGATTGAACGAATAACCGGGGTGTTCGAAACTATGAAAGCAGAAATGCAATTACGTACAACGACTGTAGAAATTAGAGATAGATGTCGTACATGTATACGAAATGGAGGAAGTAAATTTGAACAAGATTTATATATAACTTTAGTTGAATAAAAACATTATTACCGACTACCGTATTAAATCTTTTCTTAACCCTAAAACTTCTAACTAGTATTTGGACTACATAATGAATTGTTTTCTATGACATGTAGCATACCATTAGAAAGGATATAAGCAAAAGAGCTGTTTTAAAGTTAAAGTTCAAAATGACTTTAAGCTTTTTTTTTATAATTAATTTAGAATTTGTAATGTTTCATACAGCTAAACAGTTTTTTAAACTTTGTATGCACGTAAGAAATTGTCTTGAAACCAGTTGTATTAAACAATGATTTATTTAGATTTATAAGACTAGAGAATACAGCAAGATTTATGTATCGAAAAAGTTATTTCGCATAAAAGATTTTTTTTTTTAAGTAAAACAAAACATTTACCCAACCGTGACACATACATTTACCCAACCGTGGGACATAGGATGTATGTGTAGAACCTAACTAATGATTCCCCAAATCCCTGAAAAAATTGTGTCAGCCCATGCACCAAACACTTTGTATAAGATACATTTTCTAAGCTGAATATATCTACTATGGTGAAGTTTTCATAAATAAGAAACAACGATTTCGTAGGTAGGGAAGAGAGGAGATATTACTAGTACAAATAAAGTTTATATTTCACAAAAGGTAATTTCCTAAATCGGAAAATGATCGTAAATAAAATACCCCACAAGATGGCAAAGAAAAGTAAAAATAAGGCAAAACGTACAAATGAATGAAACTATTATTTTTTTACGGAACCCTAAAAAGGTGTAATGTAATTATGACGAAAAACAATGCCTTAATGATTTAATCACTTCAAATCTGGGTAAAAATATTTAGTCAAGAATTCAAGATCTAGATTATTAAGACTAACTAAAGTATTTAAATAAATTATATCTCTCATTTTGCAAGCACTAGAAAAGTGTGTGAAGAAAACAGTATAGTCTACATTTTTCCTAAATTTCCAAGTGTCCCCCCGATTTCACTGATTTTCCCTGGCCACCTTGCGTTTCCTTGACTTTGCCATGACTTTCCCTGATTTTCAAGAAAATGGCTACTCTGTTATTTCATTGGTACTGCACACACTTTCTTTTATTATTTCCATTGTTTTTTTTTTATATACACCGCTAAATTTTGATCGTTTTAATCCCGTGGAGGATCAGTTCAGTACATGAAACACTATCGATTTATAAAGATAAAATTAAAAAACAAAGTTTTTTTTTTCTAAAATTCGAATTAATATACGCATGTACGAAATGAATTTCTTTAAGTAAACGAGTCAATGACCTTGTAGGAAGTTGTCAGTCGTTGCGTACTAACTACCTACAGTTTATTGGCCTCGATCAGCTGACGTTTACTTAAAGAAATTAGTTTCGTACATGCGTAAATTAATTCGAGTTTAAAAAAAGTACTTTATTTTTCATTTTTATCTTTACAAATCGATAGGGTTTCATGTACCGAATCGATCCTCCGCGGGATTAAAACGACCAAAAATTAACGGTGTATTTAATAAATATATAATTTTATATTTATTTTTGTCAGTAATTTAAATGTAATCAATTTTCTTACCCTTTTATGATATTTTTCATAATGATGATCTTCTTGTTGCGAACCATTTTGATGGCTTCCCATTTTGATAACTGCTAAAAAAATAGTTATTTTTTATTTAAAAAATGTCTCAAATTGTTAGGTACCTTTAATATGTGTTTTCAGACAGTAATGATTGAATAAAAATAAGAAAGAAGCTCAATCCAAAGTAAAAAGTGACTATGCTTAAAGACAAATTTCCTTTTTCTATTAGCTTATTTTTCATGCTTATCGCCATTCTCGTTTTGACTCCATATTTTTTAATCATAAAAATACAGTTTTGTTTTTACCGTGTCTAGATTTGAATATGATATTATAAAATTTATATTAATTTTGGACTATAAGCATTTACTTAATCTTACATAAGCAAATATAATGAAATAATTAACATTTTTATTAGGTAGGTACTGGAGTGTTGGGATTAGTCAATTAATTAATTTGACTAATTTTAATCACATTAAATTAACCATGATTACAATAATCATGATTAAAAAAGTAATCTTAATCATGATTATTGACGTTAGTCATTAACTTGATTATGTATTTGATTATAATTGACTGTGTAGATAGATAGATGTATTCTTTATTGTACACCAAAAATAAAATTACAAAAGGAACTTTAAATTAATAGTGTCACAATGGGCGGTTATATCGATAAAAGCGATTTTTTTAGACAACCTTTGGATGTATTCAACAGAGACGGACAAAAAGATACGCAGTTAGTTCATGTTGTACTATTTACACACACAATGCATAACTAATAAAGTAACTAGTAGTAGTATGGTCTGATTTATGATTTGCGGATATATGCGTGACTGCGTAACGATTGCTGTATGTAAGTATCAGTGGTGATAGGGACAAACGAAACATCGTGTTCCGATAAATTTTTTACTACTTAACTCCTCATTTCATATATATATATATATATATATTCTTTATTGTACACCGCATAAATAACAAATACAGGACAAACATAATTATAAATAAGGGTACAATGGGCGGTCTTATCGCATACACCCATGCATATATCCATGCTGTTAGTAGTCATGCTTTCTATAGAAGTTTAGTGTTATAAATGATGTGTGTGACAGAGAGAGAGAGAAGCGAAGTTGACGCGAAGTACCTCAGCGCCACCCCCTCCCTAGTGTTTTTTATGCAGTAAATAGGCCATAAAAGTATAGTCTGTGAAATTGGAAAAAGTAATTTACATTTCGAATTAGTTGTTTTGTTAGACAGAATTCCATTTTGAATTATTCATTTCTGCTTTTGAAGTAGCAATGTATACATATATTGCACAAGCTGTTGGTTTTCCAATAAATTAAATAAATAAATGAGTAGTTAACAGTTAATCAAATAATCAAATCAACGATTAAAAATTATGATTAATAATCTTAATCGTTTTAAATTTGATTATAATTCATTAATCTTAATAAAAATTTTGATTATGATTCATTAATCTTAATAAAAATTTTGATTATGATTCATTAATCTTAATAAAAATTTTGATTATGATTTTTAATCTTTATTTTTTAATCGTTAATCGGATTAAATTCGGGTTAACACTGTATACTCGGAATGCCTTTGTTTCATTTCTATACAAACTGCCCATTCAAAAAGACATTTTCCGACTACGTTTGTTAAAGAAAAGTAAAAAAAAAAGACAGCTCAAAACAAAACATTGTGAACAACGAGCCGTATCCTGGATTCTCTTTAGTTACCATGGAACCAAATGGACTCGTCCAGTCAGACTCAAGCTACAAATTTAACGCTACTTGTAATACTAGACACAATATTACCGCATAATCACAAGCTATTGTTCTGAATCACGGAATTAGCCATTAACCGTAGACAATTAACTTGTAGTAATACAAGTTAATTAAAAGTCAATTAAAAAAATATCGTGCATGAGTAATCACGCACGATACTTTTTTAAGAGTCTACCCTCGCACTACTAGCAAGATTTATCGAAATGCTTGCACTTATGAACCAAATTCACTAATTGCTCAAGGGGTTTGCATAAGTAATCACGCACGATACTTTTTTAAGAGTCTACCCTCGCACTACTAGCAAGATTTATCGAAATGCTTGCACTTAAGAACCAAATTCACTAATTGCTCAAGGGGTTTGCATAAGTAATCACGCACGATACTTTTTTAAGAGTCTAACCTCGCACTACTAGCAAGATTTATCGAAATGCTTGCACGTATGAAGCAAATTCACTAAATGCTCAAGGGGTTTGCATAAGTAATCACGCACGATACTTTATTAATCTGTCCTAGCTCAGAGGACACCGGTGTCCTCTCACATCCACGCCACTATAGGCCTTAATTCCGATGTTTAGAGTCTACTTTTGTATGAACAAGTTGGGTAGTTGTGGATCGACGTGTTAAGAGTCTACCCTCGCACTACTAGCAAGATTTATCGAAATGCTTGCACTTATGAACCAAATTCACTAATTGCTCAAGGGGTTTGCATAAGTAATCACGCACGATACTTTTTTAAGAGTCTAACCTCGCACTACTAGCAAGATTTATCGAAATGCTTGCACGTACGTATGAAGCAAATTCACTAAATGCTCAAGGGGTTTGCATAAGTAATCACGCACGATACTTTTTTAAGAGTCTACCCTCGCACTACTAGCAAGATTTATCGAAATGCTTGCACTTATGAACCAAATTCACTAATTGCTCAAGGGGTTATGGGGTTATCCTTCTACCCCACGAAGAAAATATACTTCGTATGACAGCCAGATAATGATTAAAATGGCTTTTAAAGAGGGTGGGTCATACAATTCTGGGTTGAGCCTGTACTGTACCCCCTAGATACAAAGAAATACTTCATTAACATTGATATTTTAAAGATGATCAACATTAATAAATTATTCCATTGATCACCCGAATAAAATAAGTAACATAACATTAATATTAAAATATCGATTTCTATTACATCTCTTAGCAAAAGAGATTACATCGCGAATATGACCTCTATTTCAAAAATGATAGCGTTCTGAATAGAATGAATTGGTTACAGCGCCATATAGCGTGGAGTAGTTGAACTCGTTGTAAAATGGTCTATTTATGATTTTTAGACGAAAAAGTCTTTATTGTGTCCTGTCAAATAATGCCAATTTTCACTCGTTGTAATAAGGCTTAACTTTTGAAAGCAATAAGTTTGTAAAAGTGTAAGTTAATTTGTAGCCCATCATATAACTGTTTTTTTATGAGTGTAATAGACAATTTGATATGCAAATGTGTGAGTTTAGCGACACTGGTTCCCGTGCTTAGCCACTGTAGGGGCACTTCTACCCATATTCTCTGTTCTGTGATATGCACGTGCATGCATATCACAGAATGCGTAATAGATTTGTTTTTAAATATTTTCCACCAATTTTAAATTTAACATGTAATAGCTAACTAATTAACAAATAAGATATATTTTTCTTAGGTGTCACTTTAGGGGTTGAAAATATACTTTCAACAGTTTCTAATATTGCAAAAATTCTAAAAAAATATATATTATAATAAGTTTATCGATAGTCATAATAATTATGGTTTGAATTTCATGTAGATGTCCTGAATAGGTACTGGAAAGAAATCGTTAAGGGTTGTTGTTTCAAAAACCGCTATGCCAACTTTGTAGTTTTAAAAGGAAAACAATAGAACGTACCTTTTTGTTCATCACGCCGCCTCTTCTGCTCCAAGATTACAGATTCTTCCGCTCTATCCTATTTAATAAGAATAATAAAATTTAGTCAAGTTTGATAAAACGAAACCAATTTAAAACAAGTTAGTGTTGCAATACTAGTTAATTTATAAAATTTATTAGTCTTCAATAAATATAAATCTACCTTCCATATATTTCCACCGAAACAAGTAACATGTATAACAGTTAAAGAATTTTGTATCAGAGTGGTGTTTGATGTACATAGGCATCAAACACCACTCTGATACAAAATTCTTTAACTGTTGCCTATTTTTTACAAGACAGTGCAGTTTTAAAAACGAGCCCTATATTAATCCTGCTTGTGGCTTTGATGATCGTATCGATAACATAAAATTCATTTAAATACATACAGGACATACTGGAACAAAAAACGTGTTGCGCCAACCCCGACTAATATGGGATAAGGGCAGGAAGAAGGAGACAATAGTCTATATGTTTTAAGATTTACGTCACAAAAGTAGTTCTGACTTCGGTCGTTATTTAGTTGAAACGCATTAACGGTTTTGGATGATATTTAGCACACTTGTAGACTCTGAATAAAACATAGGATACTTTTATTGAAGATGTTCCCTTGAGGTAATTTTCTATTTTCACAGGAACAAAAGCGCTTGCAGAAGCTATTTATGTATAAGTACCTTTTTTAATGTGGGGAAATCCTCAAGGATACTCTCCGTCTGGGGAAAACAAAGTGTTATATCGGACTCCGAGCAACTAAATCCCACAGTACCATGAGTTGGGGGCCCGAAATACAATTAAATTCACGCGCACCTCCGAATGATAGTGGCCTGCCATTATTGGCGGACCCATAATTAACTAATGAGGCTGATCCAACGACAGCATATATTCCCATTAAGGCACGGATGGAACAACTACTTGCCACACATTTATACTATTTTTAAATATTTTTTATTAAATTAAAAGTAGTTCTAACGGTTTAAGAGTTTCTGACCAATAATTCTTGCAGTTAAGGGTGTATGAAAAAAATTAAAAATCATAATTATGACATACATACATCAATATCCATCACCATAATATGTATGAAGGAGAATCACTTTAGAACAAATCAACTGATATGACTATTTTTTTTTTGTTTTTCAAAGTACTTGTCAGGAAGATGAACGAGTTTTTTTTTAACCCACCGTTAATTAAATAGCAACAAGGTGACGTGGGACAACAGACTTATTCAATAAAAAAAAAATTACATTTCACGAAGCTGCTCCATTTCTTCATATTCTCATGTAGAAACGGAGCAGCACCGTGAAATGTAAATTTGGGCACTATTATTTGTGATGCGACGGACTTCAACATTGAGAGATTTATAATTATATTCAAATCTATTTGGATTAATATCTTACTTTTTTAAATTATTATTAGGTTCGCGCTTGAATATTTTTTTTTCGTGTTAAATATTTAATACTTACCCTTTTGCGATTCATCTTACGCTCTTTACGTTCATCGCCCCTCAATTTAGGCTTTCGTTTCTCCTTTTCTGGTGAACGTTCCTCTATCTCTTTGCTACCCTGCTTTGCAGAAAATAAATATGAATATTTGGCACAATTTACAATATTTAAAAAAAGGCACAACTATAAATGAAAGTAAGCCAAAATTATATTTCCTTAAACCCAAAATAATAAAAGTCAAAAGGGACTATGAATAAAGAAAAATCTTCCATTTTTATTAGTGGATTCTTCATGTTTTTCACCATTTCAGTTCACTCCAATTTTTGACATCAAATAATACATTTATCAGTCATGATGATGAAGTTTTGTTTGTGACACGTAGCAGGTTCATTTTTAATTAGATGATATCTGTTAAACCAGTTTCACTAGATGAGATTTCTATAAATATTGCTGTGGTTTGTTCTATATGATGAAAATCAATAAATAGTCATTTACAGCGACCAGTCGTTTTTGAAGACCAGCACCTTTCTTGAGAAAAGGTTAGGATGATGGTCATATTGTAGCTCCCAAAGATGTGATGTGATTCCAGTACAGTGCTGCTGTGCATTTGAATTTTCGAAAGTTCTAGTATTCATTACATTTTGTAATGGTTTGTCATTTGTGTGATCTTTTGGTGATTAAATTATAATGATGATAGATATTCCAAAGCATCTTTACAGTTTACTGATCTTGTCAACCGGAATACAAATGATTAACTTTTTATTAATTGCTTCTTAGTGGTTTTTTTTTTAGGATATTGTTGCTTATATTTTATATCTTGGTTTTCTTCTTGATAGTATTGATCAGCCGTGACGATAGATACTTGAGGAAGGTTCATGTCTTGCAGTGGACGTCCTTTGGTAGAATAGCGATAACGACGGTCCCTCTTTAACATCATGATTTTCGTTTCGGCATTTCTTTATTCACAGGACCTTTTGACTACATAGTATTTTAATAATAACAAGCCTTACCGTATTTTAGCGGACTGGGCTGAATGGACTTACGATACACACGATATTTTTCCTTTGGCATTGTTTTGTATGTTGGCTATTGCGTTTATGTCTACAGAAACACGAAAACTTCTTCTTTAGTTGATTTTCACAAGAGATTTAATCTTCTTTGTGGTGACTTCTATTAAGACGTTTTTGCTTCTTTGTTGTTGTTCTGTTTGGTTTCAACTTGATTTATTCCATAGTTACTTCCTCAGTGCTTGGCAGATAAAGTTGTTGGAGTAGACTCCAACAGAAACTAGTTTGACCCATTTTCTTTAACAAATTAAAGTGATAATATTTATATACTTATGTTGAATCTTTGCTTTCTTTTGTTTTTCACTCAATCCTTTTCCAATAATGATGAAAGCTTGCTTCGGAAAAGTAGCTGCAATTTTCACTCATAAAAAGATAGTCTTCAATTGTACACATAAATGCAAATTCCTCTTTTAATACTGCATCCAGCGATATCGTTGTTTTTTAGTGACATTGTAATCAATGTTGGTTTTTCTCAGCTTCTTATAATTTCATGTATTTTTTTTTTTTTTTTTGATAATTTTATTTTATGATTTTTGTTTTAGCACTTTATTAAGTCTATAGTTTTTATTGCACTGGTTTTCACAAAGTTCCGATGATCTTGAACACTGATTTGGATTACAATTTTAATTTAGTAGAGATCGTGCAGCACATCGTGGTCGCGGTCCAGCCCAATCCTCAGTCAGGTGCGAGCGTGATGCAAGGTCGGTTTATTACAACAATACTCACCTTGCCATTGCCGCTGGTTTCAACTTTACGTCGTTTTACATCTGTAAAATACACATACACAATAATTTCGTTTATCTATTATTTATGTTTCGTTTGTTTATTATCTTATATACCAATAAAAATTAATGCTGGAGTTCTGTCTAAAGATTGCAAAAAATCGAGTTTTGATTTTCGAATATTCGAATATTTTTTGAGTGCTATTCGAATATTTTCAAAAAATAAACAAAATAACTTTAATCAGTTTTTATTGCTTTAGGAACTATATTTTTTATGCATATAAGTAAATCTATAAATTATGCATATAAGTAAATCGATAAATTAATCAGGAACACTCTAACTTCCATACTGATTCCTTTACAAGTGCCGTGTTTCACCGAAGTAATGGATGCCTGGAGACTCGCTTGCCCGAATACAAATCCAACCAACAACCCAACATCCCAGAGAAGGTGGGACGAGTCGCTCTGCAAAGTAGTCCAGGAAACCCTAATCGTTACATCTGCTACTACTGCAGAGTGTGCTCGCTTGCTGGCTGTGGGAAATTGGAAATCAGGTCTTTGGCTTCACGGCGTCGGGTCGACGATGAAGTACCTGAGACTCGTCCTCGACAGCCGGTGGAATTTCGAGGAACATTTCCGACGTCTGGCCCCCAAACTAAATCGGACCGGGGCTGCCCTCAAGCGACTCTTGCCGAATCTGGGGAGTCCAGACGCCTCCTACCGGAGGCTCCACTAGAGATTGCAAACCGGACCCGGCCGGGCCGGACCCGGCCGGGCCCCGTGCCCTTTTTTGACATCCACCGGGCCCGACCATTCATACCGGGCCCGGTGACCGGCGCAGCCATTCATACCCGGCCCGGTCACCAGCCCTGTATCAATGGCTGGGCCCAAGTAATGTCTAAAAGGGCACCAATCTCTAGGCTCCACGCAGGCATCGTTCGGTCCATGGCCCTTTATGGAGCACCGGTATGGGCGCCCACGCTGAAGAAAAAGCCAAAGAACCAGCTGAACGCGTGCCAGAGGGTCATGGCCATACGGATGGTGCGGGGATACCGCACGGTGTCCTGCGAAGCGGCGAGCCTCCTTGCTGGCCTGCCACCATGGGATGGGAGGCTAGCAAGGAGGCTCGCCGCTTCGGGAGGTTCCTGTTCCGGATTCGTACGGAACCTAGGCCCGGGTGCCACCACTGCGTGGACTGCCCGGAGGACACGGTGGAGCACACAGTCGAAGTGTGCCCCGCTTGAGCAGAGCATCGCCGTGTTCTCGTGAGTGCAATCGGCAGCGGCGATCTCTCGCGCCTGGCCCTGGTACGGGCCATGGTCTGAAGCGAGGAGGGATGGCAGGCGGTCGCCTCCTTCTGCGAAGCAGTAATGCTATCAAAGGAGGAGGCCCCACGCGAGAGGCAACGGCTCACAAGGCCCAGCCGCCGCGGGGATTCCGATTCCGATCCTGATTTCCAGCCAACGTAGACGCGGGCTTGCGGACGGCGAGCTATGGGTAGCTCGCTGTCCGACCGTCCGGTAAACATCCGGACCAAGCCCAGGTCGTCAACGGCGCGCACTGTTCCCGCGCGCCTCAAGGAGTTGTCAGCAAACCGTAGAGACCCAGCCTGCTAGCTGCAGGCAGGCAGGGTCGAAGCCTACTGGGGCCAAGGGTTTGCTTCCGAAAGGAAAGCCCGGCCCTGGTATCTAAGGCCACGAAGGAACGGGTTGGGTTTTTAGTCAGTAAGAGTTTGACACTATCTCCCGCTCCGGCCAAGGGCGGGAGATGTCATTGGATGATTTTACCCACCACCAAAAAAAAAAAAAGGTCTTTGGCTTCACGCACTGCCGTCGTCGAACATTGGCACCTTGTTCGACCATACTACTTTCTGCTTAGCTTTTGCCCTACGCCTAGGTGCTCCTTGCTGTTCTCATCGCAGCCACTGTGGCGAAGTTGTCAACAGCCCCGGTCACCACGTCCTGTCATGCAGTTGAAGTACGGGACGCATAGCGTTCCGGCTGTTTTGGAACTTCGTGGCCTGGCACGCTATGATGGTAAAGACTGGACGGTATGTCTTTATTTCCTTGGAAGATAGGTAGGCTTTTAGTGTGGGACGCCACCTGTGTCGACACTCTTGCGCCATCCCATCTTCCTAGCTCATCGTGCTGTGCTGGTGCTGCCGCGACGGCTAAGGAGAACCATAAGCTGCGGAAATATAACAACCTCGTCGGCAGTTATATTTTTGAGCTGTTTGGGGTTGAAACTCTTGGACCGTGGGGTCCGAGTGCTCATATGTTTATTGAAGAATTATCCAAATTGTCGACACTTCGCGTGACCCAAAGGTTGGCTTCTACCTCGGTCAGAGATTAAGCATTGCCATATAACGGGATAATGCCGTCAACCTTTTGGGCACACTTCCAGTCGACAGCGACGCGGAGGAGTTTTATGACTACATATTAAACTAGGAATAATTACCTTTAGTGTATGTATATATCGTTTTATTATTATTTATTTATTTATTATATACTTTATTGTACACCTCATAATGTTGTTGTTGTTTTAACTAGTTGTTTTTATTATTCATGAATACTTTTACATAAAACGCCAGAATAAAATCACTTCACAAAAGACAAAATGCACCGCATTGCAATAGCGATGAGTGAGTATCGAGTTCTTCGAATCAAAAAACAAATGAATCAATTCGAGTTGTTTTTTTCCTTCAATTCGAATTGATTCGCAAGTCGAAGCTGACACGACGCGATTCACGACACCCGCGCGATTCAACTCTTTTCCTTCAATTCGAATTAATTTGTGCGCGATTCAACTCTTTTCCTTCAATTCGAATTAATTTGTAAGTCGACGCCGACATGACGCGATTATTGCGACACCCCGCGTGAATTAACTCTTTTCCTTCAATTCGAATTGGCTCACAAGACTACGACAACGCGACGCGAATCACAACGCTCGACGCGAATCACAACGCTCGGCGCGAATCATCAACTCTCTAGAACTCGATGATACGAATCGCAAATTCGCAATTCGCGACGCCAACCTTACCAAACTGGAATTATTTAGGGAAAGTTAAATATTAATAAAATAATCTTATTACTTGTATTTATAAAGACATTAAAATGTAAGTAAATAAAGTGAGTGTACGAAAATCCCGTAAATAAAAAGTAAAAAAAGAACGAAACGAAATAGCAGGCAAAATACTAGTTTAACATAAAACGATTGAAAATAAAATGTTACCAAGTGAACATTTTATTTTCAATCGTTTTATGTCTTACGAATCAAAAATGTTAAGTACATAACCTTACATTAGTTCCGTCTAAGTCCAGTTGGTCTGATTCAACAAGTATTTGATCGGGGCTCATTATCTAGTTATCAAAATGACTCGG
This sequence comes from Leucania comma, assembly GCA_958295575.1. NCBI lineage: Eukaryota > Metazoa > Arthropoda > Insecta > Lepidoptera > Noctuidae > Leucania > Leucania comma. The sequence goes on along the minus strand of OY282467.1, from coordinate 14,230,265 downwards.
CGGAAAAAGTTGATCCGGCGAATCGAATTGACTCAACGCAACGAGTTGAATCGGCGGTTGGAGTCGACAGAGTTGAATCGGCAAACCGACTTGGGTCGACAGACCGAGTTCAATCGGCGGAACGAGTCGAGTCGGCGAACCGGGTTGATTTGAATCGCAATCCAAATCAGCCACCATTCCAATTCGATTAAATCAAGTTGTCAAAAATGCGAGTTGGCTCAGCGCTACTTTAGAAATAAATAACAACGCGTTTTGTGAGTGACTGGTGTCAAGTCTAGTCTAGACTTTAGACTATTTTTTTTTTTTGTAATATTCGAATAAATGTCCATTTACTATTCGAATATAAATTTAGTAAGACTATTCGAATAATTCGAATATTCGATTGCAACCTCTAGTTACGTCTGATAAACTAACCTCGTTCTATATCATCGGGTACGCTGCGATGGTCGTGTGGTGGTGATACAGTTTCCAAGTATCGTTCCTCCTGAATATAAACATGTAAGTTTATTAATTTTAAAGTAAATGATATTTTTTTCACATGATTCAAATCGTACAGTGCATTAATTAGCCGGTAGAAAAAAATTAAAACTTTGTTTACCCTATGCGAGCGTTCACGAGGAGATCTATCCTTGGTTCTGATTTCTTCTTTAACCCTTTCTTTAAGTGACCTAGAATAAAATAGTTTAAAATAAAGTTTATCTGTTTATCATACTTTAAATACAGATACCTAAAATTATTAAAGCTTATGGGTACATACGATCGTGATTCCCGTTTAGATTCCTTTTCGCGATCAACCTCTTCGCGACGTCTGTCATTGGTTCTCGATTCCTTTTTCTCAACATCTGAAAAAAGGTAATTAAGTATAGCTAGCATATAAAAATATCCATACAATTCGATTACAAAAAAGTCAGAAGACCTAGGTTTTATATTAAAATATATCAGGGGGGCTTACTCTTGAGTTTAATTCCTATCGGTCGACATTGAAATTGTGACGATTCAAAATTGCGTGACCATTTTGGGAAACTAAATGAAATCGGGATTGGGCTTGGCGTGTAGTCACACAATTTTAACCCAATTTGGCGCTAACATCGAATACAAGAGTACGAAACGTCACAATTCCAATGTCGACCGATCGTAAGCCCCCTATTGTCCTGATTTACTTATGTTGACGACTCCGTAGCAAATCAATAACACTAATAACACTACGCAAACGCCGCAAACGCATCGACGCCTTTGAGATGTGGTGCTGGAGAAGAATTGTCCGTATCTCTTGGACAGCGCTTCGGACCAACGTATCCATATTGCGAGAACTCAAAATCTCCTCGCGGTTGTCGTCCGAGTGTCTCAGAAAGATTCTGCAATACTTCGGTCACATTGCAAGGAAGGACGGTGGCAACCTCGAAAGGCTTATCGTGACCGGTAAAGTGGATGGAAAAAGGCCTCGTGGACGCAGCCCAATACGTTGGTCCGACCAGATCCGCACCGGTCTTAACTCTACGGTATATAATGCCCTTCACACCGCCAGAGACAGAAACAGATGGAGAAACGTCGTGCGAATGAAAGTGATGAAGCAGGTAGGTCACGACCCTCAGCATTGAGGAATACGACGCAAGGAGGAGGAATAACACTACGACTACAACAAATCAGGTTTAATACGAAACTCTTGGCTATTATTATACGAGGCAAATAAGTCGAACTAAAATGGCTGTCGTTGCTATGGCCCAGTGCCGCACTTCGATTGAGACCCGAAAATCTGTAAATGATCATTGAAGGCCGAACGCCATTTTAGATCAACTTGTATGCCGCGTATAATACTCAGCTTTGATTTTTTAGTGACAGGATTTTTGTGGTTCACACTCACCACCGGCACCGGCGGGTTGCGGTGGAGAGGCCGCCGTTTCGTGGTCGGCCCTGGGCGGCGCGGCCTCGTCCTTCAGCGCAGCCACCGCCGCCGCGCCCGCCGCGCCCGCCACCTTGTGCTTGTCGCCCACCTGCACACACACCAATACGTCTTATACGCAACCAGAGGCCAATACTTCTTACGCTAATCAACACGTATTATTTATTTCATGCAGAATGTGACTTAAGGGGATTACATCGCCCAAATCCAAAAAAACACCTAGGTTGTTTGAAGTTTCCTTATGTACGATTACCATATAAAAAATGAAGGGGATACTTAAGGACATTACTAATAAATTGTATTGATTACGTTTCTCAAAAAAATACCCTAACTCTAGAAAAAAAATCTGGTAAATAGGCCTTTTTTGAACATTAATTCCATTTTTTCTCGAAAACGGCTCTATATTTATGCATTGAATTTATACCAAAATATATGTTACGATAAATTGAATAACTTGTATTGATTTTTTTTCGAATTTCATTGAATATCGATAAGTAATCAAGAAAAAACTCGAATCAGTACTAACACCCCGCGCGCAGCACCCCCTGCAATGCCTGTTTAGAGGTCAATTCTTCTCTACTAATGTAGAGGTAAATTCTTGAAGGTCATTGAGTGATGTAATACCCTTAAGGTAGAATTATATTGGGCATACATGGGCTATGTTCGCCTATCTGGGCGTGTGGTCTCCTTACATTTTATATGTCAACTAGACTTATAGATCTACACTAATGTGTTCACGCCACGCGACACGATTCCACGTACAAATCAAGCGTGGCCTACGTATGCGTCGGTCTAATGTAGTTCCCGCTTTATGCAACCTAATAACAGTTTTGAAACCTAAGTAGAAGTTGGTTGTAGAAATTCAAATAGAAAATATTTTTATTTTATTGTCATAATGTAACATTGACTTCATGGCACCATTATAGTAAGTGGACCATCAAATCCGACAGCATTTTTGTTGGTTAACAAAAAGTTGGTGTTTTAAACATTAACTTTCCACCTTGTTCTTGAATTTGAAACCTTAAAAACAAGCCATTGAATTTTAACGGTCTTATAGAATAATAAGACCGTTAAAATTCAATCTTCTCAACTAACCTATTCTTAAAACTCATACACTAACTATCCTTAAACCGGTTACAGACTGACTTGTAACAAAACATGCAAGCGATGCATAAAAGCAGCATTTCATAAGTGTGGATGCAGCGCGCGCACGAACCGGCCGTGTGCCCGCTCACGTAGTTGAAATACGCGCCTGTAGTGCGTACGATCCGCGCGGCCAATGCGTCTACACTATAGGAATTCTGATAAATTACATGATACATTGCGACAATGTGAACGGCAAATTTCTTCAATGCGTATTACATTGCATGTTACGCTACAGCAGTCTGTACCCAGATTTAGTGAGTATCAATTTGAGCATTGGTCAGCAGTTGTGCTTGCTACCACAACTAAACTAAAATTAAAAAAAAAAAGGTTACCAATTTACCTGATGGAAATCGCTTTCCCGCATCATTGTAGGACCTTTATTACGCAACTGACCACTGTAACCCGTAGCTAGTACATAAAGATCTTGTCGCTGCGTTTTTTCTTCTTCCTTCACCTGAAAGAGGTTTTTAACTAAGCTTATTCTGGTGCTCAAGATATTATTGGTAGTGCTCAGTTTCAGATATTATTAAGCTGATTAGTTTAATAATATCTTGACACTTACAAGCATGGATCAAAAAATATTACCAGTCAAAATATTCTGTTATTACTCACTTTATCAATTTTCCGTTCAATGATTTGAGCCAGTTTAGCAAGTACTGGGAAATGCGGCAACACTCTTATTAGTACAATAAGCGCGTTACGTATTTGCACGTAATCGCCCGAGTCAAGACACACTACCATAGCTTTAGTTATCTTGTAGTGCCACTTGTGGCACACATGCCTGTAAACGAATAATATTAGTTCTAAACAGGGTTGAAAGAAAAACAGTTTTCTTTTTGTTCTTTTTAGTTTAGGGCATTATTTCAAATTAATTTTACCTATAATGTTTCAATTCTAGAGTAGATCTTTTCAAATACTAAATTAAATATTTACAAAAAACGATCAATGGATAAATATTATATTTTATGTTGCGTATCTCTAATCAATACTGAACCCTTTACATTCACCTTGTATTTTCTTACTAATTTTGATTTTTAAATAAGGCTACATATGGACTTTTCTGCGGGATTGTATCGGCGGGGAAATAACTATGAACGATGAATTCTTTTCTTTGAATAGGGGAAACGCCAATATTTATATTTAAATAAGGGAAAACCACTAGTACAATGAATTAACGCACTTTTTTTCAAGCGAAAAGAGAGCCGATATTAGGGACTTAATTTTTAATTTTATAATAACTAGTGTTGTTTATTAATTAAAATTGTTATCACTTTGATTGATTTATGAAATTTTGAATCTTCTAAAAGCATGATTCAAAAATAGGCCCCATATAAATCCAGGTTGTTTGATAGAATAAATTAGTTTTAAACATTGGTTTCTTTTTATTGTTTTATACAATATTTAAAACTTGTTTTAAAATTAATATTCAAACTGTTCAAAACACTTGCACAATATAAACATGTGTTATAAAACAATATGTTTTAATCATGCCAACCCTGGTTCTAAATAAGTTTGTTACATTTGACTGCTGGACTGCTGCAATAAATTAATAACTAATCTGCAAAAATAGTATAGTGTCTATCGACTCATTAGATATTGAAGACAACATTAATCTCAAAAGTTCTCAGTACCTGTAATTCTCATAGCCCACGTGGTCATTAGCCTCGGTGAACTGGTTGGACACACGGTATTTGGTGACGAAGCCTGGGTAGTGTGCACACTCCTTGTGGAAGGCTTGCTTGTCAGCGTGCCAGCGCATGGCAGTACCCAGCACTTTGCACAAAAACGTGCCGTAGCGTGCTGCCTCACCCTCCGTGCATGACATCACCGAGTATGTGATGTCGCAGAACAACTGGAACATCACAAGTACTCTTATTGGCAATCAGAATATAATAAAATAGGTACTGAAAAAAAAAAAAATAGTTTTCTTTCTAAAACTTGATGTACGGATATTAGCAACTATGGTTTCAATAGCCGCATATTGTGATGTGATGAGATAAGACAGTAATAAAAGATTGTCTAGCAAGACTAACTCTGTCGTAGCACAGCAGCGTGGAGAAGTTGGGCGTGCGCAGCGAGTGCACGGTGTGCACGAACTCGGCGCAGTAGAGCGCGTCGGCGGCCGTGAAGACGCAGCGCGGGAACAGGCACAGCTGCATGAGGCGCGTCACGGTCTCGTTCTTGGCGGACTTGGCGGCGCGCGCCGGGAACCAGGCGCCGCACTCGCGCGCCAGCCGCGCGCGCACGCGCCGCACGTGCTCCTGCTGCCGCCGCCGCTCTTCCTGCCGACCACAAACCATATGGTTCTTGACAGTAAGAAAATATTTTGAACATTTTAATTTTTTATGGGCTACCATAAAAAATTAAAATGTTCAAAATATTTTCTAAATTATAATTATTAAGCTATTAATAATTATAATTTTTGAGAAATAAATTCCGAAAATACAGTCACGTGACATTGAACACCACTCACGACACGTGACGTAATAAGTTGCAAAACAAACTTAACATCTCGTGGTCGTATATTTATTGTGTTTTCATTTGTTTTGCTTTAAATTTAACTTAATTTAACGTAATTCCGAAAAGTTCATAATAAAGCCCGGTCGCGGAGCAGAAAGAATTTCGTACAATGACCTTTGAACCTACTGACAGTGGTCACAAACGTTTCTAAATTAAGTGCGTTTTACATTAAACATTTGAAGGAGAAAAAAAATGACTAATTTATCAAATAAATTATTGTTATTAATTATATAAATTATTTATTTCCATTTTATATCATAACAATTTAAAAATCGAGTTAAAATTACAAATTTGGTATAAATATGATAATAAAATAAAAATTATCATTGTCATTCATTATTTAAGTTTATGAATTTTGTCAAGGAGTTTTTGTACTGATTAAATGCTAACCAAAAAAAAAAAACAAATTCAAAAAAGAACAAAACTTAAAATAACATTAAAAGTTTATAGTAAAGGTTTACAATCCCTGACGAAGGAGGCCATTGCATCTGTGCGAGCGAGACGCATTATATTTACGCGGGAGTGACAGAGACAGGCAATAATGGGTCAACGTACGAAATTCTTCCTGCTCCGCGTCCGGGCTTTAGAAGAGTTTGGAACAATGGAAGCATATAAAAACGGATAGCAGTAATTTGCCCAAGATCGATGTGGTTATGTTTTGGTGCATTTTTCGCAACTAACACCAATTTTTGCTCTGCAGAATTCCAAAATATAAAAACTTCAGTGTATTTATACAACAGTACATCAATATAATGATAAAACTAACTAGTCTACCTAATAACCGATCAGCAGAAGTATCTAATACCGATCAGATCATTTCATATGTTTTTACATAAGTTATGTTTATTTTCATTCAACACTATTTCTTTTTCAGATCATCTCATGCGTCGTTAATAAGTCTTAGTTCAGATTAAAGCAGAAGTTTTTTGTTATAATAAGAATTCTAACCTAATAAAAATCTGGTCTTAATATCGGGAACAGCTGTTTGTTTAGCAAGCTGTAACACGAGTCGCCATGACAGTTTAAAGCGTTTTGTTGGAGTAGTGTCAAATAGTTCATAAAAAAATTAAATTAAATATGTTACAGTTTGTATTTTACTGAAATATTAATATTTCAGTTAAATTAGGCCTTAAGGCACACTATGAGTTAGTTTTTCAAAATTAGTCAACTACCCTACAATACTCTCACCTAAACAATTGACATTACTGGGGGAACCACTGCAGGGCCTGCTCTCACCTGTAGCTTGTCGATAAGAGCGTTAAAACGTTCTTGCTCTTTCTTTCCTTTAGTGCCTTGGGATGTATCCTTTGTCGCGTTGGCAGCCGCTGCTTTTAGGCGATCGATTTCCCTATCGTAACTTTCCTCCGGGACGCGAAGATCGTACATGGATAGCGACCTGTAAACATTGTAATTATTGATATTGGCGAGTACAGATTCATTAGAATTGTAAATACTTCTTTACTTACCAAAAGGTCACGTAAAACTCGGGAGAAATATCCTCCCATACTTTGTTTGGCAAAATGGGAGTAACAGACTGAATAATGGGTTCCAATGCTTCCTGCGCAGCTTGAGTGTATCTTTCGATGCTCTTTTCAATTGAATCTGTCTTAGTATCAGAGAGTTTTCGTAACGCTTCAACTTTAACGGTGATTTTTTGAGCCAACACTGGACGGTGGAGAAAGAATGCTACGTCTGCATCGACGTGGTAATCCCGAAGTAATTCCTGATGAATAGAAATAATGTGTTTTATATTTATAATACATTATACATATATATAAAATATTTATTTTAGTGCTAATTTTCAATCTTGTAGCTGAAAAAATTTGCAGCCGCTCAGAGCTTTTACTGTTAGTGTCAACTCAGCACGATACCAATGTGGGCAACTAACACATATTTACACAGTTTACACATTACAAGTTTGGTATTTGGGCCCTTAATCTACATAGAATATTACGCGACAAACCTGCAGAGGCGGCAATCTAGCAGCGTATTCATCAGGGGCATGCGAAGATGCCAAGAAGGTTCCAAGTTGTACTAAGGCATCTTGACACTGGTCAGCTAATCTGCCAACTACTTTTAGTTGTGAGCCTGGAGGTTCTCCACTAGAGGATAAATCTCCTTCGTATTCTATTAAAACAAGAAAAAAAACAGCAAATCAATACTTCACAATCTGATGTAAAAAAACACGGAGGCGGAATGGATGACTTACCTTTCCACACACAGCAATGACGCTGTTGTGCAGCTAAAATGCACAATGAAATGTCCAAATTATTCCCGACGATAGCTTCTTTTAATCTAGCTGATGATCGCTTTGTGTTTCGCACTTGCGAAAAGTAGCCAGCCTGTTGGAAAATATTACGTTATTCTTATACATATAGCAGATTTATTATAGATACTTAAGTAATAAATAACATACCTCTCCTTTCAGAAGTTCACCGCCAGCCATAGCTTCTAACTGTTCTGGAGTCATTTCTTCAGCTGCCTCTATTCCGGCCATCTTCTGAACTATTTCTTTTAGGATCAATAGATCTTGACTGAAAAAGATATTAAGAGTTTAAGGGTCTATCTACAGCTGATTTACTAATTCGCTTTGTGTCTGACGACCAATTGCAAATGAAAGGAGTATAAAAAAAATCTATAGCAAATTCTAGTTGGCTGTAAATTCAGAAACCGGTTTAGTGTCGAGTAGGTACTGTTCTGTTTTCCAAAAATGTTTATCAAAGCTTCAAATGAAACAGTCACCTCTGTTGGGCCTTGAGCCTGTTGGCGACGAACTGCAGCAAGGCAGTGAGCTCGATGTTGTGCTTCTTGAAGGCGGCGCCGGCGAAGGCTGCCAGCGCCTGCAGCCACGCGGGGTGCGCGGCGCCGCCGCCCGCGCGCCCGCCGCACAGCGCCTCCAGCAGGCAGTAGCCTAGCACGTCCAGCGAAAGCGACGTCAGGTACTTCAGCGACTCCACGACTGGCCCGATCAGATTGTCGTACGTCTGGATCTGATACAAGACTACCGTTAACTCTTTCAACGCCACGGATTTATCCATAAAACGGATACGACACGACACGACTCAAAAATGCTTGGTTTAAGTAGTGTTGCAGAGCGAATAAAGAATTGTTGAATAAATAAATGTTATATCAAAATAAGTGCTACGGATCGAACCTTGCCACAAAGAAATCCGAGCCAACGATCCCGTTTTATATTTGTAATGACACTTGATATTTTTTTTTTTTATTAAACATTTCTTTATCAGTACTGGACACTATACTTCCACATGGCGTAACGGCTAAGTACCTTGGCATACATCTTGACAGGAAACAAACATGGAGACACCGCATAGGAAAAAAGCGTGATGAGCTAAAAATCACACTTCGAAAAATGAACTGGCTCTTGGCAGAAACATTACACGTATCACTTAAAGATAAAATCCTTATCTACAAAGCGGTACTGAAACCTATCTGGGCATATGGTGTTGAACTGCGGGGCTTAGCGAAGAACACAAATGCGGAAATTCTTCACCAATTCCAGAATAAGGCTCTAAGAATCATCTCAAATGCTCCATGGTTCATAAAAATCTCTGAACTACATGAGCATCTACAGATTGCAACCATAAAGGAGGAAATAGAACGCAAATCGAAGTCATATAAAGGCCGACTAATAACACATACCAACACCTTAGCCACAGCTCTAAGTGAACCAGCAACAACGAAAATGCTAAAACGCCACCACATTTGGGACTTTGCTAAGTAGAGCAAAGTAAACGAAATATTGAGAAGGCAAATTCTCCGCTGGAAGAATGAACCTTAGGATCAACCAATTTTCACAAAAAATCTGCTAATGGCTCGTCGAACCGATTGCAAGATACAAAATGGGAAAAAATCTTTCAGTTTCATTACATCAATTTTTTTTTAACTGTAAATACTCAAGTTCTCCAAGAAAATACCAAAATCACCATATAATTGAATACAATATTCGAATAGTTCCCTCGATTCCTCATGGAACCAATCATAAAAACTGGATTTTGAAAACAAAAAAACCAATTCGAAAGCACAAGTGCTTTCGAATTGGTTTTTTGTTTTGTTGGATAAATAAAAAAAAAATGCAAATCAATCCATAAACGACGGAGTTCTGAGGTGGCAAAATTAAAAACAAATACATACAACCGAATTGAGACTGTCGAAAAATACAAAAGCACGAGATACGTACTTGGCTCGGATCTCTTTATCGCAAGTTTCCATTTGCATTAAAACACTTTTCAAAACTCAACAACCGTTGTTCAAGCCAGATTTATTTGCAAACCACCCTATATCATCGGATTCGCAAGGACAGCACATATTTTTTTGATTGATTTATTAAAGAAATGGGTGAAGATAACTAGTAACAACATACCTGTTTAATACCTGGCAACCCAGTGCTAAACCAGGAAACCAGTAGGCAACCTAACGTTTTTATATTCTATAGACTTCGTACTTTCTCTTAGTATTAAATTTATTCGTTAAACACATGGGTACAAGTAAAAAAAGTCAGTTTTCAATTTTTAATAAAGTAGTTTTTTTTTTAGTTTGGCGGTTCTTCGTGGTATGTCGGCAACCTTGGTTCTCCTGTGGATATCTTCATTCCTGATTCGATCACGCAAGGAATCTCCGAGCATAATAGCCCTCTCCATAGCACGTTGGGTGACTTTAAGCCTTCTAAAGAGGCCCATGATAAGCAACCACATTTTAGAGCCATATGTCATCACTGACAACACGCACTGGTCATAGACTTTCGTCTTGAGACACCGTGGTATGTCGGATGAGAAGATACCGCGCAGCTTCACGAACGCTGCCCAGCCGAGTCAAAGTCAAAGCCGAACCAAAGTCAAATCGAAATTGTTGACCTCTTTCTCGAAATTAGATCTATTTATTTATTTTATTTATTTAACAATTTGTACACACATAAAATAGGGGAAAAAAATGAAAAAAACAGATAAATAGGTACAGAGGTGATGCTTATTTCTAAAGAAATCTCATCCAGCACACCTGCGAAAGGAGAGTTTGAAAAAAAGAGAAGTAGACACCGTGTGTAATAGTAAAAGGAAAATTAGTACACACACAATGATTGACAATAAACAATTATAACATGTAAATAAAAACATACTATTATAATTATAAACATACACAAAGTAAAATAAATATCACAAGAATACATACCTATATAATACAATATAATAATACTCTTTATCAGATAAAATAGTCCCTATAATTAATATGATTAAGTTTGCTCCGAAAATCCGACCCAGGACCTACCCCGTTCCATTCTTCGCCTTGGTCCCAGGGCCCCTTTTCTTTTAAGCATGCATTAGGACAGACAGCGGGAAGCGACTTTATTTTATACTGTGTAGTGATATACCTGCAGTAGCATGTAGTCAAAAATCAAAGCTGGTGCGGCATGAGACAGTTTTCCGATGAGGCGGCCTTGCGGTTTTATATTTTCTTTAGAAACGCGTTTCATTATGTGCTTGATTCTTTGCAGGGAATTACCGCGCACCCGCATTAAAGAAGGTATTCTCTCGGCAGCTTCATTTTTCCACCGAGAATATAGACAATACCTATTGAAAAATTAGAAGATAGCGTCAATGTTTTACAATTAAAAATACATTGGCTTAGACTAATGGCCATTTATGATAATTTACCTGCACTGATATGGATATAATTTCAACAAGGTATAAACTTCCTCAGCCATACAACAATTACCATCCATTAAAGTCAGAGCTGGTAATATGGCCGCGTCTAATACTGTAAGCGCTTCATGATGTAGAGGATCTTCTTTCAGAGAACGCGCAGTCCTTAGTATACGAATTATCTGAAAAAAAAAAGTTAAATGATGAATACATTTAACATTAAAGTATGTATTTAACTGTGCTAAAATTTATAAATCTAGGTACTTATACTTACTTTGTACATTAAAATAGGGTCATAATGAAGTGATGGTCCTAACACGACCAGAGCTGGAATGACAGTCTCCTTCATGTCCTCAAATGTCTTGCATGCAGAGGGTGCTATGCTTGACTTGAGTGGTGGGATGGGTTTACCTATTATTTTAGGTGCTACTCGACAGTTACTGAAAACAAAACATTAACAATCAATATCATAAACCATTTAATAAATGTCTCCACTGATTGATAGACAATGCACAGCCAAACTGCTACACTAATAAGCATAAAGTTTTGCACCAGGACGGGATCCTTATAATAGCAAAAATAAAGAAGGAAGTATTTGTGAAAATTCATCCCTTATGATCGATAATAGGCAGTGATAGTTTGAATGGATGTAAGTCAAGAGGGGAGTCTCAGGACTTTTCATCAGGACAAAACTGTAATTTAAGATCTACTAAATTACACCAAAATAACAGAACTATAATAGAAATAATTGTATTCATTACATTACTATGACAAACTCATTTGCTGAAAAGCATTTTGAAATGTGACCTGAGTCGAACACAAGTATTTTCATAGTTGTGTAAACACTTCACATGTTTACTTTGTATGTTAGTATTATACTATACCACATACATATTTTACTTTCAATAGCAATTTATAAAATAAATAATAATAATAATACGCACATTCTGTACAAAGGCTCCACTAGAGCATGTAGCATGTTGCAAAGGGCGACTGCAGGACGCTGAGGCATGATATTGGTGGGCAATCGAGCTGACAGCGCTGCAAAGTCACGCCAAGCATTCACCCTCAGCAATGCTTCACAAAGCACCAACTTCTGATTGCTCCAGTATTCCTGGTATACACAGTAACATGAGAAACAAGCTCAGAATCAAAGATTTAAAAAAAATCCTAGATTTATAATATCTAGTAAGTAAATGTACCTGAGGATCAGCTTTCTCTTCAACATATTCTGTTGGCCCATTAGCTTGAGGTCCTTTGGTAGACACTATACTCAATTTACGAATGTAATCCTGTACAGTCTTCAACTCTTTTTCTGCTTCTTTTGCCATTATGGAGTCATCTGGGCGTAGCTGTAGTACATAATATTAATCTATATATATATTCTATATATTTTATTGAAATTTTTTTTTTTAATTGTTCATAGGTTTGTTTGATGATATTTATGTCCATTGAAACAAAAATACATACCCAGGGATATATGTCATCTAGAGATATAACTTGATGTTGTAAAAGTAAAGCTATTACGGTCATTAAAGGTGGTGGTTCCTTATAATTTTCAAGCACTTCCATGTTTCCTAGCTTAAAACCTAAAACTTCAGAGATAACTTGAGGATCACACATGTAGTTCTTTATCAGAGGTATGAATAATTGATCTGAGTGTGTACGGGCCTCAAAAGACTCCAATATTATATCTAGTGCTCTGTTCGGATCTAAGTTGAAACATCCTGAAATCAAAACCAGTAAAAGATAAAACATGATTTAAGTAAATAAATTAGGACCTTGGTCTCAATGTTGTTTCTTTTCTTACCTATTAGTGACTGAATAATTTCCAATAAATTTTTCCATTCTGCTTTCTCAATTATTTCTTGATTCAATTCAACAATTAGCTTAGCATATCCTTCACTTTCTTCCCTAAACAAGTTAAACTTACGTTGTTTGTAACTGAAAATCAAAATGTGAATAAGTTAAAATATGTGTTTAGGTAGTGAAAATAATTCAGCTATAGTGATACTTATTGCAAAAATATTTAATAAACTTTAAGTAATGATTACTCACTACAACTTGGTCTTGATTTTTATGAACTTTGTATAAAACAGTTTGTTTTTTAATGTCCCAACATCTTGTAAAGTGTCAATTTCTAATCTTTCTTTCAGAAGTTTGTCTGATATAAAAGATTCCAATTCCCTAATAATGTTGCAGAAGTTTGTGCGCTCTTCACTTTGCACATCAGTGCAGGTCTCAGCGTCAAGTATACTAACTACATCTAAAATAATTGATGGTATATCTGCATGCAATATCTAAAAATGAATAACAAATTAGACATCTCACATTTTTTAAATTCTTCTTTTTATATCAATTCTAATATATTAACTTACAGTAATGTCTCTGAGAACAGAAAGAACAGCTTCTTTCTTTAGGTTCCCACGAAGACCACTGAGCAGTAAGTCATAAATTGTCTGAGATAAACCAGAAAGTTTGCCTGACTTTGAAAAAAGTGGACTTCTATCTTCATCTTTAACAAATTGTGTCACATGTTTTATGCTGAAAATAAAAATAATTTGTTTTATTAGTTTATGTCCATTCATAACATAAAGATCCTGGGGTAGATTATGTTCTAACTATAAAAGCCTGCCCTGATCTTTAAAACATTGAGCAGTTGGGTTGGCTCAATGTTTTGAGCACTGCCTCGGTTTCTACACCGCTGAAGTTAAAAACCTGAAATATCAGAACAACCTACTTTATATATTTAACGGTTTCTTGCTGAGGCAAAAGAGTACCAGTCTATAAATAAAGCAATGCACTACCGAGCAAAAGCCTCTTCTCAAATAGAGAAGACGAGCAATTATCACCACAAAAACTTTATTATATTAGTGATTTATTTTAATATCACACTAATATTGTAAAGGCTTATATATGTTATGTATGTTTGTCACTCCTTTATACTCAAACAGCTGACGAATTTAGGCAATAATTTAGCATAGTATGTACTTAGTAGAGTGTCCTAGAATTGCACATAGAATACTTTGATTCCAGGTGTATAAACTCCCACGTGACTACAAAAATATCGTAAGGGACATCCCTTGGAATATTTTTCTACCGTACTGCCCGTGTTAATACACGGGCAAAGCTGCAGGCAGAAGGTGATTAGGAATATTTTTAAATTCAGGCTTTCTTTTCCTTTACGTACGTTATTGTTTCCAATTTTACTTTACTGTAAGAGATTTTGGAAAACCATGTTAACATCTTCAGTAGTAAGTTGGGCAGCCGTCAGATATTGACGAAGTGGTTGTTTTACTTTTAATTTGTGTTTACGATCAATCATTAACCAGCATGGATGAGCAAAGAAAACAAATTATAATGCAGATGATAATGAACGGTATGGTATCGAGTTTTTACGCTAGATAGATTCTGTTTAATGTGTTCAACTAAAAATAATCGTAATTATTTAAAATAATATCAATTATTGCCTAACAAATACGAACCAACATGGTAGTTTAGAAAAAATACAACTTACAATTGCTCTTTTCCGGATTTCTCCCAAGTTTTACAGTAATCAGAAACAAATTTCGCATACGATCCCATGGTTAGGACCGGTAGAAAAGATTCTTTCCAGTCAGTTTTAATATATCAAAGCTAAGCGCACGCTGTCGCCATGATTGATTCACAGATTACAGAGAGATACGATTGATTTGATTTTTGAATGAGTTGATTGTCAACTCATTCGTTCTGTAAATACAGTATGCTCTACATATTTACTGGCGGCGAACCAATGAACTAAACTTGTGCCTCTTTACAGGTAGGCCCAGTCTCAGTCAGCGTCCTAACTTATATTCTAACTTATTCTCCACAAACGCTTGGTTGCCAATTGCACATGCTGCTGCTGGCATTTAGTAGTGGGTCGTTGTCGAATTTTTGCCCGACGAAACGTAACTGGTCTTACGACGACAGGAACGGTTATTAAAAACGGTCCTCGTCACGACTAGTTTGAAGACGAAACAGGATATTACAAAGTACTCTGTGGACGAAACTATCGTTGAGTAAAGTAGTTGCAGATAACGTCATTAAACGTCGTCGGCTCTTTTACTTGAATGAAGACTCTTCCGTTAGTCGTTTAAAGGCTGTATTTGCTTGCATTTTTACGAAACTTTTTATTTTTTTCTTTCGTTAACTTGAGACTTGACAAAACCTGTTTTTCTCGTCATTCTCGTCTCTTCAAAACAAAAAAACAAAACTTAGAAACAGTTTATCAAATGAAACACTGAAGTGAACTTATTAGCCAAACAATAGAAAAAACAAAACAGCACAAAAGTTTGAGCCAACAAAAAAAAATGTTAAACAATCTAACCACAGAAAATTTGTTTAAGCGTAATAAATAGTTTCATTGCTTTTTTTTCTAATATTAAACTAATTTTAGTTGTTTTTAATAAAAAAATTGTATGTACTTCTTAGTTGTATATAGGTAATCTGTGGTACGATCTAATCATTTCAAAATTTCCTAGACACACGATTTTCATCACATCTTTTTTGACCTGATAGACCTGTAAACAAAGAGAATATAAGCACTACGTTTCCTGTAAAGCCCATTTCACGAAAGAAGTCCCGCAGACGCAGCGCTGTATTCGCGCGACATAATGTTGCCACGGTTAAATTTATATGGTATGGGGGAATCAGGGGAAATAATTTATAGTTCATTAGTTTCATTTTATTTACTACGTACTCGAACAGTTAGATAAGAAAAAAATGTTTTTAATAGAATGTATTTTTATATAGGTACCTATTTGATGTTTATACTGCTAAGGTCAGATTAATGCAAAAATAAACCTCCTGTAATTTCTAAAATATAAAATGGAAATATAGAAGAGTGAATAGAAACAGAATCAGATTCTGTTTCACTATCACTAGCCGTAGATATAATAAATCTACTTTTGGCATGGTAAGTGTTGTGTATATAGGTCTCGTCTAAATATACTACAGGTTTTAAATTCTAACAATGACTATTTCCGTATTTAATTACATTATTGTTGAATATAACTTTACAAATTTTTGTTGTGTTGTGTTAATGCCTTTTCAAATTTTCCTTAATAATAATCGTGCATTAAAAAAAACTTAACTCCAATCTATAAATCAATCGGGAAAAAATATGTATAATATGGCAGCCCCAAACGACAACATGGCCTCCCCATTTGTCAAATTTAGTTCCACAATTGTCCACGGGACTTCTTTCATGAAATAAGCATGAAATGGACTTTACCTGTGCTCTGTGCTGTCAGCGCTGTCCAGGACTGCCAGTTGTACGATTTAAATCGTACTCCTACGATCTTTTGGCATTTTTACTCATGTACGATCGCTAGATCAAGATCGTACAATCGTTTCATGCCTTACAAGTCTTGCAACATTTCACAATAAACGAATGTGCTCCACTAGCAAGTATGAGTTTCGGGGAATATCCCAACAACCTAACACATACCCAAAACTATTACTTTAATGAAGACTCTTTGAACAGACATTTAAAGGCTGTATTTGCTTGCATTTTTACGAAACTTTTTATTTTTCTTTCAGTAAAAATTGTGACATGTCAAAAACTTTTTTCTCGTCAGTCTCGATCTGTACGTTGTTTATTATCTCTTCTTTCTTATCTATTCTGCTTTTAGAATCTTTAAATAAATTTTATCAAAACAAAACTTAGAAACAGTTTATCAAATTAAACACTGAAGAGAACATTATTAGCTAAGCAATTAATAACAAAAACAAAAATTGTACGAAGTTTAAGCCAACAAAAGAAATGTTAAACAATCTGACCACCAGAAAATTTGTAGAAGCCGAATAAATAGTCTTTTTTTCCTAACATTAAACGAATTTTTAATTATTTTTAATAAAAACTTTTTACTTCTTGGTTGTACGATCTTTTCATTTCAAAACCTTGGTATACGATTTTTTGATAGTTGGCTTGGCGTACCAAAGAGAATATAAGCACTACGTTTTGGCGTACGATCTGTGTGCACTTGGCAGCTCTGGCGCTGTCAGGTGTCAGCGTTATACGGTGTCTGCCCATCAACATAACCTACAAAAAATTATTAACTTCTTTAAAAATTGAAAATGCCTACTTACGAAGTTGCTCTAATGTTACGTGCCATGCCTAAAACAGAACTCAAAACTACCCTTAAGAGAATTTCTCATGCTATCTTCGACCGGGGTGGTATCATTAGAAATATAGAAAACTTGGGATTTAGACCTATGCCTTACAAAACGACTGCTCACGGAATAGTTCACAGAGAAGCTAATTATTTTGTGTTTAAAATTGATGCAGCAACTAAAGCTGTGTGGGATTTAAAAGAGGAATATAGCAGAGATGTCGATGTCATTAGACGGCGCGTATTTAAAAGTCAAGAAACTTGTGATAACAACTGCACCCTCGAAGAGGAACTTCTACCTCCTGCGTACCGGGAAGATGTTCAGAATATGATCGAAGTGGGAAAAACACAAGTAAATCGCTTTACATATAAATTTAAGTATAATTCTGGTCTTGATTATTATCCTTTCCAAAAGTGATATATTTTAGTCTTAATATAATTATGTCTATATGTAGTAGAAATTTAGTAAACAGTAATTAAATATTTGATTCATCCATAAAACTTTTAGTTTAACATTTTCAGTAAACCCTTGGCCTACTAGAAATGCAATATTAAAATGTAAATTTCTGTCAATTTTACTCATTAATTTTATTATTTGAAAATTTATTTTTAGTTTTTCTTACTACTACTAATAAAATGGTCTTATGGCTGAATAGTAAGTGGAGAGACACACTCATAAAATTGTGTTTCAACAAATATTTACCTCTTACTTCAATTAATAGGAGGTACAAATATTACCAAAATAACTACAATTCCAAAATAGAAGAATTAGTTAATATGCAAATTAAGGCTGAACAGCAAGCAGCGCAAGATTATTTAAATATGGCTGTGACTTTTCTACACCCTGCTAAGTCACAAATGGGTGCTGGTGGGTTCTTCATGAAAATGTATGAAGAAGAACTACATCATATGAAGAAACTGATAAACTATCAGTTATTGCGAGGAGGAACGCCCTTGATATGTGGCCTTCAACCACCAAATCAAAACAAAGATCTAACATTACTTGATGCATTTAAACAAGGGCTACATATGGAAAAGAATATTACTGTGGTGAGTAATGTCTATACAGTAATATTACACTAATAAATACTTTGGTTTTAACATGATTCCCAAAATCCAGTGTAAATCCTACATTGGCCGATGGGGTGTGAGGATGCTTTTCCCTTATGGTTGTGGCCATCTCCTTCACTAGCATAACTGTTTTACTGAAGGTTGCAACCGCTTCCCATTTCCTCTCACTCTGGACCATGGCCTTAACCAGGCTGGACGCGAGGATACATGATGATTTGCATCAGCCGGAAAATGAGGACCATTGAAAATTATTTCTGTGGCTGTTATTTTCGCCACCAACTCCTTTAATAATTTCTTAGCACAATCCAATGTCATTCTTTTAGGACTAATTACTAATCCATATTTACCAGGGTTTACAAGAGGGTGTAATGCTAGCAGAAGATGTAAAAGATTACCATTATGCAGATTTTATCACATCTGTTTTTTTAACAGAGCAAATGCATTCAATTCATGAAATGGCTAACCACATAACGAAATTATCTGCATTATCATGTGACAACCATGCTATTTATCACTATGATTTAGAACTTGAAAAAATGTATCCACTTCCACACAAACTAAAAAGTGAAATTAAATAATATAGTATCACTCAGGCATTTATTATATTTTATACAGTTTCTAAAATATTTAAAAAACTAACTTCGATCAACAATCAATGTACTAGATTACCAATCTCTTTTTCAAAAATGGCCTGACAAATATCAGTACAAATAATTTTGTACTGATATTATTTGAAGCTAGTTTTTGGTCCAATCATAGCCAACATAAAAGAGCGCAAATGGCGCAGTACGCGTAATTGTGCAAAAAACCGAATATGTGCATTGTTGATCGTAGCTAACTAATAACGGGCCATTCTTTTATTACGTAAGACGATTTAAGGAGGAGGAGGGTCGACCGTGTCTTATTTTTGACAGGCCTGTTGGTCTAGTAGTCAGTGAGCCTGACTGCTATGACGGAGGTCGTGGTTTCGATTCCCACCCCAGACAAATGTTTGTGTGATGAGCACGAGCATCTGTTCTGTAGTAAATAATTTCTTTAAGTAAACGTCAGCTGCGCGAGGCCAATGAACTGTAGGTAGTTAGTACGTAATTACCGACAACTACCTACAAGGTCATTGACTCGTTTACTTAAAGAAATTAATTTCGCATATACAATATGTAACGAAAACCCTGTTGTTCCTTTAAGGGACATATATATTTACCTACAAGCAAATCATTAATGGAATTCTATGATGTGTCTTGCTTGGGAAATGTGACTGCAATTATGCGGAAGCACGCAGACTCTACCAAGAACGTTTTCCGAATGACCTACAATAAGCGGCGCCAACTATCTTCGTTTCCTGCAAGAACAGCTGAGGGATGAACTTGACGAATTAGGCCTCCATATCGTGCGACGTATGTGGTTCCAACATGACGGTGCACCCCCACACTTCGCCCGCCTTGTGAGAAGCTACTTAGATGCTGAATACGGAGAGAGATGGTGGACCCATCAATTGGCCAGCAAGATCAGCTGATTTGGCGCCTTTAGATGTTTTCCTCGTGTGATACGGAGGTCAAAATGCGTTCACGCATAGTAGCAGCATTTGACCACATCAATAATGATACCTCCGTTCTGCGTAGAGTACGTGACAATATGATCAGGCGTTGCAACAAATGTGTAGAGGTACAAGGTGGTCATATCGAACAGCGTAAGTTAAGCGAAGTAGCGTTAAGTGTTAAGGAACATCTGACAAGGTCATGAACTTGTGTAGAAAAATAGGTAGACATGCGCCATGCGCGGCGCGGCAATTTTTATAAATGACTTGCTTTATTACGTCCGCATGCCGATTCTAATAACGTAGGTAGAAGGAACAACAGGATTTTTGTTACATATTGTATATATTCATTCGAGTTTTTGAAAAAAATTACTTTATTTTTTATTTTTTCTTTACAAATCGATAGTATTTCATGTACCGAATCGACCCTCCGCGGGATTAAAACGTAAAAAATTTAACGGTGTATAATTATTTAGAAACATAAGTAGTATGTTTATTTACAATTGACAATTGTCTCGTACTCATACCACAAGCTCTGCTTACTTTGAGACTAGATAGCATTGTGTAAAAGTTGTGGATTATTATTATTATTATTTTTTACAAGGGATTGGGAGGGAACGTTGATAGTTTTTACGTAAGATCATAAAAATACGCAAAGTTAAGAATTGCTGTTAAGCGTCGGTTGTGCGCTCGGATGCGTATAGCTAAACTATTTCCATGGCATCGTCACTGCGCCTCCCCGCTTGTGAACTTACGTCTAGTTAAGTAAATTTTTTTTACTTTTAATGATACACATCAAAACCAACCAAATGTATATTATTTTTTTCTTTTAGATTCTTACGTTATTTAAACAGGGGTGGGAGGGGTCGGCCTATTCTTATTTTTTCTTATTTAGAGGAGCCCCTCCGGGTTGAAAACTAGTGAAAATGGTCTTACGTAATAAATGAATGAACCCTAACCACCTAAAAATATAAATTCAATACTCTTTTATGGATAAAGAATTACTAGAAAGTATTTCGTAAACATCATCCAGCCGACATTCGGTTAAAGCAGACCGTAGTTTAGAAGTTTCATTACTGTAGTTTTCATGCACGGACAGTGCTCGCCAATCTGAATACCATTGAACCACTGTTTCTGTAAAAAAATAAAAGTTATTTTATTAATTTTTTCGCTTATTCAGTTTTCTATACATATTGACTACATTTTTAAAGTGTTCATAAAGTGATATAAAAAAATCACAAAATAATAGTTCAAGCTGCCAGGGTGGTTAAGACTACAGAATCAGGAACGTCATCACTGTTCGAGCCGTATGGACTATCGAGGAGTACTGCTCTCTGTATCAGGCCCTTGTTTCAACCGCGCAACTCATCGTCTCCCTAGGCTTTTCCCAACCAGCCCTTCCAGTCTAAACGGATACGATCCAACGGGGCAACTACGAGTATTAGTAGGTACTCATTATTATTTCGTGTATTCATCTAAATAAATACCTACATACCACCGGTATCGGACCCTTGATCCAGCCGCTTAACGGGAGCCTCTTAAGATGGTGGCATCACTGAGCCCACATCCCTCCATGTCGTAAGCTTGCCCGCCAGCCAAGTCAAGACACTTGATTAGTTTATCTTTCTCGGCTTTCACGAGGTTCTCATAGGGGACGGTTATATCAACATCATTATTATTATTATTGGTAACCTGCGCTGTTCCACTTCTAACCAAAGGCTCCCTCTATTTAATATTTCGCGGTACTGCACCACAAATCACTACTATTACAGTACGGTCGACGGATCTTGGCGCGTCTGAAGTTAAGCTCTGCGAACTTTAGCGCTCAAAATAAGCGCGCCAAATAAATTATTTATACCAACAAATGCCCATAACAATTGTTAACAGCAATAACAATTGCTATTGGCATTTATTTTTTCACACCATTTATTTTTTTACGTGTGCACGAGCGCTAAAGTTCGCAGAGCCTAACTTCAGATGCGCCAAGATCCGTCGGCCATACTGTAAGTATTTTGAATGGAACATAATCCAGTTTGTCCCTACCCTATCCTATCGTCTCAGGACATCAATTCTGTTCTAATAGAGCTCACAATTTATTCGGTAACGGCAGACTGTACGTATGATTATATAATTATATGACTCACCTACAAGCTCATCAAATTGGGTCTCATTGATACTGTCCCTAGAATCCCAAACACGAGCATAATCTTGACACAGTAAAGGGCCTTCCTCATTCATTGAACTATCCAAATCCAACATGCTGCAATAGATCATTTTATTACCGGGTAGGTTCAGTTATTTACACCATTTTTTAGTTAAAATTAATCAAAAGAGTAGCACAGAAAATAGTATAGTTGAAGACCTACCTGATAGCTTTCTTCAAAATTATATCTTTCTTCTTCTGATATTCCGCTTTGAATTTATTTTTCAAATTCTTAAAAGACTTTAAACAGCAGCTATCTGGAATTTCTGTAAGAAAAAGTAGGAATATTAACAAGCGTTTAAGTCTCCAATAATCTTAAATAATTCTGACATGTATGTAAGTACAGTTACCACAGGATATTTCCACTCGAATGCTCTTCTCAACTGAACAGTTCGATACTATATTCCGGATGCTAGCTATAGTAGATACATTGTCAGATTTGAATGTTGCTGAACCACGTCTGTAAAAAATATATACCTAATTAAAATTAAAAAAAACTGGGCAAGTGTGAGTCGAACTCGCGCACTTGTTCGGCTCCGTACAAACTTACTTAAGAAAACAGTTCAATTCCCGAATTGAATTACGAAGATTTTTCCGAATCGCTTTTCTTTTATGACTAGTAACGTCAACTTTTGGTATGATTTACTTTTTTCTTTTCGCCAGTAATGAAATCTAAGTTACCTATATGCTATAGGACGATACGAGAAATCAATAGCAAAAAAAAAAACAAGTCCATAAACCGTAATTGAACGTTTAAAAGCTAGTGTAAAACGTAATATTTTGAAGTTTCTATTGACTCATGTACCCGAGTCTGTTTGTAATAGGGATAGTAGGTTACAATAGGCTGGCGGTGCGGAGAAACGTCGCTTTGTGTAGTTTTGTATTCCGGGTGGTGCGTGGCTGGTTGCATCACCCGGAGCTGCTAGCGGAACGGGGGCTGCGCGCGCCATCCGGCTGCGGGGGTGCAAGGCGCCCCACGCCCCCGCTACTGGAAACTTATTCTAGGACAAACCTCAACAAGTTTGCTCCCATGTCACGCGCCATCAGATTGCTGAATATTATTTCTACTGAAATAGATGTGTTTGACTGCAGCCTGCTGAAGTTCACTCAAGTAGCACTTAAATGCATTGAAAATATGCAGAGCAATTAATTTTATTTATGTTCCAATGACCCTAAATATGTGCGTCTTTTATTTGATTTTTATTTGTTTTTAATTTAAGCTAATTTTGTGTAAGCGTAATTAATAATAATAAGGGCATGTACGTAATAGCATCGCATTGGCGTTAGCTGTTAAGGTGTTGTTACTGAAATATTTAAATAAATAAATAAATAAGTACCTACTTTTATATTTTTTGACACTCGCAATTATTCAATACTAAAACTAGTAAAAAAATAAGCGATAAACGAATCGAAAAGATACGCGTTAGTATTGCGATAGTGATTGACACTATTTAATGCGTACACACCATGAATACCGAAACCAAAATAAAAAAATAACACCTGATAAAATAATCTATAGCAATCTACTAAATAGTCTCTAACTTCGTTTGGTTACGGTTGGTAGACATAATAATTTTTTCATACAGTCCTTTAAGAAATGGCTTAGGTTTCACTTTTGGCGATAAGAAAAAAGAAAATATGCCGGCAATGTATGGCAAAAGTTTCATTCCCCTTTACAGTATTCAGATTTTTTCCTATACTTACGCTATGACACCTTGCTTCATGACAAATTTAGTGTGTGTGTGAACTGAGGGACCATACTTGCATTTCGCAAAATAAAAATCTAAAGATTTAGTAAAAGTCTTAAAACATCTTTAAAGCGGCTAATAAGTCCGCTGAGAGCTACCCAACTGTCTACTTGAATGGTGGTGTCTTAAACCGTGTTCGTCACTTTAGATACCTTGGGCATGTTGTGACAGAGGATTTGAGGGACAATCTGGACGTGGACCGGGAGCGAAGAGCGTTGGCGGTGAGGTGTAATATGTTGATACGAAGGTTCTCACGTTGCTCAGGTTCCGTTAAAATCACCCTTTTCAGAGCATACTGTCAAGTATTTTACACGTGTAGTCTGTGGACTAATTATACTCTAAAAGCCGTTAATGCTCTTCGCGTCCAGTACAATAATGCATTCAGGATGCTGTTGGGGCTGCCACGCTTCTGTAGTGCCTCAGGGATGTTCGCGGATGCCCAGACAGACAGCTTCGCTGCGGTCAGGCGCAAGCGTGCAGCATCCTTGTTGCGCAGGGTGCGTGCCAGTACCAACAGCCACCTGGCTGTCATTGCCAATAAGCTGGATTGTCCCATTATCTGGTCTTTAAGCCAGCTACATGCCCCTGTAAAGTCTGTTTACTAACATAGTTGTAAGTTTTTGTGTTACTAATCTGTTTTTGTATTTGTTTACTAACATAGTTTTATAAGTTACTAGCTTTTGCCCGCGGCTTCGCTCCCGCTCTACCCTACTCTACCCAAATCTACCCTACCCTACTCTATTTTTCTCGCCGTAAAAACCATCCTTGAACTTCAACGAACATTTTAAAAAAAGATTTGGCCAAATTGGTCCAGGCGTTGTTGAGTTATGCGCTTACCAACACATTTTGCGATTCATTTTTATATTATAGATTATGATACTAACAAGTTGTTATGGATATATCTGAAATAAAGAGATTATTATTATTATTATTATTAAAACAATTGTAAAACAAGTCTGGGAATTTGTAAAAATATACAAAAAAAAACACAGCCCTTGAAGTGGGGTCCCTCAGTCCTCACAGACCATCAGCCAGATCTCGAAAAGTATCTAGAAAATTGAAGTATTGTGATTACAGACTTTTAGTAAAAAAATTGTAAAGATATTTATAAAATTTCAGACCACAAAACACCAAAGATAAAAAAAATATAATGACTAAACTAGGGTCCCTCAATCCACACAAGAGAGAAAAATATTTTAGCGAATATTACCGAATCTAATACATAAAATCTTTCCTTTTCTGCACCAAGTTTTTGTTAAAGTCGTAAAGCATTTTGTAAAAATATAACAAAAAAAAAATCGACGAAATTTGAAGATAGCGGTTCTTAAAACGGGTCCCTCAGTTCTCACATTCACACATATTGAACATGTACTAGCTGCTAGGCGAGAGGAATATCAGGAACTCTAATGTACTCAACTTTTTGTAAAAAGTTTCTTCTAAATAATAGGTATCTAAAATTGTGCATTTCTTACCACTTAGCTGAGAAAATACATTTTTTTTAATCCTATGAAAATAGACAGTAATGTGCAGTGCCGTAAATAGGGCGATGCCTGCCACCGGTGCCCAGGCACAGGGTGTAGACTCTGGGGGGCGCAAGAATGAGACTAGGCAGGACTATTATTTTTTCATTTTGGTCCTGATTGCTTCTGACAAGTTCCCGCTGCGCTCCTAGTGCTCGATTCCAACACAAAAATTTGTAAATATCTTTACAAATTTTTTACTTAAAGTCTGTAATCACAATACTTCAATTTTCCAGATACTTTTCGAGATCTGGCTGATGGTCTGTGAGGACTGAGGGACCCCCCTTTAAGGGCTGTATTTTTTTTTTGTATATTTTTACAAATTCTCAGACTTGTTTTACAATTGTTTTAAGACTTTTACTAAATCTTTAGAATTTAATTTTGCGAAACGCAAGTATGGTTTCTCAGTTCACCACACACACACCAAATTTTAGGATTCTAGGTTAACGGAAAGTACCCTAGGAATTTTGATTCCCTTGAGAGTGTCGAAAATGATCCTATAAGGGATCCGTGTTTTTCCTTTTGAGGTACGGAATCCTAAAAATGAACAATAATTTAGATAACTGTACCAAATAAAGTATGATCTTACTGGTATTGACAAATCAGAACAGTCCCCAGAAGAGAATGTGATCGGGTGAAAGATACAATCGAAGCTGGTCTTGGGAGCTCGCCCGGTAGAGCTTCTGTGAGCCAGGACGTCATTTCAGCTACAGAAAAGCTTCCCACTACTTCAAGCTGGCACCAAACTCTATAATAAATTTAGGTATTCAAATAATTCCTTAGTGTTCGTTGTACTGTTATGGTTAATTTAAAGAAGCTGGTACAGTCAGCAAAGAAAGAAATATTTGAAAATAAACAAAAAACAAAACTGACTTAAAATAATATAAATCAGTGGTATGAAATAATTTTATATAATGACAATTTCTATTTTTAGATCATTCACGATCTATTGCTGACCGTACCTCCCTGGATTTTCGAAATTCTTTTCTGATGCCTCATGACCAGAATAGTACGGTAATGCGGGTAATTTTAGGGTAACGAGCCGAGCCACTCTTGGGGCACCAACTGGTAAAGCGTAAATAAGCACACGTTTTCCCTCGAATTTTGATTTTGTAGGAGAATCTGATATATCACGCATTTTCACCCAAACTCTGCGCGTCCCAGCTTGGCATCTAACCGAAGCCAGCAAATCAGATCCAGTTTCCTAAAAGAAATATATGTAGATATTTATTATAAGTAGGTAGGATTAAGCAGAAGTTATTTATTTGTACAATAAGAATGTGATTTTCTCTACCTTTGAAGAGCAAATACTTAAGACAGCAGCAGTGTCGGTCTGCATTTCTAGTTTTTTATTACAATAAATAAAAAGCATATCCAGCGGTACTGCAGAGGTAATTCTTACTTCTTGCCATCCATCACTTAAAGCTCCCAACAACTGTAAAAGAGAAGACGTAATGTTGCAAAAATAAACGCGAATATATTTTTTATGAAGTGGTTAGAATTGAGTTCCTACCTCGTACTGAATATCCAGTAATGGCGGCGTTGATAATCCAGCATTTAAAGAACGAGTATTTCTTTGATATTTTTCTCTCTCATTTGCGGTTTGTTTCTCTAAACGTGCCACTTCTACCCTAAAACAAAAAAAAAAAACTTTCATTTGGGGCTTCCTAATACGAAGGCTGGTAGTCGGGGTCGGGGTCTTGGCGGCTGGGGCGTGAGGATATCCATTCCTTCACGCGTGCGGCCGTCTCCTTCGCTAGTATTAGTGCTTCGCAGGAGGTGATCACCACCCATTCCCCTCGCTCCGGACCATGGTGCAAGAGGTCCCACTACCGATCGCCTCCACCAGGGCACCGCGCGTGCTGCGCCCAAGCGGGGCAATCTCCACTGTATGTTCCACCGTGCCCTCTGGGTGATCCGCACAATGGCAACACTCGGGTGTACTTTCCGCCTAAATTCGATGCAGGACCACCCGAACTTACTATGTTTGGTGAGAACCGGCGTCATGAAAAAGATGATAAGATAATCATTTATTTGCTCAAACATGAGTACAATACATACATCATAAAATACAATTGTCAGCATGCAAGAGATGTTAAAATACAATAATTTAGATCGTCATGTTTGCCTTGGACATTGGCATGCAAATATTTTCAAAATAATATTAAAAAAAGAAAGAAAAAAAAATATGGTACGGATACAAATCAAAGTAAAATTATATGTCTAGAATGTGAAATTGAGTAAAATAGTTATTATAAAAATAAAAAATAAATAAAATGTCAATACAAAAATATAATAATAAAACTAGTATGTCACAAAATTAAAAATTTCTCATTAAAAAACTAATTTAAATTGTAGTATGCTTTATCTGCCAGGAAACTTTTAACTTTCTTTTTAAAGGCTACATCACTCAGCTGCTTCCAGCTTTTAGGTATCTTATTATAAATTTTTGGAGCCATGTAAAAGACACTTACGCATAAGAGCAGTTTTGTGTTGATATTGGCAAATTTGAGTATTGTCGCGTCTATTACGAGGAAATCGATCTATCATGCGAGGAAATCGATTAGGGTTGCTTTTTTACGAATATGACATTTTCCAAGTCAGTCAGTCAGTCAGTGTTGGGCAATATGTAATCTAACTACTGATTAATAACTACGACTACATATTGTAGTTAGTAATCAAAACTACAAACTACTTTAAATAATCGTAAAAAGTAGTTAAACATTTTGATTACTAACTACAAATTGTAGTTGCAATCACAATTACGAGACTACTTTTTATAACTACACAAATTCAGGTTTATTTTTTAAATTGAATTTTAGAGTTAGATGCAGTTGGAGTAAATCAATAATTTCATCATTATTCATGTTTATTTTATTTAAAAATATAAGTTCTTAGTACTCAAATAATCAGTAATCATGACTACTAGATTACAGTAAGTAATCAAATTAACAAATACTTCATGTAGTCTGATTACTATAGTTAAGTTACATGTAATCATAACTACATGTAATCAAACTACATGTAGTTAACTACTTTCAATAGTAATTTGTAATCTGATTACAGAATAGTAGTTAACTGCGCCCAACACTGCTTTGAGTGCGATATCACGTTACTAAGTTTCGGTAACAAATTGAGCATTTTGTGGAAAAGTTAAAAAAAAGTATTTACTCGAGTTTTGTTCGTCGTGCTGTTAAAATATCTTGAGGCACTTTAGCTCCAGTTACTAAATGGCTAGATCTGAGTGCAAAAATTCGTCCAGAAAAAGTTGCAACTAATAATTCAGATTCTTCGGTTCCCACGCATCCACCGGTTACAGAAGTCACAGGTTCTCCGCAAAACTAAAAGAAATGTTTATTAACTCGACGTAAACTGCTTGCTTGTCAAGTTATTAATTACTTGTCCCTTAGATATTAATGAAATCATCACTCAACGACAACAGACGAAATATACATTCTCATTTTTAGGTACATCTTCTTATATGTATATAAAAATCATTGATATATATGTACTACGCAAGAATATAGGTCGATGATAAAAATGAATTGCTGTTCGTTAGTCTCGCTAAAACTCGAGAACGGCTGGACCGATTTGGCCAATTTTGGCCTTGAAATATTCGTGATACTCCAAGGAAGGTTTAAAAAATCACGAAAAAAATATCCGTATCACAATATTCATAGACTACAGGCAGGCCAACGCCTGCAAGGACCGATAGTATATCTATATATAGGTACGTATGCAATACGAACATAAGTGTACTTTAAACGTGGTTTTTCCCCGAAATGTTCCATATCCATGAGATACAGCTGAATGGAACCATCATGTCGACCAACACTGAGGTGGTGGTTTCCATTGCTGAAGTACCAACCGAGACATACGATGGACCCCAATCCTCTCCCATCGACTATACATTTACTTGATAGTGTTAATCTGAAAACATTGTAAATAATAATATTGATGTAACATAATTAAACCTACTTTATTGTGCAAAGGGTAGGTACAGTCAGCACTAAAATTCACACAACATTTAGGAATTTAACCTGACCTGATTTGAAGATTTTAATGTCATGAAATATTTTATTATTATCAACAAATTAACGTTTCAATATTTTGTTTCAAACCAGTCATAATAAACAAGGTTTTATTCACAAAACCCTTTCGGCAGTTTTGGTTAATAATAAGTGTTAACTGATAACATACTTTTGTTGCAGTCTGTACCAAAAGGTACAAATAGTATAGGCATAATAAATATTAAGTACGTGATCCCAGTTCATGTTTCTGAATTTTAGGTCGAAGGAGTAGGTAAGTTTTTTTTGGCTTTGACACACTAAAAAGAAGGTAAAGACTGCTTTCTTTTTAGCGAAAAAGATGAAGCAATAGTATACGTACCGTGGTCCTTGCAAATAAAAAAATTAATTAGGTACCTACATACCAATTAATTTTATAAATATTAAAATATGCGTGTGTGACAGCTAGAAAAAAAGACTTAAGAAAGTGTCTTGGTACAAAAAAGATGACTTGCTCTTCATAACTAATGATGCCTATGGAACCATCACCAGCACCGTAGAAAGCGACGATATCTGTTACGTGGGTGGAAGGTGGAACAGCCAGGCGAGACGGCCCCGAAGAAATGACTGTGTGAGATATAAGTTTTCCATTTTCTAAGAGAACCGCTCCTTTATTAGCAACCAACACCAACAGACGAATTCTTGTATTCTGTAGTCAACAATAGAATAATTTTCAACAGGTTTAAAATATAACAGAATAAGCATTCAAATAAATAGTTACATTAGGTACCGCAAAGGCAGCAATGTCGAGAACTCTGTCGTCACAAACATACGAGTTATATTCTCGTAAATCCCTGTAATAAGTCACAGTCCGTCCGCTGCAAAGTATCAAATCACTGCCTATTATACACCTGAAAAATTATACCATATGAAAAATCCAATTGAGCAAGGTTATTTTTATCTACCTTTTCTCTCCTATTATACTCTTTGTTTCTCTTTCTGTCTGTCTGCATCTTGAGATAAAAAGCTAAAAGAAATGTCAGAGGGACAGAATAGATTTAGGGAAAAGTCACTCATGGCAAAAAGATTTTTGAACTTATTGCTATTAAAGAAAGTATTTGTATTTTTTAAATTATTATTTAGGTACCGAGCTCACTTCCCAAAAAAACAATAATATTTGACACTTAATACTTATTATTATTAATCACTTTATATCTTACATTGATGTTATTGTTTCTGTTAGAGCAGTTTCAATACTAAGGAATACCTTTCCTTTTCTAGTATATCCTTTGACTTCATTGCCTGAAGCTGTGAATATTTTATCTGCTTGTGTGCCTGCAAATAAATATTTAGTTATTAACAGAAAGGCTAATGAATTACATAGTAGGTATTAACCACCGCAGAAGGTAGAAAGGTTAAACACGATGTCGTGGGCTTACCCATCGCACAGGCCAAATGCACAGAAGTAATTGGTTTTCCTGGTAACGTTTTGAATTGAACCACAGGCTCTTCGTCCTTTATGCTCAAACATTGTAGCACTCCGGTTTTATCACCCACTGCAAACTGGAATAAACAAATATGTGGTAAGAATGCAGGTGCAATAAAGAAGTAAGAATAAGAAACCTTTAAAAAGAGTGAACCTTTTGATCCATCTTTTGTCCAGAAGGAGGTAATATTTTTAATGTATCCGGATAAGTAATACCACAAATGGTATAATCTATCCGAGATAAATCATAATCCATTTTGTTTTGTTTATTAAAGAGAACTGTTTTTCTATAACTCAAACAATGTGTCGGTCAACCTAATGCTGGAGTCAATCGATAATGCCTTGGCAACGAGAGGCTCAACAGTAGCTTAGCCCTGAGGCCCTACTACAAGCTCTTACACTTAGATACCTAATCAAAACACAATTTTTTGTCTTAGTCTTATTAATGTCTTTCAAATAAGTGTATGAAGAAGTCGGCACTTTACCTTTGTTGTAATAATTACTAGATACTTCCAGCGGCTTCACGCGCGTTACAGTCGGTTTCTCTAAACAAACTTTGAGAAGCGCCAGCTTTTCCTGCAATTTCGCTCCGATCGAATAGTGGTCTATTGTTATGGAACTGAAATGGTCTACAAACATAAGAACTAAATAAAAAATTACAAGCACCTAAGCCAGAAAGGTGGTTCATCTTACCAGGTTCTTTTCCATTGGGTAATGTGAAAGTGAAACTGGGCAACGGAACGAAAGAAAAGAAAAACCAGAGTGGGTTTTTAGTCAGTAAAAGTCCACTATGTCCCGCTCCACACAAGGGCGGGAGATGTCATTAGATGATTTTCCCAGCAAAAAAAAAAAACAGATTCTTTTGACACCTCACTCGAAAACATCAAATTATATCTTATTTAGAGAACATTATTACTATAGTAAGGTACAGAATTTCAGCAGCGTTGGCCAGCCATCAACCTTATAGCTTGCTTTCAACTATCTCGCAGTAAATGTGAAGTATAGTTTTGTTTATTAAAACTTTATGCACTAGTAAGAAACACTTTACAAAGGCGGACTTAATACGCCTAAAGTATTTTGGTTTATTCAAAAATTCCCCACTATTATTATTTTTTTTTTCCAGTAAAACCTCTAGCTAGATTAAATCAGCTTATATAGGGGATTCTTGGAAAAAAAAAGTAAGTATCCCCACCAGAGATATTGTTGTTTCTAAATTATTAAACAAAAAATGTGTTAATCGATGCAATCGTCTACTGAGCGTAATATACTTACACCGTTAAATTTTTAACGTTTTATTACCGTGGAGGGTCGATTCGGTACATGAAACACTACCGATTTGTAATGATAAAATAAAAAAATAAAGTACTTTTTTTCTAAAACTGGAAGTAATATTCGTATGTACGAAATTAATTTCTTTAAGTTAACGAGTCAATGACCTAGTAGGTAGTAGTCGGTGGTTGCGTACTAACTACCTACAGGGCATTGAACTCACCCAGCTGATGTTTACTTAAGGAAATTAATTTCGTACATGCGTAAAATCATTCGAGTTTAAAAAAGAAGTACTTTATTTTTTAATTTTATCTTTACAAATCCATAGTGTTTCATGTCGGTACATGACCATCGACCCCCCACGGGATTAAAATGATCAAAATTTAACGGTGTATAAATCAACCATAATGGCACATTTTTTGTTAAATTGAATTGAATTTCGCGGGTTACCTTGGAAGATTAAACTCTATCGTTGTGGAGCGACTGGAACGAGGCCGCAAGGGATCCGCTTGGGAGTTAAAATAACGAGCAAGCATACAGCGCCTAAGTGGTAAAAAGAAATGAGAAAGGGACTTTTATTTTTGATTTTTTTGCGTATGTTTGGGCTCTTGCCGAAGCCACTAGACGCATTGCCTTAATTACTTGTGACGTCACATATTGCTTATGTGAACGCACCTTAGATTTAGTGTTGCATGCTAATATTTAAGTCAATATTGTTAAGTTAGTTAAGTGGCAACACGAGCCGAGAATTTTTGGGGCGCTACCAAAGACCTTAGAATAATAAGGACCAGAAATACCTACAAAATAAGCGTGCGTACCTACTAATAGCCGGGCACTAAAGATGGCGGCCATTGCTAGGGAAGCACTTATATAATCAAAACCAAAATGTATGTATCGATACCAGACTTTTTATATTTATAACATGGGAATTGGTTTTGGAATTGGACATTGTTTACAGATATTTAATAATATTAAATTAAAGTAAACGACAATAGTAAAGTATTTGATGAACCATAAGGAAGAATAAAATCGGTAGGAAAAAATAAAAAATATGAAATTAATTGTTTTTATTTTTATATTTTCGGTTTTATTGAACGTTGATTCTGTAAAGTAGAATGAACAGACACACAGTTGCTATGGTTACGAGCAGCCGTCCACTTCGATTTAGTCCCGAAAATCGGTTACTT
The DNA here is from genome assembly GCA_958295575.1 of Leucania comma. Lineage (NCBI taxonomy): Eukaryota > Metazoa > Arthropoda > Insecta > Lepidoptera > Noctuidae > Leucania > Leucania comma. Next base: position 14,196,886 of record OY282467.1, on the reverse strand, counting down.
AGAGCGCATTCAAGGTCGATCGCCATTTTGGTTCAACTTATATGCCGAGTATTGTAAGAAACGAATTGGTAAATTCGGATATTGAATCGATTTCAAAATCAGAAATCGAATATAATATATCCGTTTGCATTCAAAATCAAAAACGCTCATGTCTACTAAATCGTAACGTATTGTACAGACGCCAGCACGTCAATCTACCCCAATCTGTCAAATTTTACCAATCGAACATTAACCTTTCTTAATTGTGATAAGGTTGAAAATCTATTAAAGAAATTTGACAGATTTAGGTAGGTTGATGTGCTGGCGTCTGTACACAATTTGGGAAGTAAGTAGAGTGATCGGGTCTCCAATTTTACACTAAATTGGATCCAATCTCTCCTAACAGCGATTACATCTTCCTATTTCTTAAATTGGTTTCCTAAAAATCGGATAGTGTAATAAGGCTTTAAAGCCAATAACCTCGATCTATCAATTGTTGAGTGAAAAGTACGGTTTGCAAAACAACCTTATTTGCGTATCATTAAAGGTTTTTTTTTGCTTTGTATTACGAAATCTTAGTTAAGTCTAGGTGAAGTTAAAACTTTATTGTTTTATATAAATTAGCTAAATATATTGTTTTAAGTCTAAATTACGTAAAAAAAATAACTATTTTCTTTCTTATTTTTATTGTTAGGAACAATTCGCCTTCTCTTTCCATTTGCTACTAATCAGACACTTCACACAGTCATGCAGAGATGAGCAAAATTTAAGAATTGGATTCTGATAAAACTTTTTTCGTTCACGATTCGTTATTAATTGAATTTAAAAAAAAATTTTTTTTGCTCGCCGTACCCAGTTTCTTCAATTTGACAGTTCGATGTGACCTCACAACATGGCAATCGATCCTATTCTCAATTGGACCGCATTGTACAGTCGATGCATTTAGCCTTTATATTTTGTGACTAATAAAGGTCGGATTCGCGCTATACTTGCTTTTGATGCAATTCGGAACGCGGGGTTGAACTCCAGGCTGTCGTGTCATGTCATGCCAGATTGGGGGGGATTCTCCCTAAAATTGGAGGTTTTTTATAGTTATGGAGGGAAAATTGGAGGGACAGTATTTTTGGGGGGATACGTGGAGGTAAAAATCTGGGATTGGAGGGAATTAGAGGGTTTTATGAACAATTTTTTTCCATATTTTTTCATGTTTTATATAAATATTCATGAATTTTAGCCCAAAACATAACAAAAAAAGCAATCCTGCGCACTATGATATCTGAGTATCTCCGAAGTTACCATACCGCGCCCCCTCGCCCCACGAGTCGACGTGCATCGTTCAACGTTCTCGTCCAAAGTACTCTGTGTTCTCGTCAGAAAGTAGTACTCTTATTATGTTCTTCGGTTCAACGTTTGCAAGTTCGCAAAGCTTCCAAATTTCGCATCCGTTTTTGTCTTGTCTCTTATATTGTACGAGTAGAATATACTAACATACTTATTTTTAGCAGAGTACAAAAAAATCCTCCACGACTTGAAAAAAAGGAGATTCTCAGTTTGACCTGTATGACCGGCTGAACCGATTTTGATGCGATTTTCAGAAAAAAGTTCACATTTCGAAGAAGGTTTTGGTATTCTAACCGACTTCAAAAAAAGAAGTTCTGTTTTTATAATTGTCATGATGATTTGATAATGGAACCGAATGGCGGAAGGTATCTATTTACGTTTGGTTGAGAGGTACTACAACTAAAAAGTGTGAAAGAACGAAGAGAATTGTGATTGATTACCCCTGAGTTTGTTTCGGTGTTTCTTCTCAGGGTAGTCAGCTAGGAAACACCGACCTCATCTAGTTTAAAAAAAAATATTGACGTGTAAAAGTGTTTCGAAAACCTATCTGCAAAAAAATAAAATAAAAAGAACAAACTATTGAAACACCGACTTCCGAAATTAAAGTTATTTTGCAGTTTTTTGTCTTTTTTTTTAATTTTTGATTTATGAAATTCATAGTTACGAAAAATATTTGTGGAGGATTTTTTCTTCAAAACTTGAATTTTGGGGGGATTTTGGGAAAGATTTGGGGGGAATTCGTGACGGTCGTCTGGCAGCACTGTGTCACGTCAGTGTCAGTCATCAGTCAACCAGTCTGGCGCAACTCCCTAAGAAAAAAATGATCTTCGTCAAATGTATGAAACGCGTACTAATTTTAATGGCGGCCAGAATGGCGGCTATCGCTGTCTCGCTTTAACATCTATTCGACTCTGTCGCAGCTATCCATCCGCCATATTTATCTTCTACTTCTCAAGAGGTGAATTGTAAACAAAGTTTAATTTTTGTTTTTAATATGTGTTTCGTGAATTTTAAGCGAAAATTCCTATTAATAGGACGTTTACGTGTACCCATGTGAAGCAATCTGTTGATATGCACTATAAAATCTGTGAAATATGTGGTTTACGAGCCAGCCGGTCGGACGGTCAAAAGCCAATGTTCATGGCTAAATATCCATTACATTAAGAGAGGTAAGCGTAAATAAACGTTCATTTTCAGTTACAGAAAAGGATTTGGTGATTTACAAATCAATTTTAATAAAAATCAGTCGAAAATCTATAAAATAACCTATTAACAGTGCTGTGTAGTGGAATTTTTATCGACTATATCGATAGTTTTATATATTCATTATTAAAATTTACAAGTTCGTGATAAAAAATGAAATTCTTCAATTTTAAAAATGATCTATCACTACTGCTGGGCATGTTTAATCGACTATCGATACTCTTATAATTTAAACTTTATTTAGTATAATTCAAATAGAACAATCATGCTATTCGAACAATAAATATTTCAGGTATCTCAATATGAAATGCTAATAAGTAATGTAATACATTTTTTTCTTCTAGATGTAAACATTGGATTGGACGTTCGTACGTATTATTATTATTTATTAGTATTATTAATTGGTGGAGCTTTTTAGCTCCACCAATTAAACACGTTTGTAGCAAACATTTTCTGCCAAGGATTTTACGAAGACACATCTCAAAAAATCTGCAATTCCTTCTGTGGGACTTACTGCAGAACCTTAGGGAGATGATTGGATTTCTTCTACACATTGGCAAAACTGATACTGATTCGACTCTTAAATGCAAAGGTAAGATTCTTAATTAGAACATCATTCATGTAAACTTTGTTATATTTACAATTACAGATCTTATAAAGATCAGAATCAGAAATAATAAAGTAAGATAATGATACTTTTAAGGTTTATGCATTATAGAGAATAGGCAAATAGGTTATAGTTTCTGTATTTGTTTAACCATAAAGAAAAATAAAATAAACTGTTATTATTAAAATCCGTAAAATAGTGTTTCCTTTAGTGTTAACCACACCCCCACCCCACCTTTGAAACCCAACCTCATTTGCGTCAACGTAAATTCGCTGGTAAGTGGAATATTCCATATCAATTAATGAAACCTTGGGTTTTATTTTTTGATATGAAATATTCCACTTATTCTTAGTTAAACTGATGGATATAGTTGGCGTAAATAGACCTTAATTCAGATCCAATAAATGGACCTATAATTTTTTTTTTTAAATACTATCGATAAAAAATTACCATGAGCACCTAGGTACACCACTATATCGGCCGTTATGTTGGCAGCCCCTTGCGTCATGTATATGGTCATCTATGTCAAAGTTGGTATTGAATCTTAGTACACGTTTTGACGTTTCGTGTTGAACCATTTTTTTCTATGGGAGTCCCGTCTCTTAAACGTAGTGCTTATATTCTCTTTGCAGTCAACTACCAATGTCAGTAGGTAATGTCATTTGGATATGTGAGAATCTTTTCAGGTTATTTCTATAATTTTGATTATTAATAAAAAAAAAGCGTGAAAACAGTGAGTGTAGACCTTTTCATCATAAAATCATAATAAAATGGAGATAGATAAAGAAAATGTCGTCCAAGCTGTCGTTATTATGGACACTTTTAACAACCACTTCAAACCCATCTGTGACAACAAACCTATGGTGAGTTATTACAAAAATTATTTTCAATGTATGTACAAGTTTTTGCATTATTTCAGTTATTTAATATGTTGATATATTTTAGGGTTTACTACCAGTTGCAGGAGTACCTTTAATAAATTACATTCTGGAATCTCTTTCCAATGGAGGAGTAGGAGAAGTTATTTTATTTTGCTGTAAATATGGACAAAAAATCAAAGATTATATACGGTATGTATTTAACCATATTATAGTGACTTGCTTTTGCTGTTATGTCAGTTGTCAATTTCCTTTAAAATACTTTTTATTTATTTACAGAAAATGTATTGAAGATAAGGCAGTATGGAGTGTTAGTATGGAAGTCCAAGTGATGATGTCTGATACATGTCAGACCATGGGGGATGTGATGCGTGAGATTGATGCTGCTGGCCTCATTAGGGGGAATTTCATCTTAGCAGGAGTTAACAGTGTCACTAACATAAATTTTGCATCTTTGCTAGAGCAGCACAAGTAAAAATAATTAAACTTTTTTAATTTTGTATTATTAATTATTATAAATGATTTGAATAACTTACTAATACATTAAATTCCTTGTCTTTCAGACAAATATGCAAGAAGGATAAAGGAGCTGCAATGACACTTGTTTACAAAAAGGTGGCTTGGGAGCATCCTTTGATTAGTGCTGACAAGCCTATTTTCTTAGCAGCAGATGCTAATACTAACAAAGTACTTATGCACCAGAAATATAAACAAAAGTCTACAGTGAAAACCATAAGTCTACCTTTGGTAAGCAGACAGTTGACCAAATTTATAATAATTTTATTATATCTAGTTATGAAAAAAAATCTATTATGTAGGAACAAAATAAACTTAAATATTTACTAAGTATTTATACTAATCCTATGTACATAAAAACTAAACTAAGAATGTAAACTAGACATAACTATGTACAAATATAATACAAAAACATCTAGTATATAATACTAGATGTTTTGTGTTTCTAGTAGACAATGTTTTTTACATGAGTGTAGTAAATCAGAATAATGTTGTTTATTTTTGTATATATCTGTTTTAGGAATTAAATTGATATTCTATTTTAAAATGTTTGTTTTAGGAAATTGTGTTAAACCATTCTGAGGTAAAGTTGCATCATAATTTAGCTGATGCAAGCATAGCACTTTGCTCACCATCAGTGCCTCCACTTTTCTCTGACAATTTTGATTTTCAAACAAGAGATGATTTCATACATGGCATATTGATAAATGAAGAAATTCTTGCCAGCTCCCTGTATTATACTCTCTTGAAAGGTCACCAATATGCAGCAACTGTCACAAACTGGAAAACATACCAGACAGTGAGGTAAGATTTTGATTTTAATAATTGTAATTAATATTGTTTGTAATTGTTTAATGAAAATTTATGTTATTCTTTTACAGTCGAGATGTATTGCACAACTGGACATATCCAATTACCATTGAAGCTGGATCATTTAACCAGAACAACTATGTCACTATGCGCAATCATATCTTTAGAGCAAAGTCATCAACACTAAGCAGGTTGGTTTGTTATGTAACTTAATTTGCTGCAATATAGCTAATTAGGACTACACATGTGACAAGAATGTGATTAAAACAATAGTTTTTCAGGTCATGTTCATTAGAAGAAGATGTTCTGATTGGTGCACAAACTCAAATAAATGATAATACAATCATTTCAAAATCAATGATTGGGAAGAACTGTGTCATTGGGAATAATGTTACAATCAAAGGCACTTTCATAATGAACAATGTTGTGATAAAAGATAATTGCACAGTGGTTCATAGTTTTATTGATGATAATTGTATAATAGAAGAGAAGTGTGTTATTGAAAATGGTACTATCATAGCATCTGATGTTGTTGTTGAAGCTGGCAGTCAATTGAAGGGAAATATACTGGAGAGTATTGAAGCTGAGAGGGGTAAGTATCCACATATTGATGGCTTTCAATGAATATGTCGTAACTGCAAAATACATAACTAAAAAAATAGACCAATAGTATGATGTAATTGAAATGTGCTTCTATGTGTTTTATTCAAATATTTAAGAAATCAGATTTATTTCAAACACTTTTTCTTGCTTTGACAAATTGTGACGCGCCGTCGCGTCGTGAGGTTATCACGAGTTGAGAGTAGTTACGAGGTATGCATTCAACGTCATAGGTGCAGCTACAAGAATCGTATATAAATTTTGTGTGATTAAGATTATGCGTCACGAACTTTTCTGTCCAGAAATATAATAAAATAAAATTAACTAAAATTACATACCCGAGGTTTCCACTGTCTAGCCGTCGATTTTTTATTAAATGATAAATTATTTGACTGTATCTAGATGTGTGATGCTAACTCTAATTTTAAAAAAATATTTCAGAAAAAACATTGATGAAATCCACATCAGAAAGTACAGAATGGGAGAATGAATCGTCAGGCAGTGGTGGTGACGACTTCATTGGCTTTGAAAAGACATGGAGTGACAGTCAATCATGTTATTCATCTGAAGGCAGTGATGAGTCTTCTTTACCCGATTCTCCTGTTCCTGAAGACACAAACAGTAAGTCAACAGTATCATTTGAAACAAACAAGGTTAATTTGGCTAACATTGACACTTCACATTCCAGTACCTATGATTTTTTAAAAATAAAACAAATTGCTTGTTTTATTTTCAGTATTCCTGCAAGAAGTTATTGACAGCTTGGCAAGAGGATATGAAGAAAAGCTGAAAAATGACTATCTGATTTTGGAGATCAACTCGTCAAGATATGCATACAATATCCAACTTCATGAAGTTAACTTTTTCGTTGTTAGAGCTCTGCTGAGCATTCCTGTTCTTGCTGAAAATAAAAATATTCTCAGTACTGTCAAAGATATTTTGAAATATTTCAGACCAGTTCTAGCTAACTACATCAAAACAAAATCATCCATTATGGATTGTTTGAGGGCTGTAGAAGTAAGTTGAACCATTTTTTTTTGCCATTTTGATAGCCTCCATTGAAATAAGCTAGATTGTTATTTTAAAATTGTTTGTGTAATTTCGTAATTTGTATATTCTCCGAATTTTAGTCTTGGAGAAGTAAATAAAAAACCGGCTAAGTGCCCGACTCGCACTTATGATGGGTTCCGTATCACTGACTAGAAAAAATCACTTGTTGTATGAGAGCCACTTAAATATTTCTTTTTATTTTTATTTTATTATTTATTAATAGAGTAAACATACAATTAAGTATTTTGTGAATATTTCAAGTGCCTACCTGTTGCCGTTATTGATATTGAGCAAAAAAATTGAGTTTGTTGTATGGGAGCCCCTTTAAATTTCTATTTTATTTTGTTTTTAGTATTTGTTGTTATAGTGGCAACAGAAATAATTTGTGAAAATTTCAATTGACTAGCTATTGGGGTTCTTTAGATACAGCCTAGTGGACAGACAGACAGCAAAGCCTATTATAATAAGTCTTCAAATTATAATTAGTCTACTATAATAGGGTCCCGTTTTTACCCTTTGGGTAAGGAATCCTAAAGAGTAGGTCAATGTTTGAAATAAAAGATACTTTTAATTGCTAAATGAAATTACATATTGGTTTTCAGGATAGCTGTATAAAATGTGAGTGGCTAGATGGCAAGGCTGGTCAAATCTTGCATTTGTTGTATGAAGCTGATGTTGTTGATGAAGATTCTTTACTAGAATGGCACCAAGACTTGCAAGAAAATGAAAGTCCCATTGCAAATCAGCCATCACTTATAAAGTTTTTCGATTGGCTTGAAGAAGCAAGTGAAGAAAGTGATGAATCAAAATGATTTTATAAAAAAATAAAACAGTTTAATTTTAATAATATACTTCGTTTTTATTTGGCATTAATTACAAAATTTGTTTGCAATCATTTGATTGGAGGGTCGGATTTGGATCCATTTAAAAAAGCAATAATTATATTTTAAAATGCTTAAATGCATAGTAACTCAACCTTGCATTTGCGAGATATTAGAAATACTTAACGAATAGTAGCATATTGTTGAAATTGGACAGTAGAAAAATTCCTAAATTTATTGACATCAAACGATGTTGGCTCACAAGGAGAATGTATTTTTATTTGGCGCATATGTGTGTCTCTTCCATTTTGATGGTTGCTCAATACTGCTATTTGAATCATGTATGTTCTGATAGGCCTATCATGAATGTCTTTGATTGGAATCATCTCCCATCCTGAAACAAACAATTTTTGTTTTAGGTTAGACAAGATGATAGAATAAAATAGGCACAGATCTAAGGTGTCATAGATCTATGTTGAACCTGAACATTTTAGCAATTCAAACAAAATAATACATACCACTAGGTTCAATCAGTTCAATAACTTCAATCTCCTGCAAATCATTAAAGTGTGTTCCAGCTCGTATTGATATTCTACTGGGTGTGTAGCTCTCGTCCAGCTTGTAGTCAGTGTATATGTAGATATGGGATACCATTGTTTTCCTTTGAAACTGGATGTTAACCAAGTGAGGAAGTTGTCCATCAGATTGCCAGTAAGTATCCATGCAGTCATCTCTCAACTGATCTATACCGAAACCTTAAAAAATAAAAATAAATAATCATTAATATCAATAGGATCCTTCATCAATCTTGTATTCAGCAGAATTCGGTTTTCAGATTACAAGATAAATATCCTGTAATCTATCTATTAAGTTATATCATAGCCCTAGTTGCTTGTATACTAAACCTAAGCGCGAATTAGGATACCAATAATGTTCCTGACCTGGCTTACAAGAAGACAAGCTCCAAATTGCATGATTGCCAACTTCTCGAACCGTTCCTGAGCGTTCGCTCACCAGTGGATCCTTTTCGGACGCCATCACCTAATATAAGCCGAAGTTTGCTTGTTGCTATAAGATTATTTTCGTCTTTGATAATTATTACGAAGGCTAACAAACAATCTGTTTCTGTTTACAAATGGCAATCACAAACAAAACCAAATACGAAAAAAATATAGTGAACGTTAAAAACTGACGCTGTCTGTCAAGTGAAGTGTCAGCTGTCAGTAAACGTCAAAGAGTATGTAAGCACTACGTCACAGATTACAGAGAGATACTACGTATCACTACGTTTAGTAAACGTAGTGCTTATATTCTCTTTGGTGTCAGTATTAGATTTATAAGTATGTACATTAATTTGTATTGGACTACTTGCTTTTTGCATACAAAAGGAAAAGATTTATTGGGTAGACCATAAATAAACAGTTAACGGCCCGTTCACGACTTCGGTCTTAGAGACGAGCGGCGCGAGTAGGACGGGAGCACGCCGCTATTAGCGTTTCCCGGAGTGCTTCAAACATTTTCGTACTTTTGATCTTAGGCGCCCATTACATGATAGGTTCTGCTGCCAGTTTTGCCACAGTCAAAATTTTTATTGATGAATAACCTACCGTGTAATGGGATGACGTAGCATAGTACTGATTGACGAAAACCATCATTCACCATCATTCATGATTGATGGCCAGTCTGGCGAAACTCCCTAAGAAAAAAACGATCTTCGCCAAATGTATGAAACGCGTACTAATTTTAATGGCGGCCAAAATGGCGGCTATCGCTGTCTCGCTTTAACATCTATTCGACTCTGTCGCAGGTATCCATCCGCCATATTTATCATTTACTTCTCAAGAGGTGAATTGTAAACAAAGTTTAATTTTTGTATTTAATATGTGTTTCGTGAATTTTAAGCGAAAATTCCTATTAATAGGACGTTTACGTGTACCCATGTGAAGCAATCTGTTGATATGCACTATAAAATCTGTGAAATATGTGGTTTACGAGCCAGCCGGTCGGACGGTCAAAAGCCAATGTTCATGGCTAAATATCCATTACATTAAGAGAGGTAAGCGTAAATAAACGTTCATTTTCAGTTACAGAAAAGGATTTGGTGATTTACAAATTAATTTTAATAAAAATCAGTCGAAAATCTATAAAATAACCTATTAACAGTGCTGTGTAGTGGATTTTTTATCGACTATATCGATAGTTTTAAATATTCATTATTAAAATTTACAAGTTCGTGATTAAAAATGAAATTCTTCAATTTTAAAAATGATCTATCACTACTGCTGGGCATGTTTAATCGACTATCGATATTCTTATAATTTAAACATTATTTAGTATAATTCAAATAGAACGATCATGCTATTCGAACAATAAATATTTCAGGTATCTCAATATGAAATGCTAATAAGTAATGCAATACATTTTTTTCTTCTAGTTGTAAACATTGGACTGGACGTTCGTACGTATTGGTGGAGCTTTTTAGCTCCACCAATTAAACACGTTTGTAGCAAACATTTTCTGCCAAGGATTTTACGAAGACACAACTAAAAAAATCTGCAATTCCTTCTGTGGGACTTACTGCAGAACCTTAGGGAGATGATTGGATTTCTTCTACACATTGGCAAAACTGATACTGATTCGACTCTTAAACGCAAAGGTAAGATTCTTAATTAGAGCATCATTCATGTAAACTTTGTTATATTTACAATTACAGATCTAATAAAGATCAGAATCAGAAATAATAAAGTAAGATAATGATACTTTTAAGGTTTATGCATTATAGAGAATAGGCAAATAGGTTATAGTTTCTGTATTTGTTTAACCATAAAGAAAAATAAAATAAACTGTTATTATTAAAATCCGTAAAATGGTGTTTCCTTTAGCGTTACCCACACCCCCATCCCACCTTTGAAACCCAACCTCATTTGCGTCAACGTAAATTCGCTGGTAAGTGGAATATTCCATATCAATTAATGAAACCTTGGGTTTCATTTTTTGATATGGAATATTCCACTTATTCTTAGTTAAACTGATGGATAAAGTTGGTGTCGGTGACGAGGGTCCCTTGCCGGCACCAGGGCGCAAGTAGTGGGCGGTGCCACCTAGCACATAAGATATTTTATATTATGTTTAAGTTTAAAAGTAGGATGTTTTACTTATTGTTTCATGTATGTGCGGGACAGCAAACTCTCACAGTAATAGTAATTAAGTGTTTTTAAATGTAAAGTAATAGTAAGACCGTAATAACGTAGGGTTTAAAATTCGTGATAGTTCCTTATTATAATAGTGCGTAAACAGATGGTATTTATAGGTTTCTAGAATTTTCAGTAACCGAAAACCGGGCCCTGTAATTACCTTTTACTATTATAGTTTTACGAGGCCATTCAGAAATATTTTGTTATAAAGACCCTTTTTTGGGAAACGCCACGTGCTGTAATTACCTTTTTACTTTTATAGTTTTACGGGGCCATTCAGAAATATTTTGTTATAAAGACCCTTTTTTGGGTAACGCCACGTGCTGTAATTACCTTTTTACTTTTATAGTTTTATGATGCCATTTCCAAATATTTTGTTAGCCGGCCATAAAAGACCTTTTTCGGTAACCCAACGCCGAGCGCTGTAATTACTTTACTATTATAATTTTATGTTGCCATTTGTTAATTTTGTTAATGTTTTACGGGAACATTCGAGAATATTTTGTTCACAGCTAGCCAAGTATAAAAGAGTCAACTTGACTCCCAGACAGTCAGTCGTAAACGTGCCACCGAAGAGGCAACATCTAATAGGAAAAGGCTTCTAGCCGAACCCTTAGGGACTTTATGTCGTAAACGTTGTCTTATTTCTTTGGTCTTCTGTCCTGAAGTCGTTGGCAAGTACTCCGTCGTCCACGAGCTATCGAAGATACGCATTCAGGGGTGCGTGGTGGCGTACGTGAACCAGCGGATCTGTCAGGCAGCGTACGTCAACATTGGGTTGAACTGTCCCAGGGCTCGGTAGCTTAGCAGGGTACGACCCGCTACCGCGTAACACCTCCTAACGGGGATCAGTCCGCCACAGTTTAATGGTCCTTCGAGCCGGATCCCTGTAAGAAGACAGAAGAAGAAGCCAGAAGATCCAAGAAGATGCCCGTAACAAGATCGCAGAAGGATGCCCCCTTACGCCCAACGTCACGTCCTTCCGAGAAGGACGCGACAGAGGAAGCTTCCGGGTCAGAAGGAGTCACGTCTGCATCATCAGGAACCACGGAAACGGGATCATCGGGAACTACGGGAACAGCTTCTTCAGGGACGACGGGTACAGAAGACACTTCAGCGACAGAAGCTACAGTCACGACTGCGACCAAAGCGGCGACCAGTACCGGTCAAAAGAAAGAAGACGCCGCACCGAAAAGGACGACCAAGAAGACCCCAGAAGATGATCCGGCCAAGGGTGTTGCTGGGTCTACCGCCACCTTGAAGACGATGGGAGCCGGTCGTCGAGCTAGGTCCACGAAGACCACGAGTTCCTCAGCCAGAAGACGCGAGCTGGAAGCCAGGGAGGAACTGGCACGCCTGGAACTGGAACAAGCACGGGCAGCAGCGAAGCTGGCACGCGTCAGGTTGGAGATGGCGCAGTGTGAAGATGAGGACTCCGTGGATGAAGACCTGGAAGAAAGAACAGCACAGGTGCAGAACTGGATCCAGTCATCAGTACTGGAGGAAGAGAGCAACAAACAACCAGAGCTACGAGGTGAGCGCCCACCAGAAGAGCCACATGTGAAGCCTGAAGAGAACTCCTCAACGAGAGGTGCTACGATCGAGCTGCAAACGCTAACAAGTGCGTTGAAGGAAGCCCTTGCCACAAGAGGAGGGCCAGCTGAGCAGCCGAAGTACATCCACGAATTACCCTTCTTCGACGGCAATAGCAGCGAGTGGACGGCGTTCAAGGTTGTTTATGAAGATACGGCACCTATGTTCAACGATGTTCAAAATATGGCTCGACTTAGAAGAGCACTGAAGGGCAATGCAAGAGAAGCAATCAAGAGTCTGCTGTACTCCGAAGCTTCTCCGTTGGAAGTGATGCAAGCTCTAAGAAGAAGATATGGAAGACCTGATGCGCTGGTGCTGGCTGAATTGGAAAGGATCAAGACGCTGCCAAGAATAACAGAGAACCCAAGGGACATCTGCGTCTTCGCAAGCCAGATCAACAACAGCGTAGCAGCGATCAAGGGCCTGAAGAAGCCGCAATACCTACATTCACCCGAGATAGTGAAGCAAATTATTGAGAAGATGCCAACGATCCTCAAGTTTAGGTGGTACGACTTCACTGCAGCAACGGAAGAAGGCGAGTTCTCCGACTTAACGCTGGTGTCCAGATTTTTGAATACAGAAGCGGACAAATGTGGAGCCTTCGCGACTTCTGAAGAGAAGACATGGACCAAGAGGACTCATCGACAGGCGACGCATTCAACGAAGGAAAAGGAAGAGAACTTCAGGGAAAAGGAAGCAAGGATCAGCGAGAAGACTTGCCCCATGTGTGAGGGCGAACACCTCCTCCTGAATTGTCAGAAGTTCCAGAAGGCGTCGGTACAAGATCGGTGGGCATTGGTCAAGAAAAGTCGCGTCTGCTTCAAGTGTCTACAAGGAAAGCACCGCAAGGAGAACTGCAAGAAGCCGCCGTGTAAGGAATGCAAGAGGTGGCATCATCATCTGCTGCACGTGAACATGGAAGAAAAGACCTCAGAGGGAAACAAAGAAACACAACAAGAAGTAGCGAGTGTCATGGCATCGGTGAATGCAGCCAACAACGCAAGGGCGTACCTGAAGATAATACCAGTTGAAGTCTTCGGGTCGCATGGATCAAAAAGAATATTGGCTCTAATGGATGAAGGGTCAACAGTGTCACTACTGGACGAGAAGGTGGCACAGGAAATCGGCGCTCAAGGGAAAACAGAAGAACTGATAATAGAAACAGTTGGAGGTCAGCTTATCAAGAAGACGGACTCCCAGACATTAGACCTGGAGGTGAAGGGGCTTCGTCAAGGAAGAAAGAAGACCCTCAAGAGAGTTCGAACCGTAGACAACCTGAAGCTGACACCTCAGTTCTTGGACAAGAAGAGATTGAAAGACTGTCCACACTTAAAGAAGATCGCCGACTCCTTGTACTACGAAGGAGAGTCACCACAGCTGCTCATTGGTCAAGATAACTGGGAGCTCATCGTGACTCAAACATTAAGAAAAGGAAGACCAGGTCAACCGGTTGCTTCACGAACGGGACTTGGTTGGGTGCTGCATGGATTCGACATGGGAGCATCAATACCAGTGCACTTCGCCGATAGGTGTCTTCACACCAGCACAGCAGAAGAGGAGATGCATCAAGCCATCAAAGAACACTTCGCCATAGAAGCGCTGGGCGTGCAGCCGAAAAGACCCTCGACAGATGCAGAAAAAAGAGCACTGGCTATTCTCGAGAAGACCTGCAGAAGACTGGAAGATGGTCGTTTTGAAGCTGGACTGCTATGGAAACAAAAAGAAGAAGTCATGCCTGAGAGCTACACTTCAGCGAAGAATCGACTCTTCAACATTGAGAAGAAGATGGATAAGGATCCTCAGTTGAAGACGGAATACTGCAAGCAAATCCAGCACCTACTCGACAACCAGTATGCAGAAGAAGCACCTGCCAAGCTAGAAGAAAATAAGAAGACCTGGTACTTACCTCACTTCTCCGTGATTCATCCGCTCAAGAAGAAGATTCGGATCGTGTTCGATGCTGCAGCAAAGAGCAAAGGAAGAAGCCTCAATGACGCTCTGCTGCCAGGACCAGATCTGCTCCAATCGCTCTTCGGTGTGCTGCTGAGGTTCCGACAAGGGCCGTACGCAGTAGCAGCCGACATCAAAGAAATGTTTCTGCAAGTTCGCATCCGACCTGAAGATAGAGACAGTCTACGGTTCCTGTGGAGAGGTGATCGACGAGACGTGGCGCCGAAAGAATATCGGATGACTTCAGTGGTCTTCGGTGCAACATCATCTCCCTGCACAGCCATATATGTCAAGAATCGGAACGCAGCAGACTTCAAGGAGCAGTATCCAGAAGCAGTAAGGGCAGTAGAGCTGAACCACTACATGGATGACTACCTGCACAGCTTCCATACAGAAGAAGAATTTAGAAGAATAACGGCGCAGGTAGACTTCATACACAAGAAGGTGGGCTTCGAACTCAGGGGATGGGCATCAAATCAACCTGAACTACTGCAAGGCACGAACAGCGAAGCAACGGAGAAGACAGAAGTGAACCTTGGCGAGAAAGAAGAGAAGACACTTGGACTGCGTTGGTTCACAGAAAGGGACTCCATCGGATTCAGGGCGAATCTTCGAAACACACCAGAAGAAATAGCAAGGGGCTTCAAGATTCCGACCAAGAGGGAAGTCACCAGCGCCGTCATGTCAACCTTCGATCCATTGGGGTTGGCATCACCAGTTCTCGTCCAAGGCAAGAAGCTACTTCAAAGCATATGGAGAAGTGGCATCGGTTGGGATCAAGAAATAGAAGAAAGGGAATATGAGGCATGGAAGACTTACCTGGAAAAGAAGAAGCTGCTCCAAGATCTTCAGATTCCGAGGTGTCTAGCGCCACATCGCACCGAGGGGGAGCTGCACACGTTTACGGACGCGAGTGAGACAGCGTATGCAGCCACCGTGTATTGGAGAACAGAAGATCAAGATGGCACATACCACGTAAGCTTGGTGGCGGCGAAAGTACGAGTGACGCCATTGAAGCCGGTATCCATACCCAGACTTGAGCTGCAGGCAGCCCTCCTAGGAAGCAGACTAGCACACTCAGTGGAAGAGGAAATGGATCTGAAGGTGCAGAAGAAGACCTTTTGGACAGACTCCAGCATAGTCCTTTCATGGATCAAGACGGACCCAAGAACTTTCAAAACCTTCGTAGCTCATCGCTTGGCAGAAATAGAAGATCTCACGAAACCACAGGAGTGGAGATGGGTACCTACGGCTCAGAATCCTGCAGACGATGCGACGCGCAACGTACCGGAAGATTTCGACTGCGATCACCGTTGGTTTACTGGACCTGACTTCTTGAAGAAAGAAGAAACGCACTGGCCTGCACCAAGAACTTTCAAGAAGGAAACCACCGGTGAAGAGAAGATAATAGACGTCGCGGCAGCAGCGAGCATAAGCCACCCATCACCTGATCCAGAGAGGTTCTCATCATGGAAGAGACTCTGGCGAGCTACAGCAAGAGTACTGCAGTTCATACGACGCTGCAAAAGGAAGGAGAAGGTCCACGTCAGCAAAGAAGACCCAACCTGGAAAACGACGCAAGGAAAGAAGGCGAAGATTAGCGAGAAGAACATTCGACCTTCGAAGAAACCTGAAACATGTTACATTCCATTAGACGCAGACCTACTAGAGCAAGCTGAAACTCTCCTGTTGAAAGGAAGCCAAGAGAGAAGCTTCAAAGAAGACATCAAGTGTCTACAGCAAGGAAAACCACTTGAGTACAGCAGCAAGTTGAAGAGGCTCGACGTAGTGTTGGAAGATGGACTCCTGCGCCTAAAGGGAAGGATCGACGCGATACAGGGTGTGTCAAGGGAATACAAACGACCCATCGTGCTCGACAGCAAGGACATGACGACAAGACTCATCATCGAAGATTTTCACCGTCGCTTCAATCACGGGAATCATGCGACAGTGATGAACGAGATAAGACAACGCTTCTGGGTATTGGGATTGAGGTCAGCAATCAAGGCAGTTCAGCATCAGTGTCAGTGGTGCAAAATGAAGAAGGCAAAACCGCAAGAACTACCGACGGGCAACTTACCAGCTGAGCGACTGATGCACGGAACATCTCCTTTTACGTGCACCGGCATAGATTACTTCGGCCCAATGACGATCACCGTGGCAAGAAGACACGAGAAGCGATGGGGAGCGCTTTTCACCTGCCTAACCACCAGGGCGGTGCACATTGAACTCGCTCCATCGCTCTCCACCGACTCCATGATCATGGCTCTACGGCGGTTCGCAGCAAGAAGGGGGATGCCGAAAACAATATACTCAGACAACGGAACAAACTTTGTCGGCGCCAGCAAAGAATTGAAGGAAGCGCTCGACGCCTTGAAGAAGGAAGACCTCATCTCAGAAGCAGAGAAGATCGGCGTGCAATGGAAATTCATCCCGCCTGGTGCACCTAACATGGGCGGTGCATGGGAGCGTCTGGTGCGATCCATCAAAACCGCACTAGACGCCACGCTCAAGGAACGACATCCTCGAGAGGAGGTACTCCACACCCTCCTCCTAGAGGCCGAGCACATAGTCAA
The DNA here is from genome assembly GCA_958295575.1 of Leucania comma. Taxonomy (NCBI): domain Eukaryota; kingdom Metazoa; phylum Arthropoda; class Insecta; order Lepidoptera; family Noctuidae; genus Leucania; species Leucania comma. The sequence goes on along the minus strand of OY282467.1, from coordinate 14,179,768 downwards.
CTCTCGGCCTCTCACCCACATCTCCGAGAACCCTGAAGAAGAAGCGCTCACACCAAACCACTTCCTCATCGGGCGATCATGCGGCGCTACGAGAATCGGCAGCTTCGAAGATCATGTGCTCGTGGGCAGGGACACCTGGAAAGCTACGCAGCGACTTGCCGACCACTTTTGGCAACGTTGGCTACGTGAATACCTGCCCACCCTGCTGCCGAGGAAAACGACGGGAAGAACCAGCTCCACGGACCTGCGAGTTGGCGACATCGTGCTCATCGTCGACCACAGCCTGCCGAGATGCACCTGGCCACGCGGCAGAATTCTGCAGGTGTATCCTGGACCAGACGGGCGGATCCGGATCGTCGACGTCGAGACAAGAGGCGGTGTGCTGCGACGGCCGAGCTCGCGGGTGGTGTTGTTGGTGCCGGGAGTATCGCCGAGGCTGGAGGATGGTGCGACGCACGAGGGGGAGACTGTCGGTGACGAGGGTCCCTTGCCGGCACCAGGGCGCAAGTAGTGGGCGGTGCCACCTAGCACATAAGATATTTTATATTATGTTTAAGTTTAAAAGTAGGATGTTTTACTTATTGTTTCATGTATGTGCGGGACAGCAAACTCTCACAGTAATAGTAATTAAGTGTTTTTAAATGTAAAGTAATAGTAAGACCGTAATAACGTAGGGTTTAAAATTCGTGATAGTTCCTTATTATAATAGTGCGTAAACAGATGGTATTTATAGGTTTCTAGAATTTTCAGTAACCGAAAACCGGGCCCTGTAATTACCTTTTACTATTATAGTTTTACGAGGCCATTCAGAAATATTTTGTTATAAAGACCCTTTTTTGGGAAACGCCACGTGCTGTAATTACCTTTTTACTTTTATAGTTTTACGGGGCCATTCAGAAATATTTTGTTATAAAGACCCTTTTTTGGGTAACGCCACGTGCTGTAATTACCTTTTTACTTTTATAGTTTTATGATGCCATTTCCAAATATTTTGTTAGCCGGCCATAAAAGACCTTTTTCGGTAACCCAACGCCGAGCGCTGTAATTACTTTACTATTATAATTTTATGTTGCCATTTGTTAATTTTGTTAATGTTTTACGGGAACATTCGAGAATATTTTGTTCACAGCTAGCCAAGTATAAAAGAGTCAACTTGACTCCCAGACAGTCAGTCGTAAACGTGCCACCGAAGAGGCAACATCTAATAGGAAAAGGCTTCTAGCCGAACCCTTAGGGACTTTATGTCGTAAACGTTGTCTTATTTCTTTGGTCTTCTGTCCTGAAGTCGTTGGCAAGTACTCCGTCGTCCACGAGCTATCGAAGATACGCATTCAGGGGTGCGTGGTGGCGTACGTGAACCAGCGGATCTGTCAGGCAGCGTACGTCAACATTGGGTTGAACTGTCCCAGGGCTCGGTAGCTTAGCAGGGTACGACCCGCTACCGCGTAACACCTCCTAACGGGGATCAGTCCGCCACAGTTGGCGTAAATAGACCTTAATTCAGATCCAATAAATGGACCTATATTTTTTTTTTAAATACTATCGATAAAAAATTACCATGAGCACCTAGATACACCACTATATCGGCCGTTATGTTGGCAGCCCCTTACGTTATGTATATGGTCATCTATGTCAAAGTTGGTATTGAATCTTAGTACACGTTTTGACGTTTCGTGTTGAGCCATTTTTTTCTATGGGAGTCCCGTCTCTTAAACGTAGTGCTTATATTCTCTTTGATTGATGGCAATGATTGACGTTTGCATGACCGTGTAATGGGTGCCTTACTGATCGCTGCTTCGCGCTTAAGAGCCTATTACATCTTCCTAAATTCAGGTTCCGATATTCAAAAGCCGATTTGGGAAAAGAAAGTCAGTCGCCGGAGCTCGTTCACTGATTCAGGTTACTGAATCAGTCACCACAGAGTACTTTGTAATATGTCACTCCCCAAGGGCGAGCGACTAGTGACAGACGTGTTGAGTGAAAAGAAGTATTAAAATGGCCCCAATATTAATTACCTAAAAACAAAAAAAATATTACTTAACTGCTATGCCGGAGGCCGTGGACCCAGGACAAATGTTTGTGTGATGAGCACGATCATTTTTTCAATGTCTGGGTGTTATTTGTCTTTAATAATTATATATGCATTTAGAAATATATAAGTATGTTTAGACGGGTCTAGACGGGGCGTTGTGTGATTGTTGTGGAATATTATTAGGTATTCCGTATATTTATTATCATTATTCATATATATATAACAAAAAATATTAAATCATACTATTAGTGTCGTCACCTCACACCACTTTAAGTATCTCGGGGATGAATAATATAATCGGTGTAGGTACAACAAACATGGATGTTAGAATGCATCACATACCTGCCGATCTGAACTGCCAATCTTCGTAATAGATTTCTTTCTCTTATATATCATCTGCTTCGCTTAGGACTGAACTTCTACCATCTGTAAAGTTTAAAGCTCCCTGAACATGAATATATCAACGCAATTAACCCTAAACTTATTGTGTAAACAATACACCAACAATAACATCTGAAGAACATCATTTCAACAGTGTATAATCAATAGCTGTACCAGGATGAATATGACATAATAACAGCTTCATCACAAATCATTAAACATGAGGTTAAATAAATATTAGAGCCCGAACTCCCTCGGGACTCCTCCCCCAGGATCACGTCCTGGGAGCATCAGGTTAGGTTAAAAGAGGAGCCCGATCGCCGTCGGAGCTCCCTCCCCCAGGGTCAGGTCCCGGGGGGACCAGCTGGCTCAAATTGGTGTATAACACACCCATGTAACATCGGAACCTAGAGGAAACCACCTCTCCAGGACTCGGCTCACACCCCTATCATACTAGAGGCAGCCTACCCGTTAAAACGTACATGCCGGAATCCTGGAGACTAACTCGCCAGGCCTCAGCTACTTCCGCCCTCTCCGCCCGGAAGCAACCTACTCCGCTAACCTTCCGCATCGGGATCCTGGAGATTAACTCTCCAGGCCTCATCATACTGACGCCTCTCGCCCCATCAGTATATTACCCCGAGCGAGTCTACTAAACCTCATACAGTTAGGCATTCACCTTTAACATTAACATTTATAGGAATCAATTGCGCTGAGACACCAAATAACCACACAGAGCTTGACTAAGATATTAACATAAGTAATACTTAGCTTTCATGCCTTCGACGTCTGGATACATGTCCCTCTTCCAGACACGGCACGAAAGGTCTTTAATTAACATAATTCACGCTCGGTACACGAGTTATCACAGTACACTTGCAACTTAGCAACCTTTAGAAATGGCGGTATAGAGTTACTGTTCGCGCCAACTAATATTTGTAAAGTCTATTATCTATGCTTACCATAGTTAGTCAAGATAGCCCTCGGGATGTTGCTAGTGTTGAATTTATATATTTGGTCTATGGATTCGCGTTAGTCGCGACACTCCCGACAAAAGGCGAAAGTAGCGTGATCAGGATACTCGTCCACTCTTTAAACTTTTCAAGGGCTCGTGTGGCAGCTACTCTTTTTGGTCTAGACTCATGACTTTCTTCTATTGATACACAGTCAGTTTGATCACTTGACTCAGGCTCGGATAATACGTACGACTTAGGTTCAACAGACTTGGCAGTGTCTATTTTACTTTCTTGATACACAACAGGCGAACGCTCTACGGTACTTTCATCTTCATTAAGTACTCTACTAATTTCACTCTCAACAGGAAGTTCGGCGGTATTAGGACTTAGTGGTTTTTTGGTAACTTTGTTTCCAGGTGGTTGTAACTGAAATTCTGTAATTTGGAGGTCTCGTTCTTCGGTCTCTTTTAGTTCTGTTCCCTTGACACAGTTTTCTTCTCCATCTTCAATTTCAAGAGGATAAAGATGTGCAATTGACCTTGTGAACTCGGTATCACCTACTTTAACTTTAGCTACTCTGCACATACCATCTACCCCTTTTATCAAAGAGACAATTTTCCCGACTTTCCAATTTATTCGATTTTTGTTGTCATTTTTTATTTGCACGATTTGACCAATCCTGGGAGTCAATTTCGACGTTACTCTTGGCTCCCTCGGTCCGTGACTATACCTCTCTCGTAAGCTGAGAAGGTAACAATTGGAAAACATATCTTTAAATTCATTCAAGATGACAAGTGCTCTTTTCCAACTTTGGATCAGAGTATCTTTTGTCACTGTACCTTGAATTTTAGTAGGGTCCTTTCCAGATTCTTCCATTGTAATACATTTCCCCATGGTGAGAAAATCTGAAGGTTTCAGTACATGATCTGGCTCTGAGTCCACCCTGGTCAGAGGTCTAGTGTTAAGAACTTCTTCGATTTCCTTTACACATTAGTAATCCGTCTATATCTGTGAATAGTCCCAAATTGCGACTTAAGCTTGTCAACTTTCTACTTCCAAAGGAAAATATTCAGATTGAATTTTCTTTAAATTTGTAATTGTGTCATCTTGTATATTATTATCTTCTGGTTTTTCTTTTATGTTATCTTGTATATTTATATCCTTAATCATTGGGTTATCAACGTTAATGTCTGGATTATCCATTTCCATCGGATCATTCTTTCTTTCTCCCGTCGGACCCTCCCCAGCCGAAAATGAATGGGTTTCTACGGCAACAGATCCACTTGGCCACTTGTCTAGACTGTCCACTAGGAATTGTGGGCCTATAAGCCACTTCTTCCTATCTTCTGTCGAACTGGTAGGTCTTGTTCCGACGTCAGCTGTGTTAAGCTCCGATGGAATATATCTGATCTCTATTTGTTGGTTCCTTTTAATTTCCTCAACTCGTCTAGCCACAAATGGTGGCAGTAACTTGTCAGATTTACACCATTCTATGACAATTTGACTGTCTGTCCATAAAACTTGTCTTGTTATGTTTTGATGAATAAATTTAAGAACAAATTTGATTAATCTACATCCGATTAATACACCAAGTAACTCAAGTCTTGGAATTTTGAGATTGTCCTGGTCTTTTATTGGTACAAGACGTGATTTTCCTATGATAAATTTTTTCTCAGATTCGCTGACTAGGAAAACGGAAGACGCATACGCCTGATTCCTTAGTGATCCATCGTCAGCCAACAAATAACATTTATTAATATCTGATAAATTTATGTGAGGGATGCCTCCCTTTGAAATAAACTCAACGCAATTCGCATGAATGACAACTATTTCCTCCGTTGGTGACTGCAACTGAAATGTAACCACAGGGCTTCGTACTTCCTGGGGCTTTTCCGTCCCGAAGATGAAAATGGTCAGATAACTTTCTTCCTCTATGGAAAGTTTTAATTCTTTAGCTAATTTAAATATAATCAAAGAGTGTTATATAAGATCTCTGTGAACCTGAATCCATTAAGACAAGACATTTGATTTGTTTAAATATATTTCCAACGATGCTGCTTTGACTATGGCTGTTTGTAAAATCGTGGGTCCCTTTTCGTTGATTGTCATAGCTGTTTCTTCTCTTCTGGGGTCTTGCACAAAATTGATGGGCATAAAGCTCTATTATGCTTTTGATTTGCATTGCAATGCACACATTTTACCTTAAATGTACAGTCTGGCATGAAGTGACCTTTCTTTAAACAGAAGTAACAGTTTCGACTCAATCTTGATTTTCTCTCTGCCAATCCTTTGAACTTCTCGCACTTATCGCTATAGTGATCGCCTTGGCAAAATACACAGCCTTTATTTACTAGTCTTTTATACTTATTAAATTTGCTATCGGTTCTTCTCCCTATGTTCATCTCTTTGCGTATTACAGCTGGGTGGAAATTAGCCTTTCGGTTGTCATTGTGCTTTGCTCGTTTTGACAGCACCTGTAAAGTTTCCACTGTACTACTTTCTTTATCACTCTGCCTTTTCCTTCCCGATATTCTTTCTGCATCTTCTCTGGCAGCTATAGTCTTTTCTAAATGATGCCTCAATTCTTGAATAGAGTCACTATTGGTTCTAAGCTTTAATTCATAAATTAGCTCAGTGGGGAACTTTTCCATTATCATGAAACGAAGATGATTGTGGTTTATATCTTCACCTAATGATTCCAATATTTTCACATTTCTTTCAATTTCATTGAAAGTCTTTCTACAATCTTCTGAAGTATTTTTTGCAACGTTGATTTTGCAAAGAGTCGCATAATGTGCATCAATGAGGTAAGAAGTTTTTCCGAATCTATCTTTCAAAATCGATAAAGCTATTTGATAATTTTTATAAGTGGTGTCTAACCCTTCAATAGCCTTCTTGGCATTACCCGTTACAGAAGCTTTCAAATATGAAAGTTTATCAACATCTGTCAGATTTCTGGAATCAATATTAGAACTAAATTGGTCCCAAAATTCATGCCACGTCAGTATATCTCCATCAAACGTGGGTAATTGCAGTTTTGGAAGGCGACAGGATGAATTATTTTCTTGATTAATTCGCTTATTAGTATTTTCTGAAAGTGTACAATTTATCTTCGCATTTAACACGGCCAAAGCTTCTTCTGCTTCCAATTGTATTTCACTTATTTGAGAAATTTCATCCGAAGCTTCAAACCCCGCTTCGGCATGGGTTGCTAAACGAAAATATTCTAAAAGGTCCGAGTTTAACCGCTTCATTAAAGCTTCTAATTTGCTATAAGCTATTTGCCCTTGTGTCAAAGTTTCACTGTTAATAGAATCTGGTATGTTACCTAAGTCAATTTTAATCTTTTCAATAATGAGCCTAAGTCTATTTAAAAGTATTTCTTCCATGTTGCTGGCTATTCCTGTAATACACACATATAATTACATAGTCTAATAACTATATCATTCAGCATCCTTTTAATTATAAATGTCTTCATTCAATTAAATTCCTACTCTGATTAACCGTTCAAAACTCTTCTACTAATAGACCAACAATTTGGAAACTTGAACATAAATAATTTTTAAAAAGTATATTGACATCTTCCCATAATAACTCAAAACTCATTAAATTACTTTTATTTACTGTATGATTATAGAAAATTAAATCAATATTAAACGGTGAATTATTTGAATTTTATCAAATGATCTGCACCCATACTTTAATTATTGTATATTAACACTATAATTCACAATGAATTAATATGTTTATTTAATTGATTTTTATCACTAAATTATTTCATAGCTTTTATTTCATTTTCATTTCTTGATTTATTTTATTAAAATATTACACAATATTTAAATCATACCTGTTCAAAGAAAACACACATAACATAATAAACATGGACACACAAACACATAACTGTCAAAAGTAATAACAGAATATTATTTTTAAATCTTATTCAAAATAAAATTAAACAATCAACCTGTCTTAGTTTGTCTGTTATCTTGTTTTACTATGCAATGTCAAAGTCTTTGTGAAGATAATAACAAATTGTTGTATCAAAATAAATTAATGAATAAATTCATAAACTTAGTAAAGTTTCAAAATTGGGTAATAGCAATTCTATTTTAAAAGTTTTCTTCTATTAGTCATAAATATGTAGGTTGGTGAACTTCCCAATAAACCATACCACCTTAATTAACTTACTTATGACACCAATATTGAAAATATCATATTGTGATTTATGAACTAAATTTGAAATATTAATTTTATACTATTTTTAAATATCAAGTGTAAATCTTCATTTAATTCTTACTAATTTCTTTACATTATGCATAATAAATTTCTCTACTTAGTTTAGGTACAAGTAAAATAAATGTCCATTTATTTTACGAACGACACTGAAAAAATTAGCCTATCAGCCATTTTTTTTCCAAGTATTAGCGAAAATTAATTAAATCTGTAATTTTATGAAAGTCACTGAACGAATTCGCGTTAAAAGTGGCACTTGTTTACTAATTTTCAAATAGATGTACCCTATTAGTCTTGTAACTTAAGCAATCAACACTTTATATTAACTCGGTTGAAGTTTAGGAATAAGTATAACTTACCGATTTTATGAAAATATCCGCTTAATTAATCCAATTCCTTGTATATTGTCCCAATCCAAGTAATACGCTTTCAACGTAGTGTAAAATCCGGTATGATTGATGGCTAATCTTAGTTTTCGAATTATCTCGCGCCGATGTACCTATGTAGTCAAGTCTAAAATTCGGCGCGAACAAGTTATGAAGTTACCAGCCGAAGAGTTCATGACTCCCCGATACCACCTATTATATGGGAAAATTTCGTGAGGATTTTTATATGTGTTTATAATTAATTCTTACTATCTAATTCTAGCTTATATATATTTCAACACATAATTACTTTAGTGTATAAAACATAAACACTCATGGTAAAACCGCAACCAATGCCACTTTAGTCCAGTACTAAATGACATCTTTATATAACTTATTTTTTTATTAGTAGTTAAGTCGAAGTTTCACGTAATTTTTTCCCGTTCTTCCAAAGTGATATCCAGCAGTAATATTTTCCATCTAACATTGTCCGTTTTAGTTGATCAGTACTTCATATCTGTTCATTTATCTTCATTCATTAATCATTTTTTCAAGATATTGTTAATGTAGAATATTAAGGCTTTAATTTTAGTTAAAGCCTTAATTTTGTCATCGACACGCTTAGAAGTTAAAGCCTTTATAGCTTTTATTTTTCCTCCTTTTCGTCCCACCATTTATTTAATATTTAATATTCATGCTTCCTCAAATAATATTGAAAGTCCACTTTAGTGTGGAATTTATCCAAGATCTGGTAACACTTTTTACTTTTTACCCAATATGGCGAATCATATTCTTTTTCCTTTAGACACAATGTTCACTTACATTTAACGTTGAAATTAGTTATTTCACACTGATTATTCCCATTATAAATTCGACAAATTTCCTTAAGTTTTTTAAATAATAAGACCATTCACCACAATATGCTTCGTAATATTTCTATGCCGTCCAATAATTATTATTCCTTTATTCGTGTTTCCGTTCCGAACTTCTGTTCGCCATTTATATTAATGCGTACAAAATAATATTTTATTGAGCCTTTCTTATCCTTCGAAAGTCATTCTCACTTGTTAAATTAATAAGTCAATTTAGACCAAGAAAAATAGAGTTTTACGCTGATATTAATCTCAATAAGTGACGGAACCGAAGTTTCCCAAATAATTTTAACTAACCGGTTCCTTCGCTGTATACGGAACGCACCGTTTGATAGCTGTCACTGTCAGTTGACGTCGAACGACTGACAAACAATTCTTTGAAGTTCGATGCTATTGTTTGGAATTCGCGTTTATAAGGAATTTTATTAATTTCAGGGTTCCAATAACTTTTAAATAAGAAATTTATTCAAGAATAATGTGGTCATATCATCATAGTGATTTTTCTTCGCGAATTAACTCGTATATATTGTACAAACAAGCAAAAGTTTCAGTACTTTTCAACAACATCCATTTTTCAGTCAAAATTACTTGATGTCGTTCCTTGTTGGAAAGTATAGAGTGTGATGAAATATTAGCGACCGAGCGTTAACTACTTTTTCTAATTATTGAATTGTATTTATCTGATTATTAACCATTACAGCTCAAATCAGCCGGCATGCTCTGCATTCTCTAGTTTACTCAAATATGAGCCTTCTAGGTACTTTGTAATGTGATGCATATCCCAGCATCTCCACCATTTTTGTCGTCACCTCACACCACTTTAAGTATCTCGGGGATGAATGATATAATCGGTGTAGGTACAACAAACATGGATGTTAGAATGCATCACATACCTGCCGATCTGAACTGCCAATCTTCGTAATAGATTTCTTTCTCTTATATATCATCTGCTTCGCTTAGGACTGAACTTCTACCATCTGTAAAGTTTAAAGCTCCCTGAACATGAATATATCAACGCAATTAACCCTAAACTTATTGTGTAAACCATACACCAACAATAACATCTGAAGAACATCATTTCAACAGTGTATAATCAATAGCTGTACCAGGATGAATATGACATAATAACAGCTTCATCACAAATCATTAAACATGAGGTTAAATAAATATTAGAGCCCGAACTCCCTCGGGACTCCTCCCCCAGGATCACGTCCTGGGAGCATCAGGTTAGGTTAAAAGAGGAGCCCGATCGCCGTCGGAGCTCCCTCCCCCAGGGTCAGGTCCCGGGGGGACCAGCTGGCTCAAATTGGTGTATAACACACCCATGTAACATCGGAACCTAGAGGAAACCACCTCTCCAGGACTCGGCTCACACCCCTATCATACTAGAGGCAGCCTACCCGTTAAAACGTACATGCCGGAATCCTGGAGACTAACTCGCCAGGCCTCAGCTACTTCCGCCCTCTCCGCCCGGAAGCAACCTACTCCGCTAACCTTCCGCATCGGGATCCTGGAGATTAACTCTCCAGGCCTCATCATACTGACGCCTCTCGCCCCATCAGTATATTACCCCGAGCGAGTCTACTAAACCTCATACAGTTAGGCATTCACCTTTAACATTAACATTTATAGGAATCAATTGCGCTGAGACACCAAATAACCACACAGAGCTTGACTAAGATATTAACATAAGTAATACTTAGCTTTCATGCCTTCGACGTCTGGATACATGTCCCTCTTCCAGACACGGCACGAAAGGTCTTTAATTAACATAATTCACGCTCGGTACACGAGTTATCACAGTACACTTGCAACTTAGCAACCTTTAGAAATGGCGGTATAGAGTTACTGTTCGCGCCAACTAATATTTGTAAAGTCTATTATCTATGCTTACCATAGTTAGTCAAGATAGCCCTCGGGATGTTGCTAGTGTTGAATTTATATATTTGGTCTATGGATTCGCGTTAGTCGCGACAATTAGTTTACCTAATTAACTAATAATTTTTTTTTTCACCTTAACATGTAACGGTTATTTGTCACTAATAAATAAAATAAAATAGTTGGGATCACTTTTGTTCCAAAGATAAGGCATGTCCTTTTATAATACCAATATATTATATTTTCGTTTCGTCATTTTGTTTTGCGTATTGCATACAATCAGAGAAGGCGAGCGGCAACTGAGCTAGGATTCGAAGGTCGTAGGAAACCATTCTCTTCCAAAATCGGATTCTTTATCGGATCCTTCCTTCTTTAATGCAATTATACTTCCCTGAATTTAGGGATGCCTAAATATCGGAACCTGCATTTAGGAAGGTATAATAGGCTCTTTAGCTGCCGCTCACAGTGGCATCGGCGGTCGTGAGAGTAGTCATGGCTAAGACTATGGAGGAGCTCAGTAAAATACTCGATAACCTCAGAAGACCTTCCGAAAGAGTGAGTCATAAAATGAAAATGGATAAAACTAAGATGATGAAATTTGACGACATGGTTGAAACAGTGATTGAGCGATTAGTCGCGGCTTCGATTCTCGCACAGGTTCAATCTCCTGGGACCAACCATTAATACGCGAAAAATTTAATGTTTAAAACTATTTACATAAGTGAATATATTGTGATTACTGAAGAGCGGTATTTTTCATGATTAATTTTATTAAAGGACCAAACATGAAATTTTGGTCCTTTAGGTAGGAACAAATTGTTCATAATGTGTATGTGGTTTTCATTTGCTTCCATGTTTCAGTAACACCTTGTATATAGCGCTACTTAACTAATCTTAATCATTATTGTTTAATTTTAATCCGTGCAACTTTAATTTGAGCCTAACTACCTGCGACTCCTGCTCCTGCGAGCGATAAGGTACCCTGTAGTAACCAGGTATATCGAAATATCGTCATCAGGTGGGATCGCAGTCAAGCGCTGGTTTATATCGTTTAAAAAACCGAGCAAGTGCGAGTCAGACTCGCGCACTGAGGGTTCCGTACAAACTTAATTACCTATGAAAACAGTTCAATTTCCGTATTGAATTACGAATATTTTTCCGAATTGTCCAAAAGTTGTTTTTTGTGACACAACTACAAAAGCCAAATCAAACTTTTGGCTAATTTGATTTTTTCTTTTCGCCAGAAATGAAACCTAGATTATATGTTGGAGGACAATACGAGAAATCAATAGCAAAAAAATACCAGGTCCTTAAACCGTAACCGAACGAAGACATGTATATAAGCGTTGCTAGTGTAATACGTAATATTTTCAAGTTTGTATTGATAAATTGGATAAAATAGATTTTTCATTACTCATGCTCAAAAAGTAGGTCTGAAGTTGCCTGAGGAGCGGGTTGAAAGTAATACTTTTCATCCCTAGGGAGAATCACTTTCAACTGAAAGCTGTCCAATTATAAAAATAAACTAGTTCTATTTCCACATTTATATTCAATCATATCCTAACTTTCTATACAGCCACTCATTTACAGTGCGATTTACAGAAACATAAAGCTAAGTACATATTTTTATAAATGATTTAATTATAATTTACTTTTAATATATTTTTTAAAGTAACATACTCGTAATTAGATAAAAAAATATTTACCATTTTTTCAGTGATAAAAATGAAAAATGATGGCTGAATAGCCGGTTATACACAGAAAAAAAAACAAAAAGGCGGGAAAACGGCAATCCGATATTTTTTTTATTTTTATCCCATGCCATCGACAGGAGATGGCTAGCACTCTTGTGCATCCGCCAGTGTCAAGTTGTTAATCCGATCTTTATTGGCTTTTTCGAGGTGTAGAATTTTCTTTACTTAATCTCTGCTCTATGAGATTTTGTAATTACACGATAAGTTCATCAGATTCAGTTAAGGATTCGACGCCTGATTCATAAGAGAAGAGGCTAAACCAGTAGTCGGAAATCTTTTGTTATTTGACCAATACATATTTACTGTATGGACTTTAAAAGAGACTTTGACCCCTGAGTTTGTTTCGGTGTTTCTTCTCAGGGTAGTCAGCTAGGAAACACCGGCCTCATCTAGTTTAAACTGACGGATAAAAAAATTGACGTGTAATAGTACATTATGATACAAGTGTGTAATGTTGGTGATTACCGCTGAGGTGATATTGAGATCCGAGCCGAAGGCGAGGATCTTAAGGGAGCCAAAGACGGTAATCACCAATACTCACGTGTATCATACGACTTTTTTCGACACACTTGTGAAGAAAGATAACTGAAGACATTTTTATAATGTAAAATAATTAAACCGTAAAACTGAACTTTTTGTATTATGGCGGCAAAAAAAAATATTGTGCACGTATTTTTTTTTGTTAATATTTTTGACTTGGATACCAAATCCTTTAATTCATGTCTTTGTATGAATAGATAGTTCATTAGTACCATTAGAATGCGGATGCAACACATTCAAATTTTTTTTTTCTGCGCGCTCTTCTAAAATGGCGGCCATAGACTAGCAACTCTAGCTCTTGCTTTAAAAAGATAGTCCAATGAGGTTGCTTTCAAACAAAGAAAAACCAATAATAATTTATTGAATGAAAGATTTATTTTTAAAACTTAAAATGTTTATTTAAACACGAAATTGCTTGAAATAAATAAGACTTACTTAGGCTATTAAACGCAACTACCTAATGTTATTTTTTTATATTAAAACTATTTTTGAGAACAAAGAGGTTTTAACTACATTACCGCACTAGTGCGTAATGGTAATCAAAATGTCACAGTTTGGTTATGAACCCCATTATATACCTAAGTGCAGTGCAATTACAGCCACTTTCTGAGCAAGTGTGTCGAAAAAGTGTTTTTAAAACCTACTTGCAAAATAAACATCATTTATCATTTTACGGCCTAAATCAAAAGAAACATACTTATGTAAAATCATACGACGTTTTTATTTTTATTTTCCTTTTATTCGTAATGAAAACCACAGTGTTTACCTCGGGTTAAACATTTATGTCCCTCGAATATTGGCGACCTCGCTACGCTCGGACGCCAAACTTCTTCTGGGGACTGAATAAGTTACTTTCACCCCTAGGGTAACAATGTACTAATGTTGGTTATTATTGTTATATTTTTTCACACTCGCAGTTTTTCATCACTATATCTAGTAAAAAAAATAAGTGATAAACGAATTGAAAAGATACGCGGTAGTATTGCGATAGTAATTGACACTATTTAACGCTTGATAAAACATGTACAACGCATACCGTAATTAGAGACACAATACAAAGGCAATAGGCGTGCGGACACCGGTGTCTGCTTGGGACTTGATAGTATACCGAAAACAAAATAAAAGCAACGCGTGATAAATAAACCTAAAGCAATCTACTAAATAGTCGCAAACTTCGTTTGGTTACGATTGGTAGACATAATTCTTTTTGATATTGATTAGCCTCGGTTTCAATTTTGGCGAAACAAAAAAATATACCCATGCCAGCAATGTATGGCAAAACTTTCATTCCCCTTTACAGTTTTCAGATTTTTTGCTATACTTATGCTATGAGACCTTGCTTTATGCCAGATTTCAGGATTCTAGGTCAAGGGGAGGTACACTATGAATTTTGATTCCCTTGAGAGTGTCGAAATTTACGTTTTTTGCGACATAAATAGATTTTTTCATAGATTCAAGGGATCGCAGACTTGAGTTCCTTTATGGTTTTAATTTCAACTCGATACCTCCACGCGTTCCCGAGGTAAAAGGGTCGACAGTCAGACAGACAGACGGACAACAAAGTGATCCTAAGTATAAGGGTTCCGTTTTTTCCTTTTGAGATACGGAACTCTAATTATAGAATTGCATAAATCTAATTATGCTATTGTGTTTGTATATTAGATAAAGGGCAAAAAGTTATTTTAGAACTTTTTTCATTGAGGTCAATATTTTAGGAATGAATCGAACAAAACCATTTATTTTACTTTTGTTACCGAATTTACAAAGTTTCTTATTTACTTGGTATGATACCGGCACTTTCTACCTGTTATTCCCAGAATTATTTTTGTTTTGGTGTATTATGTTGTAATACCGACCCTTATTTAATCGTTCTTTCAGGTTATCGCTGTGATACCTGGAATTGCTTACCGAAACCGCTGTTGCTAGTAAATTAGTACCATTCACAGAGTACTTGGTACCATTGTATGTATAATACAGAGTTACAGAACCTTTTAACCTGCAATTTCTGGAGTTACGGTAGTTTTGAACATGCCTCTGCTAGCTGTTTTGTAACAAAACATTGTAATTATTAGTATTCAAGAGTACAACACTTGAATAGGTACTTGTAAGTACTATTATTTATTCTGTGAATTGAATAAACGTTGTGTTTTTTTATTATTATCTATTTTAGTCATTTCTAGGAAAGCTTACGAATAGCGCACCGTATCTTTAAGAAAATGTGGCTAATAATACGAGTAATTAGTACAAACTATATATGAAATCACAAAACGAGTACCAGGGAATGCGTGAGATACAAACGTTTATGTGTTGCATTTCATAGTAAAAAATGTTTTGTTCGATTTATTCGTAAACTATTAACTATATTGAAAAAAAACTGGGCCAGTGCGAATTGGACTCGCATACCGAATGTTTCGTACAAACTAACTTACGTAAATAGTTCAAATCCCGAATCAATTCTCGAAGCCTTTTCCGAATCGAAATACTTAAGTTTTTTTTTTATTGACGTAACTACAAATTTACAGTTTTCAGATTTATTCCTATACTTGAGCTAAGAGATCTTGGTTCTTGTCAAATTTCAGGGTTTTAGGTCAACTGGAATGAATTTTGGTTTCCTTGAGAGTGTCGAAATGTACGTTTATAGGGTTCCGTACCTCAAAAGAAAAAAAACAGAACCCTTATAGAATCACTTTGTCATCCGTCTGTCTGACCCTTTATCTCGGGAACTCGTGGAGATATCGAGTTGAAATTTAAACCGTATTCTTAAGTTTGTTCCTTCCAGTTGTGAAAAAATTAAACTTCTAAGTTAACGACAGAAAGACAATACGGCCCTTTATGTCGCAAAAACCAGGCAAGTGCAAGTCGGACTCGCGCACTGAGGGTTCCTTTTGAGGTACGGAACCATAAAAAAGGCCTAGGAAGTTACAGGCTACGACAAGAACACACGAAATAAAAAACGGTATGTAATTTAAAAAACTAAAAAACCCGACTGCTTTTCTGAGCATTCATGAAAAAGCCCCAAAACAAGAAAGTCGTTGTACCCGATTGCACTTATCTATATAATATTTTAAATACTGGCAGTCGGGACCCGTTCTAGAATTGAGAGCACATACCTAAATTACATTGCAGATTAATCCAATCTATTGACTAGATGGCTGACTTTCTAGAATGGGTCCCGACTGCCAGTATTTAAAATATTATATAGATAAGTGCAATCGGGTACAACGACTTTCTTGTTTTGGGGCTTTTTCATGAATGCTCAGAAAAGCAGTCGGGTTTTTTAGTTTTTTAAATTACCGTTTTTTATTTTTTATTTTTTTAGTTTTATTTTATTACGATATCACTTTCAAAGTAATTACGAATCTAAAGACACCTCTCAAACTAAAATCCATCGAGCCGTTCAGGTCGCAGAGCGTGCCAAACATTTGAATTTGGCGCTAAAAATCCGCCATTTTGTTTTATTTTTATTTTGATATACCCAGTGTCACTCTCACAGTAAATACGAATCTAACGACACCTCTCAAGCTAAAATCCATCGAGCCGTTCAGGCTGCAGAGCGTGCCAAACAATTATACATACATACATACATATATACATACATACATACATACTCTCGAAAAACATAACCCTCCTTCTGGCGCAGTCGGGTAAAAAATAGTAACACCAACTGACAGTTAGTCTCAGAAAATTTGGATAAAAGTAACACGCAAACCTACCTAATTTCAAAACAGTCAACCTTCTTAAAGTTGTTATTCCCGTTCAGGAGAATGGAGCTCCCTAGCAGTGTTATGAGTAGCTTTACTACAATAGCGTTCTGTACAAGACTTTCAAACTAGGAGGGGTGCCACCAATCATTATTTTACACAAGCTGTACTGTAGCAGCCCATTTAAGGGAAAAATCATTGAGCTGTAGGATTTATCCAAAATATTGTGTCAATTTGTGAATTTTTTAATGTACTTTATGTTTGACTCTTTTAAGAGTCAAACATAAAGTACATTAAGCCGTAAGTACATTAACCATAAGAGGTAGATGATGTTTTATTTTTTTCAATACAAATGCTTACTTAAAAATCTACTTGAGTTGGTAGCGATGGATTAAAATGATCCATCGAATTTGAGTACAGGTAGAAGCCATGTCGCCAAGTATAGGCGGCCTAGATAGGTACGTAGACGATTAATTATTGGGATTCGGAGTCATCATCATTTGACTATTGCAATCCCAATTCAAAGCCACAGACTAACATAACCAAGTTTGGGAAATATTACCTATTTACCGAAGTTTATCGGTTAGAGAGTGCTATTAGTTTGAATTAGGAAACTGTATCGGTAACTTTTAACAATCAATTTCCTACAGTACACATTCTTTGGTTCTCACAATGTGTTGTATAGTAATCCTGAGATGAAAACGAGTTGACAAATTGATAACTTTATAATTACTTAGTGGTTAGAATGTGGTGGTCTAATTTGACTATGGCATGTGGTGCGATGAGCCCGCAACACCGCGGGAACTGTCCACCCTGAGACTCCCAGTCGGACACCAAATGTTAATACAGTTCCGGCCGTGCACACGGACATTAAGCAATTCATTATTAAAACAATATCTACAAATACATGCATGTACTTGGAAAGTTTGAATAGCGTTGGTGGGTACTTGAACTCAAAATAATAAAATAAAAACTTTTTATGCTATATAGAAGGTCGTATAACACTATCTTCATAAATATTGGATTTTATTTAAAAAAAATTAAAAATTAAAAACCTATATTTTGACATTATGTATTCTCTTTGATCAGTGTTTGACATCCGCCAAAAAGTATAGTGACATCCGTATAACAAATTCAATTTACGTTAATTTAATAATTTACACTTTAAGCTATTTTTGTTTTACAAATCATGGGTTTAGGTAAAAAGCAAATCGAGCAACTTTCAGCATTCACTTCGTCGGCAGCTGCGTATGGACTTGGTTCACTTGTGACCCTGCTATACGTTACCGAATGGGTGGCTGTTTGCAAATACATTCCATTTTTCAATGGGATAGAAAAGTTCCAGACCAAGCCAGAAAAATAGTCTCGCATATTTACCTGAACATAAAAATCATATAACAATAAATAGGTACATGGCAGGTGGTCATTCTTTAATGTATTAAAAAAGCTAGTTATTCAAATTAAGAGAGGGCAAGCCAAGAGCACGCGCTCGAAATAACACTATAGTAATCTGGAAAAAGAATGGAATTATAATAATGACTGGTGCTGGCATCAGGTGTGCTCGGATTTGTAATAAAATGTCAACCGGATCGTGCGCAGCCGGCGCGGGCGCACGCGCAGCTGTCGGCCCTCCTCCGGCCTCCGCTGAGGTGTGCCCTCCGAATAAACATTACCTCTTTGTAGTGTATTGTAATATTGTATTGTCATGCATTCAACGATATATTTTAAAAAGTCAAATAAAAAATTTATTTAACTATAACCGGCGCTTGTTATTTAATTTCCAGACATGTTCCTTGCAAATATTAAAAATCCGTTCATATGCCCGTGAGTCACGGGCATAGGAATGGATTTTTAATATTTGGGAATTTTGACGATATAGTCACGGGCCGTGACTATATCGTCAAATTCTCATTAAAATAATGATAAATCCCAAAAGGGTACTGTCAAATGTTATTTACATATTGTACGGTGGGTACATTTTATCCGATAGTGCATAAAAAATAGAATAAACTTTATTGTTCACCAAAATTTCACTAAACAACACACTCCACACACACTCGTATATCTCAATAAGCAAGCTTCAATTTGGCAGAAATTCGATTCCTAATCTCAAAGATAAAAGACTGAATACCTAATAAAGTAAGGAACACAGTGTGAAAATAAAATCATAATCACAATACATGTTGTAGATCTGGGTATGATATACAAAAAAGGATATACCTAACAAATTAGTAGTTGTGTTTTCTATTCCACCAAGGATAGACGAACGAAACGGAATGTCTCTGCAAACAAAGTTGCTGTGACTTCTATTCTATCAAAGATACACGAAACTTAGTAACTGTCTGCTACTTTGCCCTTATTTACTGTATTCCTTGTATCCAACCAAGCTCAACTCAATTTGACGATATAGTCACGGGCCGTGACTATATCGTCAAATTCTCATTAAAATAATGATAAATCCCAAAAGGGTACTGTCAAATGTTATTTACATATTGTACGGTGGGTACATTTTATCCGATAGTGCATGGTTGCGCCAATTTGCTATGATCCGCGATTTTGTTTTTTGTAATTTATTTTTTGGCCTAGCAATCCTATCCCTTCCGTTCCCCTTCCCCCGCACGACCTCAAGAATGACATGACGTGTTTTGTGCATCGATTGTGAATGTGACCGCTCCGCTAACATCGCCCGCTCGAAATTACAAGAAAATTGACTATTTCGTGATCCAACCATTCAAAGACTCAACAATAGTGCAGTGTAGTGCAATACAGGACCTGGCAGTGATTGAATGTGCGAAGTCGGGGTTCGCCGGCCGGCGCCACGTGGAACCTTCGAGGTCAAAAGGTCAGTGTTCCTCCCTAATACATCCATTCATCAATAAAGGCACAGTAACTGCATATTGTTAACAAACCTTAGATCGCTTTTTCAAACATACAGTCCACAGCTTATTCGCGCAACCATTACTTTTGGTCCTACGAGCCGGATCGTGAATCATTTTCTTGTAATTTCGCAATATAGTATTTGTTCCATAGGGAATAAACGCAACGCGCCTGTTTACCTAGATATAATAGTAGAAAACCCGCATCTAGGCATTTAGGCAACTAAACGTTATTTCGCTCGTATAGTTAAAGAGCCATTGATAATTACGGTACCTACGCCGTCAACCGCACCGCATAATTATAGTTAGCTACGTAAATATCAGCGTAGATATAAATCGATCGCATTCTTTTTCTTGACAAAATTCATTCGGAAGTCCAACAAATTGCATGTAGGTAGACGCATTTCAAAAATACCCGTTCATTGTTGAGTGAATATTTGTAGGAAACGGATAAACCATAGATTATATACGCATATGAACGACGTGAATGATTTAATCGAGAAATTGGGTAATATTCACTCATTGATTCAGGTTATTCCGTTCGTTCGCCGTTCACTTTGTTGTTTACAATATTACCATATTGTTATCTGATAATTATCGCTTACTTAATAATTCGTTAAGTGTTTGTTTGAGTGTATAGTGTGAATATATCAAAACAATATGTCTCTTAAGGGCAGTAAGGTTAGTACTGATTTAAAGGTTCAGTTAAAGCTTTTATACGCTAAAAGGGACTCACAGTTTTCACGTGTTCAATCAATTTGTGATAAATCTTTGCAAACCTCGGATCTGGCGATTAGAGATGCTTTCTTGTGTTCGTTGGAAACTTTAGATAGTTTGCGCGCGGATTTTGAATCTACAATTAATAATATAAACATTTTAGAGTTGGAGTTAAATCCTGATTACTGTGTGAGTTATCAGGCATTGTCGTCCTTTGATGACTTGTATTGTCGTATCAAACGTATTGCTAGGAGTTTAGAGACTCCCCCCCCCCGCGAGTGGTTTATCCAACCCTCCTCGCGAACGCCCACGATTGCCGCCAATTCAAATACCTGAATTTAATGGTGACATTCGAAATTGGAATTTATTTATAGATAGTTTCGAAAATATAATACATAGGAACACATCGCTGACAGATCACGAGAGATTGCATTATCTCGTAGAAAAATTGACCGGTAAGGCAAAGGCTGTCTGTGCTGGAATTACGTTTAGCGCTGAAAATTACACTTTAGTTTTGAACACTTTAAAAACAAAATACGAAGATAAGCGATTAGTAGCCACCGCATATTTAGATCAATTATTCGATTTGAAAAGTTTTTCCGTTTGTAACGATCATAATTTAGAGAAGTTTTTAAATATTTTCGCATCATCTGTTCGTGCAGTAAAGAACCTAAAGGTCAATGACCTCTGTGACTTTTTGTTTTTGTATATCGGTTTAAAGAAATTAGATCCTGAAACTGTTCGTCTGTTTGAAACGACTCAGCGCGGTAACGAAATACCTAAGTTCGAAGATTTAGAATCTTTTATTCGCGACCATATTAAGGTATTGCAGCGCACGTCGGCACGTCATGAAGTCACGAATAGGACAGGTTCCGATCGCCGTATAGACGCGTCATCGAAGTCAGTCAAGACTGCACATACGCTAGTTAATACCGCCTCAACACCTGACTGTTCTCTGTGTAAGGGTAGCCATACACAGCTGTACAAGTGTTCGGAATTTCAGAGATTATCGCCTAGTGATCGTTACAAGTTTGTCCGCACTAATAATTTGTGTTTTAATTGTCTAAGTGACAAACATCTGGTTACGTCATGTAACAGTGGTGTTAGCTGTCGTAAATGTCTAGCTAGACATCATACCTTCTTACATTTTGAGAGTAGTAAGCTGCCATCGCAGCCGCAGCCTGCGCAGACGCGCGACGCTTGTGACGCGCGGCCTGCTGCAAGTGCAAACGACGTAACATTGTGTTCGCTTTCCGCCGCTGGTACTCAAATCACTACCGTTTTACTTGCGACCGCGCAAGTTGTCATTGTAGATGCCTTTGGCAAACCGCACACCGTTCGAGCGCTACTAGATGGCGCTTCCCAGAGTAATTTTATTACTCGGGATTGTTGTCAACGCCTTGGTTTTAGTTTTAATAATTGGTCATCCCGCTCAGAAGTGAAAGGTTTTGGAGGTTTAAAGGCAACCATTCACGGTTCCATTAAAATAATATTTAGTTCACGTTTTAATCTTAATATTTCGTTTGAAATGGATTCGCTAGTCGCAGATAAGATTACGGAACGGTTGCCCACGGTACCGGTTGACACGTCCATGCTGACGGAGTTTAAGAACTTGCAGTTAGCCGACGGAAATTACGCTTTCCCTGGAGATATCGATCTATTGATCGGTGCTTCGATTCTCCCGCATCTCCAGTTATCACGTAAAATTCAAGGTCTTCCGATGTACCCCACTCCGCACGCACTGGAAACAGTTCTCGGGTTTGTTATAGTTGGTTCCGCACCCGCTTGTTTAGATAGTTACTCGACTGTGTCGCACTGTTGCACCGTCGAGCCGCCGCTTGAGTCTACCATCCGCAAGTTCTGGGAGATTGAAGAGGTCAATGTCCCGCCTATTCTCAGCCCTGAGGATCAGGTCACTGAGGAGATTTATACCCGCACGACTACTCGTGATAAAGATGGTCGTTATGTTGTCGCGCTCCCTTTCAAGGGTGATATTTTTTCGCTCGGTGGCTCCCGTGCCTCCGCAGAAAAACGCTTTCTATGCTTGGAACGTAAGATGCAGGCGTCTCCTAAGTTGAAGCAAGCCTATGATGATGTGCTGATCGAATATTTAGATAAAGGTTATATCTCATCAGCGCCTGCCGAGACTGAGGAGACACGTGATTACCCGTTTTATATCATCCCGCACCATGGAGTTGTTAGAGAAGACAAACTTACAACTAAACTGCGTGTGGTTATGGATGGTAGCGCTAAAACTAGTACTGGCATATCGCTTAACGATATCTTGTGTTGTGGTCAGAACCTCCAGGGTAACTTATTTGAAATAATAGTAAATTTTCGCTTGTTTGCTATTGCGCTCTCTGCTGATATTCGGCAAATGTTTCTTAGTATTGGAATCAGAGAATGTGACCGTAGATTCCAACGCTTCTTGTATAGATTTTCTCCGCAGGAACCTTTGAAGGTTTACGAATTCAATCGTGTTTGTTTTGGGCTTAAGTCTAGTCCCTTTCACGCTCTTCGCACTATCAAGCAGTTGGCCGCTGACGAGGGTGATACATACCCGAAAGCAAGGGCCACTATTGAAACCGGATTGTACATGGACGATTTTGTGTACAGTGTACCTAGTGAAGCAGAGGCTATAGAGACCGCTGCTCAAGTAATCAGCCTCATGAAGTCCGGTCAATTTGATCTGGTGACATGGACAAGCAACTCGCAAGCTACATTAGAGTCGATTCCACCGTCACACCGGTTGACTTCGGTAAAGGAATTCGATGATAGTGATTCGCATAAGATCCTTGGTTTAAGTTGGTCACCCGCAACTGATATGTTCAGTCTTAAAATTAGCTCGACTCCGCCAACTTGTACCAAACGCGTTATCCTAGCATGTGTAGCTCGGATATGGGATATAATGGGTTTTGTAGCTCCTGTCGTTTTGTATGCAAAGCTGCTTATAAAAGAGCTTTGGCTTTCCAACTGTGATTGGGACGACACCGCTCCTGACAGTGTTGCTAAGTTGTGGGCTCGCTATAGGAAAGAGCTTCCAATGCTCGATCAGATACAGATTCCTCGCCATGTTGGTATAGTACCAGACACTGTTGTTAATGTGGTAGGTTTCGCAGACGCCAGTGAGAGGGCTTACGGGGGAGTGGTTTACTTTCAGGTCCAAAATGGCGATAACATTTCAGTTTTCCTCATTAGCGCAAAATCAAAGGTATCTCCTCGTAAGGTTGTCTCTCTTGCTCGTCTCGAACTCTGCGCTATTCTTATGTTGGTTCAATTGATTACATCTATAGTCAAAACTTGTCGTCCTCGCATTAATATAGAGAGAATTGTAGCGTTTTCAGACTCAACCGTTGCTCTATGTTGGGCCCACTCTTCACCCCATCGATGGGGCACGTTTGTCGCAAATAGGGTGGCTAAGATTCAAGCTGAATTGTCACCGGAAAATATATTCCATGTCGCTGGAACAGAAAACCCAGCTGATTGCCTCTCACGTGGTTTGCTTCCTGCGCAAATTTTAAATCATCCGCTTTGGTTTTGTGGCCCTCCCTGGCTTCATACCACTCCTAACGAGTGGCCAAATGCTCCGTTTAACCCCGCTACTGTTTCAGAGCCACCCGAGGAGAAGAAACATACGCTTGTAGTATCAGTTCCGCGTGAAGAGTCAGTTGTTTTGTTGTTGTCTAATCGAGTCTCGTCTTGGTCGAGACTATTACGCTGTGTAGTTTACGTCCTAAGATTTTTGAGATTATTACCATCGCGTGGTTCTATAATCGCAGCTGATTTGGATAGAGCTGAATCAGTTGTACTTCGAGAGTTGCAGAAATTTTATTTTTCACTAGAATTTCGTAGTTTAGAATCACATAAACCTTGTAGTCACGCACTTCAACATTTGAAACCATTTTTGCAAGACGGACTCATTCGTGTCGGTGGCCGTCTGCGAAATGCTAAGTTAGAGTTTGAACAAATGCATCCAGTAGTTCTACCACGCAAGGATCACGTTTTGGATTTGTTGGTAGATTATCACCATAAGGTGAATTGTCACGCTGGTCCCGATTTATTAATGTCCATTCTTCGACAGAAGTACTGGATACTTTCCGCTCGCAATTTGATACGCGCTAGAGTGCACAGATGTGTGCCCTGCTTTAAGCTCTGCCCGCGTTTCAACGCGCCGGAAATGGCCGACCATCGTTCTTGTCGTGTTGTACAGACGGTGAAACCTTTCATACATACTGGGACGGACTATGCTGGACCGTTTAAAGTCACTATTGCCCGTGGTCGTGGTATACGTTCCACAAAGGCATACATTTGCCTATTCGTTTGTATGACAACTCGTGCAGTTCACATAGAGTTAACCAGTGATTTGAGTACGCAGGGTTTTATGTCTGCATTTAAACGATTTTTATCTCGCCGTGGTCCCGTTAAGCGCTTATACTCTGACAACGGCACAAATTATGTTGGAGCGCGACGCAATATTTCGGAATTACATACATTCTTACGCTCCAAGTACTACCAAAGTGAATTCGCCCATGTCTTAGCTGAGAATCGCATTGATTGGTGTTTTAATACGCCAGCGGCTAGTCATTTTGGTGGCAATTGGGAGGCGAATATTAAAAGCCTTAAGTCGCACCTGTTTCGGGTCATAGGCGAACAGATTCTCTCGTACGAGGAGTTGAGCACCGTACTCGCTCAGGTAGAGGCGTTGATGAATACGCGTCCGTTGTGTCGGACTTTGTCTAGTGATCCATCGGAGCCACTAGCGTTGACGCCGGCTCACTTCTTGACGACGACTCCTCTTAAATATTTGCCCGCTTTAGATGTCGAGACTGACAAACTGCAGCTTCACCCGCGTCACGCTCTGCTAGATAGCTTAGTTCAGTCCTTTTGGAAGCGATGGAGGACAGATTATCTGCATACGCTGCAGTCGCGTCAAAAGTGGAACACTCCTTCAGATCCAGTCACAGTCGGTACTGTGGTGATACTGAAGACTGAGAGTGCGCCTCCTCTGCACTGGCCTCTTGGTGTAGTGGAAGAAGTTTTTCCGGGTTCGAACGGAATAACGCGAGTCGTAAAGGTTAAAACCGCAACTGGATCGTACGAGTACCTGCGTCCGGTTATTCGCCTCTGCCCTCTGCCTAATCAGTAGTAGTGGCATAGTTAGTTATAAGTTGTTTCGCTACCTAGTATTGATAGTTTAGATATAGTAATAGGGTTTAGTTTCACTTTTGTTTTTTCCTTTTCTTTGAAGGTAACCCTTCAAACCCGGGGGGAATGGTTGCGCCAATTTGCTATGATCCGCGATTTTGTTTTTTGTAATTTATTTTTTGGCCTAGCAATCCTATCCCTTCCGTTCCCCTTCCCCCGCACGACCTCAAGAATGACATGACGTGTTTTGTGCATCGATTGTGAATGTGACCGCTCCGCTAACATCGCCCGCTCGAAATTACAAGAAAATTGACTATTTCGTGATCCAACCATTCAAAGACTCAACAATAGTGCAGTGTAGTGCAATACAGGACCTGGCAGTGATTGAATGTGCGAAGTCGGGGTTCGCCGGCCGGCGCCACGTGGAACCTTCGAGGTCAAAAGGTCAGTGTTCCTCCCTAATACATCCATTCATCAATAAAGGCACAGTAACTGCATATTGTTAACAAACCTTAGATCGCTTTTTCAAACATACAGTCCACAGCTTATTCGCGCAACCAGTGCATAAAAAATAGAATAAACTTTATTGTTCACCAAAATTTCACTAAACAACACACTCCACACACACTCGTATATCTCAATAAGCAAGCTTCAATTTGGCAGAAATTCGATTCCTAATCTCAAAGATAAAAGACTGAATACCTAATAAAGTAAGGAACACAGTGTGAAAATAAAATCATAATCACAATACATGTTGTAGATCTGGGTATGATATACAAAAAAGGATATACCTAACAAATTAGTAGTTGTGTTTTCTATTCCACCAAGGATAGACGAACGAAACGGAATGTCTCTGCAAACAAAGTTGCTGTGACTTCTATTCTATCAAAGATACACGAAACTTAGTAACTGTCTGCTACTTTGCCCTTATTTACTGTATTCCTTGTATCCAACCAAGGATACATGAAATAGGATATCCCTGCAAAATTAGTTAATTATTGTGTCTTCTATTCCACCAGCGATACGCGAAACAGGATAGTATTTCCTATTTGACCAAGGAATTAATTATATTTATTTAAATGTTATAACAACTTCGTCAAATGCCTGTACATAATTACTACACACTAAAAACTCCTAAATTATATTTAATTAAACGTGGTGTATCTGAGGTTACTTTTGAGGCATGGAAGCTTCGGAAGAGTTACAAATACTAAAACAAAGTATTGTGTAAGTTTATAGACTTTTTAGTAGGTAAATAAGCTCGCGTTAATCCAACACAAGTCTAACAAGTCAGATAAAATTGTGATTTTTGAATGCTTTTGTTGGCTTACGTTGCTCCTGTGCAAGCCTATGCCACGAGTACGCTGACCTACGCCGCACCTTCGCTGACCTATGCTGACCTTCGCTGGCCTACGCTTCTACTACGATTACCTACGCCGTGCTTACGCTGGCCTACGTACGTGGCGCCTACGTAGGTCTACATCGCGCCTACGCGGTGCCTACGTAAGTCTTCGTTGCGACTACACTGGCTTACGCCACGTTTGCTACACTGGCTGGATATAGATTTTCAAAAAGAAGGAATTTGCAAGTCGACTGGATTTTTTATCGAATATTGCGATTTACAAAAATGAATATGAATATGATAATCTCTGAAACATTTTATTATTTATTTATTTAAACTTCATGTAAAGTAGCGGTACATAGGCGGCCTTAATGCAACAAGTCAACCTTTGGGTTAAAAAAGACAACAATGTGGTAGTGTACAATAAATAAATAACATCTTATTTAAATAGAATGTAGTGTCAATTAGTTACTTATAATAATAAAATGTTCTGGAGTGGAGACCGCATACCGTAAGGCGCAACGTTGAAAGGCCTCCCACAAGGTGGACCGATGACCTGGTCAGGGTCGTTGGAGTCCGATGGATGCGAGACGCACAGGACCGGCCATTGTGGCGACGCTTGGGGGAGGCCTATGTCCAACAGTGGACGTCTTTCGGCTGAAATGATGATGATGATGATGAATAATTAAATACGTATAATATGCTGACAAAGTAATAAATACTATGATAAATATCAAATCATTATAAATATGAGAACTGAAAATATGACAGTTATGACGAAGACTGAACTAAAGTTGAGAGGACTTCAAGTAGTAGGTCCGTATTTTCCACTTGAAGAAAAATTTACTTTCAGCTTTTTTGATGTCAAGAGGAAGCACATTTCAGAGTTTTATGTTAGAGACGGCGTAAGAATTAGCCATAAAAACAGTATGGTGAGAAGGAATATGAAGAAGTATATTTTTGGAAGCTTGAGAAAGGTTGAGATTATGAGAATTGCCCAATACTTTAAAATATTGTTTTTTAATAATCAGGACAACGTTAACGTTATTCAACGTTTTTTATCAGACTCTTTCGAACGATTATTGTAACCGATTTTTTGCCTAGCCTTTTCCCAACCAGCTTGGGGTCGGCTTCAGTCTGCTTATCAGACCTCCGCGACCGCAACCCAGTTACCGGGCAAATCATCGATAGCTTTTAGTGTTTAAGTTAACACAGACTTTGAACAAAACTTAACATCAAACAGAATCACGCCTGTATTTTCGAAGTCATCAGTATTTTGGCGTTCATTATAAAATTTTGAATCAGTAGGTACGGATCACCCGCCCCCTTCTCATCCATATACACTACTGCTCAAAAGTATTCGGCCACATAATAAAATAAATTTTGTAAAAGTTATTGTGAAATGAAACGGCTTCATAATTATTTTAATTGTTTATTAGCATTTTATGGCAGCAGGTTGGTAGCAGGGCTGCAAGGGAAAATTTAAGAGATATCAACACATTTTAATTGAAACAGCTCTAGAAAACAACAGATCTTTGAGAATTTTAAAACAAGGTGTCACAAAGGGAAGCGATTGGATTAGTTACTGTTAGTTTAACATACAGTATTGGAACAAAACAGTATAGTAGAGACAAAAATAATAGATATAGCCACAAAATTTTACTAATAATTATATTTTGATCACAATACCTGTTGTTGTATTGTCATTCAACACAGAATACATTGTCTCAGATTACATTCTCCCAATAAACGGTTATGAAGAGCTTAAAGCAATTACTGCAAACAGAAATTCCGAAAATCTCTATAATCTGTCTATACAATAACTATAATGGTTTTATGACCCGGAGTCGGCAAATAACAATAAGCTGTTTACGATTTTACCGTAGATAAGTATTTACCGGTGACATACAAACAATGAAACCTAATAAATATATTTTTTAATGTATTGTTTGTAACTTAAACAAAATGCAGGTAGCCAAATACTTTTGAGCGGTAGTGTATACCTATGTTTGAGTTAGATATTTATCAACTCAAAATCTGTAAACACATCAGCAAAAAAACTTTTATTGCAGTACGTCGTGCGTCGGTAATTTGTTAACTAGTCTCGCTAAAGTATTTTAGAAGATGTGTTGATGATAATTAATAATCGTGCAAAATATTTCATAGAACTCGTAGCATAATTAATCAACAAATTAGCTTATTTATCAGAAAAAGGTGAATGTAGCTCTTATAAGTCATTTCATCACCTATTCAGACTCATTAAAAAAACTAGATTATTGTAATTACTTAATCACTTGTTTTGACTTATTAGAAGACTAAACAAATGTTATTTGTTATTTTCATGTGTGCAAAGTGTGGTTGCAAGACCATCAAATGACTTGCTGTTATGACACAGATTGTGTTGATAAAGTACGGTAAAAATACCTACTCTAACTTAGCTGTCGCAATGTGGGTGTGAATAAACCTCTGCTTATTCCTTTGAGGATAAAGGCGTGGTGCTTTTTTATTATGTTACTTGTGTTTCATTACACATTTCCGTGATTTTACAAAAATCTCTACCAATAATCTGGTTTATGTGGAGTAGGTATGACAAAATAACATGATTATTAGTAAGTAGGCACATGTTACAATTTCTGATCCGAAATTTGTATGAAATCATATTACATAAAAAATATAACATAAAGTAGGTATTAAAAGAAATTATTTTTCTGCGATAATAACTCAAGTGTCATCTATGTATATATCGACGCGTCCCAAGAAGAAAGTCGTTTATGAAAAATTATTATCGGTTTACGGTAATAATACGGTGAGGTTTTTGTAATTCTGTGTAAATAATAAGACAGTGTTCAATTAATTCAAAGGTAAAAACACTTCGTCCACGAGCTCGAATCGCACTTGGTCGGCTTTTAGTATGTATAAATACGAATACGTAATAAATAAAATATTATTATAATTTTACGTTTCAGGACCCTAGGCTCCTTGGTCCTTTAAAAGGCACACCAGGGGCCGAAGACAACTCGAAGATGCCCATTTAGACATTAAAATGAAAATCACACCAAACGACAATACTTCATATACGCGATATGCAAGTACACATAAGTTGTCGACGCCGCGTACTGTAACTGTGTGTACTGCAAACGGTAGAGGCTCAGCCTGCTAGCTGCAGGCAGGCAGGGTCGAAGCCTGCTGGGGTCAAGGGCCGTTTTCCGAGAGGTAGGCTCAGCCCCGGCATGATAGGCAACGAAAGAACGGGGTAGGTTTTTAGTCAGTAAGAGTCTGACACTATTTCCCGCTCCGCCCAAAGGCGGGATTTGTCATTGGATGATTTTAACTACCATAAAAAAAAGAAAAAAAAACCCCTACAATTTTTTTTTTGTGGTAAGCGATGATTTGACCGACGACGATAAAGCACGCTTGCCTAGAAGTAACCTAGCTATCATTTTAGTAGGAAACTATTGCGACATACAAAAAAACAAAGATAGAGTTATCCCTACCCTCAAAATCGGTCGCTATCATAAAGTCACGTAGCAAAAAGAGGGCAACATATCCCGAGTTGCTTGAGGAGCGGAGAAGTAGGTATGCCACGGCTATCAGGACAATCCCGGAAGTGCAGTCAAGATCCTTATCAGCATCTTACTGAATTGTGTATCCTTCTCCCGAGGACGTTTATTCTTGCGAATTTCCACTCAAACCAGTCAATAAAGGCAAGAGAGAGGTGGGCGCTCTGTTTTTAGTTAGTATTCACTACGGCCAGCTATTAAAGGTAAGCCGGAGATGAGGAACAAAATTTCTCACTGGACGGTACGTCGAGGATATTTCAGCCCTGCAGTTAGCCACAGAAGTTTCCTGCGTATCTCATATCTTAGTCTGGCCCCTTACCCTAGGCTTCGGGTGTTGCGGCAAAAACCTATCGACCGCAGACATAAGCTTAGTATAGAGTATTTCATGAAATGGTCGTTTTTCAATATCAAGAACAGTGCCCGCTGGTCACATCATGATAAATGCAGAATGTTTATTGGTTTCGCTAACCCATCAAAATAGTGAACCCTCTGTGTTTAACGATGTGAACATATAAACTAACGGCTATTTCATGATATCGTGAAAAATTGGTGATCAATTAGTACAGTTATACGTATAGCCGATGCGTATAGCTATGCTGTCCACCGGTAGAGGTCAAGAGACAAACGCTCACGCGGCTCAGTCGTCGTTTGTTTTTGTGATCTAACATTGCTATAGACAATTATTAAACAATAATGTCTATCGAATAATAATAATAATTTTCAAATCTGTGTACATAAAAGACAAAGTCCTGTCCTGACTCATCCATGTCCCACCTAAACCCTAGTTCATAGAATAAGCAAGAATTTTTCAAAAAACCACTCTCCAAAGGGAATAAAACGAGGTTCAAAGTTTGTATGGAGAAAGCTACGTTCATGCAGCCGAAACCCCTAGCAGGAGTTAGTGGATGATAAAAGTGCAGTGACATAAGACCACTAAGCTTAATTTCTTGTTATTTATTGATTACTTTTAAAAATAAAAATGTTTTTTTTTTCTAAAATACTAAGAAGGAAAGCATATCAGTGGTCGCGGGTTCAAACCTAACCAGGCGTATAACTATGAGTAATTTATTTTATCACGACTGTTCTCAAAACGGTGAAGAAAAACATCGTGAGGAAACCGGCATGTCTTAGAACCAAAAATTCGAAGACATGTGACATCCATAAAACCGCACGGGGCCCATGTGGTGGATTTCGCTATTCCTTCTTTTACAGAGGTGGCCTGCAGTGCCCAGCAGTTGAAACATTATAAAGATTATAATTACACTAATATAGTGAACGAATTCCAGCAACTTTTTAAGCTATTTTTGTGTAATACATAACTTGTAATTATTTTCAATGTGCACATTAAGGATATGGCTAAACGTGGGTTGTTATATAATTAACATTAAACATTGACATTTAAACGATTTTAGACAGCATTGACCAGTTATACTCATGAAATACAAACAAAACATGAAATGTTTCGTCACATCTTGCGACGATAGAGATATTACGAGGGCAGGGGATATTATTATTCATACTAATTTATACTATATAATATTTATTTGCCTTTTAAATACAGAAGCATTAAAATTTGACACATATTAGATCAGGGATTTTTTGTATGTCCGTAGGATAATATAAGATCCTTGTTTTAGATATACTGTTCGGCAGCTTACCTGGCATTTGTAAAACGAACATGGCCTATGAAAAAATATCAACGTGCTATTTTATAGCTATTTTTCGCAAAATAATTGTTATGTTTTTGATATTTTATACAAAATATTTTTTCGGATAGGTACCTAGGTAAGATCGTCGTTTTATAAGTACACGTGGTATTTCTCATTGCAGACTCTCGCCTTCATACCTAAGGCGTCGTCTGTGGCTCGGATATCTATTCCGCCTCGCTTCTAGAGACAAAGTTATTTCAACTTCGACAATTAATGTAACTTCAGTACCTTGTTATTTTTATTTTACAATTTGACATTATTTTATTCTTGTTAATAATAATAATAAGAACGAAAGATTCTAAAAGAACACCAGGTGACCACCACCACCTGAGAAAAAATGGCAAAAACAACCATAATAATAATAAGGTTCCTCTCTCGGGAGCCCTGACCACCAGTAGCTTAGGACTTAGTTCAATCCCGATGCCAGTGGTCTGCTATTTTTTATATTTTAAAAGTTTTTTTTTATATGTTTCTTAAGAAAATATTTAAAAATGTATAAAATGTGTATTTAAATGTAAATAAATGGAAAAATAATAATAGTTTTTATTTGCTCAGTTAGTAGGTACAAGGTAAAGGTGTTCAGAATTTTTTTACAAGAATCCACTACTAACTATCTTAAATTAGGTATGCTAAGTATTACGTTTTGTAAACTATACAACCTGTCACAAAAACCCCATATACATATCAAATGCACAGCTTCTTGATTAGATAACAAACGATACTGGAAGGTTTTTCTAACTTTATGTTTACATGGTAGGAAGTTATGAATTATTCTAATACAAATGAAAACAGAAACCGAACATTTCAAACTGAGATCAATACATCACTAGCAAAAAATCAGCTGATCGGTGGCAGTGAACAGTTCATGAATAAAAACAAACCTTGTAGTGTTATTTAATACTTACACTTGTATTAAATTACTTGATCTCTGTTCTCATCTCTTTTTATTGTAATAATGTCTTCTGTTAGTTTATAACCTTAATTTTTATAATTTCTGTATTATTATTTTTGTGCGACATGACGTTGTCATTATCTAAGCTACTTTCCCACTGAATGTTAATTAGGGAAATCAAGGAGTATTATAGCTATGGTCATATTTAAAAGTAAACATATCATTTAATAAAAATAAAAAACCAAGCCAAAAACTAGAGCGAATACGTGTGCCAGACATCTGTGAAGGAAATCTCAACAGTCGTGTAGGGACGTGTCCGTTAGCGCGCAGCTCATTCAATTTGAAAAAAAAGTGAATAAGTGTGAAACTGACCTACAAATAAATTCTAGTATGAAACTCCTTAAAACTATACCGAAGAAAATAAATTACAAAGAAAAAGTAATGTTCTGACAGCGTCATACATCAAGACGTAAACAAAACAGTGAAAATGATAAAATTTTGTAAAAGCTAACGAAAAACAATACAATAGTATAAAAAAGGAATGGAAATGATTATGAAGTGATTTAGAAATATGTGTGAGTATTAATAACACTACAATGTTGCGTAATATTAGAAATTGACGTGAATTGTAATTAACCTCGTAGTGGCGTGACACGTTTGTTATGATTTGTATTCAAGAATCCGGCGATACCAAGAATTTGGTATCAATTCTTTGAGTAATTTATTTTGAGCTGAAACTTTGTGTAGAGTTTCTATACCACCTGTAATATTCAACGCTTTTCGATATACATACCCTTTTGGTTACACGCTGTATAAGTATTTCCTTTTATTATTGTGAATGTAAGGACTATGTGGATTTTTTTCTCTCTTTTCGTTTCAGTAGTTTTAGCATATATCTGGCAATTTGAGTATTTTCTGCGGCCTTGGTATTGCTCGTCAAGTCGTTGAGCTCTTTAGTAGTCCCGACTTGAGCTTTGTGAATACTGACAGATGCGTGCACTGACTGCCAAGTCACTCAAATATGTATGGTTCTTTTTTCAAAAGACCATATCAGACAAATCTGCATGGTTCTCCAACCAATACATATTTACTGGACTTTAAAAGAGACTTTGACCCCTGAATTTTTTTCGGTGTTTCTTCTCAGGGTAGTTAACTACGAAACACCGGCCTCATCTAGTTTAAACAGACAATAAAAAATTACGGGTAAAAGTGTTCTTTTAAAACCTATTTGCAAAATAAACATCATATAGGTACCTTTTTTTTTTTACATTGATCCTATTCCTGAGGAACCATATATTATATCTATTGAGTCGACCAAATTTTATGTTTCTCTTTTTTCATAACGACGCGATCGCCGAAAATTTTTATTTGCAGTTAGACAGTACTTTCCTAGCTGTACAGTTAGCTTATTGATAGCTTAATAAGTACTTTCATGTACTTATTAAGCTATATGTACATATTCCTAAACTTTCTTTAAAAAAAAATTGAGAAGTATTTTTTTATTTATAACAAGATTTTCTGGTATGCTAAAAAAAAGCACAAAAACCATGTTTTTTATATTTCTATGACAAAAGCTCTGCATCGGACAACTTTTAAATAAGGTAAACTGGATCGTACTATGAATAAGACCCAGACGCGTCAAGGACCAAGGGCCACAATAGGGAGATCAGTAGTGGGGTGAGGTGCGGTGTGGAGCCGCGTTCCGACACAGCCCTATTTACTTTGTCTGTAGGCCGCTCCAAGAGCGGCTGTGTAGTTGTGTACGTGCGCGTGCGCTCACTTCACTCGACTTACGAACCCATTTTGTAAACAAAGTTGTAAAAGTTGCGCGAACTTCGGAAAATTATTTCGCTATTATCGAACAATATTATAAACAATTTGTGGACATTAAAGTGTTGATTGATTTGTGCAAGTAATGGATTTGTCTTGTGGAGAGAACATGCAGAATTCAGGAAATAACAGTGGGAGTGGAAGGATGGTCGACATGTGCGTTGCAGGACCTGACCGGGCTCTAGACCGCGACCCTCGGCTAATCCTCAACCTGTTGACTCTGGAGAGGGCACACGCTCTTCACACGGATTACTTTCAAACCGTACAGATTGATATCCAGCCCTTCATGCGGAAGGTGGTCACTACCTGGATGTTGGAGGTAAGTTTCAATACTACATTTCATTACTATCCCGTATATTCAATTGTTTTCCGTGTTTATAAACAAATCAAAACATTACAAATAATTAGACCATAGTAGTGTCGTCCGACTATCGGACCGCAGCTAACAGCTGACTAAAGTGAATGACCTAAATATCTGAGTGTATTTGCATATGTGCGTAGTTGTTCTAATTCATTTGATGGGAAAGCACCTATCAGGAAGAAGTTTTATGGTGTTATTATCTTCTTGAATGAAATGTGTTTTAGTTGTAACGCATTCATGTAAAGCTATTTTTATCATGTAAAAGTTTCTTAAGATTCTAAGTCGTGGGTAGTCTGAAAACAAAAATTTGTATTGACCACTTACCTATAATATGTATTACTGCGTTCTTAAGCAGGTACTGTTGTATTTAGGTATGTATTTAATAAGCACTCCCTAATTATTACGTTCCTAATATATATTTAACTTAAATTGTAACTTTTCGAAGAGGTTACTGTCCTTATAAATAAATGTAAAGGACATATTTTAAATGTTAATGAACCTCAACAAGTTCGAAATGGTTTGTGAGCATAATTTTGAAATACTATGGAATCGTTTCTGGAGTTCCTCCGACGTCTTCTAATTTACGCAC
Organism: Leucania comma; assembly: GCA_958295575.1. Classification (NCBI taxonomy): domain Eukaryota; kingdom Metazoa; phylum Arthropoda; class Insecta; order Lepidoptera; family Noctuidae; genus Leucania; species Leucania comma. The sequence goes on along the minus strand of OY282467.1, from coordinate 14,144,035 downwards.
CGATGACAATGACCCCATCCCGTCACTCGCTGCACTGTGACGTAACTGCGTGAGCCTAATCTATCGTACAACACGAAGAAACACCCAATTATTGTATTATTTCTAAGAAAACCTAATTTGATGTCGATGTCGTGAGGATCTTTTGTGTAATGATGATTATTTTGTTATTTCCGCCTATATAATGCAGTTTGATATTTTCTCCAGGTATGTGAAGAACAACAGTGTGAGGAGCAGGTGTTTCCCCTGGCAGTCAGCTACATGGACCGGTTCCTGGCCCAGCGTGCCATTTCACGGCAGCAGCTGCAACTCCTCGCCGTTACCGCCTTGCTGCTGGCCTCCAAGTTCCGCCAGTGCCACCCCCTGTCTGTAGACCTGCTCTGCGCTTATACCGACAACTCCGTGTACCCACAAGAAGTCAGAGTAAGCATCTTTAGATGTATAATTTTGACAAGAATTCTCTTCAGGTTCAGCTCGCACACTCACTTCCACGATGTTTGATCGTCAACATGATCTGCGCGCGGCCGATTCCAGTACTAACCTTAGAGGCTTTAAGGATAATGATATAGGAATCCTTAACACCTGACCTACCTCAAAAACAAGCTCTTTCATCAACTTGTCATTATCAATTATATTATCAGGAAACTACAATAGACTCCGATTCGGACATATTTATTTTCTTAGATCTTAGCATGTCAGTTCCTTCTTCAAGCTCAATCTTATATAAAAAATCCAAGTGGCCCTATCGCCTCCTACGTCCGGCAACACACATCCTGTGACAAAACTTAATTGTTGTTTTGATTGTACTGTGAATGAACTTCGATTGGTCGAGTCAAATGTCACTCTTCCACCCCAAAGCGACATTTCCTTACACCACGCCAGTTTCCGGCAATTACACCTTCCTCGAGAAAGTCAAGAGGGCTCATAAGACTGTCACCCTTCTTATGTAGCCACAGCCTGTGACGAAGTAAGGCACCGAATTGGTCGTTCACTTGCTTCCGACGGAAATGTGGGCTACAAGATACGATACATGGCCACTTAAATTAGAACTAATTTAAGTAGCCGTCATTTTTACGTCTTTAATGAGATGAGGTTGTTGCACTCGGTATTTTGGGTTGATGAAGTTCGTGGTATGTGTAAAGGGCTGTTCCAAATATTGACGCATCAAAACACTCACTCGAAATGTGGTATTGAATAAATTCCCACAGGTAACCATAATGACAAAATTGACATAATCGTTCACACCCGTACAGACAGGTGCGATTCGTAGTAGACTAGTCGCTCATGAGCTTGCCCTTTGTAATCAATTTTGACTTTGTCACCTTGTTCACACGCTTCTATCCAATGGCAATGTACCCATGTATCTTATCTAGATCATCTAGCTTAATAATCGACGCTACTCAAAGACACAACGGGAAATGGTTAAACAAACTAGGCATGCAGATTCTATGCATTTCTGTTTTTGAATAATACTTCCATATTTGGGGATATTCCTGACCTCTTTCCTGTTAAAATAACTATTCACCATGTGCCATATGCTTTAGTTAATATAATTTGGACACCGTGAGAATGTAGTCTCTCCTTCAGTGCGTATGACACCGTGGAATGCTTCGTATTTCCTTGCTATTAATTCGTGCGATGATCGCGATATGCCTGCAACGCGCATACTTAATGCTGTCATATGGTACGGGCCGATCCTACTTTCCCATACTTAGGGACTATTACTTAAATATTCATCAGTGCCATCATTAAAATGCTATGCGTACTGTATAGCTTTAACGATATAGATCAAAGAATTTGTAGTGTAAGAATATTGCCAATTAACTTCAACATAATAATTACTTGAGATTTGTATAAATTAATTTTATATTTCTTTAAAATGTACCTTACAATTTTGAAGACGTTATTGTAGTAACTTCTTGAATATGCATGGCTACATCAATCATAGTTATCTCTCTAGTAGTATGGTTACAGATTAAAGAATGCTGTATAGTGTAATGAACTTTAAGCAATTCACTGAAGTCGTCCGTAGCATGGCTGGCGTTCACCCTGTCTTTATCTAAATTAGTACATTTGTTGTTGTGAATGTAAACAAGGAATTGTTTCACCGCCCTTATTATATCTGTAGCCATGTGAAAAATATCGCCAGCGAAGGGTTCCATTGTCCCTTGTGTTTTCTTATGACATTTCTACTGTAATTGTAACGTGATTCGCTACTTTTTGCGGTTTCCGCCTAACCCATCAAGTATGACGGTTACGTATCAACTGTTAAGAATAGGTCGTACATCCCTTCTTTTAAATATAAGAACAGAATTTGTTTTAAATATAAGAAAGTATACTGTTATTCACACGGGGTCGTGCCCTTTGGAAATAATATATTCAAAGCGAAACGACCGTCGTTTATGTTGTTTTTTTTTTTCATTCTAGCAATGGGAAGTAATGCTTCTTCAACGATTGAACTGGCACTTGTCTATTGCAACGGCGTTTGACTTCGTGGAGCCGTTCCTGGCGCGAGTGCCGTGGGGCCGCACTAATCCGCTGGTGAGGACACATGCGCTCACGCTCACCTCCATCTGCTATACCGGTACGTATTACACAATCTTTATTACTCTTCGGTAGTACAGGTTTTACATACTAACTTATTTCAGCAACCATAAATCTACAGCGAAACTTGGCCAACATGCGGGTTGAGTTGACTTCCTGCAATGATAGTAATTAACTTTAATCGATAAATGCCGTTCGGTGTCAAATTTTTTCACTAATTTGTTCAGGTTTTAGCTTAATGGTTATATGGGAGGCTCCCTTTGTTTTGGAATGTGATTGTCGGGGTGTAGCACTGTTATGTGGGGTGCAGGCTGGACGCGTGTATCGGAACGCGCACATGCCGTGCGCGCCGTGATAACGCGCACACCTTGCGCCTGCGCACCCCTCAGCCACTGACCCTCTCGCACTCCCATTGTAAATACACGAATAACCTCACTGCATTTTTTATTTAAAATAATGCCATTACATTTCAATAGTACGACATCAAATAGTAAACCTGTTTGCGTATTAAAAATTCTATAAAGAGGACACGTGGCATTTGATTTATATGCCTACTTATAATTTACATAATACTTAGGTACTCCTACTTTATTATTAGCTGTAAAGTCGTAAAATTTCAAGGGACTACCATCATTTTATTGATACGAGTATACGCCCAATTTAAATGAATTTTATGGTGAATTTAGGCAATATCATTAAACTTCAATAGGGTGTCCATATGCTAGTGTGAAATATGTTTGTTAAGCTACAATTTTGTAAGCTGAGGTTTTAAATACACAACTTGATTTACTTATAGGTTTAGTTATATCTTACAGTTTAGTAGGTAGGTACTACTTACTTTATACAAATGTATATAATGTTCGTGGCTGGTTCATGTACTTACGTACTCTACTACTGTCCAACGTTCATAGTGCCCCTGTAGACGTTAGCCTGCAATGACCCCTTGACATTACCTCCCTGCGAGGGCTTCGCTTTTCCGATCACTGAGCACAATAAAAACTAGTGGATATTACTAATTCACATTAAACTCGTTGCTTGGCTAAACACCTGACCTTTATTTAGCACCTTCGTTATAGTTTTTAATTTATATAAATGCTATAATAATAATTAAATTTATTTCCGGTTTTTACCTTACACCAAAAAACATGATATGTAATATAATTACTAATACAAGCGTCTCGCGTATTGCTGACGCTTAACGCCTTATGCATTAAAACTTGGCAATATTTAACATCCTTATAACACAAATCAGATGTTTAATTTTGTCTTTAAATTTTTAATTACGCGTTAAACTGGCAGTGAGTCGAAATGTTTAGAGGATATCGTGATAGTTAACCCCGTCCGCCCCTATGGTCCATCGAATCCTGATAAGTCGATAATAGTTATTTATAACGATTACTCGCTCACCATGTGTCACCCTCGACTGGTCCATTGACTTTGCTATTGTAGTTTTTCATGTTTCGTCTGTTGTTACATGAATTAGGCAACAAGAAGTTCTGTTCCCAGAAAGCAAGCTGTTCCTTAAGTCTCTATACATGAAATGTTGGTTCTTAATGAACATGATACCAATCGGAAGAAGCTGGAGCGTCTATAATGAAGTAGGATACCGTTAAGAGAATTAATTGTGTAACTTATACGCTTCAAAGTCGAACTTGAAAGTACAGCTTACTTATAACGGAAAACCTTTGACATGAGAGCTTTTCAAGTTACACCATGTTCGCTTTTGTGCGAATATTTGTGTTAATAAAACACCAGGTCAACCTATCGGTTGGATCTATTAAGTATTATTGTAAACAGAAACGTTTCGTGTAGCGGGGCGTCAAGTTTTGTCGGTGTCGCCGGAAGTAGCATAATTGTCGGTAACTGATCGTGCATTACTCGAGGTGTGAAAGGGTTAATAACATTACTTGACCCCTAAACTTCCTTCATCTTCCTTTATTAGCTATTTTAATTACTATGATCATAATTTCTCATATTTGGAACTTCTAAGAAAGTATACGCAATAAGTATTCGAAATCGGATCGCGTTCAAATATAAAATTTTACCAACTGTAAAATTTCTGCAGACTACATGTTATTATTATTGCAGGCAATACAATTTGTACAGGGCACAACATGTGCAGTTTGACCGGACTAATTTCTTGGCGTAGAGTCACGGTTACGGTGACTTATGAGACTAGTCGGCGCGTACGCAGGGGAGCGCTCGGCGACCGCGCCAGCTGACTTGCGACAATACACGAAGACGTCCCGCGGCCATTGTTCCGTGCTCGAATCCCTGTCCCAAAGTCTCGACAAAAGCTTCGCGACAAAGACCCGTCTCGGCGCGCACCTGGCCTCACCACCCTATCTAACCCGATAAGCTGAACATCTCCAAACACAATCTTAACTGAACGTATACCTTGCGAGATTTGAGCTTCCGTTTTCAACATCCGATTTGATTTGATTCGGGTACTTCAATTGTTGAAAGCTTTTATTCTTTGACATTCGATTCTATTGTCAATGAAACGGAAATAATAAATTATAAACTGTTACTTTGTACACTCAGATTAGATATAATATAAAAAAATATAAAAATTCATTGACTTATACCAGGTTTTTGAATAAGACATTAAATCTGTAATATATTCGTCATAAAACGATCACAACCAGTTTAACGCACAATTAGACGAACTATTTGCAACCCTTGCGTTTTTGCATTCTATTTGTGTTAGGTTAGGATTCACTAATGGGGTGGGACTGACAGGTTTCTCAAACGGAACTTAACGGTCCTCGATGTCTGTTGAGTGTACGGTCTATGTCAATGCAGTTGGGGTAATTAGAAGGGTAAGACGCGGGGGCGTAAGGACTTTGGGTCGCTAGTAGTGGCGTGGGTTTAGCAGATGTCGGCACCAACTGACAGGCAACCTGTCGCGCAACGGATCGTGACGCACCGCTGCTCATGCTGACCAGATCAGACCTGATACGCGACTCGCGATCGTTTTTGATTTTTAATAAGCTGCTGGTCCATAGAAACGCACATGAACCAATGACCTTCCTGTTTTATGTACATTTCTGACGTGCACCGTTGCACGTTCATGTATTAAAGTGATTAAGTACAAGCGTTAGGTGACAGGCACGGTGCTTAGGAAGTGTAACGTCTGTAACGGATCTAAAGTTCACTTCTAGCCTGGATTCATTGACCTGCCAGACACAAGCTAGTGAGCTTGAGTTACATTAATAGAGTGTGGGCACCTTCTGATTAAAATTCTGACGCGCTCGCGTGTGGCGATATTGTTTTTCTTAAGGAACAGCCATGATGTATAGCGAATAAGGGCACGATGGAGGTAAGAAGGGTGCATGTAGGTGGGCACTGACCCTACGGTCGCGGCATGGTTCGCGGAGGTGCGCGCGGAAGGGTCGCGCCAGGTGTCCTCACATCTGCCGTCTTGGCTGACGTCGTAGTACACCCAAAGCGACTCGAAGTTTATGTTGTATTGACTTGTGACGCTCCAATGCTTACACCGTTAGTAACATATTTAACATAACGATAAAGATATAATGTAAGCACATACATTGAACGTATGAGGTCTCTCAAATACAAAGTAAATGTTGAAGTATTGATTGAGCAAACTCGACCGTTTGAGTGCAAAATTTAATCGACGACAATAATATTGATTAGTCGACTTGTGATCGAAGTTACTTTTCAAAATGGCACAATAGAGTCCCTCCTTCGTAGCGAATTGCAGCTGCGCCCTTACCTAGACGACTTAAGATGTAAATTACCATTATTCCCCGTCTATTGTCCCGGGGTGGTACACAAAGATGCAGACGGGGTCGTAATGCACAAATCGGGCAGCTGTTGGGTTCACCTTCCTTATTCTCGAACTATAACAAAAGAGTTCACGTATTGTGCAAAATGTAACTCAACTTTTTTTCTGCTCGTCGTTGAAGATTGAAACAATTTTTTTCCCTTATATTATAGCTTACAAGCTATCTTATTTGACTTGACTGGCTTCAGTTTTTAGACGATGTTCTTGATCTTGGTCAGTCAGTAGGTTATAAGATGTGAATCATGTGTGCCGTACATCGTATGGCAGGACGCTGAGATGCAAGGTGTCCGATCCACCTGTCCGCACTCCGTGGTAATTATCTCGCAACAGATGTGCACGCTCTACCTGCGGCTGGGTCCTCCGTGTATACAAAAATTTCGATACAAAAACATGTAAACAAGAAACCCGTTTTAAAATCAGCCTTATTAATAGTCGGAGACTGTGCAGTTAGTATAAGTTTGCATTCAAACAATGCGCATAATAAAATTGAAAAACAATAGCCTAGATGCTAAACTCTTTTTTTGTCAACAGAGACCGAGTTTCTTCTCGTACCACCGTCGTTGGTAGCTGCTGCGTGTATCACGGCGGCGGCGCGGGGACTGCGCGTGCGCATGGCGGTGAGCGACATGTGCGCGCTGACGCGCACGCCGGCCGCCGCCGCCGAGCTGGTGGCGCGCCACGTGGAGCGCGTGCTGGCGCGCGAGACGCAGCCGCAGGAGCCGCGCGCCCGCCACGCCCTGACCTACAAGCCCAGCGCGCCGGACCTCACGCAACTACCGGACACTCCCACAGACGTGCAAGACGTACACTTCTAAATAAAACACGCAACTTGTTTCTTAGATACAGTTTAATTTCCTTCCAAGGATAGCCTGTATAGAAAAACGTACAAAAATCAACAACCAAAATCAACGATCTCAGTGTCTATGAAAGTATGGATTGCATTGTTACGATATCTTTTTATTTCATGCACCTGGATTTATAAGAGAAGACCCGCACAGAAGCAAAAAATGGACCTTTATCCGAAGAAAAAGCGATGTCAATTCTTGTACAATATGAAAAGTTAGAAGGAGAATTTATTGTTCATTGATCTCAAATTATTTATGTGAAATATTAACATTAGAGTAGATTAATGTTATTTATTGTAAAATAGATTCATTTATATAATATGTGAGTTGCTACAAAAGTTGTAACAAAGATATTTTGTTCGATAGAACATTTATAAAACAAATAATATTATGCTGTTTGATCTCCTTGAATTCCAAATGTTTAGATATACTGAAGGCAAACGAAGTCACTTTTGCAGTTCACAAAAAACTAAAACCCATTTATCAATAGGTGTGCGTTTTATTACCGAACAAAAAAAAAATAGATATAATAAAAAAATCTACAAACTTACATTATGTATATTTTGTAACGATAATTTTGTGTGTCACTGTGTAACTAACTTGTAAGATCTCATTCTTTAGTAAAATGAAATTAAGTAGTCCCTTTTCGTGGGGGGAAGTGTGTTTAGTATTTGCTGATAATGAGTGAAAATGTTAAATGTTCTAATATTTATTTAGGTCGATGTTAAGTTTTAGTAAATTCTAGTCAAACGTTTTACACATTCCTGTTTTCGACCAAACTTAATATTTACATGTATAGAGCAAACTTGTATAATTAAGATTAGTGTTTAAGTAATTAGGATGTTTCAGTTTGTTTGGCAGATTGTTAGAGAAGGCGATAAAATACTCATCGAGGCAGTGGAAGTTCTGCTGTTAGTAAATATATAGACAATTAAATTTCCTCGCTTATAATTAGTATGTAACTGTATTTATTGGGTAGCGGCGGGAGCAAGGGAGAGACTTGCATAAACACCACGTAGTAGGTGATAAAGCGGCGTGGCGGCGCGGCGCGGAGTCCACGTCTCGACGAGCGGAGCGTTACGTTACGCTATGTTAATTATACTAATTGTAATAAATTAATGGGTGAGCTTTCAAGTTTCTCTCTTTATTCTGTCTCGACCCGAGGTAACTTTCACATAAGTTTAAAAAATATGGATGTTCATGCAACCACGTTATTATAAAATTACCTCGAATTGAAATTAGGCAAGCAGCTTACGAATGTTACAATGTTACGGCCGGCTTTTAATTGTGGCGTGGCTGTGTATCCCACGTATACTGTGAGTATTTGTTTTTGTCCTTGTTGTTTGAATTAATTTCTTGTTTGTTTCTTTATAAAGCATTTGATCACTGTATAAAATAATACCTAAAACACTTTCAAAATAATTCTGAACTGTTTTACTCAATTTTTTCGCCATATGAACTTCTAAGTGGTGATGGTGAAGGCCTTATGCCCCTAGACTCTTAATTACAATTTGGTTGTGTTTATAGTCTATACTAGATAGAAGTGGGTACATGACACCATGACAGGTTTATCTTTCCATCGTGACCATGTTCTAAAGATTAATCAATTTTATTATAATTTCTACTTTAAAAAGTTTTAATTATGAGAACAGTTGATATGAAGCGGCTTGAATGACTATTGTTCATTTGTATAGTTAAGGTTCTGTTTTAGAGATCGATTGTGTTTAGGTACCTATGTATGATTATTATGCCTATGTATGTATAGAATTGTATGGTGCAGCCTAATTTTTAGGTTTGGCTATAGGTTAATGTATAGTTATAAAATAAAAACAAAACACAAACAACTAAGTATTTTCATTAGTCCTGAATACCAATTTTGTCAAACTTAAGTGGCAATGGGCAGGGCACATTGCTCGCAGAACGGCTGGCTGTTGGGGCGAAAAGTTCAAGAATGTCGACCGCTAAGACGTAGCGCTGGAAGGTCTCCTACAAGGTGGACCGATGACCTGGTAAGGGTTGTAGGAATCCGATGGATGCGAGACTCACAGGACCGCTCATTGTGGCGACACTTGGGGGAGGCCTAGGCCTTGTCCAACAGTGGACATCTTTCGCCTGAAATGTTTTTTTTTTTATGGTAGTTAAAATCATCCAATGACAAATTTTTTTTTTTTAGTTATTATTTATTTATTTATTTATTTATTTATTGAAACATACACAGTTATAATTACAAGATAATATGAATGTTCAGAAATTACAACACATGACGTTAACAGATTAACAATGGGTCCCAAACTAGGCAAAGCCTGTATCTTGGTGACCCGAAAATTATACACAGTTAGCAATATGGTGTGGCCTGCTGGCGCAACGTACAAATTTCTACATATCATAAAATGTAAAACGAAAGAAGGACATAACAGAGAGAAAACTAACCAAGGAACTAATACTACCTATTATCAATGATAGTGCAAGGGAACAGTTAAGTGTGTAAATGTGGAGTGTGGGTGAGGGAGTGTGGTGTGTTTGTGTTTGTCAGTATTAACTTGTACAACAAAGTAAGGTTTCTGTTTCCTCGTAAGTTCGGTCCAATAACCATTTCTTTATTTTAACTTTAGCTTCAGAGAACTCATTTGGTATTGTCATCATTCTACTCACGGCGTTGAAAATGCGAATGGATAGATATGACGAAAATCGGGCCCCAGACAAGGTCTTTAGTTTTGGAAGGGGGATTCTATCATAAAGTGTCCTGCCTCTTTTCCCGCAGCCAGTGTGAGCTAGCTTGTCTTTGACCAGCAGCAATAGAGACACCAAAATAAACAATTGTCGAACGCGTAGAACCCCTGCCTCCCTGTACAATTCATCTGTTGAGAAACGCCTTGGTTTCCCCAAGAGTACTTTAAGTACAGCACGCTGAGCCCGCTCCAACTCCATCATGCACGTCTTGGAAGCGCCGCCCCAGACACCGACACAGTATTGCAGTACAGAGTGACACAGGGAAGTGTACACTAGGATGCAGATGTTCTTAGGAGCACAAGACCGCACGAGCTTCGCAACATAGATGAATTTGCGAACCTTTTTTGCGAGTGCTTGAATGTGTGGTTTGAAGGACAGATTCTGGTCAATAATGACGCCCAGATAGCTAGTGGTGTCCACCCTATGAATGACATTACAGTTACAACTGGTGACTGAGACGGATGCCCTTGACAGGACATTACATTCACTGTGATGTATCTTCAGTGTTTCAAAGTTTGGTCCACTTAGTCGAGTCAGGTGGAAAGTCAAGAAGTGTGTTTTTTTGAGATTTAAAGTGAGAAGATTTTGCTCAAGCCATGTTGCAATGACCGCCATCCCGTCCTCAGCCGCGTTCAGAGCTTCAGCCCAGGTAGCTCCACTAAAAATGACGGCAGTATCATCAGCATAGCAGATGATATCTGATTGAGCAATGTTGAGTCTCAGGAGGTCATTAATGTACATAATGAAGAGAGTAGGACCCAGAATACTACCCTGGGGCTCCCCAAAGGCAATTGGCAGTCTGTCACTGACGTGTTGTCCTATTTTTACAAGCTGATGTCGACCACACAAATAGCTTCTGAACCATTCCAAAGGTAAACCTCTGACACCAAAGGTCTCGAGTTTCTTCAAAAGAGCAGAAATTGAGACTGTGTCAAAGGCCTTGGCAAGGTCAAGGAAGATACCAGCTGAACGACGACCACTGTCGAAGTTTGAGGACACGATGGTAGTCAATAGTCTGACTGCTTGTGAGGTAGATTTCCCTCGGCGGAAGCCAAACTGCCGTTCGGAGAGAAGCGAGTTTTCTTCTAGAAAGTTTACGAGGCGGTTATTAATAACTTTCTCGAGGATTTTGGATGTCACGCATAGTACAGAAATCGGCCTATAGTTATCCGGGGAGTTCTTGGAACCGGTCTTGTGTATAGGCGTAATTACAGCGGTTTTCCAGCAAGTAGGGACGGTGCCAGTTTCCATGCTTAGATTACAAATGTGTGTTATGGGCTCAACAATGTATTTCTAAATATAATAAATCCCGCCCTTGGGTGGGGCGGGAAATAGTGTCAGACTCTTACTGACTAAAAACCTACCCTTCCATTTATTGCCTTTGTCCCGGGGCCCGTGGTGACATTCTCACATAACCTTTGGCCCCAGTAGGCTTCGGCCCTGCTGGACCCCTACAGGTTGCTGACAACTCCTTGAGGCGCGCGGGAACAGTGCAACGACTTGAGCTCGGACCGGTCTGTTACTGGACGAACGGACAGCGAGCTACCCATTGCCCACCGTCCGCGAGCTCGCGCCTACGGTGGCCGGAAATCGGGATCGGAATCTCGGCGGCGGCGGCGGCGTGTGCGCCTTTGCCTAATGCGGTCGGCCTCCTCCTTTGCTAGCATTACTGCTTCGCAAAAGGAGGCGACCGCCTGCCACTCCTCCTCGCTCCGGAGCATAGCTTGAACCAAGCCCCGGCGCGAGAGATCGCCGCCGATCGGCCCCACGAGGACACGGCGATGCTCTTCCCAAGCGGGGCACACCTCGACTGTGTGCTCCACCGTGTCCTGCTTGAAATGATGATGATGATGACCAACTTGAGAGCAGTGATGGCCGAGTGGTAATTGGTTCCGACTTACGAGTTGTAGGTCGCGAGTTCAAACCCAGCCAGGCGCATTACTTTGTGTAATCTATTTCATCACCACTGCTTTCAAAATGGTGAAGGAAAACATCGTGAGGAAACCGGCATGTCCTAGAACCAAAAATTCGAAGACATGTGACATTCACCAATCCGCACTGGGACCGCGGGGGGGAATACGGCCCATTCCCTCACCTAGAAAGGAGGCCTGTGTCCGATCAGTGCGAACATTAAAAGGCTGATGATGAAGATGATGACCAACTTTGTTGCGACTGCATATTTACTGAGGACATAGTGTTTAGGGTTTTGTTTTTGCATTTCGGTAGTATTTGCACCAACAAGTAGAACCTACGCGTTAGGTAAGCCATGTGCCCAGTTTTGGGTAGATTGCTGCCTATCCTAATGTCATCCTTATCGCACAAATATTATAAAGGCGAAAAGTTACGTGTGTGGGTGTGTATGTTTATTTTTCTTTGTTACTTCTTCAAGCTCGAACGGCTGAACGAATTTGGCCTACGGGTAGACTATGTCCAGGAATACCTGCACATAAGATAGGACTATCCCGGGAGTATGTTTCCTTAGAATAATTTTCTACTTCCACGCGAGTGAAGCCGCTGACAGAAGCTATAGTATACTCGTATATGGTACTGGGGTTTCCCTCGATCCTCGCTGATAACCTGTGATAAGCTTGTTCATTATAAGATTGCATCAAAGCTTAACATCAGGTGGGATTGCAGTCAAGCACTAGTTTATATCAATTAAAAAAAATAGTATGTAGGTACTTAAGGACATTTCTGCCTGATTACTTAAAAAAAAATTCGCTTGAATCCTGCGGCGTGGCGTCAAACAAAAGCCTATGAAGTTTTTGTTTCGAGTGCAAGCAAAAATGAACTTAGCGGTGGTCAAGCTGAAGTGTCTTTGATAGTACATTAAGTACATAGAAGAGAGGTAAGAGACCTTGGTATCTACTGTTATCTACCAGCTGCCATGTCGTATCTCTAAGATTTAAAATGAAACAGCTGAAATCGCAGCTCTTACTAAGGTAAACCATTCCCTTTCAACTTTTCTGTTATTGGTTTTTTTTAAGTTTGAAATCCTCCAATGGCTTATCCCATTCTAAGGCGGAACAGGAGAGAGTGTAAAACCTTGGTTTTAGTCTGTAAAAGTGTGACAATTTATAATATGCAGCTTTCTGCTTCTTAGACACCTAAGTTCCTTTTTTCCCCTGCTTCGGTCCTGCTGAGCTTCTACGGTTTTGCCCACATCCTTTTGAGGCGCATGTGGATAACTACGCACCATTGACGACTCGGACACGGTCCGGTTGAGGACGAGCTACCTTTTGCTCGTCGTCCGCAAACCCCCGCCTACGGTGGCTGGAATTCGGAGTTCGGTTCTCAGCGGCCGGGGGGTGAGGACATCTGTTCTATCACGAGTGCGGCCACTTCCTTCGCTAGCATTACTGCCTCGCAGAAAAAGGCAACTGCCTGCCGTTCCTCCTCGCTCCGGACCATAGCCTAAAGCAGGGCCCGGTGTGAGAGGTCGCCCCTGCCACCACCCCCACGAGGACATGGCGGTGCGGCAGCCAAGCGGGGATGTCACTGTGGTATGGTTGGGTAAGGTTGTGATATGTATCGGGACTCATACAAACCCATTAAAAGCATCCTGTTGGCTAGTATTTTTTACATAAACAAATAACTATCTATATTTTTGTACATAGATGGTGCCAGTATAACTAGCAATTATGAAACCTCAAGTGAAAGTAGGAATACAACGCTATAAAAACCACGTGTGATCTAAAGACATCTTGTTTTCATCCTGCCTTGATTTCGATAAGTAGGAAAAACATAACTGTTGACTGGCTCAAAATATAAAGAAATTTGTAGGTATATAAAAATATGCAATTTTGTAACAAAACTTTTTGCTAAAGCTTCACACTTTTGCTAGTGGCGCCCTCTGTCCGGGAATGATGGAAGTAGCAAAGCTCCCGGCGTCCCGAGGGATAAATTTACGGTATCTGCTGTGTACCGTTATGTGAGCCAGTTGGCTGCATGTGATTCCACGCTTCAAACATAGATAGCAGCAGCGACGAATTTGTTTATTTTTAAACTTGTTGCTCGTCACCGTTACGTTTTAGATAATCCTCTACAAATATTTTTTAGGCGAAAGTGCATTGGAAGGTGTTTATTTTTACCACCTAGACGATTATTATGTAACTATTCAAGTTTAAAATGCTTGGTTGATTTTGATGCGGTAAATCCATACCACATGGAGAATAAAATAGATTCGAAGGAGACCGCGAATAGTATCTTTGATGCTGGCGTGCCGTGCTGTGGCCGGCGCTCTTGCAGCAGGATAGGCAATGGTGCCCGAGACTGATGTCAACTTGACCTCAGCGGTACCGATGTGGACCAACACAAGGTGCGCCTTAGACAAGTGATGACCTGAAGTGATGCGTCATCCATAATAGTGCCTTTTTTATATAGGATTTTTTTTTTAATGACATCTCCCGCTCTTGGGCGGAGCAGGAGGGTGCCCCAAACTTTTAGTGATTAAAATTCCACTCCTGTTTTTTCATTGTCTCTCATGTCAGAGCCGAAGCTTCCTTTCAGACGCAGACCATTGACCAGTAGGTTTCAACCCTGCTGGCCCCGACGGTTTGCTGACATCTCCTTGGGGCGCGCGTGGAACAATACACACCGTCGACGTCTTGGGTTCGGTCCGGACGATTACCGGGCGAGCTACCTTTTGCTCGCCGTCCGCAAGCTCGTGCCTACGATGGCCGGAAATCCGGGATCGGGGTCCCGGCGGCGGCCGGGGCGTGAGGGTCGTTGCCTCACGCGTGCGGCCGCCTATTTTGCTAGCATTACTGCTTCGCAGAAGGAGGCGACCGCCTGCTACTCTTCCTCGCTTCGGACCATGGCCTGTACCAAAGCCTGGCAAGGCTTGCCACCATAATTATGGCGTGCCCAATCATAGTGCCTATGGTGTGTTAGAAAAGCATCAGAAGCTACAAATCCGACTCCCATTCTCCCACAACCAACAGACTTGCATGCTTAACAGTATTCGAAGACGTGTTAACCAAGTTATTCTTTATTTCGGACATTTTTCAAGCTCAATACGGTACTTCAGTAAACATAGTTTTGTTGTCCCCGAGGCCATCAAGGCAGTTTATTTTATTTATTGAATAAAGCCACATCACCTAAATTTAACATTATTGAAAAACAATTAATTACTATTATCTGATGGATGTAACAATAAGAAAGAAAGAAAGAAAAACATTTATTTAAACAATAAG
Source organism: Leucania comma (assembly GCA_958295575.1). Lineage (NCBI taxonomy): Eukaryota > Metazoa > Arthropoda > Insecta > Lepidoptera > Noctuidae > Leucania > Leucania comma. The sequence continues at coordinate 14,128,916 of OY282467.1, read as the reverse complement.
GGCGTACATAGCATTTACAATTATAAAGCTCTTAAGAATATATAAAACATACAAAATCTACAATAAAATTATAATTTAACCGTAAAAAATATTATTTATAATACAAATGTCGCAATTTAATTAGTACAGTATGATTTATTTTAATTAATACAATTTAAGACGAAAGGGAAGCGATTCTGCCTTGCTCGGTTGTCCAAGGCCATGTCTAGGATTGAAGAAAGCGTGTTGGAACATCTGCGAGCCGGTTTTGTCCTCTCGTAAACCTTTCAAAGGCAGAAACAAATAAATTCATCAATCATTACATCCTGAAATCACCTCTACGGTAGTTTGTTCCCATACAAGAGGACGTAGGAATATGAAAATAAAAATTGTATAATATGAAAAATCGAATTATGCTATTTTGTTTGCCTACTAAACGGCAACAATTTATTTTGGAACAAAAAGGTCAATAGTTTAAGAATAAATTGAACAAAACAATTTTTTAAATGAAACACACACTGCAATAAAAAACAAAGAAAGATCGATTGGTATAAAAAGTCTAAAACATTAAATCCGCCTTTGTACAGTCTTTACTAGTGCATAAAGCTTTAATAAATAATAATAAAAAATATTTTTTTATATTAACGTCTGTATCTCGCGCACCCCCTGGTATTTCATTTTGTGATTTCATATTTAGTTTGTATTTATTATTAGCCAAATTTTCTTCAAAGACACATGGTGCGCCATTCGTGCACTTTCCGAGGTATGACGAAAATAGATAAAAAAAACACAACGTTTGTTCAAGTGAAATGTGAAATTCTTGAATAATAATAATTAAAATGTTTTTTTACAAAACAACTAGCAGAGGCATGTTCAAAACTACCGAAACAACAAAAATAACAGGTAAAAACGGTCTGTATGCTACATAACATGGTATGTACTAATTTACAAGCAACAGCGGTTTTGGTGTGCTATTGTCTTTTAACCGCTATTCCAGCTATCACAGCGATAACTTGAAATAGCGGTTAAAAAGGGTTGGTATCATAACATAATGCACCAAAACAAAAATAATTCCAGGAATAACAGTTAGAAAGTATCGCACCAGGTAAATAATAAACTATGTAAATTCGGTAACAAAAGTAAAAAATGGTTTTGATCAATTCATTTATAAACTATTGACCTTATTAAAAAAAAATTGTATATTAGATTAACACAATAGCATAATTAGTTTTTTTTTAATTCTATAATTTTTAGTTTCAAGTTCCTGTGTCCGACCTCTTGTATGAGGACGAACCACTGTGCGGCACAAGCCTCTCCTAAGCTTTTCATATTTCTCCCTTGCATAAATGGGATCCATATTAGTGAATAACAAAATCTGTTCATCTCTAACCTACTTGCTCTCCCTTTTCTTGTCTCTTGGTACACAATTCGTTAAATATTTTGTCTATTTATTTGTCCCATAAATATGTAAGTACCACCTACCATCACGCACTAATACTTTCGTACGAAGGTATATTGATAATATACTATTATTCTGTCGCACAATTTAAAAACGCAGTAAATTACATTTGAAAGGTATTGTCTTTAATGCGTTTATAAATGCGGCAGTATTATTATAAAGTAGGCCATGATTAATATTATGTAGGTATGTAGGGTTACCAGGTCTTGAAACCGAAAAGCCGAACTGACTGGTCAGTTTAGCCGGACATTTAGGCAAAAAGGCTAAATACGCGCTTTAGTCGTGGAGTTGCGGATACCAAACCGAAATACAATACGAGGCTGACAATTTTTATTTACTTAAATTAAAATACAGCTTTATTATCTACTTTGAAATCTTTTAAAATTCTAATGAAACAGCGACACAAGTGGATGGTCAGTGATTTGCGAAGGTGTGAGTCCACGTGATAGACAATGGACACGTGATACAGATTTTGTTAAGATATGTAAGTCGTGACACTTGGTGAGGCCAGTGTCAAAATTATGAAATGATGATGATGATGAAGTCGTCCTGTAACCGACGGGGCGACGAATAAGCCCAAGAGAGAGCGACTGTCGAATTCTAAAATGAGAATACAATTACGAACAACAATGCGGTTTTGACAAGCGACTACGTCATTTCTTATGAGTTGTTTGTGTCTAGCGATACAAAGCGAAGCAGAACACAATGATAAATCTAAAAATATGGTCAAGTTTAAAAAGCCTAACAAAAGCCGGACAAACCGAACTCCACCTAATTTATCCGGACACGCAACCAAAAGCCGTGACCGGCTTTATCCGGATACCTGGCAACGCTATGTATGTATCCATATGTTGCATCGAGTACATCGTAGCAAAAAAAGGCAATCAAATCACGTTTGTTGTACAGAAGCCTCATTTAAATATATATTTTATTCATTTTTTTGTATTTTGTTATTATAGTGGCAACAGAAATACATCATTGTGAAAATTTCAACTGTCTAGCTACGACGGTTCCTGAGATACAGCCTTGTGACAAACAGATGGAAAGCGGAGTGATAGCAATATTTTCGGGACCCTATTGCTATCACTCCGCTGCCCGTTTTTTACCTTTTAGGTTCGGAACTTTAAAAAAATTGGGTTTATTTAAATTAAAATTGGACGTGCCGTAGTTTTTTTTATCTATCATAGTTATTATGTAGAGTTCTACATAATATAAAAAAATCTACATAATATAACAAAATTAATTGTTAGTATAGTTATACTTACAATTAATTGTAACTCAGTAACTCACACCTGGTTTTATTTACACAGCAACACAGGTACAGAGACTTGCCAGGTACTTGATCCCATTTATATTCGTAGGTTTATCTACAAATTTCCAATTTACACTCGAAAGTCCGATACGACACCGAGTGGCGAGCAAACAAGGAGTGCTTGGAGGGCAGTGGGGGCGAGAGACCTCGGCAAACGGGCGAACCAGGCGTTTGTACGAAAAACCCAAGCGGGCGCCCGGGGCGTTCGGGGCAAACACGCCGTCTCCCGGGAGCCGCTCATTAGTTGTTCAAACACGCCGGCGGCCACTTTGACAAGCAGCGCGGCAGGACCTGCTTCGTCCCGCCAAGGACCGATCTTCCCCTTCACTGATCTAACGCTAACTATAGAGAGCTATCGGGAGTGCAGATAGTAAATACGCGGTTTGTTTTATTAGACAAACGATGGTATCTTTGCATAGGCGTTTACGTAAATCTGGTAGAATTAACAAACTGGTCTACGTTGAGGCGGTTTTGATGTACCTAACCTGCCCTATCCGTCTTGTATTCCTTTCGGCATACCTACATTTACATTTCGGTGTGTATCATCAAAGCCCAAAACTATCTAATTTTGACAATTTTGGCAATTTTACTTAGGTAATGTTTTGTTTTGCGTACATGGTCAATTGGGCTATTAGCCCAAAGAACATCTGGACATTTGGATTTACCTACTATAGTCGATAAGAGAAAACCATAGAACCAGAAAAGAGAAAGCTATTATACCTATTACTTTATGGCTTTTTTTTTTTTTGACTTTATGGCTGCTGTTGGTAGTTAAGGACCAAAGGTGCTACTGTACCGGCCGGACAGTGATATCAAAAATTACCCGTAAGGTGGATTCTTTTGGACTGTGCTGATAGTTACTCAAGTCTTGTACAAAGATGATTCAAATGCTGAGAGTCGGAAAGTATAAAAAGCCATTCCTTTATTATTATTTTTTGATAGTATAACTATATAAAAGTGTCATTATTTCCGGAAGTGATTATATACATTGGTAAGAACACGTTACCAGAGAAGTGTCAAACAGTGTCTTTAGTCAGTACGTACGTCACGTGATCTCTGCTAATGGCGGCGTCAGCTCGCAATCATAGCGATGGGTGAGGCTCATCAATCACAGGCTCAGGTGCACTACAGCCAGTCCCCTGCCCCCCGCGCCGCACCGCCTCTCCGGACCCTGCCCTCGTCTGCACTGCACAGTCAAAGGGCCTCGCTACAGTCTTCAATTATAGCTGTCGTGACTACGGAATAGTCTTCTAGGGGTAAACATTTCACGAAAATAAAGCACCTAAGAAAACTTTTGTTTCTCGTCGTCAATAACATTGTTTAAGAAACTGAAAAGTATATAATATGTATATTATAGATAATCTATGTGACAAAGAAGTAGAAAATCTATCCGCGTACCTGACATACTCTACTCGTACCTAATATTCGACGAAAGGCATCTGCATAATAGGGCTACAGGATTGTCTAAAAAGTTACCACGGCCATGCTTAGCATTCCATGCTAAGGGGTCATACGTTCGAAGGAACATGTGTTTTAATCAGTAAAGTTCTGACACTCCCTCTCGCTCTACCCAGACCGGGACAAGTTATCTGATTAATTCCTACCCTAAAAAAAGGTACCTGAATAAGCCTAGATGGTGTAGGCTTACGTAAAGAATTAAAAAATTGTAGTGTTCCAATGGGTGCTTAATATGCTACTTATTGAGGTATACGAAAATTTTTGACTGAATCATGTTTTTTCGGGATAACCCTTGACATTTAGTGCTAGTGAAGCTTTGTATCAGAGAATTTAAATATGTAATTGGATCAGTACTTCCTTCCAGTTTATCCTTTACAAATAATTTTACTTGTTAAGCTGCAATAATTTATTGTTGTGATATTATAACTTTTGAACTTATTACCTAATAAAGCTATTTCAACAAAACAAACGTCCGTTACTTCGTATCAATTTGCAAGGAAATCTCTAAACATTGTGCGCACATTTAACTCGTTATCTTAAAACATCAAAACTTTATAGTCATAATTATTAGTTACAACATTTTAATAGTTTTTGGTGAAGGCAGTATGGTTGCCTGCGCCGTTAAGAATTTGTCGAAGTTCCATACTTCCAAATCTCAAATCCTAAAATATTTTTACTTATTGTAAGTTTACTAGATTTTTCCGCCTACTTCGGCTCCCTGAAAGTCGTCAGTTTTTCCAAAGATGATTCTGAGATTTCCAAAGCAACCAGTATTAGAAATGCTATTCTGTATCATCAACAAGTCTAGTCGTATCCCAAAATTTTATCTAAATCCGTGTAGCAGTTGAAGTGTGATTAGTTAACAAACATCTTGGGCTTCACATTTATTGTATTTGTTATATCAATCATGCACAAAACTGGCTTACAAAACTTTTGTCTTGTAGGTAGCAAAGTCGTGTTAGTGCAAATTTTTTATTTTATTTTTTATTATTTAATTCTTTATGCGCACAAAAGTACAGAGGCGGACAATGCCTTAAGGCATTTTCGACGTTATTATCTTACTGTATTATATCGCGTCAGCCGTCACGATATCACTGACTTTTTCTTTCTTATTAGTCTTTACAAAGGTCTTTACACAATCCATGCGTCTTTTCTTTGGCCTCCTTCTCCCTTTCCATGCATGGATAGATCCACATAATAATAATATATCATACTATCTTTTGATGAATTTAAGATCTAATTTTTATTTTATAATTTAACTTAACTTTAACGTAAATACGAGTATTAATTCGTACTGAAAATGATTGAAGTTGTATTAGTAAATGTTAATAAACATAATAATAAATCTAGCGCATTAAATACACCGTTAAATTTTGGTCGTTTTAATCCCGCAGAGGGTGTACCGAATCGACAAATATAAAAATGTATTATATATTATTTGTAAAGATAAAAATTAAAAATAAAGTACTTTTTTAAACTCGAATTAATTTAAGCAATAATAATAATGTACAAAATTGATTTTTTTTAAGTAAACGTCAGCTGATCGAGCCCAATGAACTGTAGCTAGTTAGTACGCAACGACCGAGAACTCCCTACAAGGTCATTGACTCATTTAGTTAAATTCAAATTCAAATTCAAATCTTTTATTTGCGTAGAATGTAGGTATTATACAATAAAGGTGTTCTAAAAATATAGTGAGCCAGGTACATTCTGCCTGAGTTTTGGCATGCAAAAATTTAACAAATGTCAGATCAACAAGATTAAGCAAAATACAAAATTTTAAAGTGAATAATAAAAAAAATGATTACAATAAAAATAAATTAGAAAACAAAAAGTCAATTTAAATCACATAATTAAAATAATAATGTCAATAACACAGATATGTCAAAAAGTAGAAGTAGATATTAAGCTGTTGAAATGTCACACAGGGTCATTCAAAAAATCATTTATCGAATAATAACATTTTTGTATCAAAAAAAGCCTTAAGTTTATTTTTAAATCGTTGATTGGTGTCATTTTTTATACTATCTGGTAGTTTATTAAATATTATTGGACCCATGCAAAGAACACTTTTCCTAGTTAGTGCTGTTTTGTAACTTTCTACAATTAAAAGGTTTTTGTATTGGCTTCTCACGGGACCTTTCTTGGAGTCTGAGAACTTAGTAAACAAATGTTTGTTACTTTTTACAAATGTTGCCACCTCTAAAATATATAAGGACGGAAAAGTAAGGATTTTCAAAGATTTAAACGAGGGCTCACAGCTATCTCTAGGTTTTAGACTACACATAGCTCTAACACAACGTTTCTGGGCTTTAAATATGTTGTCTCTTAGGCTACAATTACCCCAAAAAATTATACCAAATATTAACACTGACGCAACTAAGCCATGGTATGCTACTAATGCAGTCTTTATGTCTACTTTTTTGGACAGGTTAAAAAGAACATATGCTGCTGTGCTTAACTTTTTGCATATCTCATCTGCTTGCGGTTTCCACGTTAGTTGGTCGTCGATATAAATACCCAAAAATTTTGCGACCTTTGTTTGATTTATTATTTGTCCATTATATTGCACACTGACGTTTGGTGGGATTATGCGTTGGTGAAAATGTATTACATTAGTCTTTGTTAAGTTTATTACTAAGTTGTTTCTGTCAAGCCAGTCAATAATATTTCTAAGGTTAAGGTTAATGTCATGTTCATAATTGTCAATATTTGTGCATTTTATTAGTGCTGTGCTGTCATCGGCGAATAGAACCATTGGATTTGGTATCTGACTAGGCAAATCGTTTATATAAAGCAAAAATAGCGGGGGACCCAATACACTACCTTGCGGTACACCGAATTTTACGATTTTACCTTCTGATAAATATTTTTTTTCACATTTTGATTTAAAACATATCCTAGATATCTCCGTATATTGTGTACGGTTACTAAGGTAGGATTTTAAGAGATTCAGCACATTTCCTCTTAGACCGTACCTATATAGCTTGTTCAACAAAATATCGTGATTAACACAGTCGAAAGCTCTGGTCATATCTGTAAAAATGGCACATATAGGTGTTTTATTATCTACATTTATCATTATTTCGTGTAAAAAATTATATATTGCGGTATTAATACCTTTATTTTTCCTAAATCCTGCTTGTTCATCACAAAGAATATTGTATTTTGCCAGAAAATTATTGATTGATTCATATATAATCTTTTCTACTACTTTAGAGAACACAGAAGTTAAAGCAATCGGTCTATAGTAAGCTAAAAAAAAAAATTAAAGAAATTAATTTCGTATATGCGTATATTAATTCGAGTTTAAGAAAAAAAGTACTTTAGTATTTAATTTTATCTTTATAAATCGATAGTGTTTCATGTACCGATTCGATCCTCCACGGGATTAAAACGACCAAAATTTAACGGTGTATATAAAATAATCGAAATCTTAAAGGCAAATTAGGTTTTTATTTTACGTTTGTCAAGTTCAAATGAAGTCAACAAGGTGTTGCCTAGTAACGCCATAGATTAGCACAAACAATGTAAAATAATAAAAAAATGACAAACAAATAAAAGAAAATATAAGAAAACAAATAAATAGAAGACAAATCACAAATTAAAAAAAAAGAACATATAAAAAGTCGCAATTGCTCGGATATATATCCCATTTTAGTTTTGTTTGACATTTTTTATTATTTGACATTGTAATGTTATTTGTAATCATATAATCTAAAATATAACATTTTGTATATGACTTACATGAATCCCTTACTATGATTATATTATCTCTTTTAGTAACATATGTTTCATTCCTCCTCTTCACATGACCATACCAAGACAAACGACATTTTCTCTCAAGAACGAGTGCAAGTATGATGATGAAATTAATATGAAATACCTGCTAACTACTCTAAGCAGCATTGAAAAATCAAACTTTTAAATCAATGCAACCCATAGATAAGGTCGTTTAGGCGCACAATTTGACACACTCTAAGATATCAAAACCTACCAGCATTACCATTACCATTTCCCGTTGACCTAGAATTTTGAAATTTGGCATGAAGCAAGGTGCAAGCACACGTGTAGGAAAAAGTCTGAAAACAGTAAAATTGTAGTTAAGTACGTTACAAAAAAAAACTTTTTCAATACACTTACTCGAAAACTGCCTCTTATCGCACTGCAATTAGGTTTGACATAGCATGTATATCACCCATGTGCTTTTTTAATTTATCACACCAAGGGCTTTCTTATTCCTATTTCGTCATGGTCAAGGATGATTGTTTAATTTTTTTAAAGCAAAGAGGCGGATATTTTTAAGGTTTTAATATTTAATTAAAATTTAAATGGTGCTTTTGACCAGAATATAACAAATAAACATGATTACTTACACAATAATTTGTTATTACCAACAAATTAATTTCTATCGGCGTTCTAAATTCAAATATATTTGAATTTCTATTTTTATTAATATTAGGCTGTATAACGATTTGATACCTTTGCCTAATCTTCAATCTGCAAAGATTAAACGCGGGAAAAAAGTCTATTAATATTAATAGTATTATCTAACCTATGTATTTATTTGTGTTATTTGTGAAAAATTTTGAATTTACGACTTGAAGAGAATTCTTTAGATGCTACGCCGTTGCCGCCAGATATTGTGAATAAATAAGGTAAAATAATACTTCTGATGGCCTGCTGGCATCTAAATCAAAACTAAAATGTCTGACAACTTTGAAAAAATTTCTTCAGTACAAAATGAACAAAAATGCGTAGTCATTTTCAGAGAAAGTATTTCTTTGTAAGTGTATTGAAAAACGTCGTTTGATATACGTGCAAATTTGTCATTGTTGCCCTCGGCTCCATAACACACTCGCCTTCGGCTCGTGAAAATTCCGCCTTGGTCGCAATGACAAACTTTCTGCACTTCTATCAAAATGCGTGTGCGTGTTTGCGTTTCAAAAAAATCCAATTCAAATGGAGAGGGGAATGGGCCGTAATCTACCAGTGCGGATTGGTGGATGTCACATGTCTTCGAATTATTGGTTTTAGAATGCGCCGGTTTCCTCACGATGTTTTCTTGCACCGTTTTGAGAGCAATGGTGATGAAATAAATTACACAAAGTAATGCGCCTGGCTAGGTTTAAACCCGCGACCTACAGCTCGCACCACGCCACATGTTTTTTTTTAAGGGCAACAATTGGAATTTTTGCTGGTACCTACTTCTTCATAGGAAACCTTCAATTGGAACCGTTCACTAGCTTCTAACGTTTAACGGTAAGGTAAGTGCCCATGTATTTTGAACAGAATTGAACTTTTATAGGCGTTTGTAGATACTATAATTTTCTTTTTATATGCATAGATCAATAAGTTACAGATATTATAACAAATAATAGCATTGTCCCATATCTCATAGAACTTTTACGATAGTTGGGTAGGGCACGGTTTTAGGTATCTAAGTCATTAAGTATTTGGTTGGTTAATCAAACGCCTTTTTATTAGCACCTGAAATACCCAACTGCGTAACAGTTAAGCATCAGTATTTCAGTAACAAAATGTTAATTAAAAATATGTACAAGTCGAGTATGGGGACAGTCGCACAGTCGCGATGCAGCTCGGCATGTGGCCGGGAGGGCGCAAATCGAATTAGTCGAGGGTAAGTGGAGAATGGCGCACGCACACCGCCCATAACTGACGCATTATCAGATTAGATGCCGCGGCTGCGAGTGCGAGCCGCGGCTGAGAGGTGACGCCGGCAGCGGTAGCCGCCCGCAAATACATGCTATGTTTTACTAAGGCTGTTTGTCTTGTTCTGATTTGCTGTGTCAAGGTCGAAATTGTATGTACTTTGTAGGATTTAGTTTTGGGCTTATGATTCCGATTTAATTTAATTGAGTTAGTCGAAAATAGTTCTTACAATCAGAAAATCTGACACCACTCTTGTTAAGAGGTGTCGTGTCACCCAGTTACTAGGTTGTAAATATTTGACAGGTGCTCAATATGAAATACTGATATTCAGCTCGACACCTCCCACGCATAAGGTGGTTTCTTGTTTGATTTATAGTACAAGTTTAGGTAGATACTCAAAAAATATGTTGCGTTGGATGTATCGAGCTGCCATCAGCAAGACTGGAAGCCGATCCTAGCACAGTTTGGAAATAGCTAAGAATTGACTTTAAAAAAAGTGCATCCTAAAGTAATAATATTCTCTTCGTTGTTAGGCTTTATAAACTTTGCCAAAGGTTTAGATAGCACAGTCTAATAATAGTATGAGTAGGTATGTACTCTACTCGTTAAGAGCAAATAATGACGAATGAGTAGCATAAAGCAAAACATAAAAATGTAATTCGTTAAACAGTGTGCAAAGAAAATATAGGAATACAAAACAAACACATAAGATAAAAACAACGAAAAAGGTACATTCGTCGACAGCGAAGGAGAAAAACTCAGCAGTTGTTGTTTGATTGCAGGTTGCTAAGTGATCACATATTTTACCGCGGAGACTCGTTGTTTTTCATCCCACGAGACGCGACAATCGCAGAAAACCCGCTAACGCTACCCCTGTCTACGCACTTTGGTTTCTGTAATGATAAACCGTTCCTGAAGAGTTTCTTCGAGTGAAAATTGCTGAAAAGAATCGGAGTAACGTCGAACTTTTTGGAATTTTTATGGTCCTAAACACGAAATCTATTCTTACTAACCAGATAAATAGTAACTTGATCTAGTTCGCTAATATTGTACCTGTTACTATGTTTAAGGCAAACCGGATATAATATATATTATTTGGATTTGAGGTGTTTCTTTAACGTCCCTATGAATGTTTGTTTAGCTACCTTTTCACGGAAATAAAACATCGTTCGTTTTGTAGATACGTGGCTGGCCCATTGAGGAAAGTACTACTAATACGAATGTATGACTATGTATAAGTTTTGTGGTTTTTCGTATTTTGCTGAGCTTACAGGTTTGCTACTCATAATTTCCAGACGTAGAGCTTAAGTGCTTTGGTTAATACATATAAGTTAACTATAGTAAGTTCCATCTGGAGAAGTTTTGCAAACAATTGGTCCTTTGAATATTTATAGGGTGACTGGTAATTAGTGAACGATACTAAAACACGCGATTGTAGTCATGATAACAAACAACTTTTACTATGTGACCAAACCAAAATGGGGAAAAAAAATCTGTTGGTCAGTACATTTGTGTTCGCCTGACTGGTCAAAATGAACTTGGCTGATTTTTTTCGCGAATTCAGGTTTGGTCCCATAGTAAAAGTTGCTTGTTATCATGACTAAAATCACGTGTTTAAGTATCGTTCACTAATTACCAGCCACCCTATATAGAAGTTTGTATTTGTATCCACTTCGTATCTTGATGTCACTTTAATTTTTTATTTCAATAAAAGTACTAGACTCATCAGTGAAAAACATAATAAATCCAATATGCACAATTCTGCTACGAATCATGGATCAAATGCTAATCACCATGTAGCAAACCAAACAGGAAAAGTAATAAAAAAAACAACAACAAAAAAGCCAGTGTAATTAATATAAATAATAAATAAGGTAGCTGGCTGAGTGTCGCGAGCGGGCGCGGGCGCGTGCGCTGTCCCCGGGGACAGGAGACGTTGTAATTTCAATATTGTGAATATTATACGCGTCATTTTCTCACACGATCCCCTGCACTTGTTAGCCCACCCGCTGGGCTTGGATCTGTGTTAGATTTGCGTTCTCAAAATATATCTACAGGATAGTTTATATTTATTTTATTTAGTTTGAATATTTATATTGTGACATAAGTAAAACGATTTTTAATTGTACGAGTAAGTTTACATTTGGATAGTTTTTGGGATCTAGACAAAATAAAATTATATTAAGAAAATCGGACAAGGTAGACCGATGACCTGGTAAAGGTTGCGGGAATACGATGGATGCAGGACGCACAGGACCGTTCATTGTGGCGACATTTGGGGGAGGCCTATGTCCAGCAGTGGATGCCTTTTGGCTGAAATGATGTTGATGATAATGAGGAAAATCGGTAGTTAAAAGTTGCTGCACCATCTACAACGAATGTTTGGCATATTGTTCACATGACATTTTTGTATTGTATTTTGACAATTGTTGATAAAATGACTCTATATCTAGCACCTCATAACAGCTTCGCGTAGTAGAAGACGTTTAGAAATAGGCACTACGGTCATGACGTACTATCATTGACTGTTTAGGTAAGAAGGTACTTTAGCAGAAATCTCTCAAAGGGAACGAACACATCACTAGGGAAATAAAGATGTAAGTTGAAAGTTTTGAACCTACAGGCTCCAGGAAAAAAGTTGCTCAACAATCTGAAGATGTTTGTTTGACTCCGATTTTTGTTTAATGTTTTATTTTTTTTTTGCTTGTAGCGATATCAATAGCTAACGTTTCTTTGAAGACAATTTTGTTTTATTTCGTTTATTTCGTTATAGAGTCTTTAATTGATTCTTATTGCTTTCTTATTTCTGCTGTTAAAAAGAACTAAGTCTACAATACTTCGATTAACTGATCCGAAAAGCAGCAAATTTAGATGTTGTGTAATAACTATAAGCATTTACTGGCTTTATTCGCTTTGAGCTCCATAATTACACGTTCGCCTCGGAGTTTAGCTCGAAGAGTTCTCATAATAGTACACTGTGATACAAGTGTGTAATGAAGGTGGTTACCGTCGAGGTGGTATTAAGACCCGAGCCGTGGCGAGGGTCTAAGAGAGCCAAGAACGGAACGGCGGAACATTACTCACGTGTATCAAACGACGTTTTTCAATACACTTGTGAAGAAAAATAATTTAGCTAATTATTATTACAACAGCAAAACTAGTAAAACTTTTCATAATATGGCGGTAAAAAATTAAATCTGTTTTCATAGGCGCGCATCTATTTTTTTTTAATTTACCCATAGGTGAAGACTATGGCTATATGGTCTTTTGATTAAATTGCCTGGTCGTTGTTTGTTTTCTTGCGTGAAAAGTTTTTACGATAATGTAATTTTTAGTGCCTATAGAATACGGATGTAACATTTTCTAATGTTTGCTCCTAAACGTCTTAACCAATTTCGATGACATTTTGTATGTAAAATTATGAACTGGTTTCTGGATGTTTTGAACATATGATTGAACCCGGTAAGTGGCGCTGGAATCGGATTCTTATTTTTTTTTCCCATAAAAAGCAATTTTCGGACAGGACGTCTATCGAGACTCGGGAAGCGTATACCTATACATTTTAAATTTATCCAAAATGCTATTAAAATTAAAAATAAAACCATAATTACAAACATTTAAATTTATAATTAGGTAGTTTTATGATGTCTGCAATGATGATTTTTATTATATTTTACCTTTTTCATCAAGTCTAGGTAGACTTGATGTAAAAGGTAAAATAAAAAAAAAATGTATATCTTTTTGCAATAACTGGCTGACAAAAATTCTGTAGATTTTATTGCAGTTACTTAAAAATAGAATCTAAAGAAACAAAAGTTACGTCTACATTAAAATTTCTGCTTTTACTAATTCAGAGCGTCACAAGCGTACACACTCGCCTCAGACCTGAGCACGCGGAGTTCTCGTAAAGAACTTTATCAGTTATCGAGTTATCCCCCAGGATCCCGCACTAAATGAAATGATTCTGTTTTATTACGAACCCGCCGTCAGATTGATATAATTGGTTTGTATTTTGTCTGAAGTGATGATGCAAAACATTGGACTTTATTATTCATCATTTAGACAAGACATTTACAGTGTTGCACTTAGTTTGACTGTATTTACATACAATGCTGTTTTGGTTAATAAAATAATATTTAAGATATGGCATAAAAATAATTATGTCTGCCTCTGCTAAATTTCGTAATATTGTTCATTCTACATTTAGTTTTTTTTTTTTCCAAAAGTTTGCAGAATACCCACTTTATGTTTTTATCGGCAAAACTTTGTTGTTGTAGAAAATTTTTAAATAGCAACAAATTAATTTTAAACAAAAAAATAAGTACAGCTTTCTTTTTTAGAATAATAATAATTAATCATTAACGCGATGAGGTTAAGTTTTATATTATTATTTTAATTAAGCAACGTTTAACAAAGTTACATTCTAAATACCTACAGTCATTCGTTAAGTAGGTACCTACCTGGATCGTTAATTACAACTTTTTTATTTTCCTCAATGACAAAGGAACTGTCGGCGAAAAGAAAAGTAGACAAGTGTCGTGACACGCACCCCCGAGCGGGCGCGGAGAGGGGGTGCACGCCGACCAATGGGGAGCGCGCGCTGCGGCACCGGCGCCGACCATTGGCCGGCTGCCGGGGGTGCGCGCCCCGCCCCGTCCTCGAGGATCGTCCTTATTGAATTAGGCTTATCATTCGATTTCAAGTGGGGCGAGCGCACGGTCCTCCGCGCCGGCAAAAACTATCGTTGGGATCCGATACCATCTGTAATCGGCATAATTCGATATAGTCGCGGCTCATCCAATTATGCGGCTGTGAGCCTTCGCGCGCTTCCTCCGAGCCCGACACAAGACGCACGCGCCCCGCGCGGCGCGGGCACTATTGTTGTTTTACGCGAAATTTTAATTAGGGGTCTGGTCGGAGCACATGGTTGAGTGTTTGGGTAGCTAGCCGGTGCTGTCTGATCACCATGGAGTACGGGTACCTGAGCGGCGCGGGCGGCGGCTTCGACGGCGGCTGCCTGGGCTCGGGCGGCGGCGAGCTGTCGTGGGGCGAGCTGGCGTCATGCGGCCAGATGTCGCAGGCGGCCTACCGCTACCAGGGCATGCGCTACCAGCCACCGCCGCCACAGTGCGCGCGCCCGCAGGACGCTGCTATGAGGAACCACCACATATTCCCACCATCCATGAATTTACAACGTAAGTAATCCTTAAAAACTTTGTCCGACGGCATTTGTTCGAAGGTGTTTTGTTTGTAAACATTAGATTTTGTCCTATCACTCAAAACATACGTAACAAAGCTGTTCAATTAATAAAAAAAAAAAAACAAACCACGACGTAACTTGATGAAAATTTGTAATAAAGCATATTTTCGTAGCGCGTTGGTTACGCATAACATTCGTAGCGGTTACGGTTACGACGGCGGCGTAGCGCGTAGAGGTTTCCTAAGATGCGACAAAATAGTACATATTTTACTTCGTTCCATTATTTGCTATATCAATATTTTTGGTTTGCTATATTTGATATATCTATATCAACATATGTTATATCAAATAGCATATAAAATTCCTTGCATGTCAATTTGTAAATAATTAGGTATAATATTGATGTACCTGAAAAAAAAGTTTTATTCTTACCTAAAATTGATAATGGCACGACAAAAAATAATCGCTATCGTAGTAATGAGAACATTTATCACTTTAAAATAGTTGAATGGGTATGAGCATATTTAGTAATATCATTATTTATGACGGTCTTTCTTTTTTGATAAATTGCCTTTGTTAAGGCTCATTTTTTATTCCGACTAATACTCCAAAGGAGCTTGTGAATGTGAGTTTCTTTGTTTATTACGCTTGCACGCCCTAACGGGTGAACGGATTTGAATAAAACCTATAACATGGGTAGACCATGTCTTGAATAGAAAATACATCCCGGAAGTACATATACATGCGTTCTTGTGATAATTTCCGAATTTCACGCGATTAAAGCTGCATAACTCGCTTCGACAGCTGCGTAAATGTAACGAAAAACGATTAAGTAATTGAAGTACAAACAAACATAATGTTTAGTCTCATGAAGCTCTTCATAGAAGCCTAGTTAGTTTATATCACCAACAGTTTCAGTTAGTGTTAAGGCGGCTTGGGACAAGAGCATCCGCGTATTTTTAGGTTGTTGCCAATCTGAGACCTAGAACCTGGTTATTCGGTAACACCATGTACTGGTTGGATTGGTTCTTTAGTTTCAGACTTTTAAATAACCGTAGGATCTCCGAATAACCGCCGGGACCGACGGCTTAATGTGCTCTTCGAGTTATGCAGGTACCTAAATCCTGTTCATTATTTAAATAAATCTGGTATCAGTAGCAATATCGAGAGCGGAGTTGAATTTACCCAGTTATCTCCTTGAAAATGAAAAAAAAAATTGAATAGAAAATGGTGTCTACCACCACAACACAATCTACAATCGGGTATGGTATTGTACCACCGATAATAATTTAGGTGTCATCAAGGCTAGAGTGAATAGTCTCTTAATAAAGTAGTGCGCCTCAACGTCAACTATTGCATCACTGCTTACAATCAGGTGCTGTTTACTATCAGGTGGGATTGCAGTCAAGCACTAGTTTATATTATGTATAAACTAATGCTTGGTATAATACGAGTAACGACAACCTTTGGATTTTTATGACTTCTACTGTCTGATTTATTCACCGGATCCTTAGCAAAAATTGGTAAGATGGTAAGAGAAATCCATTCGTGTTTGAAGTTGTGCTATATGTCGAATCAACGAGTATTAACGCAATGTTTTTTATGAAATTGCCGAGGCCTTATAAAGAACTAACTTCTGATCGTAGCTTCACTCCTGTGATTAGTTCCTTATTGGCGCAAAGGACTTTACTACGAGACAAAGAGAAAAAAAGAAGAAAAAGAAAAGAGAAGAGATTGAGAGAGAGTGTGAAGAGATGAAGAGTATTATATTTCTTAATCCAGGTTCAACGGATTAGATTTTAATAGACAGAGCAAAATATTAGTAGGGAGTCGTTGAATGTCGTCTGTCTTATGAGGTTTATAAAAAAACTTGAAATCGACCGTGTCCGTCGATCTTCTTGCTTCTAGATTTAGTTAATTAAGCAACTTATTGAGATAAACATTCTTCATTCTAGAATAAAATATCTGCAGAACTACGCTGTTGCTTTTTATATAATTATTATAAAGTTTAAGGAATGTGGGTTTTTCAGTAGATACGAATGTTTTATAATTTTGATTTGATAAATAAATAAATACAAACTTTGTTCGGTTAATTTTAACAAGTACTTATAATAATTAAACGATCTTGCTTTATATGATATTTGTACACTGTCCGCCCCGAATCTATCTCGTTTCATTCAGTCCATCCTAAGTGTGTTAGAGATTATTCTGTGCGAAGAGACCGCCCATACATTTAGTTTTTATAATGATTATCCTTTCCACGCTATGAGGTGTACTATAATAAATAAATACATAAGAGCAAATTCCCTGGCTCCCACACTAGGCTTCCCTGTGTAGTGGGATCCAATCTCTTCGCACGTTAGGCAAACATACATCCATAAAATATAATATAAAAAATAAATGTAATATA
The DNA here is from genome assembly GCA_958295575.1 of Leucania comma. Classification (NCBI taxonomy): domain Eukaryota; kingdom Metazoa; phylum Arthropoda; class Insecta; order Lepidoptera; family Noctuidae; genus Leucania; species Leucania comma. The sequence continues at coordinate 14,111,425 of OY282467.1, read as the reverse complement.
TTCATCATAATTTGATGGTACTTCATATATCTGGCTAAAATCACACAATCTTATTTTGAATTTTCTATAAGTTTTTAACAAAATTATTAGGTATAAAAAGTTTATACATTATACAATCAGGCTCAAAATGTCAAGTTGTGATATCAACCTATTTTTTTATAAAGTAAATTATAATTAAAATTTCTACCTATTACACAAATTATATCAAAGTTTAAAATATCAGTTTTCAGACATCATTAGCCCTAACCTTTTTTAAACAAGGAAACTGAATGCCAGCATTAGGGGCAAAGCAGCCACCTTAACTTTGAGTTCAGAAAAATCCCGTTAAATTACATTCGTAAATCAAATTCGCTCAAATCTTAAAATTACCATATTATTTGTTAATTACGACAATTTGTCTAAAAACCGCTTAAACTTGTCTAAAAACCACTAAAAAGTTGTCGCACGCCTAAAACGGCCGTAGGGTAAAGGCAACATGGCCAACATAAACTTTTACATGAAATGTATAGTTTTTAATGGCATCGTGATTGATCAAATTAAAATACTAAACAGGTAGGGGCAACGGTTGAGTTATTGGCCCCTATACAGTTATTGGCCATTTCAATTTTGGCGGCCTAAAATAAGAAATAACTTACCAGAATAGTTGATTCAAATTTACATTATTCAGTAAGCAGTTTTGAATGTACTATTCTGGTAGATATTCCTTATTTTATGCCGTCAAAATTGAGATGGCTAATAACTGTTTAGAGGACAATAACTGTTGCCTAGTTTAAAAATATATTTATTTAAATTCCGCTTGATGTCAACTAGGTCTCAGTTTTCATATCGTCATTACTGAAAAATACCCTCAAACTGGATACTATCAATCAATAATATTTATATTTTTGTTTTCATGTTCACTTTAAGCTTAATCACTCTTAAATGTATATACCTAATTAAACTCAATATGCAGTCATCAAACTTCAATAGGCTATTTGGTGGCTACAAAGACTGAACCGCGATACTCCTGAACATCTCTAATAGCTCGCAATATCATAGTATTATTCCATGACCCCTGGTTAATAGTCCTAAACTAATGTATTCTCAAAAATGAGTTTTGTACGTTTGTTACTTTTTGATAGTTTTACACACAATAATGAATTCACGTGATGTTTACTTTAATTTTAATCTTGAGATATCTACTAATTATTCCAGCAAAATGAATAGAATACACGATTCCTATAAGTACCTAGGCCACGCGGATAAACTCACAGACAAACTTTAGTTAGCATTTCAATTAAGGGCCAAAGCGGTCAGTAGGCCGCTTTACCCAGTTTGCTTTGCCTTTGAACTTCAATATTTTTTAAACATTATTTTCTGACGCTTTTTTTATCATATTCCGAAATTAATAGCACACAGAGACAATGCAATAGAAGCATATAAATAAGTAGAAAACAGTCTTTTTTAACAAAACGTACAATAACAATATTTTGGTTGCCACAACCACCAGCCTTCACCGACCGCCATTGCATTACTACGCGGGGCGGGGCGGGAAGCTTACTATGCGCCAGAGTGGTAACATCGCTCTGCCATTACAAATAACCGAAATAAGAAGCATGGCCGCTTTACCTCCTATGGCCGTTATGTGCTTATTTCGTCGGAAAATTTCTTTATTAGACGAAACTTTCAAATTAGTATCGTGTTAAGTTTAGATGTCGAGCTTAAGATTACCCTACTGTCAAAGACTGACAGATCTACGAAAGACAGACGGGCCAACTGCTTAATGTGCTTTTCGAGGATACAGCGATTTCGGATGCTAGGCATTGCAACACAGGCAGGCAAGGTTTAAGGAGAAAGGCAGTGGAAGTGTCGCTTCATTCGCTCACTTTGCTAGCTTTCTTTTGCCCTTTTATCTCCTTCTTGTTAGGTTTCTTTAAACCTTGCAAACAGAAAAGGAGAGCAAGTCAAAATCAAAATAAGAAACCCTGCGCTTCATTAACCTTGCTTCAACAGACTCATTTTTCAACTAATAACTTTAAATTTTAGCTATTTTGACTTTCACTATTTTGTACAAAGACATTTTATTCTTCGATAAAATGACTCTAGGTATTTTAATAACAGTTTTAAAAAGGGTAGTACTGTTTGTATTTTGTTTTAAAATTTAATTTAACAACAAAATGAAGGAAGATATAAGATACTAATTTTGTGTAAAATAGGGTAAATAAACCGCTAGCAGGATGAATCGATATCCCAGTGATAAAGAGCTCATGTGTCCCTCTAAGTTTCCCTAAAGACCTGCTCGCGATAGCCAGATAAATTGTCATGTAATAAAGTATAAATTTTATTTATTTATTGAATCTTTATGCACAAGTAAAACTGTACAAAAGCGGCCATAGGCATTTAGAGTGGTGCAGAACCTAGTAGGTGCAACTTTATGATAAAATAATAAATAGAAAACTAACATAGTAATAAATACATAAACATATACATATTTATATAAATACATACATATAACCAAAACTTATTTTGAGAAACGAATCCAACAAATCAATGCTGTGATGAATCTACCAACTTCGAAACAAGATTACAAAAACTTGTTTGTGAGGTACAGATTGTAATGGACGAATACCTTGGCACAGTTTAATAAAGTCTAGTACCCACTGCCTCACTAGCAACTCGTGTATGAGCAGATGAATTACAAATAAAAAAATGCATGCAAACTGAATCACTGGTTCTCGCGTTGTAAACGTAGCAACGGACAGACAGACGGAGAGATGTTGCATTTCCTAATACGTAAGGAGGGTTTTCTAAATATAATTAAATTCATAATTAATTGGAGAATGTTCTGTACTAAAGCTTTCTCTTAAGTTCGTTACTGTTGCTCAGTCTCTTCTTCTACCTCATCTAGAACACGCTGATGTCTGCTTCGTAATGCGACTGACGAACTTTCTGGACAAGCTAGAGCGTCTGCACAATTTGTTTTCCGATTCATTTTAGCCCTCGAAAGACGTGTTGGAATTTCGAAGGTAACTAAAGTGGCTGCCTGTTGGGTAGCATCGGGATTACCACAGTTTTCTTTTCTCTTTTCTGTTCTTCATAATCTCAACTCCGCCTTGTATCGGGAAAGTTTCGAATACCTTGTTCCGAGAGGAAAGCTCTGTCACTCATCATCCTCTTTACTCCTTCGTTCTCTTCCCCACTTCTATAATCGCTACTATGGATCTTTTACCGTTCGTGCTATGTATGCGCCTTTGAAATTCTCTTCCACACACGGAATTACTAAATAATTAATTAATAATGTTATAAACTAAATTATCTGCAGAATACCTGGGTAATCAGCAGAATAAAGGCCAAGCTTAGGTTAAGATATACAATAGATTCTATGTTTAACTAAAACGTGAATTAATTGTAATGATTAAATTTCTATCTAAAGTTTGATGACATATTAATTTTAGGGCAGCCCGTTTTTTTTTATAACCACCCAGAAGTAAAGTGGAGATAATCTGCTACTTTAAGTGAAATTTCACTCTTTAACGGATTGTACACGGTAATTTGTAGATTATCTAGTTAATGCGCATATTAACGTATTCCGAACTCTAACGGTAACATAATAATATAAATGTTATCTCGGAGAGATATACATAACAATCAGTTGTACCGTAATTTGATGAAAAATATTTTTTATAATACCTAGTATACACAATACCTAAGTCCCATCGCAATGTCCTTAAAAAGGTTTCCGTCATGCCCGACATGAAGTAATCAGTCGTTCTGAATCTGATAGATATTACTATCAGCGAGGCCTCGTACCCGTAATGGGAGTTCTGTTCGCTGATAATAATATAATGCTATATATAGGGTGATTGGTAATTAATGAATGATACTTAAACACGTGATTGTAGTCATGATAACAAACAACTTTTAATATGGGACCAAAACTGAAATCGCGAAAAAAAAAACTAGTTGACAGTACTTTTATGTTTGCTTAATTGGTTAAAATGTACTGAATTTGGCAGATTTTTTTCGCGATTTCATGTTTGGTCCCATAATAAAAGTTGTTGGTTATCGTGACTACAATCCCGTGTTTAAGTATCGTTCACTAATTACCAGTTACGCTATATATTTACCTAAACAACGTTATTGGATCTATAACTTAAAATACCATGAAGCAGTAAGTACCGTGGTAACTACTTAAACACTGGCAAGATACAATTTGCTTTATTGACACAAAAAGAAAAACTTCCTTTCTTTTTACCCGACTGCGCCAGAAGGAGGGTTATGTTTTTCGAGAGTATGTATGTATGTATGTATGTATGTATGTATGTATGTATAATTGTTTGGCACGCTCTGCAGCCTGAACGGCTCGATGGATTTTAGCTTGAAAGGTGTCGTTAGATTCGTATTTACTGTGAGAGTGACACTGGGTATATCAAAATAAAAAAAAACAAAATGGCGGATTTTTAGCGCCAAATTCAAATGTTTGGCACGCTCTGCGACCTGAACGGCTCGATGGATTTTAGTTTAAGAGGTGTCTTTAGATTCGTAATTACTTTGAAAGTGATATCGTAATAAAATAAAACTAAAAAAAAATAAAAAATAAAAAACCGGTAATTTAAAAAACTAAAAAACCCGACTGCTTTTCTGAGCATTCATGAAAAAGCCCTAAAACAAGAAAATCTGGCAGTCGGGACCCATTCTAGAAAGTCAGCCGTCTAGTCAATAGATTGAAGTAATCTGCAATGTAATATAGGTATGTGCTCTCAATTCTAGAATGGGTCCCGACTGCCAGATTTTCTTGTTTTAGGGCTTTTTCATGAATGCTCAGAAAAGCAGTCGGGTTTTTTAGTTTTTTAAATTACCGGTTTTTTATTACCGCAACACTTCAGTACAAAGATTTACCAACAGTTACCACTTCGGTAGTGGGTTGTCAAGTTTCTAAGGTTTGGGATTTTTTTTAGGTGTCATTTATGGTTTTCTATCCCCACCGTCATCTGAATATATGCGGCATTCCACGCTGTCTACTACACAATTAGATTTCGATTTGACGGTGTTCGAGTTTCTTAGAAGAAAAATAATAATAATTAGGTAACTTCAAAGTTAGGTACTTTGTACTTTACGTAAGCCTAAACCTATCTACCTATTTAATTGTACTTTATGCAAGTTCCGAGAACGACAAGAGATAAGAGCATAATACTTTGGTATGTATTCTCCAAAGAAAATGTTAGAAAGTTTCTATTACTATAATTTATAAAATGTCTCAGTAAAATGCGAAACAAACTTAGGAAACCAAAGCGGAAAAAGGTGGAAAACCTTTCTTAAACTTTATCTTTATTGCTTTTACTCTTAGTAATACCAAAGTGAAACCGTTTTCATTTGGTGAACAAGTGGCGGGAGGTTGCGACGACGCCGACGTCGGTCACGAAACAAAGAGTAGTTGCACAGGGTGGGTTGGGCCCGGGAGGGGGGCAGAGTCCTCGCCGCGTGAGGGATTGCGTCCTTAATTGGCAGCGGCGTCCGCGAGAATCTTAAGGGGAGGACAGCCGAGCTCGAGCGAGACTTCTCTGCGTCTTGCGGCTCACGGGTCTGCGTGGACCTACCCTCGCACACCCCCACCCCGCGCCTTGCCCCTCTGACGCCCTCGCAGCACAATAACTTACCTCGGGTGCCTCGGCTGCCTCGGGCGGCAACTCTCACGTAATCTCGAGTAACTCCGGATTATGCCCGTTAATCACTCGGAAATTAATTACAAGTTTGTGTATTAATTGTAGTACAATTACAAGAATTACAGGGTTAAGATTACGGTGATTCTATTTGCTTTCCGTGGAGAGTTATTATATAACAACAATTAGGAGACTTTCTTCCGACGAATTGCATTTCGGTGTTTGTGAACAATTTTACAGAAGTCTCTACAAAAGCCTAATTTATGAAAAACCATTTTCTTCGTAAGCGACACAAGCAAAATCTTTTAGAAATTATCTAAAAAGTAAGTAGTAGTGAAAATTAAGTCCTAATGCCTATTTAGATGTATAAATATACATTGCACCGTTAAAAGGTCTCCGTCTATCATTTACAATCTATTAACAATATTATCAATTTCTTGATTTTTTTATTTCTGGGCGATATGTCTCCCCTCAACCCGCAACAGAAATTTATGTTAACGGTTTTGAATGAATGTCAAAGCAGTACTAACTCAACTTAAACTCTATTGAGGGTTACGGCACATTCGATATTTTAAAGCATCACAAAGCGAAGGTTCTAACTCTAAGCGATGTCTTTTAAAAATCTCCATTCAGAATATTTTCGCGTAAAGCAAACATTTTATGTGTTCGTCCCACGTCCACAAAACTGAGCATTGCGGAGGGAAAACAGGTCGGTATCCTAACTCGATATCGCCATTTCTATTCTCATGTCGCCTTTGTATGCAAGTGGACGGGTTAATTCGATTTGGTGCGAGGACCGAGGGCAATATTTTATCGTATCATGTGATCTATTCTGTCCCAGTATAGTATAGTATAGTATAGTAGAGTGGGTCATAAAAAAGGCAATATCTCACAGTTGAGCTGAGCCGGAGCCGCGATCGTAACTCCTACAATGTTACTGCGCCGCACTCGGGAGGGAGCTGACTTTTATTTTTAGAAAGGAAATTATTGTTTTCTTGCAAATGTGAATATGTTAAAGTTATACCTACATGACTTCGTCGGCACATCACTGGCTTTTTGTAGTCATAGAACTTTGTCCTTTCAGATTTGTTTTGTAAATAGTCTGTAAGAGAGATTGTTACGTACCTACCTATGTAACAACTTCTTTTACAATCTTTGAGATTTCTGCCTTTCATGTTTTTTGGTAGGTACCTATACTGAACATGTTGCAAAGGGACAGAATAGAAGAAAAAAACGTGTAGCGCCGACCCCAAATTAAACGGGACAAGCGCAGAAAGATGATGGTAGGTACCTATACTACACCAGAAAACATAAAAGGTTGTATGAAAGAAGGTTTATTCCGCACTCGTTATTCATTAGCCAACAGCTAAATAACAGAAAGGCTAAAAAATGAGAAGGTACAAGTATCAAACCGTATTCCATGTAGATGAGCGCTGAGGGGCATGGGACGCTCCCCGCACAATTTTATTTAGCTTCACGCAAAAGTGTTTCCGTTTTACTGCTACCATTACGCAAATTTACCCACATGTTTATTTGTAATATAAAATATATTGCTTTTGCATATTATACAGTGTTATCTGATGTACGGGTACCTACATAACTCTTGTTCCATTTTATTATATCCTCCAGGCGAGAATCAAGATTTTTAGATTCATGTAACAGAATGAAAGTTTCAAGTCTCAAGTGGCTGATATATGGAGGCGTGAAGGCGTCAGGAAGCCGTGTAACACGGTCGCGGGGCAGTATTCATTAATCTAAGCTGTAACCCTTGCCAGGCGTGAGCGGGGCGGGGGAGCAGGCCCAGGGGGGGGCGTTCTAGGGGAGGGGGGGCTCGCAATATGCCGCGATGACGCGCCGACATCGCCTGCATTATGGATGTTGGCGAACTTTTCGCGTGACGCGAGAAAAATGAACCACGGCTCACTTAGAGATGGATCGCAATATAATTTACTGGGGAAATCCCGCGAGCTAGGATTCGAGCCGTCATGTGTTATTAGTTTGGATGTGCTTTTTCATCATGTACAAAGTGTGTTTATGTGGCGATAGATAATATGTTTTATGACCACAACTGTTTACAAAATTCAAAGCAGGTACTTCGGACACATCTACTGACAGACTGTGTTTTATGTTATCTGTGGCATAAAAAACTAAAACAATGACTTAACAAACCGGTATCATAAAACTTGTAAGAATATTCAGAATCACAAGATTCCCAAGTGCAAACATGCCTCTGATAAAGTCCTTAGCGCCCTTCAAGCAGTCTCGCCGTTCTGTAATTAACAGGCGGAGTCGCGGGGGACTGGTTCGTGGGGGAAGAGGGGGAAGTTGAGGGAGGGGGGGCACGGATCATATCACCTGTGAATTAATCGCTCCGTGACGATTAATTAGCGCCACGTGCTCGCACGCAGCTGAGCCTCTAACACGTGACTCGCTTGCTAACTGCCTACATTAACCTTGAGCTTATGGATTTTATATAATGACTGTTAGAATATTTAAGGGAACTACAGCCGCGGTGATAATAAGATTTGCAATAGAAAAATTCACGTTCCAACAACGAACCCTAAAAAGGTACAGAAATACTTTCCCAGCGAACGCGGCCCCGGCAGCCTCCCAATAAAACATAACGTTCGCAATAACAATGAGCGGAGCCTGACCCACGAACTGCAAACTCAAATTAAACATCTTATGAACAGAAACATCTTGCAAAGATCCTCTTCATTAGGTCCCGCAAATTGCGCGGGGGTGCGGGGGGAGGGGCAGTGACACGAGGTTACCCCCTCTCCCCGCGAGGGAGGGAACCCCGCAGCCTCTATTAATAATGCAAATGAGACCGCAGCTCGGCCAAGAAGCGAGTCTCGATTAATTCCGGTTCATTTGAGGTAATTGTCGCTGCGCTGCGGTCTGCGGTCTGCTGAGCCCGCAGCCCGCTGCCGCAGCTAATGTCTGATGCCAGTTACGGTTTGGAAGGATCATGTTTTAGCACCACTGATTGTTATGAGTTGTTTTGGTTATAAACTGCTATGATAGTCACAAAATTCATGTCAGTTTCTTTTACGGCCGCTTGGAATTCATCAACTTCAATAAAAGCTTATATTGCATAATTTCCGCACTATGTTTTAAGAAAGGCTAAAATAAATAAATGTTGTTGTGTATCCAGTAATCACTGCAAACAGGATTTAATTAATAGAAATTTTTAAAACAACAAGTTTTACTAAGATTAGTACCTGTTTCTATAATAAAATAAGACGATTCAATTTCATTTGTCCTAAGTTGCACAAAGTAGCACGCTTTGCTAAATAAAAGGAGTCCATTGCCTTACGTAGCAGCGGGCTACGAGCTACGGGCTACGGCGTAGCGCTACGGCGATCGATACTTATGCCACGCGACAACCTAACGCGAAGAGTTTTTCTACATTTTCGACAGTACAGTATACGGCAAGATTTTAAAAAGGGTTAATTTATTATTATCAAATTAAAAATATTTTTTTAATATGGTTTTTAAAACTAAATATAAGATTGTATGAAATGTTGAATGAAACTTAAAAAGTCTAGGTAAATGTTAATTTTTAAAATCGTCATTTCAAAGTGGGTAATGTAACAGATATTTCTTTAACATCACTGGCACAATAGATCTTATGTAAAACTAAATATTTGTTGTGGTTTTTCAGCAAATCTAGTTAAAATTACAACGAATCATGAATGACCCTATCAGCAATTAATATTATTCAGTCAGCTTATTTATCTAATAGGGCTGAAACACCAAAATATGCTAAAGCAAAACTTGTACCGAATCTAACAGTAGGTATAAGTGTACCGTGCACATAACGTAGGTATCGAGAGGGCAGGGAGCGTCTCCGCCGGGGGGAGACAAAAATGGCCGCGCAACCTGCACCTCGCCGCGCGACTACCTACTTATATTACTCATTAAATTATCTACACTACATCGAAACTGATTTGTTCATGAAAATCTTATAAGATTTATGAAGAGAGTTAAGTCTTTAAGGTTGGATAGGATTTGTCGATAGACTAGCTGCTACCAGCGGCTTCGCCCGCGTGATAGCAGAAAGTTATCTCAAGGGAACATACTTCCGAGATAGAAAGTATCTTACGTACTATCCCAAGACATGTTCTACCCGTGCACCATGATTCATCGTAATCTATTCAGTAGTTTTTGTATGAAAGAGTAACAAACATCCATACATACAAACATTCGCGTTTATAAAATTAGTAGGATTAAATAGAAAATGAAGTATATAAAAATCCATGGCTTATGTGAAAATGACCCCTAGGCCCTGGAACGAAGGCAAAAAAGAAACATGAGTTGGTTTTAGTCCGCAAAAGTCTGACACACTCTCTCGCTCATCTAATTTCTCTTACATATATGAGTCCCAGGAGTGGGACTCAGGCCTTGAATCTCTTACCGTCTCACTCCAAGGTTAAGAAACGCATGCCAAGGTCCGTAAGTGGATGGGTGACTATCTTGACAGACTAAGACTCTTTCATGCATCGGAAAGCACCGAAGTTAAGCCTTTGGTCTCGGCTATCATTTGTGTTTGAATAACCAACAAGCTTTTTAATCTATACTTAGGTTGACGATAGACGGATCGGCAAGGGTCCTCTTAACAGTCGTCACGTATAGTGAGAAGCCAGGAGACCTGACACAAGCCTTGTCAAGGGGTATTATGTAATTTAACTACTGGATTGTAATAATCAAGGTCGCCGAAAACCGACGGATGTGAGACGCACAGCACCGGTCATAGTAGCGACACGTAGGGGAGGCCTATGTTCAGCGGTGGACGTCTTTCGGCTGAAACGAAGATGGTGGTGATGAGGGTTAGATAGGCAGTCGCTCCTTGCAAAGTTCTGGTATCACGGTGCATCTGGTTTGACTAGAAGCCGGCCCCAACATAGTTGAGAGGAACTTTATTATTAGGTTTGATTAGGTTCATAGGTCGTCACCACAGGCACGGGCTTGCGGACGGTGAGCAATAGGTAGCTCGCTCTCGACTTAAGCTTAGTCCGAACGGTTACCATCCGGTAACCGTCCGGACTAAGCTTAAGTCGTCGAGAGATAAGGAGATGCCAGCAAAACCGTATTGGCCCAGCAGGATCGAAGCCTACTGAGGCCACGGGTTGTCCGAAAGAGAACCTCCGGCCCTGGAATGTAGGCAAAAAAAGAAACAGGAGCGGGTTTTAGCCAGTATAAGTCTGATAATCCCTCCCGCTCGCACAAGGGCGGGAGATGTCATTGGATGATTTCCCACCTAAAAAAAAAGATTCATAGGTCATAGTGATTATTTTAACTTCGTATTAAATAATATTTGTTTTATGAGATTCTTTGAAGCGATTTACTTAATTTTATACACTGTTAAATTTTGGTCGTTTTAATCCCGCGGAGGAGGAGGATACGGTACATGAAAAACTATCGATTTGTAAAGAGAAAAATGAAAAATAAAGTACTTTTTTTCAAACTCGAATTAATTTACGCATGTACGAAATTAATTTCTGTAAGTAAACGTCAGCTGAGCGAAGCCTGTAGGTAGTTAGTACGCAGCGACCAACAGTTACATACAAGGTCATTGACTCGTTTACTTAAAGAAATTAATTTCTTACATGCGTGTATTAATTCGAGTTTAAGAAAAAAAGTACTTTATTTTTTAATTTTATCTTTACAAATCGATAGTGTTTTATGTACTGAATCGACCCCCTACGGGATTAAAACGACCAAAATTTTACGGTGTATAATAGATCCATATAATTGTATATAAGATTATTCATTAATATTCTAGATTATTTATTAATATAAAATTTTTTGAAACGCTATACTTCACTGTAACACGTTAACTATCGTATTGACTGGAAATAAAGTCAAGATTCTTTCTTACTGCGAAGTTATTACTTACATGATTAAAAGCCTTGTTTGATAATTTTAAATACCACGTAACAATAAAAGTTGAGGTTTCATTAATAGCTTTTTTTTTCACAACATTACAATGTATTTTCTCTTTCACAGCTGGTCTTCCATACAAAGTATACGGCGGCCACGAGGGTTCACTGACAGAAAAGCGAAAACAGCGGAGAATCAGGACCACGTTCACATCAGCTCAGCTGAAGGAACTGGAGAGGGCGTTCCAGGAGACTCACTACCCTGACATCTATACAAGGGAGGAGATCGCCATGAAGATCGACCTGACTGAGGCGAGGGTACAGGTCAGTCAAGACGCTCATTCATCATGTTTCACACAGCTTTTTATATCTGTATATCTAGAGAGTGCAAACTTCAAGAACGTACTTTATATTTATCTATGGAAACTTAATTTTATTCCAGTGATAAATCTTATTTGAAACGGCTAATTTATCTCTAGACTTTTACGTTCTCGATGGAAAAATAGTGTAAATAATATAATAGTAAACCTCGATGATAAGCAAAAATGGTCTCTAAAACAGTAACTTTACAGCACAGCCGCAGTAACAGTTACAAAATAAATATTTATCTCTGAATCTCATAAATAATTATAAACGTATATTAGTACCGAATTTTCAATTTGGATCATTCTTTGATTCAGCTTCGGTGAAACCAAAAAGAAGGTACAAAAATAAGGATTTCTGGAGATTATTCTCATAAGGCATAGTAGGCTTGAAAAAAATAAATGGTTTCCCGCGCCGTCCGTCACATTTCCGCAGTCCAATTAGCGTCCAGTAATTCGAGTGCGGCTGACGGGCGGCGCCTACCAAAAAAAAGCGAGCAGACATCGTGCGGTTAGCTCTAGTTAATTTCATAATAAGCGCTCATTTTTATGTGAGTCAGATCTACGACGTGTGTTTCTGCTGAATGTTTAATGCAGTTCAGAATCGGGCGAGTGCTGCGCCGTCTTATAGTTATCTGATCACGTAGACCGCAGCGACTCGCGACCTGCTCACGTATTCCGGGATATGACGCCCTCGGCGCAACCGACACTCTTATTGTTCCCAACGACACAAACCTACATTTTGTTTCATTTCTTTTCATGAAACTTGTTCTCATATTTTCGATTCGGTCGCCGTTATACTGACGACAACATTGTGTAGGTATGGCTGAGTATATAGGTTCTGTGTAATGGATAAACAATCGCGTTGTTGTATACATAAGCGGGTGGCACCCTCCCGCGGCAACGAGCGCTCATTACGTTAAAAAGTGTATTGGAATGGCGGGGTGCCGCCATAAATATTGCGGGCGGTCGCGTAACTCAAGCGCGCGCGACTCCTGATAATTAAAACTCGCCTGGAAAATACGAATTCACATATTACAATTAAAACCGGATAACTGCAACGAGCGGGTTGTTCTTCGGTAAATAAACAAATATCAATTTAATGTTGCACTGTATTTTATATCTACAATTAAGCAGTGGCGCGTTTTAAATTTTGAATAATAATTAATTTTGTTTGTAGTATGAGTGTACATACTGAATAAGTATAGGTAAAAGGTTCACGTTATCACAATTTTATTTTATCTTTATTATGATTCAAAAAGTAGCAAATTTTAACCGATAGAATCATTTTATGCAAATAGGTCTACCAACAATCAGGAAGCTGTGGTCAGCGATGAATTTACATTTAAAAAATTTAAACGTCGTCGTCGGCGCGACGTGTCCTAATTCAACACGCGGCTGCTACCCAAATTCATCAGAGGCTGTGCGCAAACACTGCTCGTCGGCGTAAGCGTTAAGCAAACGCACAATTTGCCATAAGCCACCCCGTCCGGTGTGAAACAAAAAGTCGGCCAACTGTTCTGTTAGAGCAAAAGGAATCACTTGAAAAATGACCAGCTGCTTTTTAATACACAGCGTATTTTTTCTGTGCCAACGTTGTCATAGGGATAGGGCAATTTAATCCATCAAGCGGTGTTGCACGGTAGCGTCCGAGTCAATAAATTCTATATTATCACAGACCATTTTGGTTTTATTGTTATCCCTGTGCGGCGCGAGAGATTAGTTCGAGTTGAGACAAGGCCGATGTGGATTGTGTTTATGTTTCATTAATGAAGTCCAATGCATATCCTTCTCACAATTTAGTTCTGTAAACGTTAAAAGTACGAATTAAAATAGTTAATGAATATCATCATCATCATCATCATATCAGCCGAAAGACGTCCACTGTTGGACATAGGCCTCCCCTAAGTGTCGCCACAATGAACGGTCCTGTGCATCTGGCATCCATCGGATTCCCGCAACTCTTGCCATCGGTCCACCTAGATAGGACGCCTTCCAATACTGCATCTTTCGGTACGCGGTCGCCAATTCAGAACCTTTCGAGTTAATGAATATATATGAATGTTTTCTTTGTTTTATTCTATGAAAAGTAAATGTGAATAAGGGTTTCACTAAACGATTTCGTTTATCAAGATGCTGAAACAACCAATTTTTCAATTTTTATAGTCTAGTGACCCGCCATTAACCTGACCTCTTCTCTCTCCTACGATAGGCATATTAGTTGTAGTTCCTCACGAAAGACAAACAATCGGCATTATTTTCATTGTAGAATACAATATCTAGCTCATTGATATTACAAGTGCGGTGGTCACCTGACACGTGACAGGGGCTGGCCAGCCCGGGAGGCAGCAATAAAGATTGACACGCGACCCGCCGGGATCCGCCAACAAAATGTCAATCCAGCTCTCGATCTAAGATCTTGCGCCTGCAGTCCACTGGGATCGTCGGGACTGATGCACTGTCTGCTATTGCTTTCACAAGTAATTGGCTTTATGTCTTATAGGTTTGCGGTGAGATTCAGTTTAAGATTTGATGACCGTGTCTTAGTCTGCAGTTTTTAGTAGTGTACGCTTCTATAGTTCAACGGAAAACAAGGAATTATGTTAAGTCAATCGCTATAATCAACGATGTACGTTTTAGAATCTACAGCTGCTGAAAGTTTAGAAGTACAAACCTTTTGCAAATAGTTAGGCGTTGCTAATAAACATAGAGAGCAGTGGTGGCTGATTGGTAACGGCCCCGACTTATGAGGTCGCGCGTTCTAACCAACCAGGCGCATTACTTTGTGTAATTTATTTCATCACTATCGCTATCAAAACGGTGAAGAAAAACATCGTGAGGAAACCGGCATGTCCTAGAATCAAAATTCGAACACATGCGACATCCACCAACCCGCACGGGGCCCGCGTGGTGGATTGCGGTCCATTCCCTCTCCTAGAGAGGCCTGAGTCCCAGCAGTGAGAACATTATAAAGCTGATGCAATGCTATGCTAATATACATAGTTTACCTAGGTTTACTTGAGGTTCAGTTGAAAACCAGCGTTAGGCAGCTACTAAGTAGTTGTCTGGCATAGGTTCACTATTTGGTGTAAAAGTGAGACATACAATGTTAATGCTCTTTGTAATCGTAAGTTTTCACTTGTTGTTTCTACACTGTGTGTGCCAAATAAAATATTTTTCTTTCTTTCACCTATTTATTATTGTGAATAACAAAATGACCTTCCCAAAATAATGATTTAAGTCACCCGATCTTTTTGAGGACCATTTATTTCGATCAAGGGCGTCTAAAACCAGTAGTTGTTATTTTAACACAGATTCGTATCATGATCCGTTTCGAGTACAGTTTGTGACCCCGCGCAGGCGCAGGTGGGGCACGCGTGCGTCACGTGGCGGACACGCGCCGCTTCTCTTCCAGCGCTCGCCTGATTTGATACACTTGCCACAAATGTTTGTCGCTCGCTGCACTTCAAATGGGGAATAAAACTGCCATTGTCTGTTTCAATTGAGTTTTATGGTGCGACAGAACCGTAATAATATTATTATTGGGTAAGGAAAGAAAATTATTGTCTAGTGTTGAAAGTTTGCGTTAGATGGGAAGTTTTATGGGTTTTCTAATAAATCAATCGACGACATGTAGATTTTTACTTCATTTTGCATGACTATAACATGCACTTTCAGCGCAGTATACCTAAAAACTGTAACAAAAGACACAAATTTTTAAAGTCAAACTGATTGAAACTAGATATAATTTTTATGGTCAACTTTGAACTTCTCAATATCAAATATCAAGTGGTTATAGTATCTAAATGAAACAACAGCGTTAAGTAATGGCACAGTTTAGTGTTAACCCTTAGTTAATCGCGTTGATTGCCGTCGGTTGTCGGTTCGGCGAGCGATAAAAGCGGATTAAGTAATCACTTAGTGGCGGGACGCTGCTGTCTCGTGATTCGTGCTTTTGTCGGTAGGGCAGCACTACACTTATGGGTTTTGATCACATGGTATGATACGTGATGTTTAACTTGTGTGTACTGAAGAATGTTGAATTGAACTTGGAATGGTTGATTCCCACCTTTCCTCTTCTTTGGATATGTATAACGAACATAACGTAAACTACACTATTACATGTAAGTTTTATATGTATAGAGTTAAACTAAAAAAAAACATAGGTGTTAGGACTTACAAAAGCAATTCATTATTCGATGTCTCTGTAAAACTATTAAATAAAGAGTCAAATTAAGTCATTATCTACACTAAGTTAGCTATATAAAAAAAAACAAACAAGCGTATCAAATTATGATCATCAAAAGTATTATCTATGTTAAACTGGACGAGGGCGTGATATTCGATACGGCACCAACGAGGGCAGATGAGCGACAAGCTCGGCAGTTTCCGTGGGAAGATCGGAAGAGTTCGGGCGATTGATCCCGCGCACCGTGTCGCTTATCCCATAGTTGCGATCTGACGATAAAATGCCTGCCTAATTGATTAACATCTCTTGAATTTTCACACGATCTGCAAAATTAGAGACGTGTGAATTCTGAATTTTTAGTAGTTGTCATTGACGTACTTAAAGATAAATAAATAAACAATCGTCATGGTGTAAATAAACAATCACCATGTTGTTTACGATAATAAACTTCAAAATCGATAAATTATTAAACACGATTAAAAAACTGAGATAATGCGATTGTCTTTTAATTTAATGAATCGCTGACGTTTCATGACAACATAAAATATGACTCCTGATAATATTGCCCTAATACTTTCTACCGAACAATAGCAAGTATTATTTCTACATAAAACACAATTCTTCTTCTTTAGCTATTCACGATAAATAAGTGTTGGAAATCCTAGCAGGCACTTAAAGCGATTAAAAAGTGCCTCGAGGTCGTAGGTACGTAGAGGCGCTACGGAGGGTGTGCTACGCGCTACGGGCTACGACTGCTACGAAATACGTCATATGATATTATGTATAATGATTTGTTTTCGTAAACAGAAGTGAGTGTTTTGGACATGGAGTAAATAAGACATTATTTTTTGGCGCCTTCAAATTAGTAGCGACGGCTATATTGCCGCCGCACTGCTTTGTTATTTCATATAAATAAAGAACGCGCGGCCGGAGCGCGGTTGTGGCGTGTCAGTCGCACGTTTTTATTTATATGGAATAAAAGAAAAATAAAAACGCCCGGCACTGTGCGGCTAATTTGAAGGCGTCTTTATATACTTTTGGATTATTCTAATATCCAACACATTCACGTTTACAAATTAAGATACTGTGGTTAATGTCTACGGATCTAAATTCAATAAAAAAAAAAAACAATTACTTGTCCATTGAGAGCTTATCATTATAGCCCACTATACTTACAAGAACTAAAACGTGTGAAACTCATTCTTTTCATGGTTCTCACATTA
This sequence comes from Leucania comma, assembly GCA_958295575.1. Taxonomy (NCBI): domain Eukaryota; kingdom Metazoa; phylum Arthropoda; class Insecta; order Lepidoptera; family Noctuidae; genus Leucania; species Leucania comma. Next base: position 14,094,127 of record OY282467.1, on the reverse strand, counting down.
AACGTCCCAAAGGTATCAAAGTTTACCCACTAACAATTACAAAAGCGTTTATACCTAGTATTCCGACCTAGGTTACGGGGTGCGAATATATAGTCATCTCTTTCTTACTCGTGTGAATTTAGTATTTTTATCTCTGTCGTTGAAATGTCACCCTTTAGTTCGGTTCGCGCAATTATTTTTCATTTAGCTCGCGACTTGTTGTGGTGTCCTCCGGGAGTCGTGGGATCAAGTGCAGCTATCGAGTCTCTACGGTACAGTAATACAATTCGAATACGAGAAAATTACTCTGTGACATAAAGGGGATATATAAAAATGTCTTGGGCTTTTCCCAGGGTGTGGTGTGGGCGACAATTTGGCTCCTACCGTAGGGATTTTTTGTGATTAATTCCCACAATTTAGTAAGTGTGAGAAGTGCATAGCAAATATTCTGTAAATTCGATTTTTTCAACAATTATTTATAAATACTACTACTAGTGTTTGTTTGATTATGAATATATTATAATGTACACTGATCAAAAACAGGATAGTACGAGTATGCTAAATATTAAAATAATAATAAGGCCAGATCTTGCATTGAGAAATTTTATTAAAAAATAGAGTTTTTAGGCTTAGCAGAGTCGACAAATACTTAGTTTATATAATTATTTAACTTCAAATTTTGCAAATCCAAGGCCATAGGAATATAAGTAAATGATATGCTAAAAGTTGTTTAGGTGTTTCTGGAAACACGGAAACAAAAAACCGTAACTATATAAATCAGAAGTACATTTTGACAGATTTACAAAAAGTTACGGCATTGCTCGTCTAAACAGCAAGTTCATTGTTAGTCCATTCCGTTGAGGAAGTTCGGCAGGGGAGCATGGCGGCTGTCACAAACTATCCAGTGTCACTGAATATATGGCCGTCATAACCGATGCGCCGATGTTGAGTAGCGGAGCAAAATGCTAGATCACTTAGGGGAGAGTATTGTTCAATTCATGCCAAATTTAAAACATTATTAAATATTTTTTAGTTTTATACTTCTTTCGGGTTTTTCTTAAAAAAAAATATTGTATTACACCTAATCGTTCGATTGGTAGTCACTTTGAACTGTGTCACTATTTTGAACTACCTGGTTTGTAAGTGCCTGTTGTTAAAGTCTATAATTCAATCTGTGTTTCTTCTTATCAATAAGACTAGTTTCTGCTAGTCGCTTCACCCGACTAAATAGGTTTATTCATACAAATTTTGGACTTTCTTTTCATCCTCTTACGAAGTGAATTTTGGAAAATCCTTCTTTTTACAGGCTTTTATTTAGTTTCAGCTCTCCCGATGTTTGTCTGTGATCAAATCGTGTAAATTAAATTTGATCCACTTCTCAGTTACCGATTGAGCTGATTTTGAAATTTTGCTTGCATTTGTAAATCAGATGATAATGCAAAACTATTATGTCATGGAGCTGATCTTATGATGGGACCGAAAGGTGGCCATAGGAACTCAGTGATTAAACAACATAACCCCATTTTTTATTATGTCAGAGTCTGACACGACTATCTCCTGCTCCACCCAAGGGATGACCCATGATTTTTACCTACCATAAAAAAACCCTATCTAGTTTGGGCTCGTGTGATTTGTCTTGACGAGTATTTTGGTGTTAGATGGTAACCAGGGTCTGATGATGAAACTGGAAGATGGCAATAGAAACTTGATAATAAACGCAATAAGATAATCCTATTGTGCTTGAACTTTTTGGAATGGTCTTGAAGAGTATTAATTATATAGGTATTTACCGCGCTATAAAAGCTTGCTATGAAAAAATATTTTCATTAAAAACTTGTTTATTCATTGTGTCATATTAGGCACCTTTGTGTAAAATTTCAGCGTTCTGTTTCAAGGGTGGGCTGGGCATTGACGTGTCAGGACTTTGTTTTTTTATTTATATATACAGATAGCCTCTGAGATGGATGGATTGTGTGAGGAGTGATATGAAAGAAAAGGAAGTTAGTGATAGTGTGACGGCTGACAGGATAGAGTGGAAGAAAAAATCGTGTTGCGCCGACCCCAAGTAATATGGGACAAGGGCAGGAAGAAGAAGAAGACAGATAGCCTCTGTCTTATGATTGAATTTAAATTTTATACGCTACAAGAACAGACAATAAGAATACTACGAAGAAAAGTCTAATAATGAATGACAATTTTTATTTCGTATCTGAAATCTATCGCACTAACATTGCAGCGTTATTAAAAGCTTTACACAACTTTTAATTTGCATACAGATATTTGAAATCGCGTACAAACGTAAAATAAACGAATACAATGATACATTCAGTACGGTCACTCCAACGCCCCACATTTGGTTGCAATCACGAGCGGTATTCTATGCTCACGAACCATTTAACAACGACAGAGGGACAAGTGACTCTATTGTCCTGAGTTTATTCATTTTTTCTTGTCCCTTCCACAAAACATTCATCATTCGTAAAATCGCAACTCATTTACCCTGTTTATTTTATAGAACGAGTGTGATCTTTTAGTTTATTGTAATATTAGACCACATGGCATGTCATGGTTCTACTTTGATCTGTGGTATGAGTCAAAATCATCACTCGTTTTTATACCGATACCGTTTCTTTTTAGGTGAGAAATCTCTATTGTGGAACGAGAGGGAGTGTCAGACTTTTACTGACTAAAACCAGGATGGGTTTTAGTGTCCTGTAGTTGCTTTTTGTGTTCTAGGGACACGGTCACTATTTCAAACATTGCCGCAGCCCTAGCAAGCGTCGGCCCTACTGGGCTCCTTTAGTTTTGTTGACATCTCTTTGAAATGATTATGCACCATCGACTTGGGCTTTGACCCTATCGGAAGCTATTCATCGGTTAACATTTCCTCTCGCTCCAGATCATGGCCTGTACCAGAACCAGACGTGAGAGGTCGCTGCTGCCGACTGTCTCCACGAGAACACGGCGTTACACGGAGTAACGCTGTGTTCTCGAGCTCCCAAGCGGGGTAGACTTCTACCATATACTCCACTATGCCTTCCGGACGAACCGCACAATTTATGACGGTGGCAGGCCGGCAAGGAGGCTTGCCACCTCACAAGATACCGTGTGGGACCTTTGTGTCAGTTTCGATATTTGTTGAGTGCTTATAGAAATACACAAAAGGGAAATTACATTACTTACCGTCATCAACAGCCATAAAAATTTTACAAAATCTCCTTATTACTTGTATTAACGTTATGTTGTAAGCATACTCATATCTAAAATATATTAGGTACTCGTATATAATTTTATAACTGAAAGTAATATAATAGAAGAAAGTTATGGATAAGGATTTGCATGCATAATACGCATATATTAACGTGTTCCTAGTCGAAACCTAAAACAAAAGTTTCTAATGTTCCAGGTTTTGATGGTGAATTACTAACTGGAAACTAGCCCTAATAATGTTTCTACTGCTGGGACTTTTTTTGTGTTGGGTTAGTTGCCGCCCTTGGGGAGACAGTGTCAGACTCTTACTGACTAAAAACCCACCCTGTTCCTTCGTTGTCTTTCATACCAGGGCCGACCCTTCCTTTCACCACACAGATCCAGTGGGGGATGTTACAAGTCTTCCCAGTTTTGAATTTAGTTCTAGAACATGCCAGTTTCTTCACAATGTTTACCTTTACCGTTTTGAACCAAAGTAATGCGCCTAGCACTTATAAGTCGGGGTTGTTACCACTAGGCCATCATTGCTCCTTAGCTCTTTTTTTTTTGGCAGTACACTTTTTACGTAATCAATTAATACGGATTTAAGCGCCATGTTTTAATGTATATTTATTTATACCTAAAATAATTTTCAGATATTTGCAATAAAGCGAGTTTAAAAGTTTTCACTATGGAAGTCCTTGTTTCCACAGCATACCGCTTCCTTATACCTATTACGCATCTCATGGGCCGAGGACATACTTTTATTATGCGAGTGTCAGGCAATTTTACTCACTTCATTTTATTTCTCGGGTATATAATATCAGTTTATGGCTTAACTTCATACCCTGTGTGATGTTTATTGGGCCTTCGAATTGCTGGCAATAACTTGAAAATACTGTAAACACCACAATGCTCAATCAAACATATTAGTTACTGATGAGAATAAGCTTGCAGATTTTATAAGTGTTTAAACCTAGATGTAAACGTTTAATTGCGGTTTATAGTATCTACTGCTCTGACTAACTCTACGTACTCAAAGTTCGATCAATAAAGCAAACGATCAGAGACAGTACTGACTAAACATCTGCCGATCGGTATCGGCTATTTGTCGTGTCGCGTGCCACGATCTAACTGATTACAGGCATTGTCTCGCGGAAGCGGCCACTCCGACCAATCACGGTGATTCGTCAAAATCGATTCAAATCTGTTACATTTTTAATTGAAAAACCCAGTAGGGAAGCCAGTGAATGGTTTAGGGAAGTCAGATATCGATTACGAATGATTAATTGTTTTGGATGTTATCTCGATTTTTGATTTTGGAAATTGCGAAATCTTACATAGTATAGTAGCATAGTATAGTATATCTATGTAAGATTTCGCAATTAAAAACCAACAAGAAGTATATAACTGAGATATTTGTAATATATAACATGATTTAACCTTTCAGAACCAAAAACTAGTGTGTTATTATGGTTAACTCACATTTGGTATTGCTGATATAAGATGTCTTTTTCTAGACCTAATTTAACATACAACGTAATATCTCTTTTTTTTTCTACGGGCCTAGGCAGCAATTACTGCAGAACGCCATAATATCATCATCATTTATTTACCATATAATTCCATTTAAATAAATACATTATACATTTTTAAATATTTAGTTACTTAAAAAAAAAACAAATAAAAATGAGTAGCCCGCCGGCATCGGACAACCCGGCTACGGCGAATATCCACCCTTACGTTGTTGAAACTTCTGCGGTCCGGACTAAGCGTTTTGCCTCATCTTTTATACCGGGCACATCGAAGGACTGGAACAGTTTGCCTGCTGCGGTCTTCCCGTCCGATTATCATTTAGGTGTCTTCAAGGCTAGAGTGAATAGGCTCTTAAAAGCATGTCTATGAGTTTCTTAAAGATAGACGTTTTGGAATTTGTAATTAGCATCATATTTCTGACTAACTGACATCATGAAAATTCAAAAGTGCCTGTAACAGATTATTTTAATACCTCTTTACTTTGACTAATATTTTCACACGTTACTGGCAATTTTATTCTAAAAATATTTGTCAGATGCCAAAAAATATTTCTCAATTTTTATTTTAATAACTAAATGGTTTTTATTTACAATTTTTAAAGAAAAATCTCTCGACCTTTTAATTTTTTGTAATACATAAAAAAGCAAAATGCACAGATTTATAATTATTATGAATTCTGTTTATATATTCTGTAATGGAACTTAAGATTTTAATTTTATGGGTTTTTGGCTCCTTCCAATTCCAATTCTTCGAATGAAAAAATTTGCAAATTGACTCCTAGTGGATTAGTGATGTAGAATTGGTGTAGTTTTGTATCTCAAGTGCAACTGGACAATATGTGGAATTATTGAAACAGGCGGCGATCTCGGTAAGATGTAGCTGAAAATTGTATTGTAATGTTGACTACCTTAGCAAAGTTAGCCGAGAAGGTTGACTTGATAGGTACATTTGCTGCCAAATACTACATAAAATTAGAATGTGGAAATCCATATCCTAAAGTAAAAAAAAAAAATAACAATTCATACGAAGACGTGGCTTATAGGACTTAGAATCGCAGCCAAAAACACTAACAAAAAAAAAAAACATTATAGTTAATTAAAATAAGTCGAAGTTTCGAAAATAGTTGTAAATCGTGTTTTTGTAAATAATTATGCATTAATATGTTGTTTTCTTAAGGTAAGTATTTTTTTTTAAGTTCCATTTTTTTTAATAAAAACAGTTTGATCTGTGCCTATGTACTTAAATTGATTTGAGGAGAAATAGTTATTACAAATGAACCTCTAGTTGTTCTCTTTTATAATAAACTGAAACTTTTATAAAACTCGGTAAGTACCTGAGTAATTTACATAATTTTAAGGGGCAAAAAATAGTTTTTATTAAAACTATAAATTCTTTAAAATGTTGTTGGTAGTGCATCAAAACGTCATATATTTGGAGTTAATAGTTGATCCGAAGTTTATTTACTTAGTTCGGGATAATAGGGGTGACAAGTAATGGACCGTACGCTTTGCTCACATCTGTCGTTTATAGTGACGTCATTATCATCCTCATATTGATATTATGGAGTTTATGAACGTGTTCAAGTTTATAGCGATTTAATAGAGTTCAAAAGATCAGTACATGACTTCGTGATCAGAAGATATGATTCCAGCTTTGCAGGTGAAGATAAGTTACAGAAATATCTAAACTTGTGTTTTGAATATTAGTTATCAAAGAACGATAAAACCTTAACTATGTTCTGTCAATCGGGTGTAAACAATATTGTATTAATAGCTTTTTTCTAGGGTCGATTTTGAATTCAAATTTAGCTTTTGACTGAAGAATAAAATATGCAGGGTTACAGCTTTTTTTACAAAATATTTATTACTCAGATAACGGATCAATTGTCTATAGAAATATCAGTCCTTATTAATCCTGTTAAATTGAAGCTTTAATTTACTATGATCGTTTATAAAACTTTCGAATAACTGTAATCTGAAAAATAGAAAAAGATGTTTTACGTTTTTGATAAAACTATCAAATCTCATTTTTAATTCATCGACCATAAAAAAATCGACCCCAAGTATTAAATGCTTGTCCGTGTTAACCACAAAAAGAAAACAAATCACTCACATAAACACAATAACAATGCCTGTTTAAGTGTTAACACTAATTAATTTAAAGTCAGTCTTTAGGCGAATCAGTTAAATCCAATCCAATCAAATAAGATGAGTTGCGTCAGCACACCTGTCATTCACTAAACGCTGTCGAATAGCGCCGACAGACGGCCTGAATAAACGATGCATTCATCTCTTTATTATGATGTGTTAATCCTGGATTATCATCAAATGTTAACACATGTTACCAGTTAGTAAAAAAAATATAACCAATACAAAACGTCGTAGGAAATTAACCCCAACATTCCAAATTGAACTGTATCATGTTAATGATAGAGTTGTTTTTCGTGGTGCCGGTTTTCAGTTGATAGATTTCAATGGCTTATTGAGGGTAGCTAATATTATTCCGGGGCGTTCGGTGTTGCCTTTTCATCCGCTAAGTATAAACAGTGGGGTGTGTTCGCGATGTTTGGTCGCGCTCGACCGCGTCGGCTGCCGATTGATTTATTTTGTATTAGCTTTACTTTACACAGACCCGCTCTGTTTTCAGTGAAATTGGTATCTAATTATTTTTAGCTCACGATGTTTAGATTAGCTTTATGATTTTAAAGTTTATAAGTAGAATTATGGACTTTTCTAACACAGATTATGATTAAGATAAACTTGACTAAGATAGCTGTTGAATATTCGACGTATCTTACCTTCGACTTCTGAATTAAGAACTTCAACTTAAGTGTTTGTCGACCTCTAATTTGGCTAAATAAAAATTTGGCATTAAAGTACATGATAATTGTTATACTCAATTCAGAAAATATGTAAGTACAGAAAACTTAATTACCAATAATAATTTAAGTATCCTAGTGGTTCAGGTTCTTAAATTTTCGTAGCCTCGTAGCGCAGTAGCTACGAGCCTACGAACGAAAAATACAGCACACGTAAAATGTATACTAAACTTATTCGTTCCAACATTTTTATTTATAGCTTGTAAAATTTAATTTATTACTTGTATTTACTTAAGTTCACAAACATACCTTCCATCGGATCAAGTAAGTTCCGTGCTACATATCACCTGGAAATGTAACTATCGGTTATGATCAAAGCCGGGTGAACTCAGGCCGGGCCGGTCCCGCTCGTGTCAATATTTGCGCGGCCTGGCCCGGCTAATGAATACAATTAGATCATTCCGCGCGGCCTCACGTTTTTCATACGCCCGGAGGGCCGCCGGGCTGCCGGGCCGCCCTCTGACAACGTGTCAAATAAAGACGGCCGTGTCGACTCCAACCTTTGCACATAACGCTAGTTGAATGCGCAAACACCGACACATGGCGAGCGAGCCTTTATTTATTACTCATAGCTTTAACTTGCCAATTAGTGACGCTTCTAGCTAGTTCTATTCCCAGTTTTATAGCGTTTCAGTAAATAACTCTTGTACGTTATTTATTTGTATAGGAGTTTAGGATCCTGTATAAGATCAAAGTATTTTGAAATGCTTTTTGCTATCATTTTCCTCATAGATAGACCACAAGCAGAATAACAAAGTAACGTATTTTTGTATCTAGAGGGATATATAAACCGGTTGTCTCGTTTTTTCGACACATAGATGTCATTATATTGATAAACGCATTTGTATATCAGTTGGCCCATGTTCTTCTTACTACTTAATCGTTTTAGTTTCCACTACGTTTACTGCGCATATATTTTTTACATTGAAATACCAAATAATGGGCTGAACAGATGACTCTCGGCTCCCCCTAGCTAACTTGATGAGAAATGATGTAGGTACGAAGTGTAATGGAATACAAGCGTTTGATTATGATGTTGTGTTGCAAGTGAAGTTATGCAAGTCATAGGTTAATTAGTAAATCAAAGTGAAGTTGTAGGCGGCGCCGGGCGTAGGCGTTGTATGTGCAGCCTCTGAATACATTAGTCTGTGTTGTGTTTGCTCGCCACGACCGAGCCACATGGCGACGCGCCGCTCTGTTTATTTTAATACTCAACCATTGTTGCTTGCCACTGTTTGCCGAGGGAACTGTATTAAACTACCCCTTACGGATTTGAATGAGGCGAGCTGGTATATGCCAGAATTAACTTAAAGCTTGTCAACAAGTTTTGCGAAGTTTTTTTACATCAAAACGCGAGGTAATTTTTTTTTAATTTCTTTTTCTTTAATCTACATCAAGAAAACTTATAACATATGTCTTTTGTTTGTCTTGTCTTAATACACGATCTCGTTCTTAAAATAAATTTTGTTTATAATATAAAGTAAGTTCTATAATAATACCCTTGCTGTAAAATCAGATTAAACAAAACGGTTTTAAACCGGTGTAAGTAGTTAAATTGAGAGTTTTACCGATAAATATGAGTTTTTTCATGTTTATCGGTAAAACTATCAATTTCTCATCTTCATTTTAACTTACCTACCTGTTTGGGAAAGCAGAACTTTTGCAAACTTATTTGCGTAAAAAGGAACTACTCGTAGGAGGTTAGTGCCTTCTTTAAGCTCTTTTCTAGAAAAGTGAGTCATTTTAAAAACTTCGTAATTAACATAATATAGTTTAGTATCATTATATAGGATCACCTCGGTTCTAAACGCCGTTTGTTTCTGTAACTGACGTAAAACTGGTAATTCCATTTTAATTATCCAACGTGTTAAAATACTGTATAGTTATTGCCAAAAGCTAAACCGGACTTGTTGCTACATTATGCCTCAAGGCTTCCAGGATTTAGTTTGCTGATTTATTTTAATGTTTTCTGGAAAATTATGATGCGTGAAATTAAAGGGTAATAAAGCTAATTGCTTTGGCATCACTCAAGACAGTAAGTGTCTAGTTTATCAATCGGATCAATGTTTTGGTTGACGACACGTGACATATTCGTTGACAGTCGCCGACTTTAATTTTATTAACCCTTAATAAATTAATTTAGATTTAACATCACGTTATTAAATATCAGGTACCTATCTATTAAAAGATTCTGCTGTACTTACACGTAGACAAATGATATCAAAAATTTTGACTTTATATTCGTATGACGATAAACCAATCATTAATTCGAAATTGACTACGTCTGGGCAGACTGTCCCATCTGCGTAGTCGGTTTGCTACGAACCCCGTCCATTCACGTTAATGAATATTGTATTGATTTCACGATAATTACAGTTCAATTTTACGGCTACGTATCTTATGGGCAGTGCATCTGCAGCGCGTAAGCACTTGTATTTAATCACATTTGCCGGTTGCACCTCGCGCCGCCCGCGCCCTCGCCGTCCATTTCGGTTCATTTGCAAAGTGCATTTCGATGCTATGCTCGATTGTCCCAACAACCCTGCACTTAATTGCCCGTCCGATATTTATTATTGCCGTTTGTTTGTACATTTATGTGCCACTATACATCGAAAGCCATTCGATTTACGACTACAAAGTTCCACTCGTTAATTCGTTCAGAGGGATCACCTTCACAAAATGATTTTATGGCCCATATCGGTAGGAAAATTCAGCAAAGTATTTACATTAGGGGCACGCATCACATTCAATAAACATCGCAACGAATTCCTACAAACACATCGGCGGACGTTTATTTGCCTCGGGCATACGCTCGGCTTCACTTCGACTTCGCATTCCGCTCGCCGTCGTATCGGTACTCATTTGTATTGGTGGTGGCTTTTGTATTATTTGTTTGTTTGCGGATGCCGCATACGTTGTGGTAGCTTTGATTTTTTCCAATTCGGAAATAATGCGGAAGGCGTGGTGCTGGGGGCGATCGGCTCACCGTGACTCTGCGCGGCTCCAATCAGCCGCGCGTGTGTTCGTTAGTCGGCGCCGGCGAGCTTGCCGCTTGGTTAGGCCGGGCACGTATCTACGTGGGACCTTTCCACTCGGCAGCACTGATTTTCTCTTAGATCCAACGAAATGATGAACTTCAGCAATCTTCGACTTCATTTGTTGAACAAATCTACCGCGAAATACTACACGTACACTTTGATTTGGCTCTGCTTAGATTTGATTGTATTTTCAATATTAGATTGCTAGAAATGTTACATTTACAATACATTGGAAAAGTTTGGATTGTATTGAGAAGAGCAGCCTTACAATGCCGAGAGACGAATTACTCAGCCTAAATAATGGTTATGGTTGAATAAAACGATATGATCTTATGCGGAAATTGTGAAATGACATGCTAGATACTATATAGCTATTATTTTAAATAGAAGGTAGGTTCATAGTACATAGTTTTTTTTTAAGGTGGGAATTCGTCTAATCGCTCTAAGGCGGAGCGAGAGGGTGTGTCAGACTTTTACTTACTAAAATCCACTCCTATGTTCCTTCGTTACCTTTCATTCCAGGGCGCCTGGGTCTTCCTTTCAGAAGCGAAGCCATGGCCCCAGAATGTTTCGACCCTGGGCTGGGCCGGGCCACTAAGGTTTTACTGACATTTCCTTGAGGCGCGCATCGGACTTGAATTTTCAATTGAAGTTAATGTTTTTTTTATGGTAGGTAAAATTGGTAAAATTGGGCGGAGCGAGAAATAGTGTCAGAGTCTCACTGACTAAAAACATACCCTGTTCCTTCGTTGTCTATCGTGCCGGGGCCGGGCCTTCCTTTCAGAAGCTGACCCATGACCCAAGCAGGCTTCGACCATGCCTGCCTGCAACTAGCAGGCTGGGCCTCTACGGTTTGCTGAAAGCTCCTTGAGGCGCGCGGGAACAGGACGCGCCGTCGACGACTTGGGCTTGGTCCGGTCGGTTACCAGAAGATCGGACAGCGTGCTACTCATTGCACGCCGTCCGCAAACCCGCGCCACGGTGGCCGGAAATCGGGATCGGAATCTGCCTGATGCGGTCGGCCTCCTCCTTTGCTAGCATTACTGCATCGCAGAAGGAGGCGACCGCCTGCCATCCCTCCTCACTCCGGACCATGGCCTGAACCAAGGCCCGGCGAGAGAGATCGCTGCCGACGACCGGAGGACACGGTGACGCTCTACCCAGGCGGGGCACACCTCTACAGTGTGCTCCACCGTGTCCTCCGGGTGTTCCGCGCAGTGGCGACACCCGGGATTGAAATTAATGTTAAGATTTACATGTTTTAAGTCAGATTCATCTGAATTCCTTACTACAATACTGTACGTTGTTTTTACGAGTTTTATTAATAAACACCTGAAAAAAGAAAACCTGTGATGTGTTTGACACTTGTTTAGACTGAAGGCTAATTTCATCAATGAAATTGAACGCGATCAACGCATACAAACAGCTATTTAAAGGAGAGGGTTCAGTAGTGTAATAGAATAGAATGTTGGTAAAATCCCTTTTAACCATGATAATTATTTTTGTGAATTCGAGTTTCATTTGTGTTTTAAGTGTTTTCTTTGCCAGATTTATTAATTAGAAACCTACAATTAAGGAACTGGAAGCAGTATATTGTTTACTTGAAGCTTTTTCTATTATCATTTCTCCTTATAGTATGCCTTTTAAAATGCAAAATAGTAGATAAGGAAGCAAGTTAGAAAAAAATTACGAAAGTGATATAGGTCTTTATCTTGTTTGTACAACGTTAAAAATTGAATACTTGATAGTGACAAACTCAACACACAGTATTCATAGTACAGGTTTTATTACGTTAACATATTTTGAACCATAATACGAGTAACGTCCCTTCGTCAACGCTGAGCGTCGAGGTCTTTTGTATGAGTAATCAATACGACTACAAAGTCTAACAATGACCTGAATTCCGGTACAACGACTGTTCAACAAAATATATTTTGAGCTGAATACTTTGTTATGATTCCGGCTAGACTGGAAAATGGGCTAGTTGAAAAAAGGCTAGGGAGGTGATGAATGTTGAAAATAATTAACTCTTATATTAGTCACTGGATTATAATATGTTAACTTTAGAGATCGTAGTGAACCTTGTCGAGTATAGTGTTGGCGCAAACATCTTGTAAATCACGATGATGAGTACGAAAGGTAAGTCACGTGCATCCGTGAGTGGGCCGCATTATTGCATTAGCGTTGTATAATGAGATCGAGCGGCATCAATATGTCATAACTGACGTGACGCGGCCGTCAGTGCGCGATGACATGCATGCGGATGCGGCGGCCGCTCTCCAGCCACCACCTGTGCTCGCACTGACATACGACTAACTGCCTACATGAGACAAAAGTAGCATCAATATATCTTGTGTTTCAATGTCAATGGTACACGTTCAGCGTTTAGTCACGCCACATGTGTATCTCTACATAATTCCTTACACATGTGAAAACTAACAGACCATCAGGGCCGGCCTATTCATATTTAAATTGAAATCGTTTATTGTGGGTCGTAGGTTAATAAGATGTTGTGTTAGTTACATATAGACCTCGGGTGCTTGTATTAGGGGTGGGCAATTGGAGGCATTGAAATTGGAAAATTATAATTTTATTACGAGTATATTACAACTTCTAACTTGTAATTACTCGCGATTAACATACACTTACTTCTTTTGTTGTAAGTATAGTACAATATTTTGTTCGAAATTAAATAGCAGACGTCTTCAATCGACAGACAAATAATAGTGTATGAAACGTAATGTAGTGTATGAATAGAAACAAAAACCTTAAAAAATGTGATTTGGGTTAAGAAAAATGCTGATAGAGGCAAAGAAATTTCAAAAGCAAAATTTTTTGCAACTCTCGCGTAAGAATCGAAGCCAGTCGCAGAAGATAAATGCATTTTATTTTTTCATCAAATGACTTCTCTCGTTCTAGGGTTGAGCGAGAGGGCCTGTCAAACTTTTACTGACTAAAACCTTTATGTCATTCATTTACCTTTTGCGTTTTAAGGCCTCTACGACTCTTTTGAACGTTCCCGTAGCCCTAGTAGGCATCGGCCCTCCTCGGCCCCTTTGGATTTGTTGACATTTTTTTAAGGCGCGCATGGAACGGACTAGACGATAAGCTAATTAGAGCACTGAAGCATGATTTCGGCCATTACCTAAACTGGCATTACTGCTTTGCACAAGGAGGCGATCGTTTCTCATTTCCCCTCGCTCCGGACTATAGCCTGAACCAGAGCCGTACGTGAGAGGCGACCGCCACCGATCACCTCCATGAAGACACGGTGGTACTTAGCCCAAGTAGGATTGACTTCTTATGCTCCACCGTGTTCTCCGAGCGATCTACACAAGTCCTGAGCATTTCATCCGCTTAAATCCGAAGCAGGAACCTGCTGAATTCATGTGTGTTAGGGCTTTCAAACACCGGATTTTTTTCAATACCGGTATTAATGCCGGTATTAGTATGAACACCGGTATTAATAACGTGATCACGGTATTGAACACAAGTTCTATTACGACATTACTAAAACCAGTAAAATACGTGTTTTTTATTTGAAATCCATTATTACAGTTACTTTCTGAAAATAACCGTTATCCAAAAAAAGAGGAGGTTTTCAAGTCGCCTAATGGTTTTTTTTTTTATCTTTATTGCTCCGAATAATATTCAGTGATATCTTAATCAAATATTATCCGATATTGATGTTTTTTTTTGTTTGGAATAGTTTTAGACCTAAACTGTGTCATTTAAATTTGGTGAATGTAACGAAGAACTTCGGAGATAAACCATGAAATTCTTCAATAAATATAAATCTTCAGCAAATGCTAACATCGCATAGTATCTGTTTACTGTTAATACAATTCATAACATACGAGTAACATCACGCCAGTACGCTCTGAAGAGGTACCGAAGATGTGTAAAGTTCACTTTAGTCTATCCTCAATTCACTAATTATGATCAAATTTCATTTCACGCTTATTTTTTTTATCGTTCATTTTGATACGCGTTTTGTTCTGGTTTAAGTTCTAACACCGTGATAATCCTTTAGATAATTCAAGTAACTATGGATATTTTTTCAATCTCATAGGTAACTTACCAGTTATGCTAGCCATTTAATTTTAGCTGTGGGGTACCACAACTAAAAAGAGAAAAATTAAAGGCTTTTTACAAAAAATACAAAATTGGACTTAAAAAAAAACGAAAACTAACAATTGTAAAATAATTCACTAGGTGGGATTGCAGTCAAGCACTAGTTTATATCAATTAAAAAAAACAACCTTATCATTGTTATTTTTGTTTGTTTTAGTATAACATTTAGCATTGAATACGGCTTAATTTCGGAAATGGGCTTAAGAGGCGCAAAGGGTCTTTACGGGTTGGGATTTCTCCCGCTCTAGGATGGAGCAAGAGGGCGTGTCAGACATTTACTCACTGAAACCCACCTATGTTTCTTCCATTGTGTTTTAGGACCATAGGTTTCCTATTTGGAAATTTCGTGTTGCCCTAAGGCATCGGCCCTAATGGGCCCCTACGGTTTTGCTGATATCTCTTTGAGGCATGCGTGGAACCCTATATACTCTCGAAGACTTGGGCTTGGTCCTTACCGCACGAGAGAACGGTGCGCTCGTCGCAAGCCCATATCTTCGGTAGCCGGTAATTGCTCTACTACTCCCGACGCCAAGGGTATCACTTGTGGCGGCAGCTGGGATATGAAGATTTCGGTTCTCTTACGCTTGCGGCCATCTCCTTCGCTAGCACTACTTCACAGAAGGAGGCGACCGTACCTCATTCCCCCACGCTTTGGATCATGGTCTAAACTAGGGCCCGGCGCGCGAAATCACCGCTGCCGGTCGCTTTCACGAAGATACGGTTGTGCTACACCCAAACGGGGCGCACCTACACCGTATGCTTCACCATTTTCTCCAGGTGATACCAACAATAACACCTGGGCGTTTCTTTTGCCTGAATCCGAAACATGAACCTCCCAAACTCGCTAGACCCGATGAGGACTTGTGTGTTATGTTAAAAGGAAGGATGCTATGGATGCTTATCGCCGCGATTGTGGTGTGTTCGGCGCGAAAAGGTGAGCCGAACATAAAAATAGGTATTTGCACTTGCAAAAATAAGTGTGAGAGTAACATCACATCGTAAATATTTCAGTAAAATACACTAATGTTTATAATACCGGTATAATCACGTTAATGACGAGCCAATACCGTGATTAAAAAAAGACCAATATATATCCGGGATCGCGGTATTACGGGATCCCGGAATACCGGTATTGAAAGCCTTATGTGTGATGATCCCATACGAAAGACAAGTTGAATTTTATTTTTATATTGCAGTGCTGAACCGGAAGAAAGTCAATTGATTAAAGATTCACTCATATATATTTTTCAATACACTTACTCGAAAACTGCCTCTTATCGCACTACGATTAGATTCGACATGGCATGTATATCAACCGCGCTTTTTTTTTAATTTATCACACCAAGGGCTTTTTTCATTTCTATTTTGTCACGGTCAATGGTGTTTGTTTTTTTTTAAGCAAAGAAGCGGATATTTTTAAGGTCATTCTTAATTCTGAATTCTTTATTGTACACAAAAATATAACATAGCATATAGAGATACTAACAGTTCATGTACAAAGGCGAGCTTAACTCAGTCATTTCATATTTAATGAAAATTTAAATTATGTTTTTCAACAGAATTTCATAAATAAATATAATTATTTACACAATGTTAGTTGTTACCTATTACTAACAAATTAATATTTATCGGCGTTCTAAATTCAAAGATATTTGAATTTCTATTTTTATTAACATTAAGATGTATAGCGGTTTAATGCTTCTTCTTCAACGCAAAGTTTAAACGCGGGAAAAAAAGTCTATTAAATACTATTATGTATTGTAGCCCTCGGCTCAATAACACACTCGTCTTCGGCTCGTGCGAATTCCGCCTCGGTCGGTATAACATGTATATATACAAACCAAAAATAATAATATATACAAACGGGTACAAAAAGAGCTCATAGGGCATCAAAAAATTCATCGGCATCGATGTTAATGGGACAAGTGCCCAGAACACTGGCAGCATTGTCACAGAAAAATTTAAATTTTTAATTAAAATTACCTCAAGTAATAACTTGATAAGAAATTATTTAGCAAAAAGTAATTACTTCTTTATAAATACGGGTGTCAGCCATGGAGACTCTATGTTGATGCTATGAAATTATGAAGGGAATTAAAGCCATAAGAATACAATGCCACAACAAGTGGTAAACAACATGATCTGTGGAAATCGCTTCGTAGATAGCGCGCCTAATTTAGTAACGGCAACAAGAGCTTCGCTTACTCTTTTTGAGTCTGTGGCCAGTAGTGAGCGCTATCAAGATTGAAGAAAGAATTGATTTAAAGGAAATCGACTCCCTCTCGGCCTATTTTATTTGTAAACTTGAAGGTGCAAATAAACAATTTTTATTATTCCAACGAAGCCTTTCTATTTCTGAAAAACTAAATCTTACTTCTATTAATGATCTTTTTACCTGAATGAGCAGTGCAAAGGAGTGGCAATGTCCGTATCAGCCCATATTTTGTTTGTAGCGCTCTGGAGATCGATGTGGGCCGATTTTTATGATGCATATATGTTAATCGATTTGTCTCAATCCTGTTAGTGTTACTAAGACAAGAGGGTTAATCAAAATATCATATGATAAAAACCAGATGCTATATTGTGAAAAATAAACCAATTGAAGTTCATAAACTAAGCCAAATGTGGTATTATAAAACCGATATTCTAAAATCTATTTACTTATTACGACTAAGCGTTTCGCCTCGTCGTTTATACCGCATACATCGAAGTACTGGAACAGTTTGCCTACTGCGGTCTTTCCGTCCGTTTATAATTTGGGTTTTTTCAAGGCCTATTCACTCTAGCCAGAGTG
Source organism: Leucania comma (assembly GCA_958295575.1). Taxonomy (NCBI): domain Eukaryota; kingdom Metazoa; phylum Arthropoda; class Insecta; order Lepidoptera; family Noctuidae; genus Leucania; species Leucania comma. The sequence goes on along the minus strand of OY282467.1, from coordinate 14,076,579 downwards.
AATAGCTCTTAATAAACTAGTGCGCTTCACCATCAACGATTGCATCACTTCTTACCCAGTCAAGCACTAGTTTAAGTATATAAAATAAAAATAAAAACATCTGTATTTTCAAATCAGTTTTCCTTTTGAATGTCCATTGTTTTCTTGGTCCTTCTAACTTTTTATTTGTAGTGTGGGTGGTCATGTGGGTATCAAAATAAAGGGCTTGATCATTTCAAAAACATATGAATATCACAAAAATGAAGGCATATTAAAAAAAAAAAACAACAAATCATATCTGTATGAAAAAAGTTCCACACAAGTCACTTTTTAAGCAGTCTGATTCAATTAGTGTCATCAAAGCTGTGATTAAACTAAAACAAATGCCATCATTTGCATCTTCGTGAAAGGTGACATTGGAACTTTTTAGTGTTTTTTTTAAACGTTACTCTTTTATAATTATGGAAACTTTCCCACATATTTATAGTGTACTAGTACACTTTTTCCCACAAATTTATAGTGTACTAGTACACTAGTTCTCCTTAATGTAATAATTATGTAATTATTCTAATTTAAAGTTAACATTACAATTTTTTCTCACGAATTCTTTTATAAATATGCCATTTCAGTTATTCGCCTAGGGTGCTAGAAACGCTCAGGCCCTGTACACCATGTAGGTACCCGAATATTTATAGAGTAGCTGACCATCTTTGGGAATCTTCCCACAAGTGTTCATGTGAAACAGTAATAAAGCATTCGAAACGTTTCTAGAAGACAAGCAAGCAGGTCATTAACGTATGTCATGATCACTGCCAAGGAGAATTTACGTAGAAGTATGTAGGCGGCGATAATTATTATTAATATTCGTTTGTGTTCATCATAATAAACCAATTAACAAGTACCAAGTTTATGTCGGCTTGTGATGTCGTTGAGGTCGGCTAATCTTTGTAGTCACTGTAAATCAGTTAAATTACTCGACTACGTGCCCATAACGCGGACCAAAGGAAAATAGGAATGAACTTGTAAACTGCTTCTACAAATAGTTTACTGTAATGTAGATAGTAAAATAGCTCATTAAGGGGCACTCACACATTAACAGATAATTAAGTATTCTACGTGGATCTCGGTGATGACAGCGAAATTAAGAAATATGTATAAAGGTGGATAAACATCATCAGTGAACTGCGATGTTCAAACAATGGTGCGTGTGATTGTGCAGGTCACAGAGTAGGGAGGCCGCGTGTGTCGACCGAGCATTTTTTACTCTGCGCTCAATCAGCGCCAGTGGCAGTTGCAATTATCTTTCGCACCAAATCGAATTATGATCAATTCGGATTTGCGCGCATCCGAACGAATATAAAACGGTTTGCATTAAAATTTGGCGCTCGATGCATGGGGATGCGTTCCCATTAGTCCGGTCGAGCGCTAACTTTGTTTGCTCATTCGAGCCCACGTCCGCTGCTGCCGTTTTCATTATATTTTTTATCGTACGTATTCGGTTTTGTTTACGATGCTTTTTGTTTCATTCGTGTTCGGATTTTAATTTTGGGTATACGTGTTACTGTTATTTAAAAGCAGTGGCTACTTTTATGAATATGTAAAGCACTTGAATATCTCCAGTTTTAGGCTTTACCGAAATTATGTTAGCATGGCTTAGCTGGGTATTTAAGCTCTCGAAGAGAATCCGCTCTAAGAAAGACAGATTTGATGGTGTTTGATACTGATCACAGTCTGTGCCTGTTTCCGATACATGACAGGCACTCAGAATGACTGTAGCCATCACTAAAGACCAACGCCTGAAAAGGTATAAATCTTTTCCCTTTTCTGTCGTAGTCCCGAGAGAGAGAACTTAAACCTAAATAATAGTATGATGCATAGACTTGAATTACATAAATTGTTGTGAATAGTGCTCCTTGACAGGCTATTGTTTTAATAGGCCTGGCATTCAAAACATCATAAGTCGCAGTAGAAACTGATTTTTTTTTGCGATGTTGATAGTATACAACCGTGTAAAACCGTGTTTTACAGGTTTAAAAGACTTTTTTTTTAACTACGTAGTTCTCCAAAACATTTTCGGCACGTTTTTAGGTTCTAGTTTAAAACTTATAAAGGTGCCAACAGATAACTTTAATCACTACCTACTTATAGTACAATTCAAAGTAGACCACATTTTGGCAATAGGCCCCTAATAAACTACTGCGCTTTACCATTGACGATTGAATCACTGCTTACCATTAGTTGGGATCGCAGTCAAAATCTAGTTTATATCATTAAAAAAAGGTTTTAACAACATGCCAAAAAACCAGCAAATTATACCAACTGCAGGTATAATTTTTGTGACCTGTACTGTACTGTGACCGGCCTAGAAGCTACACAGATAAAGATACATACTTGTACAGTACGGCCGACGGATCTTGGCGCGTCTGAAGTTAGACTCTGCGAACTTTTGCGCTCAAAATAAGCGCGCCAAATAAATGATTTATAAAAATAAATACCAATGACAGTTTTTAACAGCAATAACAACTGCTATAGGCATTTATATTTTCAAACCATTTATTTTTTTTACGAATGCACAAGCGCTAAAGTCCGCAGAGCCTAACTTCAGACCTTTTTACTTTTGGGACTGAGCAAAAAATACACTTGGTACTCATTTTAATATGACCTATATAATTCGTTCGGTTTGAGAGATGAGTCGCTTCTCAGCTCTTCCACCTATTGCGAGATGCTGAAAGCCCTTTTCATATTTCCAGGTATGGTTCCAAAACCGGCGTGCGAAGTTCCGCAAGCAAGAGCGCCTAGCCCAGCAGAAGGCGGGCGAGGCGCCGGTGAAGGCGGAGGGCAAGCGCGACAAGCCGAGCTCGCCCGCCGCGTCGCCGCACCCGCCGCCCGCGGCCGCGCCGCAGCCCGCGCACCACGCGCTGCCACACTTGTCGCCACCAGACCTCAAGCCTATCACCTCGTCAGGTAGATATCGTAAGTTGTTTGTCACGTTAGGTTCATGCTTTTACAAGGCCCCATAACTCTGCCCAGTAAACTGTCTGCCTACTTGTTGGGTAATGAAACTTAACTAGTTAGATCACACTTCAAAACCAGCAGTTAAATTGATATTTTTTGGGTTTCAAGGGTTGATCCCGTAGTAAAAGTTATTATAGGAATCATAAGTACATTCACCCCTTGACAAATTGGTATAAATTAAAGACGTCCTGTATAGTTTCAGGGTGTTTTGAAAACTGATATAACAACTATTGCATAATCGTGACGGTTTCATCAGTTCGCCAGAGTTTACGGATAAGTTCCGTACCCTCAACATCTTATTGTGAATTTGTGATTGTAATGTAATTTGTGACCTAAGCGTAAGCTAATATAATAAGGAGTTTATAACAGAAGCGTGATGAAAACATAATCGAAGAATAAACTTCTTTGTTAAACGGTGATTTTTTAAAGTCGCATACCAGTGGTAGTGACGCGAATACAGTGTTTACCTTATTCCCAAGATGAGACGTCATCGCCAGATTTAGCGGGTTACAACATTAAGTCACATTTGATCAACTATTTGTGTAGGGGTATTGCGACGGAAATAGTACTTTAACGATAGACTTTTGTTTGTGATGTTACATCTGCACGCACCGTTACGTCGCCGTCGTGATTCGGGATGAAGTTAACGAGTACATTTTAATTAGTAGGTAATCGTTGAAATTGCTGATTGCTTTCTCCAAAATTTGGAACTTTTTTTGTTTTTTCATTTTTCATAAATAAGCTGCGGAAAGCTTTCGTAAAAATCACGAAAATATTAAAGTTCTGTGATAGAAGAATAGTCAGAAAAGCTGGTTAACTGACAGTCAACTTACTTGGGCGTGGGCTTGGTAATAGCTATTTTTTGCTACAAATTGGGGGTGTTTTACATCAAGAGTGAATAGGTTATTTCTAAGCAAGCGTGCTCCATCGTCGACCACATCATTGCCATCAGGTGAGGTAGTGGTCAAACGCGAGCCTGTCTATAATAAAAAATAAACAATACAGTATAGGCACCCTTTGGATAGATATAAAACAAAATAAACCAATCTTTTACATCATCATCATCATCTCTCTAGCTTTTTCTCAGCTATTTTGGGGTCGGCTGAATACCTGTGTTTTACATGAAACGGCTGCCTACAAGACCTTCACAACCCAGTTACTGAGCAACAGAGATACTCCTTGGATGTTAATGTCTTAGATAAACTTAGAAAAGTACGTATGAATTGCAAAATTCATACTAGTACGGTGATGTTCAGGTAAATTAATTGTAACTATTCAAGAGTCTGCACTGAGCGCTACAGAAACATATGTATTATAAATAATTACGTCTTTCTTCCTTTATTAGACGGCAGTATTTTTTATTAAAGGGTTTAAAGTGGATGCTTTCAATTATTGCTTGAAGCTAATAATAAGAATAAAAAGTACTAAATAAAACTTTAGGGATCAAATTACTTACAAACTTTACGCGTAGGATGACGAATTTACTCAAATATAACGAGTTTTTCAAATTGCAACATCCATTAAATTAAATAAATTTTATCATTAATACGTCCGCCTGACTTTTAGTATCCGACAAGTAAAAAATATCCATGCTAATTTAATTCTATCAATTGCGAGAATATTTCGCTGGTTTGATGTTTTGTCTAGAAAGTGACTCAATATTATGTATTTTAGTTTAATTTTTTGGCAACTGTGTGACGTGGATAATGAAAAATTACTCTTTCTTTTGTAAAAATTAAATAAACTTATTTTTGTAGGATAAAGACACGTCAACTTCAACTACTAATTGATGGCAGGTTAAAATTAATGTGAATATTCTTAAAAGCGGGGAAGTTACACGGAAATGAACGACAAATAATAATTTAAACGTCTGCACACTTGCTTCAGTTTAAATATATTAATTAGCAACAGCTTCCACAGTGTAGCAACGATTTAGTATGAAGAAAATATTTATTCACTTTTAGTTATTATACTTCTCATTTTAACACATGGTGTGTCTGACTAACAATCAAGAGTCCAAACTAAAAGTTTGTCTATGTACTATGGAGCATTTAGAATACGTGGTATTAAACTAACGAATTGCTTTCGAAACACTATATTGCGCTCCAAAACACAGATTGTGGTCGTGGCTTACACGGCTGCACAGTTTAAGTGGGACTGGGCTGGACATGTCTGCCGTATAACGATCAAACGGGGGCCCAACCCCTCAAACACAAAATTGGTGCCCTGAAATTGCAAGGCGGGTTCGTGGCAGACCGCGAAGGAGATGATGAGATGACTTGGATGTCTTTCTTCAAAGACGGAAATAATGAAAGGCTTGGAGGGAGGCCTTTGCCTACAGTGGGACAGTACGGGCTAGATATAATAATAATAATAATTACACCGCTCTGTAAACCATTATTTTGAGATAAGTGCATGTCTGTTACATACCGTATCTTTTACGTTCCAATCGGATATTTTCGTTCCAATCGTGATGTCACGAAATATTTTTGGGCAACATATCTTACCAATGTTACATTGATCGCTGAAATTATAGCCGCGTGAGTCATCGCGGTCGACCAATCAGAGAGCCGGACGCACTATTTCAGCTCACATGTTTACGTGGGCGAACACAACAAGGCTGCTTTCGACAAAATATATACAGCTCTTCGAATTAGTGGATCTTAAATATAGAATCGTGATTCTATTGTACGGCATATTAATACAATGCTGCATGGTTTAGGAATGAGTATCTCTAAAAGAATCAGAAAGATTAAAATAAAATTGTTATTGAAAAATGTTCATAGCGAGAAAGCTTTCACTTCGGAACTTCGGCAGCCAGCCTACACAGATTTTTAGTAGTTAAAGAAAAATCAACCATAGCTATTATATTTATAGATAGATAGTAGTTTTACCTATCGAATAAATTAAATAAACGATGCCTCCCTAGGTAGGTACATAAGACTAGTTTCTAGATACGAAATTATTCTAAAGAGTTACTGTGGTTAGTTCTTGATTGCGATCCCACCTGATGGTAAGCGGTGATGCAATCGTTGATGGTGAGGTGCACTAGTTTATTAAGACCCTATTCACACTAGCCTTGAAGCCACCTAAATTATAATCGGACGGCAAGACCGCAGGAGGCAAACTGTTCCAGTCCTTCGATGTACGCGGTAAAACGACGAGGTTTCGAAGTTTCAACAACGTAAGGTTGGATATTCGCCGAACGTCGGGTTGTGCGATGGTAAAATGGTACTCAAAGGCAACTGGAGGAACTAGGAAAGGTTTTAGTCAGCAAAAGCTTGACACTCCCTCTCGCTCTATCCAGAACAGGAGAAGTTATATGACGATTTCCCACACAAAGAAAAAAGATGGTAGGCAATCTACCAGATGACTCGTCAAGAAATATTGAAAGAGCGCCTTAAAATTGAGTACCGTTGATTTATGAGAAAGCTTACCAACAACTTCATGAAACTTTCGTTTGTTTGCTGCGCAGATAGCCCCAATACAAGACGAAATTTCCATGAACTTGGTATCGGTTTATATAAACAAGTCTGTGCCGTTTCAGCCAGAAATAGAACTAAATATAACATTGAGAGTTAAATCTTGCAAGATTTATGAAATCACTTCGGGACATTTTTTTTTTGTGTCCTCAAGATAATCTTAAAAAACAGGTTACTAATTACAACTTCTTACATTCTAAATTCAGATGAAGTTCGCAGCTCTTAACAGATAAAGACTTTATCAGTACCTAGTATTTCAAACTTAAGACACGGAATGATTTCCTAAATACCAATACCTACGTTTTACATAACTAATAAACCATTAAACACCAAGCCGGATTGTTGTAATTAGATAGAATTTAATTAGTTTAAGAAATCCCAGCAGCTTATGTCAGTTTACCAGTAGGTACAAACAACAGCATTTAAATACATGTACTAGAAAATTGTAGGTGTGTTATAGAAACATCTGGTACGGTTCATCTCGTATAGGCCGAACTAGGCGCCGTGGTTCACCGGGTAATGGCGGACTTGTGGTCGTATTAATCACATTAGCCGCCGCCGCCACCGCACCAGATTTTCACTTCGGCTCATTTGCGCTAATTGTGCGCGCGATTGTCACTCAGGCTTGAATAAACAACGGAGCCGCGCAGCAAGGATTAGGTGATTAGCGCTTAATTGTGTTACCACGATTATTTCATATTCGCCCGTCGAGCTGCAGTCTGATTTCATATTCGAGCAGATTTGTGTGCGCAAGTTTTGCTTGTTTGGATTCAGTTGTGAGAATATCAGCATTGTACTTAATTCATTTGATGTTAGGCTCCCCAACGACATTAATGTTAAATGGCGGTGAAGATATTGCATATTATGTATTGATACTTTGTTTATGAGACAAACGAATCTATTATTGTTATGTTTATTTGTTCTGCAGCAAACAAGTTGTGCGATGAGCTGAACGGCGTGGGGGGCGACGTGGGCCTGCCGCCTGTGAGTGGCAGTGGCGGCGGCAAGTGGACCGGCGGCTGCGGCCTGCTGCGCCAGCCTTCTGGCTTCCCGCTGCTGGGCGTCGCGCCACCCAACTATCTGCTGTCAGACCACCTCGGCACCCTCGCTAAAACGAACAACCATCTTTTCTAATGGGCATCGCAGCGTCGCCTTGAGTCGCCGTCCGTGGCGCGCCGAGTCCCCGGGGAGCGCCGCTGCCCCGCCCGCTCGTCACCGCCCCCCGCTCTGCACCCGCACCACCTGCTTGTTATTAACATTCCAAGTTACCCTGTGCCGAGTAAAAACTTTCTAAAGTGATATCTAAATGACGAGATTACAATAGAGATTTCGATTGCGCGTAAAACATTCGAAGTGCCAATTCGTGTCCATTAAAGTAAGTACTTATTATTGTCGCAATAATAATGTACTGTTTAAATGAATTTTTAGATGTATTTATTGTAATAAAGCCGTTGAACCAGTTGCCCGTCACGTGTACACGGGCGTTTAGTTTTAGATAGTTTATGGTAATGAAGATTTTGTGTGATACGATTGTAAATAACATTCCAATTGTATACGTTTAATAAAGGTATACTTATTCAGTGAAGAATTGAAGTAAAGGAATATTAATTAATTTTAAATGTTGTCCTATAAAATTATGATGTATTTTATTCGTCGATGCCTAAATGAAATATAAAATGTATTAATCCAGTTCAATTGTAAAGTATTTCCGCAAAATGTAACGGAATTGTGTCATTGTATTTATCCTAGTCACCGGAATATTAGTTTTATTTTAAACAAAAGAATTATTTATTGATTAAATGCATAGATTAATAGTTCGGTATATTTAGCCAACATACCGGAGTTGGCGACAAGCGATGTAAATATGTAATAAATAATTTGTAAATATTAGACATAATAGTGGTGTACCGAGTGTATGTAATTATTGATGAATTTGTGGAGGGTGTTTTAATAAAGCAAACAATAAATCTTCTGTTTTTGTTTGTGTTTACCCTGCGTCCTACTGTGTGAATAGACAAAATAGTTAACAGAAGATTAACACTTCGATCCACAACTACCCAACTTGTTCATACAAAAGTAGACTCTAAACATCGGAATTAAGGCCTATAGTGGCGTGGATGTGAGAGGACACCGGTGTCCTCTGAGCTAGGACAGATTAATCTATGGTCGCACAGGACTGGCCATTGTGGCGACGCTTGGGGGAGGCCTATGTCCAACAGTGGACATCTTTTGGCTGAAATGATGATGATGATGAATCTATGGTCAATTAGTGTTTTAGAGAGGTTTAACTATTTATTTATCATTAAGTATAACAATTATTATTTACATACATATACACCTATAATAGTTTCTTTGTGATATAACACCAACTTCCGAAATTAAAGTTAATCTGAACTTTTTAGTATATTTTTATTTTTCTATCATCCAGCGATGACATATGGCTCCGAAACGTAGTAAGAAGACCATAAAAACAGTTACCTATCATAAGTTCGAAAAACGTTTGACCGAATTTCATTTCACCTAAAACTTTTCAACTATTATCGTTTCGTTTTTTTTTATTTCATCGAAGTCACGTCTGCCACTGTATCAGTTGGCCTAATACAATTTGAATTTTTTCGTTACACCAGCGTTTCATTTGGTCGAAAAACTTTTCACCAATGTGACACTTAGCGGAACTATAATTTGTTCGAAGTATTATGTTTCCGAACCTTCATTATACCACCATGGAAGGTTTTCTGTCTCTGCTCCGGCGCTGCGGGGTTTGGGCGGTCCCACGCCAGCTTATCGTCGCAGGTGGTTTCAACGCTCACCACAGCAGCTTCAAATCACCTGCTCCTCAGCTCACTGGCCGCCCTACCCCTGCGCGCCTACGCGGGTTTAAATTACACTCTAGGGGTAGGGCAGACAAGACTGTCGGATTCGCAGCGAGTCATTTCTGTCACTAAATTTTATAGTACAAAATATTGACTTTTATGACACTATTTTAATTTAATATTGAAAATGCTACCAATTATAGTACGCGGCAAATAAGTTCAACCATCCGCCACGGCTACGCGCAGCTCCCTCTCTTATAATCCCTGTTACACAAGTTAAACCATCATGGCGGTCGACTTTGAATGCACAGTAACCGATTTTCAGGTCCCAATCAAAGTGGAGGGTTGCGCGCAACCATAGCAAATGTTTCAAGTTATTAACCGCGTACAATAACCGTCTATATACTTGTGACCAAAATTCTGTAAACTGTTGTTTCGTTGTGATGAAAATATGGCAAATAAAGCATTTGGCAAATTAAAAAAGTTCAAGAGTGGCTTCGGCAAAATGATACATAGGAAACATAATACTTCGATGATATAAAAATATGTCAAATAATGCATATAGCAAAAAAGACGTCGGTCAATAGTTTTCAGTCACATGAAATTCAAACAAAAAAAAATTGGAATAGTGATCGGTTCCCCATAAGAAGACCTCACAAGAAGTCACCCAAAGGAATGGAAATTGCACGCAGAACAAATGGCCGTTGGAGCCGAAAGGTTCTAGAGTGGCGACCGCGTACCGGAAGACAGCGTTGGAAGCCTCCCACATGGTGGCCCGATGACCTGGTTAGGGCCAGTGGAATCCGATGGATGCCAGACGCACAGGACCGGTCGTTGTGGCGACGCTTAGGGGAGGCCTACATAGGCCTCCCCTAAGCGCTCACGGCCTCACTTTTGGAGATCTAAAAGTGGACGTGTTTCGGCTGAACTGATGATGACGATGAATCCAGCTTATCAGTGAAAGGAGAAATTGAAAAAAAAGAGATTTACTTAAAACACTAGAGAAGAAGATGTGTAGAGATTACTTGTCAGACTTGAAAGGGAAATTTTAAGTACTTTACGCTCTCTCCTAATCTGTGGAGAGTCTACCTAACGTAATGAAGACTGCATTCAAGTTTGCAGTTCCCTCGTACATTTTGTAACAAAACCAGGATTGTTTGTAAGCTTTTGTAAGTATTTAAAATTAGGCCACGACACATGCTGTTGCAAGAGAATTGAGCTCACGGAGTCATGGCACATATTCAGAGTGTTTATCATTTCCGTTTTAATTTTCTCGGTTGAGTTACGTTTATGACGAAAAGTTTTTATTTTTATTGTTGCTTACTAACAGTAGGTCCCTATTAGCTACTTCGTTGAAGATTTTCAGGATTGGATGTACTATTTACTTTTACAGAATTTAATTTTCTAGGCAACGATTTCATCACTGCTTACCATCAGGTGGGACTGCAGTCAAGCACTAGTATGTATATCATTAAAAAAAGTCTCAAATCAGTTCTACCATATCTAGATTTTGTTAGGTTTATACATATTTTATTTTATCACCTCCTAGACCACCTTGAGAAATATGGTATTCTGAATTAAATGCATATTTCATAGATGGAGGGAATGTAGTCACTACCTGAAATCTTTGTTATATAAAATACCTACATTTTTTATAAAAAATATCTAATAGGCTCTGAAAAAAGCGTGGCATGTTTTTCTACTGTCACAGACACCGGAGTAATTTATCATTTTGTAAAGTGTAAAATAAAAAAGAAAATCAGTTGGAGCCAACACGCCCTCGGTTTCCATAGCAATAAAGGTCGTTGGAGTACGAGAACGACCTTCAAGACGAAGAGCATTGAGATGAAAATGATCCAGAATACATAAAAAGGACAAATGTTTATTAGTCGCGTCATAAACACGAGTGATGTGCGCCTTGGTCCGGTTATAAGCCAGTACGACCTTGTTCTCGGCGAAGGGCCGTCGCACTCGGCTCACAAATGAAGCTGACATTGTTTTCGTATCTGTAGACAGTTCTAGGTAAAATATTGCTCTACGAATAAGTAAACATGAGAAAAAGCCGCTTCGGATGTCTGCGTAGATTTTGAGTAATTACGAAATGATTTATGCTGGTATTTATAGTTTTATGAACTATTTATGTACACCGCTCACGTGGTCGTTCATGTTGTTTAGGATTCCGCGAGCTGGATGTTAAATTGAAATTATTCCGCGGAATAAACTGAAGAAACTAGTTTACACAGTGTTAACTAGTCAGTAAATTATTTTACAGGCAGTAATGTTTTAAAAGGTTCTGTACCTACTTACGGATACCAGGGTTCCGTAGGTACCTATGGAAATATATATAATACATATACAGTTATGATAAATTAATCATAAAGGAATTTTATTTTTTTCGTCAGTTTAAAATACACCGATAAAATTTTGGTCGTTTTAATCCCATGGAGGATCGATTCGGTACATAAAACACTATCGATTTATAAAAATAAAATTAAATAAAGTACTTTTTTTCTAAAACTCGAATTAATATACGCATACACGAAATTTATTTCTCTATGTAAACGAGTGAATGACCTTGTAGGGAGTTGTCGGTCGTTGTGTACTAACTACCTACAGTTCATTGGCCTCGATCAGCTGACATTTACTTAAAGAACTCAATTTCGTACATTCGTAAATTAATTCGAGTTTAAAAAAAGTACTTTATTTTTCATCGATAGGGTTTCATGTACCGAATCGACCCTCCGCGGGTTTAAAACGTTAAAAATTTAATGGTGTGTATGAGGCCGGTAGTTGTGTATGAATATCGCTGATATTATGATGTTGTTTTACAAGGCAACCGTAGCTATATCTCAGAAGGTAATTTTTTGGTAGATGTTTATAACATCTAAAAATATAGTAATAGAATCGTCGAAATGATGAAGAAGTTGTGAACTCAAATAATATAATAGAAACAAAGAAAAAAAAATAGAATTTATTTGGCAAAAACAAAACGAAGCAAAAATGAAAAAAATAGAATTTATTTGGCAAAAAACAAAACAAGAAGCAAAAATTAGAAGCAATAACAATATCGAACCAAAAAGAAGCTAAGTAGGTAGGTTCTAAACATACTCTTTCACGATGGCCATTTACATTAAAAATAAAAGAAACAATTTGAGATTAAAAATAAAATATTTTCTAATGAAATTTACGAAGTCCGACAGACTGAAAAAAACTAATGTTTTTTTTTTTTATAATGATGTAAAAGAGTAATTTACAGAATCGTATATTAAAACACGAGTAAGTTTATTTTACTGCCAGCTATCCCGCAGCAGCGCAAGCAGTACCTAGTCAAGGTAAGTAAATAGTGAAAGCATCTATAGTTGCAAATTATGTATGCACTGAAGTGGTTGGTGATCTGCCCATTTCAATGACGAAATGTTAATGTGGTTTAAGTGCACTAAAATCAGGTGTAACAAACGTAAATGGTTCCTAATAACCACATGGTTATTAAAACACACACTGTAACGTAGCAATAAAATTACTTGAATTTAAAAATTCAAGAGAAGCCAGAACCCAGTAGCTGTATTTTCTTTCAGCTCCATTGATGATGATCTTTATGATCCAGAGCATGTTAGATGATATTTTTAGTGTGTATAAAGTTTAATATGAGATAAAACAGACGTACAGATACAAAACAAGTTAGTCAATAATATTATTATTATGCGGGTATCTTTAATCGTGGTAGACTAAGGCGAAGATGGCGGCCCAAGCTCGACTCCTAACCAAAAGGATATGCTCTGGAAAAGAACAGAATTGTGTAGAAAAGGGAGGCCTGGACTGAATGAGGACCTATGTACTTATGTATACCTAACTACTGGTCGATAAATTAAGTTTTTGGCGCCAGGTTATCACTTCTGACATACCGCTGTTAAACCCGCGATGATTTGTGTTAGTATGTTTATACGTTAACATGATTGTAATAATGTTGTTGTATAATAAACGATAAAAAAAAACTCAGAAGTGGGACAAATTAATGGAAGGTACAAAACGTCTCAATAATTCTCAAACTACATATAATATATAATAATAATAATAATATAATATTCCACAACTATCACACAACGTCCTCTAGTCCCAAGCTAAGCAGAGCTTGTGTTATGGGTACTAGACAACTGATAAACTTACTTATATATTTCTAAATACATACATAATATAGATAAATTACACCCAGACACAGAACAAACGATCGTGCTCATCACACAAACATTTGTCCTGGGTGGGAATCGAACCCACGACCTCCGGCATAGCAGTCAGGGCCACTAACTACTAGACCAACAGGCCAGTCAATAGTAGTAATAATAGTAGTATATCTCAAATATAGTGCTAATCCATAGCAACAAGCTGGCTTGTTTCTATGGATTAGCACTATACATACCTATTAAGGTTCCAAATCTATGGTCCGTAGCCGGAAGCTAAACGAAGAGCGCCAGTTAGAACCTTAAAGCTAGAACTACATTAAACCGACGCACACGTGTAACACGCCTGATTTGTACGTAGAACAACATCGCGTGGCGTGAATCAAGTGTAGCTCTACAAGTCTAGTTTCCATAAAATGTATGGAGACCGACACCCCCAGATTGGCGTGTGTGGCACACGTGTGCGCAGCCTAGTTCTTCCTTTGTTTTCTCTAAAAAATTAATTGATACGAAATGCAAAGAAAGCATGAAAAGTTAGAGAAATTTCATCATGGAAGTAACATACAGTTTATAATACCTCCCCTAAAATCCCGGAATCATAAACATGGCGATTAAACCCCGGGATTTTTATACGCCTTCATAAAAAGAGAACGTTTTCAATTCGCTCTTTTCTTATACCACAGAACTACCTATGCCCTAAATAAATCAATTAGGAAAATACTTAATAATTTGTTTGACTTGATCTACTTTAGATAGATTGGTCCCATTTTCATAAAAATTTGTTCCCGATGATGAGATCCATTAAGGAATTGGAGCAACTGCTCAAATATTAGAGGTATACAGAATGATTTTTTGAAGTGTGCGTGCATGACCAATTCAGATTATTTAAAGAATAGCAAAATCTCAACGCAACCCAGCAACCCAGCTGCAGGAGGGGTTCCCTATTTGTCTGTGAAACTTGATGATTCGTTTTTTATTATATCGAACACGGTGTGTCGTTACTTCAGTTGTACGATGTTTTATTTTATCGATGCTTTATTGTTGCGATGTAACAGTGTGCGAAAAATCCTGTTGCGAAAAACCCTACAGCGATTGCTCACTAGTACTCGATAGTAAATCGGTTCAAAACGCCTTTCGCCTATTCGATATAATAAAAATCGAAACTTCAAGTTTCGCAGACAAATAGGGAAGCCCTGCAGGAGCATAGGTCTCGATAAGGTCTCAAGGTTTGATCCTAAAGTCGAACTAATATAGTAGTGTTTTCGTACAAACCATTCCGCACTTCGATACACCACCTTCGATAGTCAATCTGGCACCGTTGAAGAGACTGCAGCACAGTCCAAGTCTCGATCGAAGTCAAACAAACACTAAGTGCTCGATTACAGAGACGCGGCGCGTTGCGCGGCGCGTCGGGTGGTCCGTCGTACATTGCCACATGTTGTGTTTGCGAAAGCGATGACGCGGCCCGCTGCTGCAATGTACAACGAAACGCCCAACGCGCCGCGCAACGCGCCGCGCAACGCGCCGCGTCTCTGTAAACACGGCCTAAGCCTACAAGCTGATTGTACTCTTCAGTCATCTATTTAACCAGCCGCAGCGTATTTATGTAGTCTACGGTGCTGAAGCCTTTTCGGAATCCGGCTTGTTCGGGAGGCTGGAAGTCGAGCCTGCGTGAGACAGTTCTTAATGACTCTGGAAAACTTAATGACTCTGGAAAACAGCTTGGCTCAGAAGCGAGATGGCCTAGTAATTCCTAAGCATTGCATTGTCATGTGCTTTATGGATTGTTTTGTACTTTTTTTTTATTGTTACCCTTCTTAGATAAAAGTACCACCACACCTATGCTCCATGCTTGTAGTGTTTTTTGAGTATGACACTCTCCTACACCACCCGTGAGATGACATTAGATGATTTCAAACCTTAAAAATACTTTATTCTCTTTCATTCTTTCTCAAGTGTTAAATTAGCATGATTTGAAGTATCTTATTTATTAGGAACTCCAATCTTGAAATTAAAATATGTATTGTAAACAACTAGCAGCGGCAAGATGTTCCACCTGCCACTTTGATCACGAGTATAGACGTCATGTGGGTAGTGATTAATGTAATCATAGTGAACACTGGCGTTCCATGCAGTTTTTATATGCATTTTACTCTACTCGATTGTGCCATAGCGAAGACGAGTTTATGTTTCTGCTAACGAATTTATGCTTTACGGTAACGAGGTTTCGAGGTAGATGTTAAAATTATATTTTTGGCAAAATTATATAATAACATTTTTTTTAGTCAAAGCCGGATTTTAAATAAAAAACATTAAAAATTGCAAAATAAGTCGATGTATCTGGATTTTTTTTACGTTATTTAACGCAATATCCTTCCATATTTAAAAAACAGGTCCTCATCGCTTCTGCCTGTCTATATGAACGTGATAAACTTAAAAACTTATGGATGATCAATAGACAGAATGATTCATGGAAAATACCCTTAGACGACCCGCGTACGCGGCCATCTCCTTCGCTAGCATTACTGCTTGACAGAAGGAGGCAACTACATTAAATTCCCTCTCGCTCTACCATCACCACCATGGCTTGAACCAGGACCTGATGCGAAATGTCGCCGCGGCTGATCGCATCTACACGAACACGGCGGCGCTCTTTCCAAACGGTGCACACTGTATATCATCCGCGTGCTTTTTTTAAATTTATCTAAACAAGGGCTTTTTTCATTCCTATTTCGTCACGGTCAAGGGTGATTATTTTTTTTTTTAAACAAAAAGGCCGATATTTTTGAGGTTTTAATATTTAATGAAAATTTAAAATGGGGTTTTTGAACAACAATAAACATAAACATAAATAACAACAAACAAACATGATTACATTGAAAAAATTAACAATTATCTGCGTATCTAAAATAATTGAATAAGAAAATATTATAATTAAATTTGAAAATAGTTTGAGTACCTTTGCTTCTCCTTCAACCTGCAAAGGTTATGCGCGGGAAAAAAGTGTACCATATATTAACTAACTTATTCATTTGTGATAGTTGTGAAAAAAATGTCCTAGAAATGAAGACAATGTAGAAATCCTTTAGATGCTATGCCGCCATATCATGTGATTGAGGTAAAAACATACTACTTGCGATAGTCTGCTACCATCAAATCAAAACTAAATTGTGTGCCAGCTTTGAAAAATATTGAAAAACGTCGTTTGATACACGTGGAGATTTGTGACTGCAGCACTCGGCTTCATAATACCCTCGCCTGTACGGCTCGGGTGAATTTCTCCTCGGTTGCAATGACAAACGTTCTCCACTTGTATCAAAATGTATTATTTAGGTAACATTGATTTACATAGAATCAAAAAGCTGCATGCATTTTTCGGTTCAATAAGACCTTATGGTCCAAGTAGTACTTCATACAGTTGTACATAGGTACACTTGGCTGTCTTTGAACTAGACATTCCTTGAAAGATATCTAACTGATATTGAGGGGTGCATCCATGCGTGTGCCATGTGATAATAATAACTGAAATTGAGTTTCAGTCATTATTATCACATCTCCACTTAATTTGTCAGCAATATTGACAAAGTTTTTGCTTTAAAATTCTGAAAGAATTTAAAGAAAACCACATTCCAGAGTTAGTACTTACAATTTCTGATCTTTACAGTGAAGCGGATTACTGAAAAAGAAACCCGAATACGTGAAAAATTTGCTGGGAGTCGAACTCATGAAGTTATGCTGAGTTTAAGTATGTTTAGTTATTATTTACAGCAGGTTAAAATTATCCCACTGATCTAAACAGTAAAAATCTTTTCTTTTATTTTTTGTTTTCCACTGTTTGTGCATTTTGCCAACGTCAAGTTTATAAAGTATCAAGCTTTAGATGCAAAAAATTTAAGATTTTTTTTTTTTTAATTTAATAATCAATTTAGTTATGCTTCTGTGGACGAGTATTGCTCGTGATTTCATTTATTGCCCATGTGTCGAATACATATTGTATAGCGTGAAGTGAGATAATACTATTATCCTCTGTGTGTACTGAATAAAAGTTAAACAACAAAATATTAAAATCATAAGTTTTGCAACGAATATACTTGTGCAAATACATGTAATTTGTATTTTATACTGAAATAGTTTTGATTTATTGTTAAGTCTTATTGGCTATGTATCCACTGTTGATTTTAATTATTCATGAAATTTTTTTTTTTTTTTTTTTTTTTTTAAATGGCATTTGAGCCGATTGCGACTATTCTGCCAGTGTCGCGTTGAGACGGTGACTCGGTGAGGTGAGGACCACCGTCGAACTTTTACCTTCGTGGTAGATGTTAGTAAGCTGAAAGGACAAACACAGGTGTTAGTAAAAGACACAAAATCTAATTTACAAACTTATCTACAAATTGGATATATATACAACACATAAACTATAGAATACAGGATAATTATATACACGTTACACACCAATTAAAATTTTAAATTATTTTCATTTATGAAAGTGGCCAAAATATTAATTAATTTAGGAGAGAAGTGGGAGAGAAGGGAATGAAAATTGGTTGGGAGGGGAACATTGCATTTTGAAATTTTTGAGTAGAGATCGAAAGATTTATTGTTTAAGGAGCAGGAAAAGAAGATATGGTCTAAAGTACCCTCCGCAAGACCACACTCGCACAGGGAACTATCTCGGACATGGATCTTGTTCAGGAACACTGGGCTACAACAATGTCCCAGTCTCAGTCTACAGAGTGACGAAACAGTCCTCTTCGACAATTTAGGGCATTTAAAGAACCAAGGCCTACGTTGGATTTCGGGCTGAATAGCTGCATAGTAGGTGCCCTTGGTTTTAGAGGATGTGTTCCATGTTTCAGTCATTCATGAAATTACCTAGGGTCCAAGTGCGATGCGCCAGTCTAGTTCTGACATACGTCAATATTTGACATGTGTCACCACTTCACAAGACGCAGTCATAAATCATTTCGCATTTGCAATTTTATAACATTCGCAACCTTACCCATGACTTGTTAAAATGTAAAGTATACTAGCGTGGATAAGGAGCTATGTTCAATACGCGGCATATAAATTGAACCAAAATGGCGATCGACCTTCAATGCGTAGTAACAGATTTTCGGGACTCAATCGAAGTGCGGTACGTCAGGGGGCTGCGCGTACTATATCCTATATAACTCGGTCGAAGTCTACTGGGGCCAAGGGTCTGCTTCTGAAAGCAAGGCTCGGCCCTGGTATAAAAGGCAACGAAGGAACGGGGTGGGTTTTTAGCCAATAAGAGTCTGACACTATCTCCCGCTCCGCCCAAGGGCAGGACATGTCATTGGAAGATTTTACCACCACCAAAAAAAAAAGACTTTATATAACTCCATTCCTTTAACGGTTCAGTTCATGTCGTCCAATGGTAGGGCCTCACTGCAGCAAAAAACGTGAAAAACGCTTTCGCTAATGACTTAATTCCCAGACAACATTTTTTTTCAAGGATTTATTTGAAACGAAGGTAAAAATGTGTTATTTTTCATTTTCACACGTATAGAGTTCGTTTGGCGTGGGTTACGGCGACAATGATAACTCAGCGGGTTCTCATCTCGGCGGCGTGCGTCGGTGCGCGAGTGGGCGGCGTCTGCGCAGCATCGGCGTGGCGCCTACGAACTGCATTAGTGCCTTATAAGGACGCGTGAGAAGCTTTTCTTGTTGAGCTTTTGATACGAACTTTTTTTTCAGTTAAACTAGTTTTAACCTCTTGATACATAGAGGGTAGTTATAAGACTGTTGTGTATCCTGAGATTCATAGCGATTAAAATACGATTGTATGACGAAATAGAAGACGAAAATAATTTTATCTGGCTTGCTACATTGAACCATTTGGATGATACGGGTTTTGATGTTTTGAATATCGATTCTATTCATCCCTTATTCAGCGATTTGATTAATAATTACTTTGATTTTCTATTGTATTCTTTTCTTTCTACCCGAATGCCCAAGATTGTCTTTGTTTAAATTACACTCTTAATATTAAAGGCGAAAGTGTGAACGTATATATGTGATTATGTCCTGGAGAAGGCGGGAAAGTATATCTAACTTTATATTTAGTATAATTATAGTTTAGAATAATTGTCTACTTTCATGCGGACGAAGCAGCTGGCAGAAGCTAATAATTTATATTTATTAGTAAGCGTTTGTGTTAATTTTAAAATACGACCTTACATAACGAAAAAAACCATAGGTTATGTGAAAGCGAACTCCCACCGCGTCAGTCTGTCTGGTCATGATAAACTTCAAGATGAATTTTCATGTGGTTTTCAACAAGGTTTAGGGGCATAATACATGCCCAAAATAGGAGAAAAAAGCCGAGGATTTCAAAGATACACCCAAGAGAAGCTGGGGCAGGATCGCTATAGTAATTAATAAAAAACTGCTTAATTTTTTTTATCTGTTTGGCCTTTCATTTAAATTAAGTATACACCACAGTAAAATCGTTGTTTATTTTGTTTAAGGCTCATTTGTCGTTGCCATGTAAATGTTCAAGTTTTTTTTTATTTCTTCGAGATTGGAAATGAATAGCAGCAATCAGTTGGCATGTCATATCAGAGGAAAACAAATCTTGTTTTGATATTTTTTGTAAGTTCACGATTTATACTTGAAATTAAATATATTTAAAAAAAACTATTCGATCAGGGTATTGACCCTAGAACACCTAGACCCTAGAACCTGAAACTAATTACTATAGTAAATAAATCCTTAGGCAGGCATGTTTAATTAATGTTGGGTCAATGATTATGTTTTTAACTAAACCTGTAGCAGCTGTTTTTGTTGCAGAGGTTTTTGACATGGCAACATACGACTGTTTATTTTAAATGAATAAAAATACAAAAAATTGACATCCCTTAAACCTTAAACAATACCATATTAACCTTTGGTGATAGAAATAATTTCAATAACTTTACACAAAGGCTGTTGAGTCAGATAGCTATTTCGTATCGACTGGTCATCGGGTGGCGAGCGCGGCGTGTGAGTTTTCCAGAAGGGCGCATCTCTTGCGTGCTATAAATACGTGGACTCAGCTTTCAGGAGTTCAGTCTAGCCGTGCCTTCCTCAGCGCACTAACTCCTCATCTCCGCCGCAACACACACACTTACACACACCATGTCTCTGGAACGTCAAGTCCGTGCTAAGGTCAGAAAAACATTTTAAATAATTCCATTTAATTCACTTATGAATTTGCCTCATTTACTTTGAAAACTTTCGGTAAATAAAAAAAAATAAAAAAGAAGTTAAAGTGTTCAAAAATAATAATATAGTTCAATAATAAATCAGTACATGAATAAAACATGTAAAATTAAACGAAGAAAACTCTTTTCTACATGTTTGTTTTATTGAACAAAGTATGTACATGAAACACAATTTCTAATTTTGAGATTATCCCAATTTAAAGTTGACTCCAAGATCGACAGAATATTTTCTAAATTCCATGAAAAACTCTCTTCTTTTTTAATTTCATTATGTTTTCCATTAGCGTATGTATAATATAACATAAAGGTGCCGTAATTAAAAAATAATCTTTTGATCTCACAGTTGGCTTCCAAGCGTAGCCCCGAGCAGGAGAAAGAAGCCCAGGAGTGGATCGAAGCCATCCTTGGCGCCAAATTCCCCCCTGGTGAAGCTTACGAGGATGTTATCAGGGATGGCACCGTCCTTTGCCAGCTCATGAACAAGATCAAGCCTGGCTCCATTAACAAAATCAACACCTCTGGTGGACAGTTCAAGATGATGGAGAACATTACCAAGTAAGTATTTCTACAAAAACATGGGATGCATTAGATTCATTTTGCTAGAAAAATAAGTGTCCCCACTCCATTTTTATTGACTATTATTATAATTCCACTATGAGGTATTAAAATGTAACTGCAGCAGTGGAATGTTATTTTTATTAGGTAGTTTTGCACACGTCTTTAGTAAAAACTGAAAGATTTTTGTTTCTCTTGTCAGCGAAAAATCTTATAAATTCCTAACGTGCTTTTCCCGTTTAGCTTCCAGGCGGCTTTAAGAGCGTACGGTGTCGCCGACATCGACGTGTTCCAGACCGTCGACCTCTGGGAGAAGAAGGACATCGCCCAGGTCACCAACACACTCTTCGCTCTCGGCCGTGAGGTAAGCATCGGTCATAATAATGTCAAACATACCATTATTGCACCAAACAGCAACCAGAATGACTATGTCCTCTTAATTTTGCATACCACCAAAATTTACGACTTTCGAAATATATATAGTACATGGAATTACGCAATCGATTTTATTATCTTGTAAATATCCAGATTTTATCGCGCCCAATTTTACATCGCAATAATTTATACTTTTATCTATACACATACCATTTATTATAAACGTGAGATCGACGGCATAGAACACAGAATCTACCAAGCATCGGATTAAATAATGTGTTCACAGATTGTTTGGTTTAAGATACGTTTAGAATTTAAGCAGTTGGCGCTGTGCCAAGTTCAACCAAATTTTACGAGCATCTTGCAACATTACCTCAGTTTTCATAAATATCCAAGGTCGCTCTGTTTAGTTGAGGCCGAGTGGGCAATATATTGGAATCTTATACACGTTTGCAGGTGATTTCACGAAACATAGTAAAATTGACCAAGTTCACTAACCAACATGGAGTATTAAAAGCTACACTGTGAAATGGGACATTTCGTTCTTTGTAAAATGTTTGATTTTGTTTTGTCCACAGACCTACAGACACCCCGAGTTCAGCGGCCCCAACCTAGGCCCCAAACCCTCTGACGAGTGCAAGCGTGAGTTCTCTGAAGAGGTCCTGAATGCTGGCAAAACCGTGATTGGTCTCCAAGCTGGTTCCAACAAGGGCGCCACCCAGGCAGGCCAGAACATGGGTGCCGGCCGCAAAATCTTGCTCGGCAAGTGAGAACCTCGCCTTCATCCAGTGATATTATTTTATAAGATAATTATTTTTGTACAAAACTGAGATGAATGGACGCTAATGTGAGACTGTTAGCCTTATGAATATCTAGTCATGCGTGTTATGGAATTTGTATCTGCTGTAATTAAGCAACGTAGTATCTTGCAATGTATGGCATACCTTGGGTTCATGTTATACACTCCATGTAGCGCCAAAATGATTTTGTACATAAGTGCCTAGTATTAAGTTAAAATTATTTATTTCCATTTTATAACATGGTTTTATAATAAAATACAAAACTGAAATATCACTCTTTTACATAAATTGTCTACTTATTTCAGTGCTTACACTTATGGTGACAATTAGGTTATCATACCTCAAAATACAGCAGTTGTGGTTCCTATTTCAGAAGTCAAGGAACTAACAGCTTTTATTTTTATCAGAAACGCGGTAGCAGATATCGAATTCCACCTATTTAAGGTGGAATTTGCTATGACATATAAGCATATTGTGACAGCTCAATTAATTTATTATGACCAGGAGCGATGAACTGGAAAGTTCCGTAACCATAATAATAAATTATCTTCGGTTTTCTTTTGAAGGCCGTTGAATTGAAATTCATTAATTCTTTGAACTACTTCCAAGCAGTAAAACAATTAATTTTTATGTTAGGTGTTGACGCGTGGTTGAATGAAATCGTCAAGCAAGTCATCCATTGAAAACGTATGGTTTATTGTAAAAAAACGTTGTTTCATGATGATTGTGAAAACATAGATTATTGGAGACACGCCAGAAATGTCAGCAGCTGCATATCTTCTTTGCATCATTAACTTTTATTAAATGTTTCTGTCACTAAAGTTCATTAGGAAAATCTTATAACTGGCCATGACCATTATTGTGTTACTTTACGATTGTTTATTTTTTAATTGATGGAATGACCCTCTTGTCCATGGTTTTAATATAAAATTATATACTAATTATAATATAAAAACCTTAATATAATAACCTCATCGCAAAATAGTTTTTAATAGTATGGTTTACAAAGTAAGGCTAAAATAAAAAAAAAACAATGATATTTTCACTTATAACCCAGGCGGATGTTTAAAAGTCAGTTTCCCTCCAAGAATAAATTATAAACATGCATGCTCAATTTTCCAGTTACCCAATCAGAGCAGATGAATGTTAAAAATATAAAATAAAATTTGTAGATAGGTACTGCTAAAACTTTACAAATTAATAGATTATAGTTGTAACAAATTGTTGCTAAATAGTAACGGCCAACTTTCAGCCTGGGTTGTAGTGGAGAGACAGTCGCTGCATGTTGAGAAAAACATAGTAGGGAATAGACTATATAATATGCGAAATATAAGTTGAACCAAAATGGCGATCGATGTTGAATGCGTAGTAACAGATTTTCGGGTCTCAATTGAGATCAGGGGCTGCGCGTGACCATAGCAACGAGTTAAAGTTATTTACTACGTACTTTACGATATTTTTAATTAGATGGACTAAAGTGACAGCTATTTAATAGTAACAATGGGGCATTTTATTGATAGCTGGGCATTGTCCACTGCTCTTAGTTTAGACCAGCTAATTATGAATCAGAATATAGGCAGATTAAAAAATATTTATTTATTAGACATACCAACCAACCAAAATAGTAACATAACTTATACACAAACTTATAAGTAAACATAGATATAAAACAATAAATAACCTCTACAATATTTGCAAGTATACCTATAAGTACCCAGTATGGCCATAAATTCTGATACAAATAAAAAAAAAAACATAACTTCATAAATACGAATGTAATAATATTCTTAATAATTTTGTACCACTGTAAGACAAGAAATTAATAGTTAATTCTACTCTAAGTGTCCATGTCCACGCTTTGCCTTAACACAGATTTTGAGTGAGAATATGTTTTATGGATTACTTAAATGATCCATAAACCATATATTTCACTTCGCACGCGCTTCACACAATAAATAACGTCCAACTAATTTATTTGGACTAATCAATCGAATGCGTAACTCTCTATGATTGCTTACAGCTCTAGGTAACTTGCTCTAGGTAGGGTCCGTCTTCAACAAACACGCTACGATTTAAATGCCAGCAAAAAATTCAGCATAGATTGTTGTTATTGATATTAAAAAAAATATTGATAATCCGCGGATGCAGATGCTGATACTGATATTCGCAACGATCCTGCTCTGGACGGAAACAGATGAAAGAGCGCCTTTGCTCAGCAGTGGGATGATAGCATACCAGGCTGACAGTAACCAGAAACGGCACAAAGAGAAAGCAGAACTGCTTAATCTGTCCTAGCTCAGAGGACACCGGTGTCCTCTCACATCCACGCCACTATAGGCCTTAATTCCGATGTTTAGAGTCTACTTTTGTATGAACAAGTTGGGTAGTTGTGGATCGAAGTGCTAAACAATAAAAGATCCATCCATGTCTTCTAGTTTGTCGAATACACTACTACTACTAGTTTATACTTGTCGAATTTGATTCATATTACTTACTTGCAGCTATGTGGTCAAAATAAGCAGTTTTACACAGCGCTTCCTTTTCGCGACTGAGAATGTGGTAACGTGCTTATGGGGTCGGAGAACATGACGTCTTAAAGAGAAGGCAGCAGAGATGCTTAAATCGGAATCATACTACTAAATCTATCTGAAATTTTGAACATTTAGATTATTACACTGTGTGTTGTGCAGTTGAATTCGTTCTAGATGTAAGTGCCTAATTCAGTTGTAGGTAGACGTTTACACCCGCAGGAGATAGCCACCGGATGCGCGAGCCTGTTTTAAAGATTTTGCAAAGGAGAACTTAAGGAACACCGGTAGGTTTTAGGTAGTAAAAATCTGACAGTCCCTTTCACTTCACCCAGAGCGCCGTATATGAAAATATAGGGGGCAATGTATACGCATCTAAGAACTAAGCCTTATTTGTCCTCAAGATACTCTTTTACAGTAATAAAAACCACTCCTGGAAAAATGTTTGCTTCACAAGTGATTGAAATTTATTACAGCTTAGTGCATTGTAAAAGCGTATTACATTGACATCTAAATGAGCCCCCTTTACCTGGGCCTGGTTGCCGTAACGAAGATTTATATTTTTATACTCATATAAAATATTTTCATAAAACTGGGAAGGTAGTTATTATAATTATTATTATATTAACGACTAAGAGACTGAACGAATAGCCATTTTCTGCAAAACAAAAATCTGAATATCGACGGCATTTCCCCACAATGGAATATCGTACGATATGAAACTGTGAAAATAGTTAAAGTAAACTACAGGGGCAGAATGGGCTGACTCTAAATCAATTAAATTATGAATTTTCCTAATTATTTTTTAAATTATTTCTCACAGTTAAAATAAAAAGGTTAAAGGTTACGGTGTGTTATTGACGAAATGTGAACCAATTTACTATAACTCTTCAGGAAAAAACACTAACCCCAGTAGTATATCAGAAAAATAAATAAACTTTGTTTGAAGAGAGAGTTTTGTAAGTCGCGCCGTTTCGAAATAAAATTATAATAAAGATATTGCTCTCTGATGTGTCTAGTGCTGCCATCTATTTAGTTTTGTAGACACTTTTTACAACGCATAGAAAAATAGGCCGGAAAATTAGCAGTACTTACTACATTTTCCTTATTAATGACTACTGAAGGTACCTAAGTAAGTACCGCAAAATAAATAGCAGTAAAAAGAAATAGATGACCTCGAATCAGTTTCTATTCTCTAGAATGGAGGAGAAGAGGTGGCTCACGTAGAGGATCATGTACCAGAACGTAGTTTCGCTAGATTAAACTATGAGCAATTCTCTGGAACTGCGTCTTATTTTGAGAGGCTTTGGTCAGATTTTTGTAAGGATTCAGAAAACAGTTTCAAGAAAGACTAAAAAAAATGAGCCTTTTAAATACAGAAACTTTATACCTATATAACTAGTTAGTGAATACAAATTCTAGAAACACTAAGATTTATATCAGCTATCGTGGATATAATGGCTTTGCTGTAATGTAATGGCATTTGGCTTGAGACGGATTTCTAATAAAATACGCTAGTTGTCTGCGTGTCGTTGACCCCGCTTTCCCTGGCTATCATGCTAGTTCTTTGTTTAATGCAAGATTTGCTCTGAATTGACGTTTGCAATACAAAATATTCAAATTTAAAGCGTTATTTAATAAAAATAAGTGACTGATGGAGTTCTGTGTTATGATAAAAGTGACCATTTATACTGAATAATATTTGTGAACTCGCAGTGAAATAAAGAACATGATGCATTTGATAATGAGCGAGAAGAAAGTGCACGGAGTTTGGATTTGTTTCTCGTTGATGGCAATAGCAATGCGCCCTATTATCTAAATACCTACCTGGGTTTAAACGTAACCGTTGAAATGGACATACCTAATGATACGTTCTGCCGAGCCGTTCAAGGAAGGAGACGTGATATTATGATTCGCAAAAAGGTGAGTTAGTTCTTCCATGTCTATTTAAAACTTTTTGAGGCGTTATCTTTTATTGTAAGTAAAGTTTAGTTTTTTTTATTGTAAAAATGGATCTTAGATAAGTTTGTATTAGGTTTATTTCTGTAAAAAACGATTAATTAAAATCAACGATTCAATAAAAACACTTCTACGCAAAAGTAGGTAACATGATTCTTTCTCTACAAAATCATAACTCAACTCAAAATTGAAATACCTAACGACTCAGTCAGCTACGTAGAAAAATTGTTACGTCGTTACATTTACGACTAACGCCGCTAAAACAAAAATAGCCCTTAGCAACGACGAAACGGTTGGTAGCGGCGTCTGGCGGCCGTGTCCAAAAACAGCAAACGTAACGACTAACGAAAATAACGCCCAACCAGCGCAGCGTCGTAACGGGTAACGAGACCGGTCGGTGAAAATAGGTTTCGAGGTGCTCGATTTCGCGCCGTTCGTTTCAGCGACAAAACGAAGGCTCAGTCGGGCGGCGGCCGCGGAGCCTTCCGCACCGCTGTCCGCTGTTCCGACGCAAGATGGCGTGCAGTACGCCTGTAATCTCTTAGTTCAATTAAATCTCACCAGATGGAGCAACTAGCGATAGGGCTCCGACCTTCCACTTAGTTTACGCCCTTTACAATAGATAGCGCTACGAAGAACTGAAAGACTGAAAAATATATGGTGAGTAGAGTTTACAGCACGCATATTTTACTACAATTTACTCTTTTCCTTAGACCTTTGCACTTCTGTTTCTAATGTATCCCTTCACAGTGTTAATATAACAATTCTCAATTCAATAACCTAGATTTAACAGCACACATACTTTTCTTTACGTTATGTAATGTATGTTAGGACAAAATTCTACACTTATCATAAATCTGCTGTTAGTTTAAAAAAACTCTCATGTCCTTTTTATATTTAGTAGGAGTAGGCGTTCAGGATATGTACTTAATATCCCAGCTCTAGTTACAGTTTTAATATCGATACGCAAAAAAGTTATTTTATGGGGTGTTTTAAAAAAAAAAATGTGTTTATCATATCTAGGTAGATACTGTAGGTACCATATCCACTACTTATTTTCGAAGTACCTAATTACACAACCACAACTTTGTCTTACGTTCCAGCTGCATACAGTGATTGTAACTGCACGGATATTAGCAAGAAAACTTTTTGTCATAAAAACCTTCACCTATATTCTATACTTACCATTTGGGTTATTATTTTATTTCATAAATGCTGAGTTCAAAACAAAATGCTTCTTGGAACACCTTGTTGACGTTTTATTACCTACTATTCTGGCATAATGTACTCTTCCAAGAACAAAAATCTGTACCTACTCGTATATAATTTTCCTGAAATCTTTAGTCATTTGTTTTCTAAACGCGGTTCAGATACTCACGATTCAGGAAAGTTTTTAGCCTGAAACATCGCTGTTGTAACTATGGAGCCCGTTGAAGGCCTACCTCGACACGTTCCATATTCAAAAGAAAAAAAAACAAAATACCAGTAAAAAATTACTTTTGATCTTCATTCATTAACATTTTTGAAATATTCGGGCTGTTACCTAATATCTGCATGGTTTCATGCGAATTAATCTAATTATATCATCAAGGAAAAGCGAAGCAATATACGAAACGACGTATGGTATATTTTCTGATAAATCCAATAACATTTGCCTCTTTCAGCGCTACTTTTGTTTTCAGTTTAATATATTTTCGGCTCCGATACAGTAAACATTTGTATGGTAGTTTAGAGTATTCCGAGAATCGGTTGAGTAAGATGTTTATGCCGGTGAAACTGTACATACTTACACAGAACAATTATTATTACGGTGATACTTGCTTTTTCGCGGCTCCAGTGCGCGGCTTCGCTCCAGTGGCCTAATGAACAACAACGTGTTTTTTTCAGCTATTATATGTAGTGTGGTTTTCTACTACATAAGCACTCGTACCTACTACAACAGCATATTTGTAATCGGACCAGTGTTTCAGACGTTACCTTTTACGTAATGTGCGGACTTTAGCTCTGGCTCGTGGTCTAGTTTCTTGGGTATTTATGAAGATAAACTCGGGGCACTCCTTTTTCATCATCTATCCAAATTAACTTTAATAATTGCAGTTGTTTCTTGTCTAATTTGAATTATATTCTAAATTTGTAGAACCCTTTAAAAGTATATTTTTAATTTTCTCCATTCAGTCAGTATGCTTATATATATATTTTTTATGCGATTTTCTTCGATATCACAGTACCTATATAATCACACATATAATAAAAAAGAATTATATTATATATTAGATAGCTTACTATATATTAAATAACCATAATAGCTTTGCAGCACTAAAGCTATCTTAAATTTTGTTTTAAACTAAAGCATATAAGCGTATTTCAGTTATCTTGAAAAAACTATTTTTTGGCACCTACCTACGCATATTTACTGTTATGTAATCGAATACGTTTAGATTTGGTATATACATATATATATACCACATAGGCAAATAATATTGGCCATAAGCTTACGATATTGGCCATCGACAACGAGTATCTATAGACAGAGTGCAATAGACTCGACAAATCATTTCGGGTTAATGTAGTAATAACTAGTTAGGTAACCAGTACCCCTACCATGAGTTTTAAGCAATAGTATTCGTCGCTACTCGATATCGACGCCGTAAATATTTTGTATGGCAAATTTTGGTTCTGCAAGTGACCGCTAGAGGCGCTGCAAAATTTGCCATACAAAATATTTACGGCGTCGATATCGAGTAGCGACGAATACTATTGCTTACTATTGCTTAAAACTCATGGTAGAGGTACTGTTGTATTTACCATCGGTGACCAAATTATTAGGAACAGTATTTATAGATAATTATGTAATTTGTGATTGAAACACACTTTTTAAGCAAACCAATAGATTTATATTAGATTGTTTTTATTTGGTATTATTATTGGTATCATTATTAGATATAATTTTTTACATGTGGCCTTTTTCCTAACATTGTTGATTTTTTCAATATTTGTTGAAAATTGCGTTGCGTTTGTTGACGTAAAAAAAATAGTTTGAATTAATGAGTTTTTCCTGTAAAAAAATATCAAATCAACACGTTTAACGTTTTTAATTGTGGCTGTGGTATATGGTGATATTCTCAAAATTGCTTAATTTTAGTATGGGCAAAGCTTCAGACACGTCTCCAAGAAAATACACACAAATTCTAACATTATTGTTCACTCCAAATATTCCCAGAGAGATATAGCAGCTATTACAGGTGTTTCAAAGCTTTATATAACCAAATTAAAAGAAAAACTGATCAGAATAAACCTTTGGAATTTTTAAAATTTGCAAAAATGTGTCAAAGAAAGGATCTCCCGCTCTTCGTACAGGTCGTAAAGTTAAGTTTAACTCGTAAAAATAGTGTTGCTCACCACACAAATATAAACGACGAGAGCGCAGAAGTTTTATATAATTTATTATAATATTAATTATTTCATATTTAGTAAACCTATTTTGTTGAAGTTAGATTGGCCAATCTATACACCATTAAAGTTTTGGTCGTTTTATTCCCGTGGAGGATCGATTCGTTACATGAAACACTATCGATTTATAAAGTTAAAATTAAAAAATAAAGTACTTTTTTTCTAAAACTGATTCGAGTTTTAGAAAAAAAGTACTTAAGAAAACGAGTCAATGACCTTATAGGGAGTTGTCAGTCGTTGCGTAACTACCTACAGTTCATTGGCCTCGATCAGCTGACGTGTACTTAAAGAAATCAATTTCGTACATGCGTAAATTAATTCGACTTTAAAAAAAAAGTACTACAATTATTTTTTATTTTTATCACAGACACACAGATCTTACAGATCTTTCTTCTCAGGTCTTTACAGATCGGTAGGGTTTCATGTACCGAATCGACCCTCCGTGGGATTAAAACGACCAACATTTAACGGTGTATAATCATTTATTTATAAAGTTCTTCCAACAAAGATTATAACTACACACTAAAATAAAAAGTATAATAAATTGAGATTTATGTTTAGTACACACCTTCAATTGTAGGAGGCCACATTATGTTTTTCAGTGTCTTTAAACTAAGGCAAAACTAAAATGAGAACTACACCAAATAAACTCTACTAAAAATATTACATTTGACTCCAATTAGTAGAGTTGTCTACTACTTGGCGTAAAATGTAATATTTTTTTAATCAATAAAAACTATGATAACAACAGTATTTTTTTTTTCAAAGTAACCAAATCACTCTTAGATCGATGGTTAAATTTAAAAAAAAACATTAACATTAGGTATTGAATAACTGCTAAACAACGATAGGTGATAAATAACCTCAACACGCGATTTACTATAGCACATTAAGTATACATATAAATAATGTAAGAGATTATGTTACCAAATAGATACTTACTCATGTTGTGAAAGTTATTTAAAGATAGGATAAATAAAACCACATTTTTAAAGTCCTTGATTTCTTCTTTATGTTAAAAAAGTAGTAAAACTCTTTTTGTTTTTTTTATTGTTATAAAATTAATAAAATCTAAAACCAAGAATCAGAAAGACAAAATACTTCAAAAATCAATTTTCAATGCTGAAATGTTGAGTAATTTTTTTTTCATTTAGCTTTGCACGAAGTGTGCCGTTTAGCCAGTATCAAGTATAGAAAGTATTTAATTTGCAATACAGAATATAGGTACTGCCTTTTTGCAATTTGGTAGCAAAGGTATGGAGTCAGCATTCTCGACAAGCTTCACTAAGGTTTTTTTTTTTTTTTTTTTTTTTGTGGTAGGTAAAATCATCCAATGACGAATCCCACCCTTGGGTGGGGCGGGAAACAGTGTCAGACTTTTACTGACTAAAAACCTACCTTTCCATTCCTCGCCTTTGTCCCGGGGCCCGTGGTGACACTCTCGCATAACCTTTGGCCCCAGTAGGCTTCGGCCCTGCTGGACCCCTACAGTTTGCTGACAACTCCTTGAGGCGCGCGGGAACGGTGCGCGCCGTAGACGACCTGAGCTCGGACCGGTCTGTTACCGGACGGACGGACAGCGAGCTACCCATTGCCCACCGTCCGCGAGCCCGCGCCTACGGTGGCCGGAAATTGGGATCGGAAACCCGGCGGCGGCGGCGGCGTGTCCGCCTTTGCCTAATGCGGTCGGCCTCCTCCTTTACTAGCATTACTGCTTCGCAAAAGGAGGCGACCGCCTGCCACTCCTCCTCGCTCCGGAGCATGGCTTGAACCAAGCCCCGGCGCGAGAGATCGCCGCCGATCGCCCCCACGAGGACACGGCGATGCTCTTCCCAAGCGGGGCACACCTCGACTGAAGCTTCACTAAGGTAGTTAATACTAAAACTAAAATTATCAGCTGCATTTTACCGTGATCGCGACAGTTTCTAACATTTCACATATTCCCTAATAGTGATTTCTTTGTTGCACAAAATAGTAAGCACAACAGATATAATATGACTCTCTGACCGTTATTCATGTCAAACTTTTAAAATAAAATAATGTATTTCAGCATCAAAGATTAATATTATCAGTTTTTTTTTTAATTCTGGCATCGCACTCGAGTGCATAGACAATGTCATTTCAGCAATTTATGTATGCAATGATGATGCACTATTTTTATTTTCGGTCAGAATAGAAAATTTCTTATATACCTAAAGCTTACTTATAGAAAATTTTAGGTGTAGGTATAACATTTCAATGTGGATGACATAAAATGCAAAAACAAAATGTGTTTTGCAAATGTATTGAGGAACATGAAGAAGGAATCAAAGAATTTGGACCACAAGATTTTGTAAGTATTCTGTAAATAACTTTTACAGTACGGAGTTTTTAGGCGACATTTTTTCGAGAGAAGTTCAGTGCCAGATTTAATTATTCACAAATTGAATCCTAGTGGGTATTGTGGTGTAAAATTGGGACATTTTCTGATCCACACTATTGTTTCACGGATGTCTTACGCACTCTACCTGGCGGCTACAATGAAATCACCGTGAGAGTAGGTAACTTATTGTTGGCTCGGTTTCCACCGCAAATAGTTTAGCTATTCGTCTAATGGTTAAGTCAAATTTTGGATATGACTCATTGGGCAGGCATCCAGGTGCGTCATTCAGGGCTTGTCAACGAACCCGTCTGGTCCAGATGAACCAGAGAACTTTCCATGACGGTTTCCTGAAAGAAATCTATACATTTCTAATATTATGATATGATTACAACATCGGAAAATTCCGGGTGGATTGAGAGCCATTTCATTTTATTGCGCGGTCTACTTTGACTGAAATAGACTGCTCGACCAAAACGGGAGAATAACAAGTTCTATAACATACTTAATCCTGATTTGTAGGCGGCAGCCAGTGAATTGAATATATTCCCATGCAACAGATGTGTTATGAAACGATATCTTTGAGGATAACTAGCTGTACAGTTCTTGTGGATGGGCAGAGGATATTACATGAGTATGGGATCTTTACGAAGTGTGGTGGATCAGAGTCAGTTAGTACATAGATAATGAAAATTAAAAACAATCTGAAGTTAAATTATATGAGTCGGTATTCTTACCAGATTACGCGATGTGTTCTATAATCTGGATTTTCCGAGAAACGATCGGACTCCAGAGGCGGGCAGCCGCCCGCGCATTCTGTCGACCGAAATAGCGTGGTCGGCAAGCACGCCACCCGACTCACGACGCACGGCCACGCTGCCATCAGCTTACAGATGATACAGGAAACCAACTTTTTATTTTCTTTTCCTACTCCAATTCTAACACAGGATTCTGAAAGTCGGTTAATACTGTCCCCTATTATGTTACCACATTCCCGCAAAATTAAACAAAGGCAATTGTCGCTTCACCAAATTAATTAAAACCATAAATAACATTAAAAACTTATCCCTAATGCACATTAAAATAAACTTGGAATCTTCGTTTCAATCTGATGTTGCAACAGTCAGGAAATGTTTGTTGCTGAACATTCTATTCTAGTCGATGAGTTGACAAAAATAGCTGTTTTATTAGTTGTAAATTTCACTAGCGGCGCATAGCAACGTCGGCACACAAAGGGAATTATTGAGGTGGGCTTCTGTTAGCTTATTACGTCAATTTATGTGTTTACAAACAGATAAATTAGAGCATTAAGGAGGCACCGCTCTGTTCCACAATCACATTATAAGTCTAAATTAATTAAAGAAGACAATAGTTTTGTCAATTCAGATAATATGTATTCACACGTGCCAAATGAACGTATACAAATCTGTTTTCTTGAAAATTGCTTTTTCACTAACTGTTTAATTGACCTTTAGTTTTGCTCGTAGTTTTATTTTTTAAATAAATTGTCAGTTTCACCTTGAGGTATTAGAAAAGATGAGACATCTTATCATAAAATGTGGAGTATATAAATAAAAAGCAATTTTAAAGCTTGAGCGACAAATTCACGTGCCAAGTACATACGATAGTCTTATACTATGTGGTGGGAAGTGCAGTTTTTTTAGTTTTAATGAATTAGATGTTTGATCTTGAAAAAGTGTATGCTGTTATGTAATGGCATTTCGTTTGTAACACACTGCATCTGCCAAGTAGGTTATTATTACAGTTCGTTGAAAGAACATTATGCGTCTGCGCATAATAATTTACAAACTCAACATTGAAAAAGAAAGTTGGCAATAATATTAGTAAATATTACTAAACTTTAACATGGGTCACCTATATTGCTAGGGGTTGAATACATGGGGCTGATATCAACACCACCTTATCCATGAGTCTAACCATGTGTAATCTACAAATTCAACAAACTGGTCAATGGCTCCAACCCGTAATTTTAATTTACCTATTATTTTTTTGAGTTAATTCTGTTATTAGTCTATACAACTTCTGCCAGTGCCTTTGCCCGCATTAAATATATAAATATATGCTTAGGCCACACAGTGATTCGCAAATAACATTCTATTGGTGAAAGAACTGTCATAATCGGTCCAGTAGTTTTGAATTATATAAGGATAAATAACAGAATGTAATTTTTTTTTATTGCAAATGTATCTATAGACGTTGTCTCTATTATCTCTCATCCAATTCTCCTGCTGCAGGTCGACAGGCAGAAATTCTTCTTAAATAAGCAGGACCTTAAATACTCTTCTATGTACATTTGATCTTTAAACTGTTTTGTGTGTATATAAATAGACAAATAGTTTACAAAGCCTTTGAAGCTAACGTCTCATGAACACCTAAAAAAAAACACCTAAAATAAAAATTGGGGAATTTTAATTAATTAATGTCATAAAACAATCACATTTTGTGGTACTGTATAATCACTAAGTTTATATTTTTTATACACGTGTAGGTACATAAATAACAATAGGCCGCCAGTTGTTATGGGAAAGAAATGGAAAAATTTGTAAGACACTTGCCAAATTACCAAATAGTCTCCAAGCACGTGTTTTGTACATGTGCCTGCCCGGTCCATGAACTCTATGATCACGTTCAACAACTACCGTCAACGCCCACTTTGTAGTCAAAGGAACTACTGCAGTACATCTTGCAATATGCTCTAACTTGCTGACGTAACCAAGTAGCTTTCTTTGAAGTTATTTACAAACCGCGCCACCAATCTGTCTGTGAATGCTTTTAAATATAGCACGCGATAACAACTGATGGCTTAGCTACGTAAATTTAGTGCCGCAGTTAGCGAATCTTTATAAATAGTTGCACCTAGGACACAAAATTACTCTCAGTGTAGAAACTAATGGTGAGGTAAGAAACATCAAAACATTGCGTGTAACAGAAAAATAAACAAAATAAACTCCAAATGAAAGTGAAACATACTTACTTGACAATTTAATTAATTTGTTGTTTACTGTTTTACACAATTTATTTACTATCGAAGCATTTGTTTTCTTTCAGACATTCCATTGTTGTAGCTGTGTTTATATTTCCTATTAACTGTAAATATTGTAGGCTTTCAGTAAAATATGCCAATTTGACTTATCAAAACAGTTAAAAACTTCCATTAGCCTGGAATGTGTGAGTATACATAAGCACAACGTAAACTAGTGTCTTAAACGCGATCTCTCGCGCACAGTCAGACTGATTGTTAAGATTGTGTTTCAGTAGAAGTAACGTCTAAAACTGTTCGTACCTATGAAATTTTGCTCGTGCGTAGGAGTGGTTGCCCACGACGCACGGCGCACGGCAGCAGCATGAGTAATGCTACCCGCCGATGACTACTGTTTCATGAGTAACACTCGCGAGGAGCTTGCTGCTACCATTTTATTTTAGCGTCGCCCACTCGCTCCATGGAGAGCCACCACACCTGCCGCCGCTGATTGACTCATAAACACCTGAATGTTACACAATCCCGGATCCATAACATTCCTCCTCACAAAAACTTTACTCCGCTTACACAAAATAGTATTGAAGAATAACACTACTAGTCGATGAAACGATATCGAAAATTTTGTTAGAAAATGTAACAGATGATGATCCAAAGGAAAATATTGTTTAATCGCAGAAACCACATAATAGATTACTTTTCCCAGAATTTTCCCTGGCGCTTCAAAGGTTAATTAGCGAACAGAGTTGGGTACATTATAAGTTTGGCTTTTCATCCAATCCAGGTATTTGCAAGGCAATTAAGATCTGTCATTGTAAATATTAGGTATGTGGTAATTACGTTTGACAGGTTTTTACCCGACTGCGCCAGAAGGAGGGTTATGTTTTTCGAGAGTATGTATGTATGTATGTATGTATGTATGTATAATTGTTTGGCACGCTCTGCAGCCTGAACGGCTCGATGGATTTTAGCTTGAGAGGTGTCGTTAGATTCGTATTTACTGTGAGAGTGACACTGGGTATATCAAAATAAAAAAAAAACAAAATGGCGGATTTTTAGCGACAAATTCAAATGTTCGGCACGCTCTGCGACCTGAACGGCTCGATGGATTTTAGTTTGAGAGGTGTCTTTAGATTCGTAATTACTTTGAAAGTGATATCGTAATAATATAAAACTAAAAAAATAAAAAATAAAAAACAGTAATTTAAAAAACTAAAAAACCCGACTGCTTTTCTGAGCATTCATGAAAAAGCCCTAAAACAAGAAAATCTGGCAGTCGGGACCCATTCTAGAAAGTCAGCCGTCTAGTCAATAGATTGGAGTAATCTGCAATGTAATATAGGTATGTGCTCTCAATTCTAGAATGGGTCCCGACTGTCAGATTTTCTTGTTTTAGGGCTTTTTCATGAATGCTCAGAAAAGCAGTCGGGTTTTTTAGTTTTTTAAATTACTGTTTTTTATTAACTCACTCGATAAACCATGACGAGTCACAAAGGGGTGCGATCGAGATACGGACAGGTTTGAAAATGTGCCAACGTAAAATTTTCATGTAACACATTTTTCGGGGACCATTTCACGGCCATAAAATTTATGTCGCTCGTGATAAAATTCGCTGCAAAAATAGCGATGTTCTCAGACTCACGTTTGAAATATTAGATAACTCTTCACCTGCGTCAAGAGGACGGATGATACGGTCTAAAATAAAAAGTAGAAATTTCCAGCGCAGACAGAAACAAAAATATTACACTAAGTAGGATTCAGTCATAGAAATAACAAATATCTACATGTAAGAAGATCTAGAGGTCTTTAACGTCATAAACTAGTATCACGCAACATATGGTAGCATGCAATGCCCTAACCCCCACCGTCATATACGGACAGGACCATGAACGAATCATTGTCAAGCTCCATATTAGGAACTCGGAAGGTACTGACTATTGCCTATATTATCTACTCATTCTGAGAAAATATCAAACAATATACTTACTCGATTATTTTAGAACGAAAACGCAAAGGCAGCAATTCTATGTGTAGAAAACAAAGTCGCTT
This sequence comes from Leucania comma, assembly GCA_958295575.1. Classification (NCBI taxonomy): domain Eukaryota; kingdom Metazoa; phylum Arthropoda; class Insecta; order Lepidoptera; family Noctuidae; genus Leucania; species Leucania comma. Next base: position 14,038,813 of record OY282467.1, on the reverse strand, counting down.
TCCACGTATATCTGTTTGTCCGCTGACTTCTCCTAAACCACGTAACACATTTTGATGCGATTTTCACAAATAGAAAGAGTAATAAACGAGGAAAGTTTGTGTGTATGATTTGTACGTATACAAAGGCAGGCGCGGGTCACTAGTAGGCATTGAATAATAGTACATTATGATATAAGTGTGTAATGTAGGAGGTTACCGTAGAGGCGTTATTACGTCTACGAGCCAAGAACGGTAACCATACATTACTCACGTATATCATACGACGTTTTTCAATACACTTGTGAAGAAAAATAAGTAAAATTTTTATAATATGGCGGTAATAAATGAAATCAGTTTTCATAGGCACACAACTAATTTTTTTTAAATTTATCCATAGCTGAATGGCTATGGCTACATAGTCTTTTGATCAAATTATCTAATCGTATTTTGTTTTCTTGAGTTAAAAGTTTTTACGATAGTGTAATTTTAAGCGACAATAGAATACGGATGAAATATTTTCTAATGTTTTTGTAGTATTTGATTTTATTAAAATAAATTTCACTCGAAAAAATCACGCCAAACCGCGCGCATCTTAAAATGGCCATAGACCACAAACAATTTTTATTTTTTCGTATTCAAAATTGGTTTTGCGAACAAAGAGGTTGAACAAAAAGGTTATAGCTACATTACAGCACAAGTGCGTAATGGTAATCAAAATGTCACAGTTTGGTAACAGGTGCCATTATATACCTAAGTTTAGTGCAATAAGAGCCACTTTCTGAGCAAGTGTATTGAAAATGCCTTTACCTAGAATATGCCAGTTCCCGAAGCTGCCTTCACCGGTTTAAGAGCAGCGGTGATAAATAAATTACATAAAGCAAAGCGCATACCTACGATCTTAGAGCCAAAACTTTGAAGACAATTCCTGCCCTTTCCCTCTCCCAGAGAGGAGGCCTTAGTCTCAGTAATGGGAACATTACAATACGTACCTAGTTATATGAATGATTTTACACCCACTCTTATAAAGGTAACCAACAGTAAGCAAGTAAGATATGGAAATTCCTTTTTCATAAAAACGTGCTTATAGATTTTCTTCAAATCCGTTTTTCTAAACAACATTTCCGTCAGCGCCTACATTTCCGTCATAATTTACCCCTACCTATCTACCGTAAATAAATAGTTCCTGATCTAATTTTCAAGGTTCAAATTGATTGATGTAGGTGTGTAGTTATCGGTCCGATGATCAGATTATTACCTACTACTAAATCATCCCGTGTTTTAATATCTATCAGTTCATGCCAACTTGCAACAGCTTGCAGGATTTTTGAGCGACTTTCCATTCGTAATCGTATAGTTATGGAAAGCTACCATTCTATTTCATAATCATAATTTAAGCCGAAAGTACTGCTGGACTGCTCCTTGCATAATTATGTATTATTTCACAATTCACACAAATGATGTTTACTAAAAACATCAGGAAAATTAAAGGATTGTTTACGTTTATCTCCAAATATTCATATTGATGCGATTCCAAATACGTCAATGGAATTGCTTACCACAATGATCAATAGATATCCCCAATGACATCATAATCTATAAACAATACAATTATTCAGTAACACGTGAGAATTAAATCATTATACAGAAGTTTAATTTAGCGCAAAGTTATTTTTATGAAAAAATATTAATAGACGGGCAGGTGCGAGTGCAAGTTGGCAAGAGCAACATTATGCCACAATGTGACACGGTACTAGACTAATTGTAAACATAATAAACAGTAGGTATATTTGTTGTTATTTCTGTCGCTATGAGCTCGGTGAGCCTCTTTGCACACAGTTCGAGTCTCTGCTCGATGTTCGTCCATCTGTTTACACTTCAATATTAGCACTTAGTTTGTTCGCGCGGCCCTTGCTCATTGCCGCCGATGTTATGGACAGATGTTTGCTTGCCAAATTCATGATTCACTTGTATATTTATGTCCAATGATGCCCAATTCGGAATGTTTCTAACGAGTTCATATATCATTAACATAGTAGCAGATATTTCATTATCAGATATTTCCGCCTCTTTATTTTTTTAGACAGGTGTAATCATATTGTGCACTCGTTTGTCATAGAAACTTAGGCACGACATTTGCAATTTGGATACCAATCCTAAAGTTTGAGTTATACGAGTATCCTGTAAAATTGCGGTCAGTTGAGTATTACTTCATAAAACTGCAGCTTTTCAGTCGTATCTGTTTTACTCTGAAAGTCAACCCGAAAATAGAAGCTGACGTTGACCGAGCTACATTGTTATCATAATACATCTTGATGGACACTGCATCGGTTGTACTGGTCGCAAGCCACACATACAATACCTGTCTTTGGTTTATATGATGGGTATTCAAAGTTTCCTTTGCTTTTAGGTTAAAAAAAAAAAAACTGAAACAAATGAGATAGTTACCTATGCATTTATTTATTTCGGTACTACAACTCACTGTACCATAAATATCACCACTATGAGGATATATACACACCACCAATATGGGGTCACAATCACAATCTACATAATTTAGATAGTCTGACATAATTGTATAAATATATGTCCAAAAAATATATTAATTTTTGTATATTTTTTGTGGTGTTTGTTATTTATCTCAATTTTGATATGTTACCAGCTTCTATCAGCAGTTTAGCCCGCATGAAAGTTAAACATAAATGAAAATATATAGTAGGGGAAGGGGGGGTAGGGGGGGGTATAGTAGGGGGGTTCTAAATTTCTAATGGTAAAAAAAATTGTAAAATTGTTTCAGCATTTTATTTTTTTGTTTAAGTTTTTTTTTTACATAAAAAAGAAACAAGTCTTTCCTCTTTACGATATTAGTAATAGATAAAAGTAGTTTGGTAACTGCATTGAAATCATCAACATTTTCTTGCTTGCTCTCATCCCAAGTTATTTTGTGTCGGTGCAACATGTCATAATGTTCTATTCTAATCGTCCGCTCAGTCATCCTTTCTAGACATACGTCTTCCACACTGTCCATATACCGTTTCTTTGGTTTTCTGTTACTGATACTCGTCTAATGGTCGCCACATACTATCCAGTTTACCGGGCGCGCTTGAAGCAGAGTCTGGTAAACTGGATCGTGTTTAGCATCCATAAAAGTAGAAATAGTAGGGCACACGTGATCCACGTACGCCTATCTGAATGCATCAGTCTCCATACGATTTCTAAGGCAACTAGACTTGTAGAGCTACATTCGCTCCACGCCACACGAATCGACTCTACGTACAAATCAGGCGTGGTCCACGTGTGCATCGGTAATGTATTGCTGCACTGCATTCATGTACAAAAAACGACCGAGGCTATTTCAGTAGGTAGGCATGCGTTGGGTTATTCAGTTAGGCAACCGGCTGGCAGATTGGCATACTGTCATAACTTGTTGCAATTAATCAACTCTTAACTCAACACATAACTAGTCTTCGGCCACTAATTTAAGCTCTCCTGCTGCTTACCTCATCAGAGAGAAAATTTAATACGGAAGCATTTTTATTAGATAAGTACTTCCTCAGAATATTAATGCAACAGCTAACAGGTATACTGACTTTATCAATCATTACGGAATCTGAAAGCAACGACAGGAAATATCGTTATTTATACAATTTATCTAACACTAATTTTATATTAGGTAGGATTTCAAAGTCTATACGACTCGTGGGCGAGTTAAGTTCATAAAGTACACTTTACGTCTTAATTATACATAATTTATTATAAAATAACATGAAACTGAGCATCGTAATTGGCAAATGATTTATCAGTGGCCGATAAACCTCTATTATTTACCCCATAATTTATGTTCATCGTGCATGTTTCGTCCTGCGTCAGAAAACTGAAAATTCTGTTAATGTGGCATAATATACGAGTGTCTACATAAATTACCATCTATATATATAAATAAAAGTAGAAACATATATACATAGCATATTAAAGCAGCACAGCCGAACCTACTAGTAGTAAGAGCGTGATATTTTGGACAACTTTTATGACATAGGCAAACACTAAGAGAGCTAGAAGAGAAAACTAAAATTCACCCCTAAGGGGATGGTACGAGTTCTAAAGTTTGTATGGAAACACCAACATAACAGGCGGGCGAAGCCGCTGGCAGAAGCTAGTAACCTAATAAATGAATAGTATTCACTTATGCATCGGTTTACGAGAATTTAAACGAAGTTCGGAATTAGAATTACCATTTTTCAAATGGTCTGATTGATTTGGTGGGAATAAGGCTATTACTATTTATGACCTTGCTAGCCGACCCAGCAAACTTCGTACCGCCTAATAGTCTATGAATATTGTGATAAGGGATTTTTCGTGATTTTTTTCCATATTTTCTCACCGCTTAAACCTTCCTTGGAGTATCACTAATATTTCAAGGCCAAAATTGGCTAAATCGGTCCAACCGTTCTCGAGTTTTAGCGAGACTAACAAACCGCTATTCATTTTTATAATTTATGACTAGCGACCCGCCCCAGCTTCGCACTGGTGCAATGGTGATATTAAATATATTATGCATGTATATATAAACCTTCCTCTTGAATCACCCTATCTATTAAAAAAAACCGCATTAAAATCCGTTGCGTAGTTTTAAAGATCTAAGCATACATAGGGCCAGACAGCGGGTTTTATACTACATAGTATCTTTAACAGAATAAAGCTACAATAATATTTAGTTGACGTTGAATTACAGAGACAACAATAATCGGTAATCCACACCCCCGCTCGAGAAAGGCAGACTTCGGCGGTGCTGCAACTTGTTATCATAATGAAATAATAAGTCTATAAATAGCGCGCTTTTAAATACACGTGTGTCGAAGTGATTCTTCCAACAAAATCAATGCTGTTGGGCTGTTGCCCTTTGATGTTTTGTCACCATGTATGACTAATGAGCATACAATTAGATAGGTACCTACACAAGTCTACGTATGGGAGACTTTCTCTGACGATGATGAAAGCACTATGAGTTAGTAATTACTGATTCTTTTATTTACGGAACACGGGTGTCTGAAACACGACTAGAATCATATTCCACCGAATAAGGTTTGCCAAGATTTATTTATTTTACAATGAGTAATATTAGAAATATACGAAAACATGTTTTCTAAGTCACCGAACAAAACGTGCTTTCTAAAAAGATCTATGGTGACTGTTTGATGATTCGCAAAAGCTGACCAAGGTTTTGATGAATTGGGCTACAAGATTTCCCGAAAGAGTTACTGCCTAAGAACACAAAAGCATACCTGTGTGAAAATAGGTGAGTTTTATCAGATTTTACTGAGTAGAGCTATAGAAGTTTTTTTTTAAGAATAAAACAGGTTCTGATGATTAAAATTTAATTAAGACTACACTGACATCGATTGAAATCAAGTGATTATACTTATTAGGGTATCCGAATAAACAAAACCGAACTCAATAAAGGTACTAACGAATGAGTCACGGAAATATTCATCCCAAATGTGGAAAATTGTGGTTATAAATATGTAAACTACAAAAAAAAATTAGAAATTAATTATGGTTATAAGGAGGTACAAATCAAAAACGACCTAATATGGTGAAGGTAAACATCGTGAGGAAACCGGCCGCTCCTGAAACGAAAAATTCGAAGACATGTGACATCTACCAACCCGTACTGGGCCCGTTTGGTGGATTACGACCCATTTCTTCTCGTGTAGAGGAGGCCTGAGTCCCAGAATTGGGGACATTATATGGCTGATTACGCTACAAATTTTAGGATTATTGGTCAAATAAAACTATGCAGATATTGAATCCTTACCATAAATAAGCCCTTACCATGACGTGTTAAAATGTCAAGATTGCGACCGAGAAAGAAGGCTATACACCGTATATGGCTCCATCCAGTTCAGTTTAGGTCGTCAAATTCATCGCGTTAAGAGCTGGTGGTAGAGTCTCAGGTCTGGGTCGACGGCACGTTGTGTTCCGCAACGTGACGGGGTTCACGAGGACCAATACTTGACAGGGCGAGATGGTTCGAAAGAGTTACAAAGAGTAACACAAAGGGCAACTAAAGAAATACGGGTGGCTTTTAGTAAGTTAAGTCTGACATTCCTTCTCGCTCGACCCTAAGCGAGTGAAGTTATTTAATTATTCCCCCTCAAAAAAAGATAGCATCGGTAATGAAACTGAGTATAACAACCATAAAATAAATAAATCGGCACATTTGTAGGCATACAACTTTATTTAAAGTGTATTTTATTGTTATACTTATTTGTAAATATGCAGGTAGTTGGTTATGATCTGATATTCCAGATAGACCAGATTTATTAGCCCAATTATCCAGCTGTGTAGGACCCTACCTGGTCCTGACGCATATTGCTTTCTGACGGTTCTGATCAAGTTTAGCCAAGCAAGCATTATAAATCGTAATCTTATACCAAACAAAAAAAATAACATCAGTTAAATGTCTAGGACTCACCAAGTGCAACTCAAAGGATAACCGATTAAGAAAGAGTTACATAGAAGTCTATCAATGATGACCTAATGCGCTGAAGAAGTTTAGGAAGAGGTTTGGAACCTATGATTAAGAACGGAGGGTTGTGCGTGAAGCAGGCGAGGGTGGAGCGCAGGCGGCGGCAAGGGCGCCCCCCCCACTAGGGCCGTGTGCAACTCGCGCATAGACTACGGTCGCGCGCTGCCCTCACGCATCATTCGAACATCGCGCACCGCAGTCTCGGCATCTACGCCCTGAACTGTATACGCGTCCGGGAGCTTCATCCCGCAGCGACTTCGACGAACAGGTCCTTATTCCAGTGAAAGTGACATTTAACCTATTCTTATTGCATAATACAACCTAACCGCGAGTGGAACATAGTAGTCAGCTGTATGTGAACTATTATTAGAGTTGCATCGGCACGCTCCAGCAACGTAACTTTACCTGAACGCCCCAAATTAGGAGCGCAAGCGCATCGGCCCACTCACCGCCCGCCCAGCCTTCCATATTCCGCCACATTCTTTCATGCGAGCGCTCGTTGCACTAATAGGAGCTACCCGACATACGTGCTTGTTGAGCAATAAAGTGTCCGTTCAGATGAGATTGAAGTGGTGCAGGCGACTTGGATTTCGGCCAACGGCTGTTGCATTTAGAATACTATTTGACAACGTATCCAAATAATGTTATAAACGTGTTAACTACATGTGTTACTATATAAATTGTGATAAGTGAATCTTGGATAACTAAAAAAGGTTTATGGTGATTTTGAAAGTGTCCTAATTGGGATTTCATCGCCACAGATGTGAAGCCGCGTTTCAAGGCGCCTGCCCTCCGTCCCTATCGTGTTGGTTTATGTGACTATTGTTTGAATGTGATATTTTGTTTCAGGATAAGTTAAGCGAGCACAATGCCTTTCAAACCAGCAGATAACCCTAAGTGCCCAAAATGCGGCAAATCAGTATACGCAGCAGAGGAGAGAGTCGCCGGAGGACTCAAGTGGCACAAAATGTGCTTCAAATGCGGTAAGTTGATTAATTAATTAATATTCTGTACTATGTTTATATTTTGTTTACAAATAAAAGTAGATGTTACTAGTAATTTAGCTAGATCAGGTTAGAGTGGAAGAAGAATCCAATATAATTGGGGAAATGCTGTGCATATTGGTTCTATTGTAATAATTAAAGGGATCTTCTTCAGAAACCTGAAGCCATAACTTTTTACTTGTCACCTAGATATTAGATCCTGTTTTTGTTAGGTGCCTCTATTGGTTACACAAACAATAACATAATATGTTTGATATGTTAATTATACCTATAGTGTGTTATACCTAATGAATATAAACCTGCAATAGTACATTTCGATACATGTGGGGAAAATTTTTCATTGCCGCCGAGGCGAAATGCACCCGAGCCGTACAGGCGAGGGTGTTATGGAGCCGAGTGCTGCAGTGAAAAATCTCCACGTGTATCAAACGACGTTTTTAATACACTTATGAAGAAATATGATGAAAAATCCACCAATAATCTATATTATATCAGAAAATTACGACGTATTTTTGTTCATTTTGTACTGAAGAAAATTTTCCAAAGTTACCTTACAATTTAGTTTTGATTTGATGGCAGCAGGCTATCGTGAGTATTTTTACCTCCATCACATAATCTGGCGGTGTAGCATCTAAAGGATTCTCTTCAAATCTTCTTTTTCACAACTATCACAAATGAATAGGTTAGTTAATTTTAGGTGTACTTTTTTCCCGCGCATAACCTTTGCAGGTTGAAGGTGAAGCAAAGGTATCAAACCGTGTACATCCTTATATTAAAAATATAAAAATTCAAAAATTTTCGATTTTAGAACACAGATGTTAATTTGTTCGTATTAACAAATTATTGCTTACGTAATCATGTCTATTTATTATATTCTGCTCAAAAACACAATTTCAATTATCATTAAATATTAAAACCTTAAAAATATCCGCCTCTTTACTTTAAAATAAAATAATAAATCACCCTTGACCGTGCTGAAATAGGAATAAAAAAGCCCTTGTTTTAATAAATTGAAAAAAAAAACGGGGGTGAATAACATGCCATATCGAACCTAATCGTAGTGCGATAAGAGGCAGTTTTCGAGTAAGTGTATTGAAAAAAATATTTCAATCTGATAACTTTTTATTAGTATTCTTCCCGAAAGAAGAAAAAGCGAACTGTTATCAATGTTCAAAATATTACAAAGAAAGAAGTATAGAATTTTAAAAATTCAAGCTTCCATGATTTTCCAACCTAGTAGGTACCTATTTGTTTACATGGATGGATTTGTTGATTCACGTGTGGCATTTACATTTATAATATGGTCTGATAAATAAGTACAATACCCGTGAATAGTCGCAGGTTAGTGGTCTAGCACAATAGGTCTTCAACAATAACAACTGAAAACATGTTTGTAACATCAGTAGGTGTAGGCTTATAGATACTGAAAGCTCTATCTAGCTGATCTCAAACCGTCTCTCTCTTTATTTTAAAAACCTCTGTAACTCAAGTGCGACATAGACTTCATGTTCAATGTTTATGTTATCCAGGCCTGTGCCAGAAGTTGCTGGACTCTACCAACTGCACAGAACACGAAGGTGAACTGTACTGCAAAATGTGCCACGCACGTAAATTCGGACCAAAAGGCTACGGCTTCGGCGGTGGTGCTGGCTGCCTGTCCATGGACGCTGGCGAGCACCTGAAGGCTGATACGTAAGTACCTTCCCTGTCAGCTCTCCCGCCGCCCGCGCCACTGAGGGCCTTTCCTTATCTAAGGCCGCACCGACGGCCGGCCTCCGGGCCCGTGCGTAACCACATTAACCGCGTGTACATATACTCATACTATACAGTAGAAGCGCGCGCTGGCTGTACATTACGCGCCGCCTGACACGTGCATGACCAGTCTCCGTTTATGTCGCAACAGGAATTGAGCGAGCAGCCGTCCAGCACGTAGCGGGTCGCCGACACACATCTCGGCCCTCCAGCGACGCCTCGCGAACGCACGCCTTACTGTACTTTAAATTACTCTAGTTAGGATTATTTATTCGCTATCGCTTAATTTAATTTGTTCATCGGTATTATTTATTATTTATAAAAACACAAATAAATAAAAAAGTCGACTACCAACCCTGAGTTAGAAATGTTTACGAGAGCGCGGTCGAGGCGCGCGCGCGCCCGCGGTGCGCAGTCGGGCGCGCGCCGGCTCGAGCGCGCTCCTGCCCCATCGATCCCATCCTCCCCAACGGGGCGTGCCCCAACACGAAGGAGCCACGGTGAGAAACCAATATGTAGCCTTGGCTTAGCAACGCTCCAGACGCACCTAGACAGCATGCACCGAAACGATCTTATGTTGACTAACTTTCCTCGCTACTCACACTCTGTCTAACCCGCAGCTACCGCTTCCGTCTTAGCTTTAACTGATAGTCAATACATGTGATGGGATAAGGAAAGCGCCCTCTATGTCGATATATTGTGTAGTGCTATAGCGAGGCCGATGCGGAGCGGGCGGCCGGGAGCCCTTACCTTCTCCCATTACGGCGGAGGTGCGCCGCCGGCATCTTCAGCTTAGCCGCAAGCCGTGTGGCCGATACTAGAATGTAGAGGCACGGAGTTTTCCGGCGCCTGAGAGGCTTTTAACTACTCTTCTGTCACCTGTTGCTTGCTCTGGTCATTGTTGAACATTTATTGATTTGCCGCACGTATACAGGGGCGTAAGGACTAACGGAGCTTGTCTGGAGCCACGTGTAATCGCCAAGGCGCCGCCTGGACAAGGATGCCCACGATGCGGCGGCTTTGTATATGCCGCCGAGCAGATGTTAGCTAGAGGACGGGTAAGATTCTATAGATCTTCATTTATGAACAAAATGCCAATTTCAATTAAGTAAAATCAAATTCCTTAGTCCATATTTTGAGGTAAAACATGAGCTTCCGCTGCTTTTAGATGCTTAAACAAAGTAAAAAAAAGTATCCTATTATTTTTATCGACATTTAATAAGTTTTAGGTGCTAGTTACGCAATTATAAACACTAACTAAAATGTTGTGCCGTAGGGCTATCACAGGCGATGCTTCAAATGCTTAAATTGCAACAGGACCCTTGATTCAATGATGCATTGTGATGGGCCAGATGGTGACATTTACTGTAGAGGTATCTGAACGATTAATTATGTACCACGTGTCAATTAAATGTCCCACCCATAAGTATGTTGTATGTGCCATAACATCATGTATCATTGTAATAACGCGAGTGATCCTCTATGCTAGTACGCTCCCTGCATGCCCTCACTATTCACTGTATGTCCAGGGGTGGCACAAGGAGTGCTTCAAATGCGGAGACTGCTCAAAACGTCTGGACTCCACAAACTGTTGCGAGGGCCCAGACAAAGATATTTACTGCAAAGGTTTGTTGTTCTCCTCATTTCCTATCTATACTATATATCCTATTTATTCATAAAAAAGATTCATAAGCAACTATTTACCAAGTCCCTACATATTTTATTATTGTTGTGAATGATTACAAGCTCTATTAACTGTGATGCATGTTCATAATCCTTTTTGTTTTCATGGTTTTAATTAAATGTTTTTCTCTGTAGTATGTTATGGGAAGAAGTTTGGTCCTAAAGGATATGGTTATGGAGGAGGAGCTGGTGTCTTGCAGAGTGAACCTTGCGCCAATGGGTAAGAACCGCTTGAGGATCGGCCGTGTGACTTATCTGGCGAGGGCACAGCTTTTGACACAATGTACTGTTATAAATTCAATCACAAAATCTTGGAGCGTGGATTGCTGTGTGCTCTACAGATGCAATAATAACGCTTTGCTTTTGCTGTAGGATGCTACGCACAAAGATTTGGTCCAAGAGGTGTAGGACATGGGGGAATGTCAAGCCTGGGTCTTATGTGTGACATTAAGGACTTGGAATGGCAAAGGTATAATACATATTAAAGTTTCACCAAGCCCTAATGGATCCCGAAGTACAGTCTATAGGACTGTAAACTCCAAAGTTTTCATAAGTAACCGAATCATTTAACCTACCAATTTGCTTATAAGCTGCTTTGGCAAATTTTACTGTTATCCTGTGTGTTCCAGAAACCATACTTTAACATTCATTGCTTAACACCACATATTTCACTTTACGCAAGTTATTTTCGCCAGAAGCTTCGGTAACATTACGTATACTTCTCAGGTTACATGACAGGTTTAGGTTATTTCCATCGCATAGTCACTTTCATAAAAACAGCTTATAATACAAACAAGAGATGGCAACGTGCCAATGTGAAAATAGAACGCGCTCTCCGCTCTCGATCGGACTTATTTTAATATCGGCGAGACTAGCCACACGTTTTGAGCTTACAACATGTAATCTGTGGCAGATTCGTTGAACCACTAAAACTGGTTTTTTTTTGGTGGTGGGTAAAATCATCCAATGACATCTCCCGCCCTTGGGCGGAGCGGGAGATAGTGTCTGACTCTTACCGACTAAAAACCCACCCCGTTCCTTCGTTGCCTTTGATACCAGGGCCGAGCCTTCCTTTCAGAAGCGGACCCTTGGCCCCAGTAGGTTTCGACCACTAAAACTGGATCTCATCTAACTGTTCAAATCGTAGACACTTCACTCATAAACACGTATTGTACAATCTTACTACGCTAGGCAGGCAACGTCCCGATAAGTTTGACGAGATCTGCAGTGATATCCAGTCAACTAGCTGTTTTGTAATCTAATTACCTATCAAAGTAGTTGGTGTTATCAATGTGTACTGCCTGACTAGTGACTTAAGTAGATGCAGTCCTACAGGATGTAACCACAATGGGCGGTCATATTTCAAATACTAATTACTACTCCTACAGAAGTAGCGCAAAAAAGTCTATGAAGTTTAAATAACTAAGTACGGGCATGTTACCTTATCAAAAAGATATTTCAGGTTCCTTCACATTTCATCATCACAAATCACCACATCATTGATACTTAAGGTAGGTATATCAAACAAAAAAATGTGTTGTGCTAATACAATGGTAGCGTTATTCATTCAAGTAACACAGTTATCTACTGGTAGACCTACAAGTAGATGTAACAGTAAGCTATTTCATTTATTTCACAGTGAGCAAGCACCAAAGACCACGGTAATCAATACCGCTGCTATTCAAGCGCCCCCCGGCAAAGGTTGTCCCAGATGTGGAGGTGTTGTATTTGCTGCTGAGCTGGTTCTGGCTAAGGGTCGCGAATGGCATCGCAAGTGCTTCAAGTGCCGTGACTGTACCAAGACATTGGACTCGATTATCGCTTGCGACGGACCTGAATCTGAGGTTTACTGCAAGACTTGCTACGGCAAAAAATGGGGCCCTCACGGCTACGGTTTTGCTTGTGGCTCCGGCTTCCTGCAGACAGATGGCTTAAGGTAAGTTTGTCATAATAGATAGTGTTATCTTTAATTTGAACAATATATAAAGTTATAAATATTTTACGTTAATTGGCATTTAATTGAGTGTAAGAGATTTGTCTACAGTATAGTATTGTTAATTTACAGCGAAGAGGAGATTTCCGCTAGTCGTCCTTTCTACAACCCTGATACCACCTCCATCAAGGCACCCAAGGGCCAGGGCTGCCCACGTTGCGGTGGCATGGTCTTTGCCGCTGAACAACAACTGGCTAAGGGCACGGTAAGTTTTTATATACAACTGTTTCGTAGGCATACCTACTTTGCTGTTTTATGTACACATACATACTGTTAGTTGTTACTACTTCAATTTTCAATGCTCGAGCGATCTGTCGACATCTAGCTTAGGATATTGAAACAATCTATTCTCCAGAGAATAAAAACCTCGAAGATGTTTTCGCTCATGACCCTTGCGTAAACTTTTCGAGTAGTGAGCAATAACATAGGGTCTCGTGCCTACGTTAATCGCCCAGTACCAGACGGCTTAGCGCTCGATTACGGAGACGCGGCGCGTTGCGCGGAACGTCGGGCGGGCCGTCGTACATTGCCATATGTTTGTGTTTGCGCGAGCGATGACGCGGCCCGCTGCTGCAATGTACGACGAAACGCACAACGCGCCGCGTCTCCGTAAACACGGCCTTAGTATAAAATTTGTCTGTAAAACGCCGCGCGCTGTCTTACTAATTGGTAACAGATTCTGATCTAAGACGGATCTGGCTGGTAGACGGTACCTATAATTTTTATCAACAACTTTGACAAATATGCTGTCGACCAGAGGTTTAGCTACAAAGAGTATAATAATGTGTAGCTAGCTAGACCTCGTAACAAACGGCCATGGGGCAAAAAAAAATTGTGGCCCTTTTTTACATGGGGTAGGTATCATCAAATATCCTCTCCTGCTTTTTACTTTGTGTGATGCGGGGAGTGGCAGACTTTTACTGACTAAAAGGAGCATTTGCCATTATTACAGTAGTGTTGCAGTCTATTTGTTTTAGATTTCGAAAGTGGAGGAATTTTAAATTCTATATGAGGTTTGCTAATCAGGTTTTGGGGGCCCCGGGGCATAGCCCCTCGCTCATTGGTAGCTGCGCCAGTGCTGTCGACCCAGACCAGTTTTGCTATATTTATGGATATCATTTTTGCTTCCAGATGTGGCACAAGAAGTGTTTCAACTGTGCGGAGTGCCACCGACCTCTGGATTCGATGCTGGCGTGCGACGGCCCTGACAAGGAGATCCATTGCCGCGCTTGCTACGCTAAGCTTTTCGGACCCAAAGGATTCGGATTCGGCCACGCCCCCACCCTCGTCTCCTGCGACTCAGAGCCAGCCATAACATAGTAAGCCCTTGTAATAAAAAAAAAACATATTTTAAAATATGTATGTCTTATATATAGAATATGAGTCCAACTTCTTGTATTTTAGAAATATTGTAAAACTCATCATCCATCTCTAAAAAATAAAGCAACAACAAGAATCAAGTTCTTAAAAATTTTAACTTTTTATAATTAAATATAAATTTTACTCATTGTGCTTGACCCAAAAAAAGGTTAAATTTGAATGTATGACTGAACTTTATAATAATTATAAAGTTACAGATATATTATAAGTAGACAGAAAGTATATACAATTTAATTTTACAGCATGGAGCAGGTTCCTTTCACTGGCCAGAAAGCAGCCAAGGGCCAAGGCTGCCCACGTTGTGGATTCCCCGTCTATGCAGCTGAACAGAGGAACTCCAAGAATGGCACATGGCACAAACGATGCTTCTCATGCGCAGATTGCCATAAATCTCTTGTAAGTGGCTTTTATTCATAGATTTAAAGTAGGAAGGATAAATTAAACAAAACGCATAGGTAATTTTATGAGAAATATTTAATATAATATTACAATTAAATTTTGTTCGTTTTTAAATAGTCGCGTTCATCATCTTCTTCTTTTTCTAGATGTGTCTTTAAAAATTCTTCCACAGAATCAGTGTTCCACTTTTCTATAGCCACTGTGTCCTTAACTATTCCATCCTTATCCAATAATTTGATGATCGGGTCGAGACCTCGAACGTATTTGATTTGTAGATTAGGGAACTTAGCCGGCCTGTCACTCTTCACAAATGCTTGAATTTGAGGATAAGCAGGAAACTTGCAGGTACAAACCTCTAGTATCGCACGAGCATATTTCTTCTCTTTTGGAGCAGTTTCATCTTGATGACAGCATTCCTTACAGTGAGACATAAGTTGATCTAAACCAAAATCTTTCAATTGGTCACAAGATGAACATAACAGGTTAGCTTTGATGAATCCGAGAGAAGCGCAATCTTCAGTCGTGAACTCGGCAGTGCTGTTGTATACAAAAAATGTAGCAAAGCACACGAGCAGCGTTGTTGAAACCATCTTCAATATCACTGTATCACTTATATCTAGAATTATTTTAACGTACAAAATAGATTTGCCGATCAACAATCCGTAGGCTGATATCTTCAATAAATTCATTCACTGACGTGTGATTGTGATGACAGAAGAGGGTCTAAAATGACATTATTGACATTTATGATGACGTATAATTTGTTTACAATTCTACAATCTGGCCCGTTCTTTATTCATCCGAAAGAATGAATAAACAGTCAAGAATGCTTAACATTAAATCAATCACAAAACTGTGGGTACGGAACGTTAAATGTTATGTATTTTATGGTATCTTCGGATAGCTGGCTTTTGAGATTTGAAAATTGTAGTACTATTTTATCTATTTTAGTCAGTGATATGCATTTACTATATTTTAATATAATCATAGTAACAAGCTTGAAATAAACCCACGCGCCTGTTGCTCTTTATCATTTCATAAAACTTGTTGAGAAAAAGTTGGGTTACCATTTAATTTTAAAATCTAATAAATTATTTTCACATTTTCACCACCTCGAAATAAAGTTAGAATTCAAAAGTTGTGTATTCGTCGAGTTTTGATCAATTATTTTTTCACTACTCACTAATTTCCATTTATTTTGTTTCAGGATTCAACCAACTTAAACGACGGACCTAACGGAGAAATTTACTGCCGAAGTTGTTACGGCAGGAACTACGGTCCTAAGGGTGTAGGATTCGGTATGGGCGCAGGCACATTGACCATGGCATAAAATAGACTATGAAGCTGGTCTTCATAGGAACCATTTAGTTATAATGGTAGCATGAAAGGAATCTAATCTACTGTAACTAAAGTGCTACCTAGCTTGACGGACTATCATACCATGTATTAAACTGGCTTTAATAATGGTTGATACCTACTTTCAATGAGACTAATAAAATAAATGGTAATAAAGCCTTGGAACACATATATTTTGTTACGAAGGTATAAATTAAAGGTTACATTCCTTTCATTTAATAATGTACAAATTGTGATGAATGTGTCTGGGCCCTTAGTTTACATATTCGTTATAAAATATTGTAGTTAATAAGGTAATAGACTTAATGTAGATATGTAAGAGGTATAAATAATTTGTTATCCAGTAAAATGAAAAAAAAAAAACTTAAAAAACCCAAAAAAAAATTAATGGCATTGTGATTACATGTACCTTATATTTATCACGTTGTGATATGAAGGTACGTGCAATACAAAAACTATCCTGTAAAACGCGGATAAGATTGCAAATAATTGTAATCGTTTCGACCGACCAGATCTTAGTGTATAAGATCTGAAGTGTCTATACATATTTTTATACACCAAAGATTTTTGTACATAATTTTGTAATTTAATGCACGTAAGCTGTGCAACAGTAAATTTAACCACCTACGTGTATTACGCTTTTGGAGCTTTTGCTATATATATCTAACGAAAAAATATTATAAGGATAATGTAAAGATCAAAGCAGCTTTTTGCATAATTATTATATTAAACAAAAACTTGTATAAGTTATAATTTTATTAAATAAATATACGACATTTAGTGTTTTTTTTACGTTTCCAAAATATTCAAAAATTCAGATCATGCATAATAAAACGCATAATTATAAAAATATATATTTATTGAAATTCGGAAACCAACCTAAATTTTAAGGAATAAAAAATCGATAAACTATTAATATCGTGATAAAAACTAAAAAATTGAAGGTAAATAATATGCAGCTTTTGTTTAAACAGGAAAATAAATAACCTTAGGTTGCTAGGTGTATCACAATTATATAAAAAAAATCGAGGAGGTATATTTTGTGATGATTTCAAAAATGAGGTAGTAGGGGGAGCTAATCTTAAGTTAAAATTGTATAAATCACAACTTAGAAATAAAACTAATTAAATTGAATTCAAGTAACAATCATATCCTTATTAAAAAAAAAAATACTTATCATGCAAAACACATGGCACACAATTACTCTCATTTCCAATGTAACTAGTAATCATATTACAGTTACTTATCATTGGGCATTTTCTTTTGTAACATAATTATTATTACAACGCATTTAGCTGTAATCTTACAATTAATTAAAGAGTTGAATACTTTTCTCACGGTTTTTTCTTCACAACCAACCTTGGTCCTTTAGATTTTTTTGTTTCTGGTTTAGGTTCCTCAAACCCATATTTGCACTTCAGATGTTCACGAATCGCTAATCCTCTGATTAGGCGTCTCCAGTTACTATAAACTCTTGTTTCTATCTTTTCTCTTTCCTTGCGTTCTTGTTCTTCTTGGTCCTGCATAATAAAACGGCAATATAAGACTTGTGTAGGTACACCTTTCTAATATGTATTCCAGCTGGTTAAGAACCCCCCCATAAACTAAATAATGATATTAGACAAGTGGAAGAGATTTCCTACCTTGACCCAAGCATCAGTGATGATCTCCTCAAATTCCTCGCACACGACGAACCCGTCGTATACTGGGTGGCAGTAACCACCGCTGTAATCAAACCCAGTCATGGCAGGCGCGCAATCAATGTTCAGTTTCTTGGCCACCCTGTTCAGGCTGGGTACTGTAAAATAAATAAATCATATAAATAGAAAAGGATAACTTTATTTTTGTTCTAAACAACCAAAAAACACTAAAACTAAATCTTTCTAGAAACCAAACCAAAATTGGTTATGAATAGAAGCAGAAATCAACATGTCAAATATTTGTATGAGGAAGCCGGACGCGTGGTGGGAACAACTCGTTATCTCTTTTCTACGCGCGTATCCTAATGGGTGTGATGTCACCTTGTAGTTTTTACATCATTTATATATTACTTGACATGTATTCCTTTCTTCAGTTTCGAAAGGTTTCTAACTCACTAAATGTTGAATGCATTCGAAGTATTTTGTTTTATTTACGATTTTGGATAATGTGACTTTTTGATCTAAATAATTAAAAAAAAAATGAGTCAGGTACCTAAGGGCGCCTTCAAAGTGCCGCGCGACGGCAGCGCTGCAACTGTGCTGCCATCGTGCGGCACGTTGCAGCTAATTTGAAAGCGCCTTAATTCGTATGTATCGGCTAATATCCAAGTGTGGAAGAAAAAGGCAAACTCAGGCTCATATCAACACCTAATACATAGGGATTAAACAAAAGGTTTTTTTGGCTTAAAATTGCCCCACTTCCACTTTATCGGCGGTGGAAGCGAGACAGTAAGTTGCTATATTCCAAACTATTTTCATATCATTTAAAGATAAATGATAATAACTATATTGGCAATATTATGTTTCCAGAAGAAGAATATTTGACTGGCCTGTTGGTCCTGACTGCTATACCGGAGATCGTGGGTTCGATTCCCACCCAGGACAAATGTTTGTGAGATGAGCACGATCATTCGTTCTGTGTCTGGGTGTAATTTATCTATATTTATGTATTTAGAAATATATATAAGTATGTTTATCAGTTGTCTAGTGACCATAACACAAGCCCTGCTTAGCTTGGGACTAGACGGCGTTGTGTGATAGTTGTGGAATATTATATCTATATTTATTTATATCTATATTAAAAGGAATTCTTCAAATTTAACTTACACTTGATATGTACAGTTTTCTTAGGCAGCATGCATTCTTTAAAGAGTTCAACATTGCCATATGCATTGCGAGGCACTATGCCATTCTCTGCAGTTGGTGGTTCATAGTCTTGTACTTGCCAAGGTCCAAATACTTCCAAAGGTTTGTCTGTTATCATTTTATTTGAGAGCTAGAAATAAAAGAAGTTCTAAATGACATAGGGAAAACAGCTATACAAGCCATTTAATGGTTGGCGCTAAGACAGTTCTGCAGTGTAGATACTTCAAAAGGATCTAAGTGATCATTAGTATAACCACTAATAAGGTTAAACAACCTTTTTTCTTCAGGTGAAGGATTCTGTCAGACTCTTGCCGACTAAAACCACCCCAGTGTTCTCTCGTACACTTGTGTCGGGATCTGCGGGTGCTGTATGACTTCCGTTGCCCGGACTAGTGGTGACCAGATCTTTGAGGGTCTCCTCCCGTATTGGAGTGATTCTCCTATAGACCTAAGACGGGCGTGCGTAGAATACTACGCGTCACCATCTCGGATTCAGATTGATAGGCTAATGGATGTCCCTTAATCCGTCGACCCTGGACATTTTTAGGGGGGTTGGAAGATTGAGTTGTCTGCTTTTCCTCGATGCACGGTTCGCTAGGTACGAGGCGGAAGAGAACTCTTCTCCCTTTCCCTTTCCTCAGTCTTTTTCTGCGAGATGATATTCTCGCAGATCACCGCAACCCAGGACTCTGCACTGCCGTGCATGAACCGAACCACGGCTGGCAGCGACAGGTCACTACCGACTTCCGAAATGAACCGCGTACCGTCTCTCGACAAATTCGGACAGCGTATGCCACGCCATGTCTTCAGGGCAGTGGCCGCAGTGGAGATACTGAGCGTACGGCTCCCTATTTACTCGTACATCCCGAAGCAGCCATGCCAAGTTTAACTACCATGATCCAAGTAGAGAATAAAAACGTTTTAAGACTGTACTCTGAAAGAAAGTACCACATTGTGCGCGGTTTACACTATCCGTCAGCGTGACTCTCTGACGATAGACAGATGGCAAGGATCAAAACATTTGTTTGCTAGGCATATCTGCATTCCCAAAGCCAGCCAACCTTGACTCCATTTAACTTTTTTATTTAGATTAGAATGTACTTGGTTTACTTACTCTATCCCACTTAGGGCGTGCCTTGACGATCTTGTATGGTGTCTCC
Source organism: Leucania comma (assembly GCA_958295575.1). Lineage (NCBI taxonomy): Eukaryota > Metazoa > Arthropoda > Insecta > Lepidoptera > Noctuidae > Leucania > Leucania comma. The sequence continues at coordinate 14,018,735 of OY282467.1, read as the reverse complement.
CCAAGTTTGACTACCTTAGCTTCCTTGAGCCAGATTTCCCTAGAGTGGCATACATACACACACTCCCGTGCATACACCGGTTCGTTCCGCACATACCCAAGCACAGCCGCGTCGGGCGGGTAGATAGCTTCAAACTTCAGTAAATGTCTCCTCAACGCGTATAATGGATGGTTTTTGTATCTGTAGGTTCACAGGAAAATTAGTAGTTATATCTTTGTTTTTGACTAAATTGAAGTTGAAACACTATCAAGAATAATTACTAGACAAAAGAGAACTAAGTATTTTGTAGGTTCTACATTGTGTTATAAAAATTATTTTGAAATTTCTCTCATTTTGTCTGTCATCAGATCCGTCTGATGACAGCTGCATCGCAACCAAGTGCAGTCGATACATTTATTTGTTTGCAGTTATCTGCAGTCGGATCTGATTTTGTGCAGTTGATGCCATCTTCAACGCCTCAAAATAAAGATGACATTAAAAGCATAATGTTAATATGCGTTCACCGCGACCGACGCGCGTTACGCACCTTGACTAACTGCGCACCTACTGTATGCGGTTAGCGACGGACAGCATGCGTCTACACTACACGACTGTAGCCGACCGCGTATAGTTAAAGTCACAACTGTAAGCAGTTAATATTGAGTTCACGCGACTGCAGCCGACCGCGTGATGTTGATATCATGACTAAACGAAGTCGAACGAACAACTGTGCGCTTAAGAACAATGATGACACACACAACAACACAACAGATGGCAGCTTAAGAAGATTCCGCGTGGTTGTGATTACTCACTCGCCAATGCTCTTCGGTAACGGCGCGTCTAGCTGCATTCTATCCAAGTATTCATCTTCTTCTCTATCTCTTGGAGTCTTCGGCCCTAGCCAGGGCCTCACCGCCTGGTTCCACCACGGTGCTTCTGCACGAAGTTTGCGAGTCACTGTGTTCCATTGTGGCACATACTTGCGAGTCAAATCCTTCAAGTAGTTGTTGTTATCCCAACCAACGACGTAGCAAACAGGGTGGGTGGCGCCATTCTGTTAATGAAATTTAGATTTGAGCACTGATATGATCTAGTACTTTATGAAGCCACTGGATCTTAATTATTTTCTATACTTACGTAAAGATTATCACAAGAGTGAACTTTTCCTTTGATTACATCTACAGAAATCCACTGTTCTAACTCTTCAACAAATATTTCACACCACACATCAATTCTGTTCTTTTTCACTTCGTCGCTGGATGCAGATGACAGAACCCGTCGGTCTAAGCGGCGGCTCGTGCCAGGTTTGGGACTAATTTTCGTGGGTTTGAACTCATCTTCACTTCCAGAGTTGCGCCGTTTAGGATCTTCTACTGGTAAATAATCACTATCCTCATCAGATTCTTTCTTTATTTTGCCTGAAAGCATAGGTATTATTTTTTCAATTATTAAATAGTAGTAATGGCAGAGACAGATTAAGTTGGTTCTTTACATCTATTATAATGAGACTGAGTACGACTATTAAAACATGATAAGGCATCTAACATAATTAAATAAGATAAATACAACGTACGTCGAGAATCGCCGGGGTGAAACTCCGCTGCCGCGACAAATCGCGGCATGGCGGACAGAGTTCCGGCGGGATCTCATGGTGAAATGGCGAGAGCGACTATCGCAACCCCGTGCTGGGCACGCCACGATCGAGGCGGTAAGGCCCCTCTTTGAGGCGTGGCTGGAAAGGCCCCACGGCGTCGTCACCTTCCGTTTGGCGCAGGTGCTGACCGAACACGGCAAGTTCGGACCGTACCTGTACAAGATTCGTGCGGAGACGACGCCCGGGTGTCGCCACTGTGCGGACCGCCTGGAGGACACGGTGGAGCACACAGTCGAGGTGTGCCCCGCTTGGGAAGAGCATCGCCGTGTCCTCGTGGGGGCGATCGGCGGCGATCTCTCGCGCCGGGGCTTGGTTCAAGCCATGCTCCGGAGCGAGGAGGAGTGGCAGGCGGTCGCCTCCTTTTGCGAAGCAGTAATGCTAGCAAAGGAGGAGGCCGACCGCATTAGGCAAAGGCGCACACGCCGCCGCCGCCGCCGGGATTCCGATCCCGATTTCCGGCCACCGTAGGCGCGGGCTCGCGGACGGTGGGCAATGGGTAGCTCGCTGTCCGTCCGTCCGGTAACAGACCGGTCCGAGCTCAGTACCTCTACCATGAGTTTTAAGCAATAGTATTCGTCGCAGCGCCTCTAGCGGTCACTTGCAGAACCAAAATTTGCCATACAAAATATTTACGGCGTCGATATCGAGTAGCGACGAATACTATTGCTTAAAACTCATGGTAGAGGTACAGGTCGTCTACGGCGCGCACTGTTCCCGCGCGCCTCAAGGAGTTGTCAGCAAACTGTAGGGTCCAGCAGGGCCGAAGCCTATTGGGGCCAAAGGTTATGTGAGAATGTCACCACGGGCCCCGGGACAAAGGCAACGAATGGAAGGGTAGGTTTTTAGTCAGTAAAAGTCTGACACTATTTCCCGCCCCACCCAAGGGCGGGATTTGTCATTGGATGATTTTACCTACCAAAAAAAAAACCCTTATGTTGTTGAAAATTCTACGGTCCGGACTAAGCGTTTCGCCTCGTCGTTTATACCGCGTACATCGAAGGACAGGAACAATTTGCCTGCTGCTGTTTTCCCGTCCGATTATAATTGGGGTATCTTCAAGGCTAGAGTGAATACGCTCTTAACAACCAAGTGCGCCTCATCATCAACATTGCTGCTTACCATCAGAGGGGATCGCAGTCAAGCACTAGTTAATATCAATAAAAAAAAAAAACTATCTGAGAAATGTTACTTGAAAAGTATGGTTTACAAAAAAATAAATTATTAATTCTTTGCATATCAATATTATTATTATTATTTTTTACTTTGTTTAACCGAGTCTTAATTAAATTTAAGTGGAGAAACAACATTATTATTTTATGTAAATTAGCAAAATACAATATTTAAATCAGAATTAGTTAAAAAGATTAATGGATAATTTTGTATGGAACCCATACTCACTTTGTAGCATTTTAGATTGGGTGTCATTTAGAAGAGGGTTAATTGACTAACTCGAAAATAAATGAACAAATGAGTGAATGAATGAGAGACCGAAGTTATGATAACTTCTTTGTAACATAATAATCATACTTTTTTCTGTACTGTAGACAAAATAAATAACCAGTTGTTTTTTTGTCATATGAGAGACCAATCTAGCTTCCTAACATTGGTTTTTGGCACAGAAAAAAGAATATATAAAAACTATCAATCTTAAATTACTAATGCTATTACTCTCAATGATATATCATCCCAGGCACTTGCTGGACCTACGAAGTTATCAAAATGCCTGGCAACACCTAAGTAGCATATTATGCTAACAGCGTAAGTATAACCGCCTAGAGTTCTCATAACGATCATGCAAGAGCAATAACAACAAAAGTATTTGAAATATTAATATTTCAGTTAAATTAGGTCTTATGGCACATTATGAGTTAGTTTTTCAAAATTAGTCAACTACCCTAATCCATACGCCACTATTACAATACTTCACATAGTGATGCAGAGATGAGTGGGATTGAAGAATCAAATTGTGATTAACTTTTTTCATTTGTAAATAAGCTGAATTTAAAGAATATCTAGTTTTGCCCACTCTAACTAATTTGATAGCTATGACCTACTTACTCCTATTTGAATAGCATTGTGCACAGCACATTAACCCACCTTGCACTATTTTTTTCTTTGCTTCCAATTTCGCATCTTTAACTCTACTCTTGATAATATTTACCAGATCTTCAGTGACATCACTTTTCCGTTTCTTAGCATTCACAAGATCTCTATGACTTACTCTGTGACTGTCTTCTGCTTTGATTTCTTTTTTTGTTTGTCTTACAGATCTTTTAGGTGTAGTTTCTTTAGATGGGGCATCAAAATATTTGCTCTTTTCTACAACAGTCCCAGGGGAACTTTTTGCTCTGGTATTTGGTTTGACCACTTTGCCCTTGTCTTCTACTTTGTTAGTACTCTGTGAGCTATCAGGATTAGCAGTTTGTGAACGTTTTCTTGAAAGTCTGCTGGATTTAGCGGCAGATTTCTTTTCTTCAAAATATTTGCTTGCCACATCTTCTGCATTCTCATCTGTTACAGATATTTTCGGTATAGTTATTATCTTTTCAGTATTCGTATTTAAACTTTTGATGCTCCTTTGAGACCTGCCTCTAGTGATAGTAGCACTATTGCTTTCTGAAGTTTTTTTTTGTGGTAAATTATTACTGTTTTCAGCTTTCAATTTTTGACTACGAGTTAAGTTTTTAGTTGGTTCTTTAAGATTTGTATTAGTTGCTTGTTTAGTGCTTGAATTACCTTTCTCAATTGACATTTCTTTTGCATTCTTCCCTTTTTGAGCTGGTTTGTTACCATCAATTATTTTGTTTTCATCTTTTTTTGCACCTAGCTTAGGTGATGCGCGACCTGTTACTTTTTTAGCTATTTTTGGTGGTGATACATCTTCATTCTCTGATTTTTCTGTGTTTATTTCATTTGCTTTTTTTTGTTCAGCAGATCTTTTTTTTCTGGCATTAGTATCATCACTTCCATCAACTTGCATTATATTTTCATAATCACTGTAAAAAATACTATCATTGTTTCCATCTACCTGAGCAATGTTTTGCTTTTTAGCTTTAGAATTTGAAGGACCAGCTTTATGCTTTCGTTTGTCATCTTTCTTTTCTACTTCCTTTTTAACAGTTGGTGATTTGGGTTTATCAGCAGTGCCTGTATTTCCTTCTTTTGGTTTTGTAGATAGTGAACATAATTCAGAACTTGGAGGTTTTATAGGCAATGTTACAAAATTGAACATAACGCGACATTGAAGTCCCAATGCTCTTAACATAGTAACAAATATAAAAACTAAATATTTTTTAGTTGTGACCACTCTATTTTTAATTTGTTCCAACAGTATCAGTTTCAGAGGTGGGGCTTTTGGTTTAAACTTATCTTCATTTTTTTCTTGTTTTAATGTAAGTTTATCTTTGTACCATGTTGTAATTTGTTCAACATACTTCATGTCTACTCTCTCTCCAGGATAGCACTCCTTGGATGGAACTAAAGATAACACAGCTGCCATAAGCTCTTGATCATTCAAAACCCTACTGACATAGTTGCCATGACCTAACCAACACAGAACATGTACTTTGTGCATGTAAACTTGATATTCTTTTTTCACCCTATTTATTTTTCTTTTCATCATCATTTCAACATCAACTTTTTTACTCTTTCTGCATGCTGCCTCAGGAAAAGCAACAAAAAGTTGTAAACCTTGTTGGGATACTGCTTGTGATTCTGAAATAATGAAGTGATATGATTTCAATAATTAAAAATTTTTTAATACAACCTAACCTTAGTGTTGGGTTTGATTGAATAGTAATGCACACATTATTTTTGGAGTACTTAGAACCTTATCTACTATTTGCATAGATCACACTATGTAATTATAGTTTGACAGTCAACAGATTAGGGGAAAACTGTTTGAGTTTACCTTTAACTTCCTCCCAGTCTTCCATTTCCTCGGAGTCACTTTCATCTTTTTTTCTTCTTAGTTTACTTTTTTTCTTAAAATTAACAGGTTCAGGTACTTCAGGTATTGCTTCTTCTCCCATTGCCAAAAGATCTGTCACATCAGATTCTTTTTGTAAATTAACTTTCTGTGTGTAGTTTTGAAGTGAAGCTTTAGTCCGTTCAACTTCAGACTTGTGTTTTTCAAGCTCCATGAATGTCTTTTTAGCAATCTCTTCACTATTGTCTTGGATGTTGTTTGACCACACCTGTTTATACAAACAAAATCTTGTCCACTACATAATTATCTTTTTTAACTAGACTAGCTATTCATACTAAAGAAAAAAAGGGTAAAAATATAATGAATAATCAATAAAAATACAATAGGTAGCTAAACTTTGATAGTTACTTTGTTTAAATGTAATTTGTTGCGCTATTTGCTAGGCAGTTAGAACCAGGACAATTTTAATTAGAGGATTTGATAACTTAGAATAAAGTAACATGGTAAACTAAACAATGAACCATCAAAAACTTAACTTTGAGTTCAGCTCACCTATGTACATGACCTCTATTGTCCATTTATTTTTTAAGCTGTTATGGTGTACAATAAAGAATTAAGAATGATACTCAAGCCATAATTTTCTTGTAAGGAATAAGGTTATTATTTATCAAATGTAAATCAAATTTGATTAATGCAATAAGAACAGTATACACCCCTATTTTTTAATTAGTGCACAAAAAAATGGGGCTCAATCAGTACCCGTTACTGATCATATTTATGTAGTCAAAAGTCAAAAAAACTAAATCCCAAAATTGACCACGAAAATTTGTCATTTGGTAAATTCATAATTGAATCAATCATTCATAACAACAACTACTAGAAAATAGTAAGCGCAGTGTTTTTCCATTTTTATTGACATTCTTTCATTCATAAACAATAACCTGTACAATGTTTCCATAAATGGAGTGAGATTTTGGGATATAAACAAATGCTTATAACTTTGCTGTTTAAGAATATTATTCATTGAGACTTTACTTAAATAATAACAAGACCTTTTCTAATAATTTGCACTAATTAAAAAATAGTGGTGTATTTGCAATGATAAGGTACTTACATCTTTGTATTCCATATCAACATCATTATCACTGCCTGAATCCTTGTCAGGTTCTGTCGGCAGAGCTGAGGTAATAGTGTCTTTTTTCGAGACTTTTGGAGTTTCATCATCACTACTGTCTGAAATATGACACATAAATGATGTAATTTTACCCAAACACATTTTCAATCGCGTATAGGCAAGTCTAAACCTGTCAGAAACCTGTTATATTTACAAGCATGCTGTCTACATGAGCCGCCGAAAACTTACCACTTTCAGATAAATTAAGAAAAGTAGGCAATAATTTATCTGCCTCCGTAAGGTCCTTGACGGAAAATTGTGATGTGGGAATTTCTTCATCATTTTCATCGACGGCCTTCAATGGTTTATTTATGTTTTTCAGTAATGTTTGCGCGAATTTCGGCTTTCTTCTCGGCGTTTTAACTTTAGTTGTACGTTTAACACTAAGTTTAGCGTTGCTTTTCCTATCGAACTCATCTGCAGAAAATTTTGCATCTGATCCTGAATCGCTAAAATCACCGTCTTCTACATCACTGTCTTCATCTTTGTACACGGTCTTGATCACTTTCTTTCTAGTTGTAGGCATGGTGTCTAATAAAATTCGACCTTGAACAATTTTAGCCGTGTATCACAAAGAATATTTTTTAAATAACGGCGTTACTTCATACCATATTATTTATTTCAACTTCGTAGTAAAATAACACACAATTCAAACCATCACGCCTGTTTGACAGTGACAATAGTTGACAATTAGCGATGACAAGTCGAGTTTTTTGTTAATATTTTTGGCTTGGATACTAAGTCCTTTATGCCTTCGTGTTTCGTGTTTTGTCTTCGTGTAAAAACTTTGGTTTACTATTAGAATATGGATGTACACATTCTAATATTTTTTTGTTTTGTAGTGTTTGGCAGCAAATGTATCAAGTAAACCATCTCGGCAAACTTCACTGAGGTAGGTAATCAACACTACAATAAAATTCTCAGCTCCATTTTACCGAGATCGCGCCTGTTTCAATGATTCCACATATTGTCCAGTTGCGCAGACACTTGAGATACAAAACTACACCAATTTTACATCACAATATCCACTAGGAAACAATTCGCGAATAATTAAAACAGCCACTGAACTTCACTTGAAGAAATCCCGCCAAAAACTTCACAAGTCGAGTTAAGTTAATCGAATAACTAGGTTCAACTAACAAAGGAGTCAACTCGAGTTGCTGTTCAAAGAGAATATAAGCACTATGTTGCTGTTTACCTCAACTTGATTTCATGACTCGGTCAGCAACTCAGTAGTGATTCAGAATGACGACGCAAGTCGCAATCATAAACTCAGTAGCACTCGAGCTGACTCTCAGCGGAGCGTCGTCGCGTGTCGTGATCGTGACTCAAATCGGTAGAAAGGAGGTACTCGTATTGGCTAAACGATTTCGTGAAAGTTAAGTTTTAATAAAAATAGTCTTATTCCTCATGTTTTTAATAATAAAGTTGACATGAATACGTAACTTAGTAAATAAACCATTTAAAATTCGCGTGCTAGCAGGCAATGAGCTCGTAACCATAAAACGATTGAAAACAGAAATTTCACTTAATTATCTTACGAATTAAAAAGCTTATCTAACTTCCGTCCGAGTTTAAGTAGTCTGATTCAAGTTCGTCGATGCTTATTAACTCGTTATCGAGCTGTCTAGGTGGAACGAGTTCACTCGGCGAACCGTATTGCATCGTCGGAACGAGTTGGTATCGGCGGAACGAGTTGACTCAGCCGACCAAGCTGAAGGTCACATTAGCACATTAAAGCCACCCGGCACCCTCCCCATACTGCCCCGTCGCACGACGTCCACTCGCTTTCGACAAGTGGTTCACAGGTGGACGTTGCGTTATCACCAATAAACGTCGCGCGGTCAGCCAGTGCACATCGCGTCGTCAACTCGTCGAATTTTCGAGTGGTCTGTTAACAATTGGCACTAAGTCTATGCGTGTGTTTCGTCTTGTCAATTTTACCAATTTAAATTGACACTCATAGCTGTCGCGCTTGATAAAGAAGTTAGATCATACAATAATAGTACATTATGATACAAGTGTGTAATGTACATGGTTACCGTCGCGGCGGTATTAAGACCTGAGCCTTGGCGAGGATCTTAAGAGAGCCAAGAACGGTAACCATACATTACTCACATGTATCATACGACGTTTTTCAATACACTTGAGAAGAAAAATAATTTAGCTAACTATTATTACAACAGCAAAACTAGGAAAAAAATTCATAATATGGCAGTAACATTCATAGGCACGCATCAATTTTTTTTTTAATTGACCCATAGCTGAAGGCTATGGCCACATAGTCTTTTGATCAAATTGCCTAGTTGTTGTATGTTTTCTTGCGTGAAAAGATTTCACGATAATGTCATTTTTAGTGACAATAGGATTTCCTAATGTTTTTGTAGTATTTGATTTTATTTAATTGATATAACAATGAACTTCACTCGAAAAATCACATTACTTGAAATCGCATCTTAAAATGACGGCCATAGACCACAATTTTTTTTTTATTTTTTCGTATTTAAAATTTGAATCGCAAACAAAGAGGTTGAACAAAAAGTTTATAGCTACATTACAGCACTAGTGCGTAATGGTAATCAAAATGTCACAGTCTGGTAACAGGTGCCATTATGTACCTAAGTGTAGTGCAATAAGAGCCACTTTCTGAGCAAGTGTATTGAAAATTATATTTACGAACTTCTTCGCTACGTTTTTTTTTTTTAATTCATTTTGAAAGCAAAAACAATACGTCCAACTCGTTCGAATAAAAAGCTGTACGTCCTCACGTGAATAATTCGGGCAGCGCGCGATCCACTCGGGACCCGCGCGTTTGCAATGCACAGTTAACGCAAGGCAAGCATGTGAACAGAGAGTTATCACCAAGTGGTCAACCCGCCCTCCACGGGTAGGGCTAAATACACCACTCGATATTCAGAACGATCTTAGTCGACGTTGCTTAGTGTAATAAGGGTCAGACTCGGAAGTATCTTTATGAAAGTCAGTCTGTGTAACGTGTGCGGAATATCGAGTGGTTTAATAGACGCTTTACGACCGAAGCGATCCGGTGACGCTACGGAGTTAATATAGTAAGCGCATATCTTTACAAGTCCAGGTAAAGAATACTTGCCGCAAGAGGCGAGGCGGTGCGGAGTGGGTTCGGAGTGGCTCTAATGAGCTATGACCTTTATCCACCGAGTTAAATTGCAACTCGATCCAGCATTCATTCCAACTTTAATAACTCGAGTTTTCGATATTGCTTGTATGCCCATCACTATTGACAATTATTGTGGGCAAAGAACAAATATGAGTTTTTGCCGGGATTTCTTCGAGTGAAGTTCAGTGGCTGTTTTATTGCAAATTGATATTGATATAAAATTGGTACCGTTTTGTATCTCAAGTACAGACATTTGAGATACAAAACCATAACTGGACAATATGTGGAATTATTGAAATAGGCGCAATCTCGGTAAAATAGAAATGAGAATTTTGTCTACCTCTGCAAAGTTTGCCGAGACAGTTGACTAGATATATATGTGCTACTATATACATATACCTCAAAAACATTAAAATGTGGATATTAAAGGGGATTTGGAAATACCATCGGAAATACATATTATTTATTGATATGAAGATGGCTTGAAAGACTTAATATCCAAGCCAACAAATTTAATAAGAAAAAAAAACTGCGTTCCGAATCACGCTATAATTGATAAATTAGAGCGTCAAAGATTTGTGAATTTTGTGAACACAATCCGACGGTCCCTACGTACAAAAGGACAAGTCAAAAACCGAGGTTTACAGGAGAGCGAAATTTGTGTTCAACACGCCCTAGAAATAATTCTATGACCAATAATAAATATTTTCTTTCTACAATATTTTAACAGTTTTATAAGCTTTATAATGCTATTTACACATATTTAATTTTTTTACGTTTTCTTGGAAAAACTGATAGATAACCGTTTCTACGCCGATAATAAAATAGGAATGTGTCAGTCATGTCTATGATACCTTTTTATACGCAGGAAACAAAAAAACAGTGTCTGATATAGATTTTAAATAAAATGTTTTATGAAAATGTAGGATTATGTTACTGTTTTAAAATCAATACGTTAAACATCCTGAAATCGTCACCCATATATATAAAAAGTACTTCAATGAAGACATATCACTTTATACGTGGTTATAGTCTTTCGGGGTAGGACTATAGTTCTTGTAATGTAAACAAAGACATGTCTTTAAATAAAATGATCAGGCTTGTGTTTTATTAATTAAACAAGGTTTATAAATTCAACATTATTTATTATTAAAAAAAAAATCTTCTTAGCATCTAAATAATAGGTAACTAGGTATAGTCACACTGAAGTAGGAACTAAACATAAAAAAATCACAGCACTGCACCCCCTAGGTTCTCCAATTTTGGAAGACAGTTTTTCTTTATTCGTTGACGACAAAATTGAACGTTTTAACAACATTTCGGTAAGACTTTCCAAAATTAACCTACATTCGGCTTTCACCCTCACACGGTATTGTTGTTTTACAGCAACTTTCATGTATTTTCTCCGTTCTTCCCCTTTATGAAAGTAGCTACATCCCTTGGACAAAATTGTTCAAACCATTTGGTATACTCTAACTTCCATATTAAATGTGACCTTGGAAGATCGAGTATGGCTACAAACCACCCATTCGTTTTGGTGGGCTCGGTATCCGCAAAATTTCTAGTGTAAGCCTACTGGCGTTCCTATCTTCAGTCCACAGTACTCAACAGTTGACCAATAGAATTTTGACTCCATCACTGGTTAGCTGTGAGTTGCCGTGCTTAGCCGATGCCGTGAACGCCTGGAAAATAGCTTGACCGGATAAGGCGTTGCCCAAGAATCCATTTTCCCAGAAACAGTGGAATGAGCCGCTCTGCAGGTTGGTACAGAATGCGACTGGCTGCTCCTAGCGGAGCTCCACATCGGTGTCAATGCGCTGAAGCAGTCGACAGCCTCGGACACCATGGCCTATCTTGCAGAAGAAGCGTTTGGTAGGCCTTTGGTGTGGGATGCAACATGGGTCGACACCCTTGCACCATCTCATCTTCTGAGTATGGCGGGCTGCGCTGGGGCGGCTGCTGCAAGTGCAGAAAACCTCAAAAGGTGTAATTATAATATATATCAGAAGTTATATGTTTGAGCCGTTTGGGGTTGAAACACTAGGGCCATGGGGTCCGACGCTCATCGAGTTGTGCGTGGTATCAGAAAACTGGTCTGGGCTTTACTTCGGTCAACGAATCAGCATTGCCATCCAACGTGGCAATTTCACTGGAACGGGCTTGATCTTAAAGAATAGCGCTACTCTCACTCAAATAGTTAAACTCACTTACGGTGTCCCCAAAGGTCCTGCATGGACTTGGCATTGGTGTTGTAATCAAAGATTCTTCATTATCATTTTCAGGTACTTGTCGTGGTGTTTCATTTTCACAAATAGGTGTCTATTATATAATTTAAATCAATTTGCGATAATATATTAGCTGATTGATTTTCGTCATTAGAAACTTCCTCAAGATCCATTAAAATTTACTATTTTCGGTATAAACACGACGTGAATCTAAAAAAATCAAACTATAATCATTTATACCGAGGAACACAAATCTCTTCTCTAAAAAAAAAGTTTTTTGTAAGTAAAAAAATGTTTAATGTTTTCTAGTAAGTAACCGTAAATAATAACAAGTCCATAAAAAAATTAAGAGTTACGCGTAAAAACAAACATATAGGACATAACTTCATTTACTTTGATAACAATAATAAGTTGTTTTCTTTGTAACAATTATTTAGGAAATCATATTTGAAAGAAGCCTACAATTTATTATTGTTATTTGTGAAAAAAAATTGTCGCAATTACTAAGTCATAGTATAAGCGGACATGTCTGACAAGACCGCGTTAGCACCGAGCGGCGCGCATTTTAAAACACCGTACAAAAAGATATGTACAGATGTCCGCATCTACGACACTTATTCGTTGTATTTATAATACTTGTTCTCTTATACGATTTGTAAAACTAAGTAAATAAACAAAATTAAAAAAAAAATCTTATGTCAGTATGTGCGCATAGATAATCTAAAGCCAATAATACAATAAAAAAAAAATGCTATTTTCGACATGTCTTTATATACGTAGGGACCGTCGAATCATTTAGACGTTTTGAATTTGGTGCGATTCGGGACGCAGGTTTCCTTTGGTTTCCTTTTCATATTTTAAAATTCTATCGAAACCAGTGATATTTTTTGGGGTTGCCAATGTTGTGACTTTCATTCGCATTCATTTTAGTTAAATGAAGATAAAGTAGATGTCGACACAGGTACGAAAAGGAGTAAGTAACATATAGCGTGATAGAATTATACCAACGTGCATGGTCTGAGTGACCATAATAATAAAGCTTTTGTCCAGTGACAGAGTGTGGGTATTCTCGTAGAAAGCTGGCAGATGGCTCCGGTTTGGAGGAACACTTGATAACACCAACCCACGCAGATTACCAATGCTGGTTTAGGGTAGGTTTTATGCTTTGAAACTAGCGCCTACAAGAGAATTCATCCCCTTAATATTTAAACACTTAGATAAATAGGTTTGTTTTTCAACATGTTAGTATTTACTTGCAATACTACATAATATAAAACAAAGTCGCTTCCCGCTGTTTGTGCTTAGGTATGGTTAGATCTCTAAAACTACGCAACGGATTTTGATGCGGTTTTTGTAGTGCCTATATTCTCTTTGGTTTTTGGTTTGGTTTTTAGATGGGATTGATTGATTTAAGAGGAAGGTTTTGTAATAATATGTATATTACATGCATAATATGTTTTTCATTACTCATATGCTGAAAGTAGGTCTGAACATGCCTGAGAAGCGGGTTGAAAGTATTACTTACTTTTCATCCCTAGGGAGAATCACTTTCAACTGACAGTTGTCAAATTATTTTAAAAAAAAACTTGTTCTATCGTCGCATTTCTATTGATCTATGTCTCAACTTTCTATACAGCCAGTCAATTACAGCGCAATGCAAAATTGAAATTAAGAGATAATTATCTCTTAATTTCAAAAAAATAGATGCTTAAGCATCTATTTTTTTTTTTAATTACATAATTATTTATAATTTACTTTCAATTAATTATTTAGTTATTTAAAACTAACATAGATATGAGAAATATTTACCATTTTTCACTGATATAGGTAAATGAAAAATGATGACTGAAAAGCCGATTGACAACAGAAAAAAAAATGGCGGGAAACTTGTTGTAGAATTTTGTTTATAAGTACTTTACTAAATCTCTGCTGTAAGATTTTTTTTAATTACACTATAATCAGATTAAGTTAAGGATTCAACGCCTGATTCTTAAGAGAAGAGGTTAAAGCTTTTACGGCCTAAATCAAAAGAAACATATCTAAAATCATACGACGACCTTTGACGACGACTCAGGTTTTTATTTTTATTTTCCTTTTATTCGTAATGAAAAGCACAGTGTTTACCTCGGGTGAAAGGCTTATTTAGTCCCTCGAATATTAGCGACCTCGCTTCGCTCGGACGCCAAACTTCTTCTCGGAACTAAATAAGTTACTTTCACCCCTAGGGTAACAATGTACTATTTCATTACTCATAGTCTGAAAGTAGGTCTAAAGTTGCCTGAGGAGCGGGTTGAAAGTAATACTTTTCATCCCTAGGGAGAATCACTTTCAACTGACAGCTGTCAAATTATTAAAAAAAAAACTAGTTCTATCTTTGCATTTCTATTGAACTATGTCCCCACTTTCTATACAGCCAGTTAATTACATTGCGATGTATAATTGAAATAACTGAAAGATAAACACCTATATATTTTTTTTTAATAATTTAATTATAATTTACTTTCAATTCTTTCTTTAAAACTAAAATGGATTTGAGAAAAATATTTACGATTTTTTCACTAATAAAAATGAAAAATGATGGCTGAATAGCCGGTTGACAAACGAAAAAAAAAAAGAAAATGGCGGGAAAACGGCGATCCGATCTTTATTGGCTTTTTTCGAGTTGTAGAATTTTGTTTATACTTACTTTAATAAATCTCTGCTGTAAGAGATTTTGTAATTACACAATAAGTTTATCAGATTCAGTTAAGGATGGAGGAAGCAGTAGTCGGAAATCTTTACGGCCTAAATCAGAAGAAACATACTTATACATATATTAAAAGCAAAACACAAAATATAATATTGTTCCAAATATATTTATTTCAAACTTGTACATATACACTCAGTTTACACCTTACAGTTCAACCGCCAAAGATAGACTGTCAGAACAACCACATTCTAGTGAACAGCTCCCGTGTCCACGTCATAAGAGTGGGGCAACGGCTCGCGCAATAAGTCAATGGATAGACTAATTTATAAATTGCTTCTGATTGAAAGTGTAAATATCTTTTAAATGTTTGAGCTAATTTTAATTATAAAAACGTATGACAATAATTAATCAAACTATCAACAATTTATTGAACCAAATTATCATTACTAGTCAAATGGTGTACTAATAAAATCATCGAATGTCTGTATTTACTTTAAAAATTATGTTGAGATTATTAGATTTATATTGTAATTGTTTACAATATATACGACGACCATTAACGACGACTCAGATTTTTATTTTACTTTTATTCGTAATGAAAAGCACAGTGTTTACCTCGGGTTAAAGACTTATTTAGTCCCTCAAATATTAGCGGCCTCGCTCCGCTCGGACGCCAAACTTCTTCTCGGGACTAAATAAGTTACTTTCACCCCTAGGGTAACAATGTACTATAATACCACCATTGCACCCGTGCGAAGCTGAGGCGGGTCGCTAGTCACTATCAGTACATAGTATTATAACAAAGTCGCTCCCCATTGTCTGTCCTTATGTATGCTTAGGTCTTTAAAACTACGCAACGGATTTTGATGCGGTTTTTTTATTCCATCCGTGCGAAGCTGGAGCAGGTCGCGCAAAATAAAAGTACATATATTGCGGCTGTTTGTGGTATTCAATAAGTTTTCGATATGGTTATTATACCTAATTATAATTTTATTTTATTAGCTTGAACATTTGAAATCTATTCAGAAGTTTTTTTTTTTTTTTTTTTTTTTTTACGGTAGGTAAAATCATCCAATGACGAATCCCGCCCTTGGGTGGGGCGGGAAACAGTGTCAGACTTTTACTGACTAAAAACCTACCTTTCCATTCCTTGCCTTTATCCTGGGGCCTTTGGTGACAGTCTCACATAACCTTTGGCCCCAGTAGGCTTCGGCCCTGCTGGACCCCTGCAGTTTGCTGACAACTCCTTGAGGCGCGCGGGAACGGTGCGCGCCGTAGACGACCTGAGCTCGGACCGGTCTGTTACCGGACGGACGGACAGCGAGCTACCCATTGCCCACCGTCCGCGAGCCCGCGCCTACGGTGGCCGGAAATTGGGATCGGAAACCCGGCGGCGGCGGCGGCGTGTCCGCCTTTGCCTAAGGCGGTCGGCCTCCTCCTTTACTAGCATTACTGCTTCGCAAAAGGAGGCGACCGCCTGCCACTCCTCCTCGCTCCGGAGCATGGCTTGAACCAAGCCCCGGCGCGAGAGGTCGCCGCCGATCGCCCCCACGAGGACACGGCGATGCTCTTCCCAAGCGGGGCACACCTCGACTGTGTGCTCCACCGTGTCCACCGGGCGGTCCGCACAGTGGCGACACCCGGGCGTCGTCTCCGCACGGATCTTGTACAGGTACGGACCGAACTTGCCGTGTTCGGTCAGCACCTGCGCCAAACGGAAGGTGACGACGCCGTGGGGCCTTTCCAGCCACGCCTCAAAGAGGGGCTTTACCGCCTCGATCGTGGCGTGCCCAGCACGAGGTTGCGACAATCGCTCTCGCCATTTCACCATGAGATCCCGCCGGAGCTCTGTCCGCCATGCCGCGACTTGTCGCGGCAGCGGAGTTTCGCCCCGACGTTGCATCTCCACGCGTAAGTCATGCATGTGTGCAAGGACTGTTGCCTCCAAATCCCATGGTGGTAGGCCAGCAAGGAGGCTCGCCGCTTCGCAGGACACCGTACGGTATCCGCGGATCATCCGGATGGCCATGACCCTCTGGCAGGCGGTTAGCCGGGCCGATCTATTCAGAAGTGGAATCTGGTGGAATCAGTCGTTGATCTTGCTGCACCATGGATACGCTTCTCGAAACACCCACTTCGTTTGGTATTTATGAGCTTATCTAATCATTTTATCGGTGAGAATTGTGGGAAACATTCTAACGACACCTGGATTTTTAGGTAAAAGACCAGGGTTTGTGCGATTTTTACCTTACTAAACTACTTCCCCGGTTATCACCATGAGCGCATGGAAGCAGACCTCTTGAAATACCACTTCAAAACACTCTTTGTGCAACGCCTATTAGGACATATCCCTGATGAGTGAGTGGACAAAGTCCCCACTTTGAGATTATCTGATCTAGGATTCCCACCAGCATTAAATGGTTTAGGCGGAGTTTCGGCGTTCTAGGCTTTGAGGCGCTTGGGCGGTTGAGTTCCCGGTTCCTCTGAGCGGGATTTAATCTGTGACGATCGCTCTCGGTGGTGTAGGTAGTTCTTGAGGTGATTTTTTGAAACCGAGAGGGTGTCTCATTTGTCTGGCCTAGATTTTTCTTTACAATTTGATGTATTATTTGGTTTTCCGCGAACACTAAATGTACCTATTAAAGGCACTCATTTGCACCCAGTGGCTTACGACAGAAAATAGATAGGTACGAAAACTAGCCAAGATGAATGAGATGTTCTCTCGGTTTCTAAAGAGATGTGGTATACTCATTAAATGTAGACCAACTGAAGTGTGACGTCGTGAGCACTCCCGATCGACACCCGAGGCCGACCACACGTCTTCTTCAAGTTGTGCCTACTTACTGATAATTTTGTTGTTTAATTTATAAATCCAAATCCCTAAATAGTGATTTAGTGAACCCTTGACCATCAAGGTCTTACGGAAGGAGGTCATTTCATTCCAATTTTCTGTTGCTGTCAGTGTAGTCCTACTAACTACAGTTGGCAGAGACCAATCTTGCCTAATCCTGGTGACCAAGGCCCGTCGCTGATAGGCCCACGCATGTCACTCCTCCAGCGTGTACGTGTGTTTGTGCAGAATGAAGGTGGCCCAATCTTATCTAGGTATTCATCGAACTAACAGTGTATGGCCAGAACCTGAGTTAGCCTATAGGAGATACGTTCTTCTTTTTTCACCCAGGTTTCGAAGTGCGACATGAAGACTTCGAAAACGCGCTTGCGCGAGAACTGCATCTGCTGAAGCAGCTCACGCCATCGCTGGAGCGTCTCGCAATTCCTGTCGCCACAGGCTTATTATACCTATTTCCAGCACGCTGTTACTACTTTGGAGTATATCACAAATCCGGTTAAAGACCCTTTCGTCCATATCTGCCAGGATGTTCAGCGGTGAAGGCGTGTCAGGAGAGTTGCCGCTTCAAAGAATAGCATTCGGTATTTAACTTCGGTAACCATCCACAAAGTGCGATGCACCAATCTGTAATGGCCATTTACTGTTGAAGACTGTTGATTTTAGTCCTGCAGCCAAGGATATCTGACCAGTCTGTTTGATCACACTGGCGCCCCAAAGAACTATACACAACAGTCTTCTGGAAAGTAAAAAAAGTTGTTGCATCTAGGAGGATCGCCTCCCTATTCCATATGGAGGCCTACTCCATCTATCTTGTACAGGTTAGTGCTATGAAGTATTGAGGTACTAACTAAGTACCTACAAAATGGATTTTTGTACATATATGCATACGTAAGTCCGTTTTAATGAAAAGGTAAATGAAAGAAAAGCACACATATGGAATCAATCCTACATTATCCTGTTGCATACCAACTATTGGTAGGTATCAACTTTAACAGAGAAAAGAGAGTTAGAAGGTAGAGTAATTTCAAAGCTACCACATAAATGAATTCAGCGCTAGATACCAAATCTATTTAAATAATAATATCCAATAGCGTCAAAGCAGACCGCTCCTTTTTCTTCGATTTCGATTTGCTAAAAGGTTTTATAATTTACCATAATGGAAAGGTTGTGTTTGTTTATAGAATGGTAAATGGTCTGAATCAATCCTGTTAAGTGCTTTTCAACAGAGCTTTATTGCCTGTATAGCGACGTCAAATGGATCAGTCCTCGATGCGGCTCATCTCCTAATACTTTACTGAAATAAAGGTTTAACTTGATCACTACCTATTTGTATTTAGGTACTGGTGTTATAGATCATACACTTGTTAAAGTGTTTATAAACCCTGACTAAAAGGAGGACACATAATTCACAACTGCAGACGTAAGTATCGTGTTTGGGTTCATCGAATAAGTGTCAATAAATAGGTAATAAATACCTAAGTACCTATTTGATTATCTGGATCTGATAATGAAGTAGAAACCGTATTTATTGTATTCTCTTTGGCAGAAACTGTAGTAATGAGAACAAATTGGTGAAAAAATTCCTAGGTTAGTATTTTTTCTTGTTCAGTCGTAGGTAAAAGATAAAAATATGGTAGTAAAGTTCAGGTTAGTATCGATCGAAGGGTTTGTAGTACTTACCTTATATAGTTAGGTACTATAAAAACATATACCAACAATAAAAATAACTCAGACACAATGAGTGAAGTGTACCAATGACTGTTACCTCAGTGCAAATAGGTTGTGGATAGGTACCTATTCTTACCTTTTTTTTTTTTTTTTTTTTTTTTTTTGTTTTCGAGGGGAAACCTTCAAAAGGCGCCCGGACTTTGGGGATAAGTCCGGGGAGTGTGGGATTTTTACCTCAGTAAAACCACCCCGGTGATCACCATCAGCACATTGAAGGGGCGCCGTTACCTCTTAAAAGACCATTCCGGAACCCCCTCTGTGCAACGCCTGTTAGGGCACATCCCTGAGGAGACTATATAACGGTATCCTCTGAGCCTCTTTGTATACGGCAGCACGTGATCACTGTGCCACCGTCTTCCTTGGAATCATTCGATGGGCGGGCAGAGTCCCCACTCTGAGCGCCCGTGGTTCCAAAGTCCCACCTGCATTAAATAATACAAGCGGGGTTTCAGCGTGTTAGGTATCGGGGCGGTTGCCTCCCCGACGCCTTCTTCTTCGAGTGGGATCAGCCCTCTCACGTTCCCGCTCAGCCACCTCCTTCTGGACCATTACGGTCTCACAGAAGGAGGCAACTTCCTTCCAGTTTTCTGGCTTCGCCAGCATAGCCCTCACTACTGCTGGTAGAGACAGATCCTGCCCGATTCTGGCGACCAAAACTTGTCGCTCAGTTGTCCACGCTGGACAGTCTTCCAGCGTGTGCTGTGCAGAATCCATGACGCTTCCGCAATGGTGGCAATTTGCCGTGGCCTATCGCCCAATCCTATTTAGGTACTCACCGAAGTAACCGTGCCCGGTGAGCACCTGAGTGAGTCTGTAGGAGATGCGCTCCTTTCTTTTCAGCCAGGCTTCGAAGTGCGGCAGGACGGCTTCGACGACGCGCTTGCACGAGAACTGCGGCTGCTGTAGCCGCTCGCGCCACCTCTCGAGCGCGTGTCGCCGTTCCTGCCGTCTCAGCCTTACTGCAACTATCCCTGGCACGCCATTGCCACTTTGGCGTATGTCGCTTATCCGGTTGTAGACCCTCGCGTCCATATCTGCCAGGATGTCTAGTGGTGGAAAGCGTGCCAGGAGAGTGGCCGCCTCGAAGGATAACGTTCGGTATCCACGTGCGATCCGAATGGCCATTTTCCGCTGCAAACTATTAATTTTTGTCCTGCAGCGACGAACACCTGACAGTCTATTTGACCATACAGGTGCCCCATAAAGGACCATCGATCGCACGACACCCGCGTAGAGGCGGCGAACTTCTTCTCGAGGGCCCCCGAGATTGGGCAGCAGCCTATGCAAAGCACCCACCGCTCTCCCAACGCGGGGGACTAGGCGCTCGAAGTGCTCTTCGAAGCCCCACCTACCATCCAGAGTTAGGCCAAGATATTTTATGTGTTGACCCACTTGGACTTGCGCACCTCCAACTGTCACTGATGAGCTGGGTGGCTCTCTGGTTCTTGGCAGTTTGTGAAACCAGAGCGCTTCAGTTTTATGGGGCGCTATCTCCAAACCCAGCTCGCGGATCAAAGCTACGACTCTTGCCACACCACGCTCAGAAAGCTGGATGGTCTCATCGAATGTGTCCCCACCGGCCAACACCAAGGTATCATCTGCATAGCAAATGATATTTACGCCTATGGGGAGGTCGACACGCAGGATTACATCGTATGCAAGGTCCCACAAGAGAGGGCCTAACACCGACCCTTGCGGAACCCCACACGTTATCTCCCTTCGATGAATGCTACCGTCCCGAGTCACATAACGAATGTGCCTATCACGTAGATAATCCCAGATGATACGCTGCAGGTAAGGTGGCACTCTGTGATACACTAGTGCCGCCCTAATCGCATGCCAGGGCAAGGAGTTAAAGGCATTGACGATATCACCTATTCTTACCTACCTATTCTTGTACAAAAATAAATGTGATAAAAATTAATATGTTAGTAAGTAGTTTTTAGATATTATTATGATCTAAACGTCGTCGCTTGGTCGGGAGACCGTTAAATATGTAAAATAAACTTAGTAAATAAAATTACTTAGCGATATACCAGTGTCAAACATAAAATTATATTTTTTTTCGATGGCAATATTATTGCTTTAGTTCCCATAAAGTGCTAAAGAGCAATGGTATTTAATTAAAAGATCTAGGTACGACCGTATTGTGATTGTGACATGGCTGGGTACCGATTGACATTTATCTAGGTATAAGTACTAATTATTTTATTTACCTATCATGGAGTACTATGTATGCCTTTAGAGTAGAGCTGTAGAACTAAAGACGTAACAATAGAAGTCAGCATATTCAGCTCGGCTCTTGAGTAAATCGCATTTCCAACGTAGCAGTACTCGCCATAAAGCATAAACTAACATAAATAACTTCCAATTGTTTGCTGCCTTATTGTTAACTTTAATTACATTTTGAATTAATTTTGTAATTAAAACGGAAGCTAGGAGCGCGCCGCGTGAAGTTTAAGTGGCTGGAAACGGATCGACCCGGGCGGAGGGGGTGCGCGGGGGCAGCGGCTTTTAGATGCAATCTCTGAGTGGATTAATTAATTCTGAGGTGCCGGTTATCTCCTGTTATCATTTAATAAAGTTACGTAAGGATATAGAAATTTCGCTTTACGGCAAAGAGATGATTCCTGCTTTAAGCTCGTACCAAGAATCCAACTCATTCGTAGAGATTACGACTTATCTTTCTTGTATCCGTTACGACGTACTTAGTCACTGAAGGAATTCAGGGATGCTTTTCAGAATCTGGAATCAACCTTACTTTGCAGATTGTATTCTTGATTACTTAGAACTGTTTTAGCTCTGATTTTTTTTTATTTAATAAAGGAGTGCATTGTTGACCATCAAGATGAAGACATATGAGGTAGCTCATTGCTTGAACAATTACATAATGAAGATTATAGTGTCAATCAGGCGCTAATGTAATGAAAAATTAGAGTCGAGAGAAGGAAATTCTACCTTTAGGTATATTTAGCTGCTATATCAATAGGTATCTACCTCTTTTCCAGCTATACTCTGCAGATATTTCGTCTATTATATTTAGGTTTCCTAATCGCATACCTAATCTTATTTTAAAAAATCTGCACAGTATCCCGTCGTGAGATTTTTTTACGACGTTACATTTATGGTAAAACTATCACAAACCGTCAATTTCTAGCTTAACACTCACTCCGAACAAGATCGGAGAATCTACACTCGAAGTTGTAGACGATTATCGACGGTCTAACTTTGAGAAAGAGGTCAATCATCGAATCTGACTCGGCTGGGAAGCGTTCCGGAAGCTGCGCGGTATTTTCTCGTCCAACGTACCACAGTCTCTCAAGACGGAAGCCCAGTCCACCAATGCGTGTTGCCAGTGATGACATATGCAATTGAAACGTGGTCGCCTACAATGGACCTCATCAGAAGGTTTAGGTCCAGTCACCAAAAAGGAAATGGAAAGGGCTATGCTCGGAGTTTGCTTGCGTGATCACATCAGGAATGAAGAGCCGAAAGGTTCTAGAGTACGACCGCGCACCGGAAAACGCAGCGTTGGAAGATCTCCCACAAAATGGACCAATGACCTGGTGAGAGTCGCGGGAATGCGATGGGTGCGAGACGCACAGGGCCGTTCGTTGTGTTGACACTTGGGAAGGCCTATGTCCAACAGTGTTGTAGTAATGTGGCGAAGGACGTCGGCTGAAATGATAATGATGATGACCAAGTAGATACCACCCTTATAATAATAGGTCTTACCTATTATTACCAAGTACATAAACCTTATATATACCCTATATATTTGCTATTCAAGTCAGTTTGACTCGCAGCATAAAATGTGGCTATATATACGAACATTATACAAACAGTACATACTTAAAATTTGGTGGCCTATTTTCAATCGCCACCAAAACCATCAAAATTGGTCCACCGAAATTGAAATCAAGCATAAAAATACTGGTTTTCACCCTTTAAATACCGTAATTAGAGACACAATAGAAAGACAATAGGTGTGCAGAAACCGGTGCCCGCTAGGGGCTTGTCAGTTTAAGTTACAATTTAAAAATATCAGTGATAAATGCGTAACTCAAATCGCTACCTATAACGTGTAACTTACTATTTAAACACTTAAAATCACCAGTAAATCGATCCACCAAAAATTGAAAAATACTTGTCCCCCCTGCCACCCAAGATGATATTTAAAGTTTTTGCGGTAAACCACAGCACTAAGCACACTCCTGTTACTCGCAAGTGAAGGTGCACGATTGAGTTGAGAAATGCGAATATAATAAAATGCAATTAATTGCACACACACGAAACGTCATGCTAAAGTAAGTTGAACAAGTGCCACCAAAATTATGATTTATGCTGGGACAAACTTTCATCGAGTATCCTGTGCTTTTAAATTCAATTATCTAGTATGGTTTAATTGTTTTTAGATAATGTGTCTTATGTATATACCAACGCAATTGTCAATTTTTATTTTACTTTAAATTGAGTTTGGTAAATGTAATTTTAGCATAAAATGGAAATGGGACAAGCCACCCAACTTGAATTTTAAAGCGATTTTTTTTTAGATTCCTTTAACAACATTATATAAAATAAATAAAAAATGTAGCCCTAATTGAATCAAGTTACGTAGATCACTATAAAAAAAAAAAATAAGAAACATTATATCATTTAATACCACGATTATCAACGTGGACATATAAAATTAGCCACTGAGATATTCACGCAAGATACACAGGGCTTATATTCGTGGTATTTTTCAACCATAAAATGCAAGTAATCGGTGGTAAAAAGTCCTCGACGAAAGCCTGCTAGTTCTGGAGGTTGTTTTAAATCGAGATGGCTATCAATACGTGTTTCTATAATTTTAATAAAGTTTTTTAAATAAATATAAATATATATATTTTATTTAAATAAACTAGTGCTTGACTGCGATCCTACCTGATTATAAGCAGTGATGCAATCGTTGATGGTGAGGCGCACTAGTTTATTAAGAGCCTATTCAATCTAGCCTTGAAGACACCTAAATTATAATCGGACGGGAAGACTGTTGCAGTCAAACTGTATCAAATGTGTGTTGTTTCAAATGTCCGAATAATCACTTTTTTATGGAGTAATAAGATGTTTGAATGGCAATACTACCGATACGGAAAATATTGTTAAATAGTCATATAAGGCAGAAAAGGAGAGATGGTTCACCCATTTTAGTGGGTTTCTGTGCTAATACGTAATATATTAACGATACATCTTATTTTGATTTAAAATTGTATTTCTTTTTTCTTGCACTCCTACCGCAGTGAGTGGTAGAGAATGACTTGAGTCACTGACATTAAACCGCCTATGTACTACAACTGCACATTAAGTTTAAAAATAAATGAACAGAACGATCGAACGAATTTAATGAGAAAGATTTTATCACATATCTCTTTAAAAAAATCCCTATTATTTCTTTCTCATTTCAGCTGCATGCATGCATGATTTTTGTGGCCCAACATTCTGACCTGTACAGGACGGCTAGACCATTGTTTCATAGAACGAATCTTTTCTCCTGCTCTGATAAACCTATCCAAACGTTATATAATAAAATTAAGAGTTTCTCTATTTATTTTCGTATCGTGATAGCCCAGTGGTTAAGGCACCCACCTGTCATGCGTGATGTTAGCGGGTTTCAAACCGGTTTGGTACCGATGTCAATTTTCAATTTATATATACTTTTTAAAGTTGGTCTAGGACATTACTGACATCTTGTACTTCGAAAAGCATGTAAAGCCGTAGGACCCAGACTCCCAGTTGTCATTCGTAGATCTTTGACTGTCGTATAAATAAGGGTATTCAGCCACATCTGGTTACACTGGAAGCCGATCCCAAGCCAGAGATATGGCTAGGGATATGGTGATCTAACTTCTCCTTACGTTTAAAGGGAGCGAAAGTCTGAACAGAATGCTTGCTTAGGTGCAGGCAGGCAGGCACGAAGCCTACTGGGGCCAAGGGTCAGCGTCGGAAAGGAAGGCTCGGCCCCGGTATGATAGGCAAAGAAGAAACGGGGTAGGTTTTTAGTCAGAAAGAGTCTGACCCTATCTCCCGCTCCGCCCAAGGGCGGGAATTGTCATTGGATGATTTTACCTACCATAAAAAAAAACAATGCCTGCTGATTTTCAAACCTTGCTATTTTTCCAATCTACTCTGGTTTATTATTCCATCTGAATAAAATAAATTTAATGTAATCTATTTGTTTATCTGATAGCTCATCTTTACCACCAAGAATTGTGTCGTGCACCAGGGTGCCTAGTCGTTTAGGTCCAAAGTCAGTCTTTCCTCTTCCTTTTCATAATGGGTGCTCAATCATAACCATTATGACGTCGCGTAGACGTAGTATTGACGAGCCAATACCGTCATTCCGTCATCCATCGTCGTTTCGTCGTTTCGTTTCCGTCATTTCGTCGTTACTTCTTTTTTCATGCGCAAGTGCCTTCTTTTATGTCTGCCTCTACTTCTCGCGCCGGGCACGTGGAGGCTCTTTGCAAAGTGAACGGAAAGGCGCCACGGTGTCCTCGTTTTTCACATTACTCAGGTTCTCACCAATTGTGGTGATCCTGTTTCGGATTCAGGCGAAAGAAACACCCAGGGGTTACCATAGTCAGTATCGCACGGAGAACACGGTGGAGCATACGGTGTAAGTGTGCCCCACTTGCGCGGAGCAGGGCCGTATCCTCGTGAAGGTGATCGGCGGCGGCCGATCTCTCACGTTGGGCCCTGATTCAGTCCTGGTTCTGTCCATGGTCCGGAACGAGAAAGAATAGGATGCGGGTGCCTCCTTCTGTGAAGCAATAATGCTAACGAAGGGGATAGCCGCAAGCGTGAAAGAACGGACATGCCCCAGCCACCGCGACAGGAGTTGCCCTCGGCGTCGGGAGTAACAGGCCTATCCCCGGCTACCGAAGGCTTGATCTTGCGAATGACGAGCGCAACGTCTGCCCTTGCGGTAAGGACCGAGCAACGTGGAATTTCCGAATAAGAAACCTGCTGTCCTAGAACGCAATGGAAGGAATATAGGTGGGTTTAGTCAGTAAATGTCTGATACTCCCTCTTGCTCCACCTTAGACGGGGAGAAGTCCAGGCCCAGAAGACTTTTGCGCTCCGCTTAAGCTGATTCCTAAAATTGAGGCGTATTCAATGCTAAATTATTAAATATCTCACTTGGATTATCTAAAGGATTATCACGGTGTTATAACTTAAACCTTCACAAAAAAAATCATCAGTATTGGTCTATAAAAAAGTTATGCCCGAAATGATAACCCTATTAACATGTTTGAACATAATTAATGAATTGAGGGTATACTACAGTGAACGGACTGGCCTGTTGGTCTAGTGGTTAGTGGCCCTGACTGCTATGCCGCAGGTCGTGGGTTCGATTCCCACCCAGGACAAATGTTTGTGTGATGAGCACGATCATTTGTTCTGTGTCTGGGTGTCATTTATCTATAATATTGTATATACGTAGAAATATATAAGTATGTTTATCAGTTGTCTAATACTCATAACACAAGCTCTGCTTAGCTTGAGACTAGACGGCGGCGTGTGATAGTTGTGGAATATAATAAAAAAAAACTTTATACATCTTCGATACCCCTTCATAGCGTACTGGCGTGATGATGTGTTATGAAATATGAATTATAATAAAACAGTAAACAGACGGGATCCCTTCTTTTCGCATAATGTTCTTTGTCCTAATATACTTCGCATAACGATTTTGGCACAATTTGTTTTGGCATAATAATACTTCGGCATAATTTTTTTAGGCGTACATTTTATGTTGGCATAATCATCTTAAAGACTAATTTGTTTTGGCATAAATTTGATTCGCATAACGTTAGTAGGCCTAATGACTATTAGCATAACGTTAGTAGGTTTTTAAACCAATTTGCTATAGTTTCTGTAACAATTAAATAATATTGTTGGTTAAAAATTTAATATGCTGTGCAACAAAAATTACTGACAGAACCGAATTGCTGCAAAACCGACTCCACGTAGTCTTGTTTGTCCTACCCCTAGAGTGTAATTTAAAATCGCGTAGGCGCGTAGGGGCGAGGCGGCCCGCGGGCTAAGGAGCAGGTGGCTGGCCGGCGAAGACGGCCAACAAGCCGAAGCTGCGGTGGTGAGCGAAAGCCGTCTGCGACGATTAGCATGCGTGGGGCCGCCGGAGGCCCGCAGCGCCGGAGCCGTGACAGAAACCCTGCCTGCAGCATGTTGCATGCTCGCTTGAATGCTGCATGCTGCATGCTTGCTTGCATGCTGCATGCTTGCTTGCATGCTGCATGCTTGCTTGTTTGCTGCATGCTTGCTTGCATGCTGTATGCTTGCTTGCATGCTGTATGCTTGCTTGCTTCATGCTTCCTACAGCGAAAAAAAAACCTACAAAATTGTTCTATACATTATATTATATTAATATGTTATATATTACCTGATTCACCTAAGTAAGTAAGAATCACTACGCACATAAATTACAACTTTGCAATAATACATTTAGTGACACAATAGTCTTCGTTTTAATATCATTAAGCGTAAATAAATTTATGCTTTAGGATATTATACTTAAAAAAGTTATGCTTTAGAACTTTATGCTTAGTAAATTTATACTTTAGAATATTATGCTAAATTATTATTATGGTTAGAGATATTATGCTTCAAAAAATTATGCGTAAGCTGTTATGCGTAATTATATTATGCGAAAATATAATTATGCCAAACAAAATTATGCTAAGTTATATTAGGTCTTAAAATGTTATGCAAATGGATAGGGAACCTAAACAGACATGCGATCGCAGCATTGCCTGAACATTTGCTATGTATTGAAGTATTCCATTGTTTAACTACAAATTTTTTCATTAGATCTTCACCAAATTTAAATGGGTCACTCTAGGGGCACTCTCTTTCAAACAAAAAGAACATCAAAATCAGTTTACATCTTAGTCAAATAAGATATCTCTGAACATTATCTGGACTAGAGATGTAAGTGTTGTATTATACCGTTTGCAACACAAGGAATAAAACGAAAAATACTGTATAATACGGTATTATACCATTTACTACGGTATTTTATGTATAAATCGATTGTGTCTATATTTTTTAAGTAAATTATCTGAGTAATCATTAAAATACTGAATACGGTGGAAATGCACAGAAATAAAACATGAAATGGTATTTTAAATTTGTATTATTTATATATTACATAAAAGTAGTTCTGGTAGTTACTTAATTTTTTCCATACTTAACGTTTTACTACCACGTTTTTAATCCATACTTAATTTTTGTTTTTTTATTTATATAAACTAGTGCTTGACTGCAATCCCACCTGATGGTAAGCAGTGATGCATTCATAATATTATAAACGTGAAAGTAATTCTGTTACGCTTTCACAGATAAACTGCTGAATCAATTGTGATAAAATTTCTTTAGGAGTAAGCTTGAACCCCAAGGAAGGCTACTTGTTATCTGGCTTCGACTTCGGCTTCTGGTTCGCATACGTAATAACTGACATTTACGCGGATATAGTCGCTGGCAAAAACTACCTACATAATATATATAAGAATAAACGAGAAAGTTGAAAATGAAGCTGGACTGCTTTCGAAAGGTTCTTAAATAGGTAGTAAATAAATGTTTTCCTTCCTAATTATCGTTAAAAGGAAAATTGTTTGTTCTGCATCGTTACTATACAGTTTAAATATTTTCAAGATAATCTGTTACTAAAGTTAAGACACAAGAGTATAACTAACACCAAACCAGATGTTCATAATGAGATGAAGATAATACAGCGTCAAGTGGAATCTTCATAAAGCCCGTCGAACAAACAACATTATGTACATCGATATGTCGTTAAATGTTTCATGAGGTGCCTGGGCATCACCTGGTGTGACGAAAATAACAAATTCAGAACGCTTTTCAAAACAACACTCAGCCTGCGCTACATTATGCATGAAGCACTCCATTTGCTGATCCGCTCAGGAGTCCCGCTCGCGGCTCGTTAAGCGCTTACATTAGCTACAAACACTTATTGATTTTGAGAGATTGATATAATTTGTAAGAAATGTACGCTATGTCTTTTCAAGGAGTTACATCGTGAATTATATCTTGCCGGATATGGGTGAAATAGTAAAGCGAAACGAAAATCTATCTTCAGGTTTGATGCGCTGTTATTTGCAGTTCTTGCAGTAAGATAGATCAATCTAACTGATCACTTGTAGGTAGGTACAGCTTCATAGTATAATATGTTTATATATGAACCATTGCATAGGCTAGTAAATTGGAACTGGTATAACTTTGAAAAAAAAAAAAAAGTGAAAGGACGTAGATTACCCGTACATTTGTAAATTAATATTCGAGCGATATGTAAAATACTGTCCATTAGCTTTGTTTCTGAAAACCTGGCCAAGTAAATGTCCATCGAGGGTTCGCAATCGCGGGGGTTTGGGGCAGCAGGGAGGAGTTAGAAATGCAATATTAATGCAGTGCCGAGTGGCGGCCAGAGTGCATTTACTTAATGGATCGTAGGCAAAATGTTTACACTGTCGTCGAACACGAAAAAAACAAGTAGCACGAAGTCGGATAGAGAAGCTCTTTGGCAGGATTATTGCAAGCAACTGGGGACGAGCTGAGTCACATAAATAAAAAAGTTGCTTACTTCATCTATCTACTCTGTAAAAAAACTTACACGGCATCTCCACTACAGACGTAGGAAAGTGTGGGATACATTACCGGAGTGGAAAAGTTAAAAAGCTTAAATGTATCTCCGGCGCGGCTAAAAGTGTCTGACAAAAGTTCGACTTCCATTTTAAAAAGCTCCATTACAAAACATCGAGATTCGCTTCCGCCACGCCGCCGCGAGCGCGAACTGATGGCGGCTTGAGGAACGGAATTAAACTCCAAAACTTTTCAATTTATTTTATATGAAATCGAGCATAGCCGCGTATTCGTGACGTGAAGAAAGCAAACTTGGTGTCGTTTGACTCGTGCCTTTTTAGAAGAAACAGAGGGTTAATGTTGGATGTTTGTGGGGGAATGAGGAAGCGGGCGTAGGGGAGCTAACCGAAGCAAGCCGCGTGAGCGGTGATGCTGCGGTTTGTCCGCCGGTCAATTGCAACCACGGCTCTACGGTCTCAGCCCTGTGCGACACTAAACTTGAATTCGTTACGTGTGTTGTGTCTATATACAGTGATTTAACCTGTTTGATACTATGTCGGAAATATAGGTATTATATTTAACAGAGTTTTCTGTTATTCAGACAAAGGATTGTATTAAGGGTGCAGGGTTATAGGTATTTTTTCACCAAAGCTAAGCGAGTCCGCCAGGTAGTTCGAGAATGCATAGTGAAATTGTACACCGGCGAGTAGTGTGTAGCTGAATGGTGCGAAATTGCGTAGTGGGCTGTTCACGCAAATATATTTGTCGCCCACCTATTCGTATTTGTTGCAAATCTTTCGTTTTTAGGGTTCCGTACTTAAAAGGAAAAAACGGAACCCTTATAGGATCACTTTGCTTTCCGTCTGTCTTTCTGTTAAGACCCTTTCTTTTAGAAATACGTAGAGGTATCGAGTTGAAATTTAAACCATATACTCAGGTCTGCTGTAAAAAATCAAACTTTTAAGTTAACGAAAAAAAAAAGATACGGCAGTTAAAGTACCCAAAAACATATATTTCGACTCCTCAAAGGAATCAAAATTCATAGGCTACTCTTTCTGTTGACCTAGAACCCTGAATTTGGCATGAAGCAAGATCTCATAGCAAAAAAACATATTAACTGTGAATTTGTTGTTACATCACATAAAAAAAATTGCGATTTGAAAAAATCTTCGAAACTCGATTTGAAAATTGAACTGTTTTTTTTTATAGGTAAGTTTGTACGGAACCTTCAGTGCACGAGTCCGGCTCACACTTGCTCAGTTTTTACCCAGTTTTTGCCTAGTAAACTAGTTAACTTGGATAAAAAATGAAGTGATCCTTGCTTTGCAGTGCATGACTTTTTCCACGCGCAGTGCTCTCTTCTTTGATGGAAAATCACTCTTTTTTGCTGTTCGGGTTGGATCGACGGGGAGTGTTAGAATTTTACTGACTAAACCAACCTGTGGTTCTTCAAATACCTTTTACGGTCCAGGGCCATGATAACTCTTTCCGAACAAACCCGCAGCTCTGGCAGGAATCGGCTCAGGAATTGACCCCCGTCCGTTTGCTAACATGTCTTTGCGAGGTGCATGGAACACGATCCGCCGTCGACCCTGTCCTGGTCCATAACAGATGGAGAGCTAACCATCTGCAACCATCATCACCGAGCTTGCCCCACCGGGTAACGAAAAGTAGTAAAAAAATCGATACATGTATATTAAGTGTCTTACTAAAAATCAATACCTTCAAGTAAACTAAAGAAATCAGAAAAATAAATACAAAAAATTACGAAAATGTCAAATGGTCTAAAAACACCGGAAGGATACTTTTCGCAAAATATGTACGAAGTAGCTAAGCGGTGCGAATATGAAAATCGGAGCTGTAAATATGTACCTATTATTCTGGTTGTTTCCACCAAAGCTATGTGATATCTCTCACGGTAAAGTTAAATTTCCTCGCTCGATCCTTAGCACACATTCCTCGCTCGTATCTCTCGCATAAATCTCTTTCTTTTAGCATGCACAACCTAGCTCCGCTAATTCTGTTCCAACAGAGTAAGAAAAGCCAGGTTAAGAAAATTTAGTGATCATTTAATTTTTTTCGCGTAAGGCCTGCGATACAAAAGCAACCTTTTACGGAAAAGAAGTACTTAATAACCAAATTTATTTAACTGTTTTTATAAATGCGATGTATCAAGATGGCTTGGTACAGTATAAAACATACGTACGGGCACCTCCACACAGAGCAAAGTAAGTTGAATTTGAGAAGAGTTGTAAGGCTTTGGCTCCGAGATAGTGCTTTTAGGCCCTAACCCCGGGGGTGATGCAGTGGGTCCGTGGAGCTTCTTAAAATGTTTTCACTTATGTATATATGGGAATACATTACCCCTGCCTCCGGGTTACTTGAGGCGCGCACACTTACTTTTAACACAAAATTGAAGTGACGTAAAGCCTTCACTCTGCTCTCATGTGTATCTTCTCTTAAATTACATTTTATTGGAAAGCTGAAACATCTCACTTGTGTAGTAAAAAAATCAAAACTTGGAAGATATTTTCTCAACCGTAAGTAATAGTTGAAAGCTTGGACTTGAATTACATTGGAATGAGTCGCTCATTGTGAAGACGTCGGGCAAACATTTCACTATCAGATTCCAATTAAGTTTGTTCAATGAGTGGTCATGACGAGTGCATCCATCGTTTTGCGTTCATAGTTACTAATAATCACTTAGCTTAATTGCGGCCGTTAATTACCACCGATCTCGACGGTTCAAATTACGTACTCTAAAACGCATTAGCGGCTGACAGCTGGAGATTATCCGTCTAAGCGGCGTCGGGCGTCGGGCCGGCAGGCCGCCCGCTCGCCGCCCGCCACCGCTCGCGGGACCTACCCACTAATGAAATTTAATGAGGCTTAATTGTTGACGACTTAATGCAGGAACTGTAAAGATAAGTGCTTACTTACGGCCCTCACTGAGCGACTGAAACAAAACGACTACGTTTTGTGTCTAAGTAACATTCTAATTTTGTAAGTGCCGGCAGATAGCCATGCGGCGCTTGTCATCCTGCTGGGCGCATTATGAGCTCGAAGACAAAACAGTTTCTGTGACTGTCGCTCAATTTATATTGACTTAATTTAATAAGTTTCATAATCTTGTTCTTGCGTAGGTAAACAGCAGTTCTTCACGTCGGCAATTACTTGTACCTTTACCAAACCTGTAGGACATTGAAGGCTCTCATTTGGCCGAAGAGGTTCTAAGCACGAGTGCGGCATACAATCAAGGGGTTGAAGTTGGTCGTGACGCGTGGCATGTGATTACTGATCACAATGGTGTACACTGAGTTTCTTGTTAACTGATTAGAGGCAGCCGACTGGTGTCATCTCAGAACGTTCCAATTACTAAGAGCGGGTGGGCGGGGGCGGGGAGATTGCCGGGGTGTGAATGATCCATTTCGAAAACTAATTTAGAGTTAGCAACTAAACAAAGAGCACTCCTCGCAGATAATAATTAACGCTTGCGGTAAAGTTCCACTTAGTCTGTATTGGTTAAACCTCACTACACCATTGGCAACGTTAATTAAATGTTTTTCCGGCCCTTTTAATTTGTTTAAATAAGATAAAGCGTTGTGCAGATAAGGAATTTTATGTTTAGAGATTTTTCTTATCTGAAGACATCGGCTGTGAGAACTTTTAAAAATGTTGAAATGATATCAGTTTGTTTATGATTTTAAATAACTTACATCGTCGGTGTTACCACGGTCTTGTTATTTGTTTTGTTTATATTTTGTAATGACGCAAAACTCATTATTATACGAGTAAAAACTTCAAATCATTAATTAAAATAACAATTAGTGAAACATAGTACAGAAATAAATTTTATTTTGAGTTTATTTCCGAGATACTGATGGGCTATATTCAAAAAGTCAGACGTTATCGAAAATATTGGTTAATAGGTCATCTTGACCATCGGCCACCTAATGATGCAACTTAAAAACATAATTAAAGTTGATTCAGCGTCCGAAGTCCCGCGAGTGGGACAGATAGAGCGTTTTATGTTAAAGTGAATGTGTGTGTCGTGTGACTGTTTGTGCTGCCATCCGACCGTTGTCCAGATAAAAGCTTCAACATAGCACGAAAAAGCACTCACTCCAAATATTGATTTGTTACTTCGCCGCTCCTAAAATGGGAGAGATATGTCTTGGCTTTCATGTTCGTTCCTATATTTAAAACAAGTAGAAGTTATTGTCTCTAAGGCAACAGTTGGAACTTAGTACACCTATTTACGAATCTACCTTTTGTATGTAATTTTCATATATCAGAGCTATAATAGAAAGTCAGTTAGTACTTAATAATGACTAAATAACTTTACAAAGATTGCTTGTGCATGGAGTTAATATTCTAATTCATTTAGTAGAACGTTAATTTTATCATTATGAAAATGTCGGTAAGTAGCGCGCAGGGCCGGCGGGCGCCGCCGCCTGCGCTAAATCCTAATTAACTGCTTGATTACAAGTGAAATAAAAAGCTCGTAATCTTAATTGCTATTTTTAATCAAAGCTCTCTGAGCGTCGACGGGATCTCCTGCGAAGGTATTTAGACGAGCGCTTCGGTAATACTTTATCCTTAACTAAAAATACCATTACTTTAATTCAACATTCATTTCTAACATCTGTGTAAAATGAGTTCCTTACATTTACCTTAAGAGTATTAATAACGTGAGCCAAGGAAAACTGAGTTATGCTAATGAATTTTCCCGGCACCAAATACGTTAAGAATTTCTTTTATTAAGGAAGAATTAAGGGATTTCTTTATTAATACCGTAAAGCACTAATTGCAGGGTAGGTAACGTTCATTTCGCCGTGAAGCCTGCTCGGGGGACAGCCCAGTGACGTATTCGGTCGGCGAAATTAAAAATATCACAAGCTTTATTACGAAATACTTTGTGTACGACCATTTATAGTAATTGGGGTTGTGGCCTAGTGTCAGCGTTGACTTTCAGGTAGGTAATGGTTTTAAGTGTTGTTTACTGTTTATCTTCCGTCCGTTTTTAACTTAATTGCTCAAGGAAAGTTTTTATTTAGTTAAGAGATAAGATAAGACTTAATTAAGTTCCGTGTGACTTCAAAGAACAGCGTGTACCTACCTACATTGTATGTTAACGTTGGGCATTATCTGTACACACAACGTTAAAGTACTTAAAAGCTCTTTCAAGTTAAGATGCAACTTGTCTGAAGACTTTGATGGGATGGGCTGAATTAACATTTTAACTTGGTTTTTATTTTGTAGGCAATAGCAATACCCATAGCAGCATAAGACTAAAAATAATTACATATTATGTAAAGGTTGAAACCTAGAAAGGAGAAAAATAGGATATCTAAGTTTAATATATCTGATATTTGTTTCTCTAATAAAAATAGCACGCGCACGCGCAGATTAAATGAGTTATATCTTGTCCCCCCCCCCCGTACTGACATTTGAGAAATACACTCCAAATTTCCCTTTGACATACTTTGTATCGTACCAATTTTTATAAGCTAATTCCCCAAGTAAGAGCATAGACCAGTTTTTTAAATCAAATCAAATCAAAATAATTTTATTCCACAAAGGCCTACATGTGCACGGTTCCAAATTGGTCGTTTTGCTATGGTGAAGAACCGGCAAGAAACTCAATAGTTAATCTTTAATTAAAATGGTTTATCTTACAATATTTACATATTACAGTAAAATAGATTAATCATGTAAGGACAGTATAGACCAGTCAATATTGTACCCATGAGCACAACAAAAATAATCATAAGAAATGTAATATAAAAATTGCGTAGTCTACAGTGTTCTCACATTTACATTATAGAAAGAGGCTGTAAAAGAAAGAAAAATAAATAATACAACTATCACTAGAACAACTACACTATTAGATGTTAATAAAATAAATTACTAACGAATTTAAGGTGGTTGAGGTCTAAATAATATAAAAAATATTGCAAAAGCAATGTGTCAAAATAAAAATAAATGTATGTCGTATATTAAAACAAAGCCACCCACACACAATGAACTTTCCATCGCTATGTTCAGATCCTACGCGTATTTTTGTTATGAAAATCGCCTCTAATTTTAAAAAGTAAAGAACATACCTCATTTTTTTTTTACAAGCAGCTTAGAATCCAATAAATTGATTTTGGGTAAAAGCATTGTATTGTATTTGCATTTTTATAATTTTTATTTATTTTATTTAAATTGATATTCACTAGTGCTTGACTGCAATCCCACCTGATGGTAAGCAGTGATGCAATTGTTGCAAGAGTGGTTTTTTATGTTATCTTATATTTTTTTTGCGTGGGTAATCATCCTAATCATTTTAATTTTATTTTTTTCAACAATGCTCCCATACCAGATGTTAATGTGAGGGTATGCTGTTGTTCTTTTGTCAGCTGTAAGCCCCCAAAATAAAATAAAATAAAACTTAGCCACTTTAGTACCTACTAAGCTACTCCGGAAAAATTAACAGAACATTTTTCAGGATTTTCTAATAAATCTGGCTAGTCCGAATGCGTCCCTGGCAAGCAATTACTGTACCTATTACTTATTAACTTTCAACCACCCTTAATGGTTTCCGTATACAGCTTGACTGAATTGTTGATTTAGTTTGGCTGTTTTAATTAGATACGTATTACATGAAATTAAGTATACGTAATAATATTGTATAAGTAATATGAATATGGAATTATTTACTTAATCATTTATTCATTAGTTCTTAATTGAACACAAGATTTGTTACTAATGGTGAGATTATCTTTAATTATTTGCATAATTTATGGATTTAACTTTTATGTACTTTATCGTTTTGAATAATAGAGTCGTAGGTATACGTCTTAAGAAGTGTTATTAAATTGATAAATCAATATTAAATGCAAATCATATACTTATTCATATAAGGATAGAATATTACTTTTTGTATATATAGTAGGTATTATATCGGGACGACAATAGTGTAGTACAACTAGTTGGAGCGGCATCGGCAGTGCGCTGGCCGTAAGTGGCTACAATAAAGCTCTCGCTACATTAAGCTTCCGCTAGTGCGCCGTTAGCGAGATAACGAGACCCACTGCCCGCACCACACATAATTTATATCGTCCGAGCTCGTTAAAAACTTATAAAGACGCACATTGTTAGTGCGGCCAATATTCGCGGTTATCCGAGGATATACGACCGCCCTAACGACTCCTTGCTCGGCTCGTGCGAACCATTGCACAAACGACCCCGTTCCGTGGAGCACCACTAGCCGATGCTCCACCATTATGTAGTTTGTGAACATTTTATATTATAATGTAGTGCTAGTGATTGTAAGCTGCGGCTATTTTGGGACCATTGGATATAGCCATAATATTTTGTTGACTGGGTACACTTTAATAGGTAAACTTTACGGCCTCTATTTAATTAAAATAGCCTGTTAAAGCATCGACCTTAACTTGGTTCTCGGGGCTCGTAATAAAGAACTAGCTCGTAATGGAAAATCCGTGTGCTGATGCAATCTACCGCGAAGCTTTTAGGCTGGCCGGCGAGCTTCGTTTTTCACTTAGTCGATGTGCGCGCAATTACTCGCTTCGCACGAAACGAAAACACATTCTAAACGCTACCTATAATAACGTAATATACTGTTAATTGACCATTAGGCAGTAGAAGTAGGTAGGTATGTTCCACCGTAACAGCAGTAGGTACCTTTTATGATTTTAATGAATACGCTCTAATTAATATAAGTAAAGCTGAAGAGAGAGAACCTACTCGAAACTCGCTTTATAGTCTTTAATTCCTTTCCGCGTTCCCAAAAATACCCGATATTAACACAGCAATGGCATTAAAAGCAGTTAAGCTGCAAGGAAGCCTTCGCGGTGCTGACGTTAATTTGACAAGACGTTGAATGGCGAGATTGGTTAAATATGATCAAAAGTGGGCAGTGGGCACGACGCGGCGCGTAGCGGGCGCGGGACGGCGACGGGACGGCGACGGGGCGGCGGCGGCGCGTGGGCCGCGCGGATCACGGACGTGTGCTCGGCTAAACACAAATCAACACCGATTCTCCATTTGTTAGACACGGGAATGTAATTATGGCCGGAACACTTGGCGGGGGCGGGGGTGCAGTGAGGGCTTCACGTCATTCAAGCTTTTAGTTCGTAGCTCGACAACGATCGTTACTTTGGATTCGTAATGTGGCTACGTTTCGGAAAACGTCAGATTTCCCTACCAGGTACCTGGTCTACGTGTTTTAATGGGTGGGTAATATGATGTATTTTTAAAATCAACTTACGAGGCCTTTCAGTACAACACACAGGTTTTTTATAAGTTGAATGAAGTGTTACGAGTATCAGTTAAACATTTATTTTCGCTATAACATGTCATTATAATATAGATAATAATAGCTAACTAAGTACCTCATTTATTAGCTTAATTTAGCCAGTATAAACAGTGACAAAATATATTATACAAGTTAAATTTACAGGATAGCCATTGTACGTAGGTAATAGTTGAGCGTTAAATTAAAAAGTATGGTTATAGCGTGCGGGCCAGCGCTGGGGCGGGCATGCCGTGGGCCGGTGCCGTGACACGAGTTAAACTAAATTAATAAACTTGCACCAGTCTCCGGCTTTATTAAAAAACACTCATTAAAGCAAAGGAAAAGTAGGTGAAGTCTCCGGCGGGCGGCGGGGACAGCGCCGCTAATTGCGCCGCCTTTATTGCTTAAATAAAGTTTTAGTGGGGGAACACAAGTTTTAATTAAAAATGTGAGAATAGTTTTTAATAAAGGACGGGCTCGGTGCGCGTATATTGCGAAACTTTAAGCGATGCGATACGCTCAGCTTACAGGGAGACCGGAGATATAGTGGCGTGCACCGTCCGCGCCCGCCGCGGTCGCTTGCGAGCCGCCGGCGGCGGCGCCCGCACTGCAGGCAGTTTGCTGCGAGATCAATCGACTTACCTGATCCTCTTATTTGTGAATCTAATAACTTCTGCTGTATTAATGCTTCGCATTCGTGCGCACAATAAGCGGCTCTGTGGCATGCCACCCGCCTACTCCCTCTACTTCTCACCCGATCACTTACGCTGATCGATTATCCCGGTTTAAGTGAGAACATTATCAACTTTGATTTACAGTTATCGGCAAATAGCCTCAATGTTTTATGAACTTTTTTTCGAAAACGGTATTCTCGCATCAATATAAAGTGACAAATGGCACGAGTAACAAGAGAAACTAATAATGCTAGTGATTTACGCCCGCCCTTGTTATTACGACTCATGTGAAATGTAATTTCGGCATACTGCGTGTAGAGCGCACGCACACACGGCCGCCGGGCCGCTGGGCGAGTGTGCAATACGTTTAATAAAGGAGGGACGCGGAGTAAATCCTTCAATTTCGCCGGCACACAACGGCGTATTCTCGTTAACCGTGGCAATAAGTTAAACGGGCGGGCAGCCCGCGCCGGCCGCCGAGCCCGCGGGAGGAAATTAAAAAAACTCTTGAGCCACCGACGTCATATTTGCCACTTCGATCTTTTCTCTCATTACTATGCAGTACCTCCCACAACACGTGTGCTTTCCTTACAATTATGTTTACTTATGCATCTCATTGGGTCATTCTAGCCTGTTCGACTCTACCTCGCTCCGTTGTTCATTTTTGCCGCTGAATCCCGTCTTATAAATTACCAAAGCCAGACAACGTACATTTTAATATTATCAGATTTTTAATAATATCCGATTCAACGAGAAAGGATAGACAACCAATATCAGCTTCTTACATAGCCTTATTGACTTTTAACTCAATATAAAACACAAGGCTGTATCGATATACCATTGCTGAGAGCGCCATATACGACTAGAATGTTAAGACTTTACCTACATTTAAATTGATACTTTAGCGGCAGTGCAAGCGGTCGATTTTAATCAAAGTTCGTTCATTTCGAACTTAGCTGGGGAGGCAGTGCTTTGCGGTGTAATATAGGCCGAGTGTAATATCTGTGGAACAAAGAATACACACGTTCTACCCGGCACCCGCACGGCTCGGCTGCACTCCTAATTAGATGTTCGATGAAAGTGTAATCAGACGTTGGCCGGATCCGGGACGTAATTAAACGGCGGAGGCGAAGAGTGATTTATTAATAGAAAAGCTCGAGCCGTAATGAAATACTGGGCGGACAATGGCGACGAGGGCGGGCGGGCCGTGGAAATTAAATTCTCAGCGACGGCGGCCGCTGGACACACACTTGCCGTTTCTTTGCGGGTCATCTCGGCACGGCGCCTGCTTAATAATGTACGGCGGCAGCAGCGTCGCCGGCGCCCGCTGCTGAGCGCCCCGGCCACCGCCGCCGCCGCCACCCAATACCCACGATGTATGGAGGTGTATAAATTTGTCGGCGAGGGAATGTAAAGAAGATTGGTTTCCTAGTCGAACGGGCGCGGAGAAAAGGGGTGGAATTGAATTTAGGCCGGAATTCACTAGCGAGGTTGTGTTTGTGATATTTCTTACCTATGTAGCAGTAGTGGGACGTGACGCACTTGCCGATTACATTTATTACGTATCGATTTCTGCTAACATTTATATTATATCAGCGTACGATATTATGTACCCATGTGTATTAGGTATGAGTGGGGTGTTGATTTTTGCTCACAATAATTATCCAATTAAACATGAGCCTAATTAGGTATATTTTTGTCGATTTCTTGCAATCAGTTTATTTACTCGCAGTAGATAAGCATGACTTAACAATTGCAATTGTTCTTGAGACACCATCGGTCCTTAGGTATTAGTTAGGTATGTATATCTGTTTACCTAGAATATAACTAAAAGTTGGCGCCTAGAGCAACAGGCAACGGCATTCAGAATACTGAAAAAATACAATCTGCTACGAGTGATCTCTACATTTACCTACTCGTATATGGTCGCTCTCAAAAAGATGAGTTTTATGAATTATCTCCACTGAAGAGAAAACCACTAAAACACAAGTCTTATAAAACTGGAAATTCATCTCAACGACAAAAGAAAAGCAATTTCATATCACAAGCAATCTAAACAAAGAGTATTGACATCGAATCAACATTTTTTAGTCAGTAAAGTCGCAATATGGAAGCGTAACCTTAATTACACTTAAAAGCTGTCGGAGTATACTTTTTCAATTAGAGTATTAAAGTGTTCCGACCCTGTCATTATATTAGAGTGTTGTTCCATTCCACCCCGGGCCGGCGCAGCCTGCCGCTGCGAGAGCCGCCACTCCGCCACACTCGCGCCTCACTTCGCCGCGAGTCCTCCTCCGTACTGCACGTGCCGCCTTCTCTCGCGGTCTCGCAAACTTTACTCGAGCTGCCGACTCGCTCGTACTAACCTTTAATTACAAGTTTAATAAATCATTTTAATTGGCCGCCGCTAGTCTAAGGATAATATCTCACCATCGACTGCGTTACCGGCGACCTGTGTTGAACATTTACTTGGAAAACGAATTTTCAGTAAATCTTTCTCAAGTGACAATTGTTGAAGTGGACAAGTAGATATTGTATCAATTTATTTTGGTGCCCTATTTCTTGACTGTGGATTTGTTTGTCGTGGTTCCAGGTCAGAGTTTTTGGAAAATACATGTTTTGTTTGCTGTTTTCACCGGAAAATATAATTTAAAGGTAAATACTTACAATGTATGCTTACTTTCGCTTTATTTTATTTTGCTTCTTGTAGTTAATAATGTTGCCAAATAAAAACATTTCTTCCTGTTTGTGTGGGTTAATTAAGTTGTTTCTTTTATGATTGCCTAATTAATTTGCGAGATAGAGCCTTCAGATATAAATATTCATTATATCATAAACATAATTAAATTAGTTTCGCAGACATTATAAATTACTCATATTAATCTTGACAGTTATTATCTAATTCAGCGACCAATTAGGTAGAGTGCGCTTTCAAACGAGAAAGTTAACTCATTGACGGTAACGTGTTAGTGTGTGCGTTACGTTACCACACGTCGTGATATATTTTGGCATGAGTGCGTGTCCATTCAGTATAATTGGAAGATCCGATGTCGCAGATAATTGCTTCATTACGCTTTTATAAAAACGCGGTGTTTAAGGAGATTTGCGTAGAGCCAATTGAGTCGAAACGGAAGTAGAAAAACATTAATTGATTTGGATTCTATTGTTTGGTTTCAACTTCTTGAGGCTTCATTCATAAAATATTTAAGTAGTTCATTATTTACTTTACCCACAACATAGTCCGTACTATAGTTATGTCAATTATTTCACATAGAGGAAAGCTCCACCGCATACAAACACAGTAATCCAATGACTTGTTTTCATAACACTATCACGTGACCTTCTCTCCGACCTGTACCAATATCATTGTGAACAAGATTGAAGCGTCAAGCCGGAGGGGTCATACAATAGCTTCCAGCAGTGTGTGTCCGGTGGATTAGTGTCATGTATGCGGCCCCACGGCCGGGGCCCCAAGGGCCGAGCGGGGCCCACGAACTCGCATACTGATGCGCCACCACGCCCGCCGCTTGTTATTTTAATTATTGTGTCTTAATTAAAGTTGGTGGAGGCGCCCCAACCCTTGCCCACGCCGCTGACGAATATAAGATTATACAACATGTAACTTGCGAGTTTTTGGTACTGGAAAGTTTTGTATATTAAAATTCTTTTGAACAGTAAACCCACTTAAATAGATGATACATTATATACTGCCCAAACGTCACTGATGCAATGTATAAGATGTAAAGGTTAACACTACTTAGTATTATCTCAGCTTTTATCTCAAAATTTAATTTGTCTAACATCATAAATATTATGTAAAGTGGTAACCTAATTCAATAGATAAGTTACTTAACAAGATTTAAATGTTAACATATTTATGACGCTCGCTGACCGAATATAAATTACATTATTCTAATATTAAACTTTATTTTAAAAGGAATGTAGGTAGATTACTTACTACATATAAATTATATTTTGTTTGCTTATGAACATTGCTGTTTGTAAAATATTAATTACATCACGATCATATCTAAATTGCAAACTAATATGCATCAGGTAGCATAGCATCTTTAT
The DNA here is from genome assembly GCA_958295575.1 of Leucania comma. NCBI lineage: Eukaryota > Metazoa > Arthropoda > Insecta > Lepidoptera > Noctuidae > Leucania > Leucania comma. The sequence continues at coordinate 13,975,656 of OY282467.1, read as the reverse complement.
TTATGTTAACGAAGAATATTAGTTGCAAAAAGTCTGTTTTTATTTTATTTATTTAAATACTTTAGTCTAAAAGCATTTTCTATGCTTGGAATGAGTAAGATTGGTCTTTCAGAGTAATTGGAGTTTTGAATCGTCATTCGGAGTATTTTTTAAGAAATACTTTAATCAGATTTTCCTTCATAGATAGTTTATTAGGTCAAGATTCTTTAAATTACTTAAAATGGGCTGCACAGTAGCCACCTGTGTTAATTGATAAGGGCATGATAATATAATCACAACAAAGGCTCGTGAAAATCAGTTACTTACGGCTGCGCGTAAAATCAAAAGCTAGGATAAGTTAAGACCACATGGTTACAGTATTGTTTGAAAAAGTTACCGTTGTTCTGGAACGAAAAAGGAACACAGGTAGGTTTAGTCAGCAAAAGTCTGATACTCCCTTGTCCACCCAGAGCAGGAGAGGTTCCTATTGAAAAAGGCTAGAGTGAATAGGCTATGAATAAACTAGTGCGCTTGACCATTAACGATTAAGCATCACCGCTTGCTATCATGTAGGATCGCAGTCAAGCACTAGTTTATATCATATAAATAAAGATTGAGTCAAAATTGATAGGGTTCACGCAATTAGTATTTTTATTTTTTTTATTTAGGTAACCAACGAAATATGTTATAAAGTAAGTGCTTTACAGTAAACTATGGTTAATTACAGGTTTCCCTTTCTAACTGGGATAATTATACAATGCATGCAAAATTCAATAGAAATGTATACTCGTAGTTACAATGTTTGATGTTAATGTTAAGAATCGTTTGCTTGGTGTGAAAAAAATTGGAAAATTCTTTTACGAAAATAGATTTTTTTCGAGTTTCTCATTTTCTACCCTTTAATAAGTAAAACTAACATTAAGAAGTTTGAGATGAGAGAACCCTAAAAACACATAGTACCGCGGGTATTGTTGTTACAATCACTTGCTTAATTAGCACTGAAAATATCCAGTGGCATTATATTCAATTTCGGTTACAACAGTACGCAAATTAACATTTAATGAAACCTACTTAATGAATGTGATTTACATAAGTGCATTGTTATTACCTATTGAAAATTAACTGAAATTCAGTCGTGTAGCAACGCTATTAATTAGTTCATAAACCGACCCGGAGTGGCCTTGTGAATGTCGATAAGGATTATTATTAGGCGTACAAGAGATACTCATTAGAGGCATCCGTAACGATTCGCTGACGGCCTACGTAATGGCAAACTCTCCATAATGAAGACAGCAATATCTACTCAACCGGCACAGATGAAATGAACACCCTACATTATTCGTTTGTTTATCATTATTTTCTACCCCTAGCTACAGTACTATTGCGAAACGTTCTTCTTTCTCCCTCCTTTATTGTTTGTATGAAAACAGAGTTAATTTGTTAATGAAATCGATTGTTTCTACGTCTCAAATAGAATTCATTTCATTGTGTCCCAATTATAATTGATTTCATTAACAAAGCTTGGCCCATAATTGAAAGTAGGTATACAGTTTCACCAAAAGGGAGGGTAAGGTAATTACAAGATCCAATTTAGAATTGCCAAGTCTACACTTTGCTGTTAGTTTCAAACAAAAGCTTAATTAATTAAGTCGAGAACAATTAAGTTCACTGCCGTAATATTCTCAGCAATTACGCGGAATTCGACGTATTTTGTAGTCGTCCGTAATTGCCGACGAGTCTCGAATCAGATTGTATCCGACGCTAATACAGCACACATCCATTAATTATACAGCGAACACTAATTGGGAAATCTATTAATTAAATTACCTATTAGTGCATCACGAAATCCCTGAGAATGCTAAATGAACTGATGGTATTACGCGTTGAATTGATATTAATTGCCGCTACAGATAAATACGGCTAATTACTGCACAGATTCGTGGTTTTTCCTCTATAAATGAAGACTTATGTTGCTTAAAATAGTATAAAAAATACAACGGAAGTTAATTTATATTATTTACCTTTGGGACAGCTCTAACAAAAAGCGTGAAAGTGGCACCTACATCCGAAGCACGACGCAAATGTCACAACAATTAGCATGCGACTCAAACTGGTCGTAACATTTAAATGTCTTTCAAATTAGAGCAAGTTGTTTTTAAAGAAATCTTAATGACTTATCGCTGAAAGCGGCTGATTGTTGCTGTTGACATTTTCGCGCGTGAAGCGGCGCCGGCGCCGGCGGCGGGCGGGCGCGGTGCGGTGTCGTGGTACTCCTGGTTGCCGGGGGTCGTTCGAGTTTCGGTTGTCGATTTGAATGTATTGTCTCAAATAAATCAGTGGTATCGTTAGGCGAGGCAGCGGTACAGCGGCACAGCGTTGACGGCAGGTAGGCGCCGCGTGTAACGAGACACATCTCCGGACGTATCCTTCCAATTAGCGCTGCCGGGCCGCACCGCGCCGCGCCGCCGCACTGGTCACCGCCCGCGCCCGCCGCGCGCTCGTTACGCTCCCGCCTCGTTAGGAGAATTGTTTGTTCGAGTATGTAAAAATGTGTTTATTTGCACGTACGCTTCAGGGTAAAAAATATATGAAAAGACCCTTTTAAGACTTTTAATGATTTCCCGGCAAAGGGAAATTGGGTTAGTTATTTTCCCCGGGGTTGCCCCTCGTTAAGTTTTAATGGGGTAGCTAGCTACGACGTAATCAAACGTACTTATTTAAGTTAACGACGTTTACCAGGGATGTGTACTTTGTTGTCAATAGCAGTTATTCAAAGGCGTGCGCTCTTCGTTTGTTTGTCATACGGCTTTCAAACAACTTTGATTCGCGGTACGACACTGTTGTCCGGAGATACTGGTACGCCGATCGGCAGTGGCTTTTTTAATGTCGCACTTTCTAGGAAAAACGCTTAAGAAGCTAACACTTTAGAAACAGGGACCTTCCGGTGCGACTCCTATCTTGGCGTATAGGTAGGTACAACGCCTAATTAATCTTCAGTAAAATGTCGACGTTGCTTGTTTTTGCCAGGAACTCGACTCATTAGACCGGCGAAGCATGTTGATTACATTCTGCAGTGCTTATTAGCGCAAACTCTCATTAGGGGCCACTATTGTTGTAATTAAACAAGAAGCTGCATCAGTACGGATCGCTAAGCGCGGGCTGTGCTGAAATCACCTCTATGCGGTTGTAATAGCGTCTCGCTCGTGTCGGCTTGCGAGTGGCCATTATGTTGTGCGAATTTAATTAACAACTCAATAGTTACACAGTAGAAGAATAGAATGGAGGGGTGTTCTTGTGGTGTCTGACATGATTCCATTGTTAGCGTCGGTGCAAAAAAGCGGAGGTTTGTTTTTGAAGTGGCTTACGCAATTACGTGGTGGTACTGTGTTCCGGCGGCGTCGGCGGGTGCGCCGTCGTCAGCGCACAGACCGGCTTTAATTGGACAGCCGAGGGTAGCGGGGCGCGAGGGGCGAGGGCGCGGGTGCTTCGCCACCTCCTAACACTTCTAATTGGCTCGCCTACACTAACAGGAGCTTTCCTCTAAAATGTATACTCATCGTCATTACGTGTAATAGGCTCCGACTCCACAGGAACACCTGACGCTTTGCCAATTTCTTTACTTTAATAAGCGAGAAATAATTTGATGCTCAGATCAAATGACGTTTGAGTCTTATGTTACGGCGGCGCGGTAACACTTTCCCAACAGAAGCCCTCAAGGACTTCATTAGGCGACTCTCGTATCATTCCACATAGTTATATAAAAACAAATACACAGTTCTTCTATCGGTACGCATCAATCCCCGCTGAACACTTGTAACTTGAAGTCGCCACATAAACGACAATAGTTCGTTATCCTCTTTATTTACAAACTTCAACACCTCTAGCGGCTGAAACTCGGACATGGATGAATATTCTCTCCTGACATACGTCCCTGTTCGACGGATGGGTTGATTACTTCAGATGTCAGTTAGTTAACAGTATCACTTTTTCGTAATTTATTTATCTAAATGAATTAGAGGGGTTATCGATGTCAACTTAGAATGGAACTGCTTACATAAACTATCTCTGTGTATATATAGACAGACGTATATATGTATTTTTGGAACTTTACTAATTTATTGATGCACTTAAGAAAATAAAACGATTTTAGGTGAGCGCTTTTAGAGTTTTGAGATAAGATAAATTAAACGACATCATAAAAAAAACTTACGAAATGATTAAACTTGCAACAAGAAAAACAAAGCGAGCAGAAAAATAGTTTTATTTTAAATGAATAAATGATAACAAAAATAGTTAGGTACTTACCCACTTAATTAATAATTATCTGCCTCACATTATTAATGTTTTATCATTGTTTGTGTTTTTCATTCACGAAACTAATAAGTGGGCATATCGATATTAGTCCAATTAAGAAAGAATAGCGTTTACATTAGCATCGGTTTGAATTGATTGGGTGATTGGAGAGTGCCGGTTGATTGGCGCCTCACGCTCAGTGCGCGTGCGTACGTCTGCGAGCACGCGCCGGCCGTGCGCGCCCGAGCGCTACCGACGATAACACCAACCGCGTATTGTGATAACAATCCCTAATTAATATTTTACGAGTACCTTGCAGCTTAGGGCAACTCAACAACTGTCTAATTATTTGAGTACAACTTTAAAGAGTCGTTCAGCAAAACATTTTAACAGACTCTTAACTGAGATTGTACCATTATTTTACTTGGCGTCCAATTAAAATTCTAGACTAGTAAACTTGAGTACGGGGGTCTCATTTATCTCATTTATCTGGCCTGGTGTTTTTTCTTTACAAATTGATATTTTTATTTGCATATTAGTTTTCTCCGATCACTACATGTATCAAAGGCAGTTATTAGCGCCCAGTGTATCCGGTATGAAAACTGTGCCAGATAAATGGGACATCCTCTTGGTTTCAAAGAATCACCGCCGCCTACATCGTTAGTATTTCAATTGAACTTATTATAATGTTGTGTGTTGAGTGTTAATCGATATAAATCGACTTAGGTACATCAACCTCGCATAAACCAAATAAAAATATATCCCAACCTTTAAAACTACAATAATGACAATGTAGCCGGCATTTAGCCTTTGCTCAGTTCTTATTATCGGATATAGGGGTGCATGCGGCGCCGGTTATTGGTTGTCAAAGCCCTTGTTAAAGTTTATTGTGGAAACAGTTTTTATTTATGAAATCGATCGCTAGTAACCATGTTAATTAGAGACTCATTAGAGTAGGAAGTCGATGGGGAAATTGACCATTTAAAATAATGTGTGCTCTTTGAGAACGCTATAAAGAAAACGTGATCACTCACAATATAAAAGTAAAAAACGCCATAGTTATTAAACGGCTTGGCAATCAGTAGTTCTGTTTAATTTTATTTCTAATAAGCTGCGTAGACGCCACGTATACGGCACGAATGCTGCCCATCGTTGCGCCAAATGTTGTCGTACGAGATTGAAATCACATTACAAATTGAATTTCAATGAAGATTGTTGATTCCGTACCTAAACACAAATAGGGTAACAAAGCGCGGCTTAGTGATATGTAGTGAAATGCCTCGTTTCGTGCCACTAGTGGGTTGTAGTGTTAAGTACAACTGTGTAGCAGCTTAGCCTAGCACTAGTATATTGGAGTGATACGAGACGTAGCGTTGCGTAGCGCCTTATAGCGTCGCTCAGTGTACTATAGCGATATGTAGCGCTGCGTAGCGCCTCGTAGCGTGGCATAGTGTGTCGTAGCAATTCGTAGCGCGTCGTAGCGTAGCGTAGCAAGACCTTACGTCATTGTGACGAATAAACACAAATAAGTTTCCCTGTATGATTTTACTGATTCAATTCAAATCATTTGACAAAACTAATTAAGCTAGTGCAACCCCTCTAAAAGTAATTAACTAAATTTAAAACTTCCAAGGCCCGCATCTAACAAGCGAACTTCTAATAAATGCCCTTGCAAGTATTTTCCGTTATTGCCTATTGGCTTGCAAAGCTGTAGGCGTACAAGCCAATTAAAACACGCACACAGCTAATCAGTGGGAGAGCCCTTATGCAAGCTAGCTTTAATAATTACCCGGTATAAAAATAGTGTGTAGACTGTGTAGTTGATCCTTTGTGGTGGGTATCAGAGGTAAGTGGGTGCACGGGGGCTGTCTGCCGCCCGACACGACACTTCACATCGCCCGGATATGAGCGGCTATTTAATTTCCGTGCTTTCAATGATCGTTTCATATTCAACTATATAACTCTTGTCAGTTGCCAGCTTTGCACCTGAACGTACTTTGAAGCTTCGTGTGCTTGTATGATGAATTGATGTGAAGGAAGTGTTTAGATTCAAGAACATTTTGGTGTGAAATATTGAGTGATTTAGATGATCTAGTTTACGGAAAATTGATTTGAGGTTAGATTTCTGAATTTAGTAAACGGGAAATTGAAGCTACAAGGGCCGTAGCATGTCGTGCGAGCGAGAAAGAAGGACGGAACTGTATACCCTATATAGCTTCATCCCTTTAACAGTTCAGTTTAGGTCGTCAATTGGATCGCGCTAAGATCTCGTGGTAGGGCCACAGTTTTTGAAAACGTTGTATCTTCCCCGCCGGCAGTCAAAAGATGTTATGAGCTCTTAGTAGTATATATATAGTGAATCCATTGAATGTTTCAAAATGTTAGTTTCAGAAGTTAATTGTTATTGTTCCCTCGTTAGTCCGATTTCCTGCGCATAGTGTAGTGATCCACTCTGTTTAGGCAATTAAATGCATTCGCAACGTATCTGAGACTGTATTATTTCTGATTGTTCACGCAGATTACATTGTTTCGGCTCTTATACGAGTAATCGAAATTGGTCAGGACGGGGAGAAACAGAACCATATCACATCCAAAATAACGTTTTTTTGGATAATAAAGAACGATTTTTAACACTTTAAAACTCTAGTCGTTGATTGGATCTAATAGAATTTCCATAATAGATACATCACCGGTATTGGAAACGATTTTAATTATGCATATGAAACTCCATTGTCCTTACTTGGAACACGTTATGTTGCGGAAACATTTCAAAACAAATGATTAAGGTTTGTTTCATAATGTGCCTGTTAATTAATTATGAGCTCAGCATAATCATCAAACAAATTAAAATGTTAATGCAATTAACATAGCTCATGGTCCATCTTTAATTTTTGTTAAGGTTTGTTCACATTGTGCAAACATTCACTGTTTGATCTGTACAATTAAATGTGACATCATTTGCCATTAAACTACGAGTGTAATAACAACCCACACGAGTTCAGTTGCTGGTGTTAAAGAATGAACCTCAGTACAATAGATTTAGAAGTGCATACTGAGGGATCTACGTACCTATGGGGTGTGTTACGCCCCAATCCATCTTGTGCGATAGCAATCAGTGCGTCACACACTAATAGAAGCCACTGTATGTTTGTTTGCCATTAATTTCGTGGATACTGCCATAGACTATACACTATACCCACAGAGACAACCCGCCACGTAGCGGCGTGTTGACACGCCTGCAACGATTGCTACAGAAAAAGAACATTAATTAAATGTAAACACGATTTATTATTATCGTATTCATGAATTTTGTTTGTGTCTGTAACGTACACTATAAAACAGTTTATTTTTTAATTCGTAACAGGTTTTTTTAAATGAAAAGGGAGAAGTGAATTTAATAAAGTAGATAGCTAAGCAAACATGGAGCATATCAACTTTAATATCCACAGCACACATGGTTTGATTGCAATATTTTGCTGCCAAATGTTTATGTTAGCACTAGTGCGGGGGAGTGCTGCACAGGGCAAGGGGTGGAGTCGCTGTGTGTCGGCGATAGCACTGTGTCATCACCACTATCTCACATCGCAAGGTATCCGCCGCCGCACGCGCCCGCTCGCCGTAAATAACGTCTAACGTTGACGCACTGATTGCACTCCGCACTGTAACACCCTTGTAACAGCGTTCATTAACACGCCGATAAAATGAAATGTTACTGGGAGTACCATTTATTCAAATTAACTTCGTTGACGTTCCAGAAACTCTGATTGAAGATTGATATATCGTGCACACTCAACTTAATTGCTTCTAGCAGTGGAAGGGTTAACAGATAAATTGTTATTTTTACACAATCCATGCCCAAGCTCAGAATAAACCGATACATTCATATCAAAACTGATAACCTTATGTTTTGAGTGACAAACCAATTTTATTCTCGACTGCCCCTCTCAGGCGGGCCGCCCTTCGGACCGATCAGACCTTATCCAAATTGGATCTTGAATAATAAAGAATCGGGGCGATTGGATTTTATTCCTTAAATTCAATTAGCACACAAGGGTCGTGTGTGACTGCAGACGAAAGATAGAGGCATATTATCGTATTAAAAGGGATCGTGAGGGTATACTCGGTCGGGAAGAAATATCTAATCTACTTACGTACACACAGAAAATTTGAAATGCATTTCTATCTTTTGCTAACTTAACTACTCTAATATCGTGTGACGGGTTAACAGTTCGCAGAATTTGTTGTTTGTTTTAACACTACCTCAACCACAGGTATGTAAATAACAGCACTTGGGCGAATAGAGCTTTGATTTAATAACTTAAATACAATTTTTGATAAAAGGTTAAAAGTTCATAGAATTAGTAGATACACATTTAAGCGAACACCGCATCGCCGGCGCCACGCTCAGCATTTAGAAGTACAACAGTCTGCATGAACCACTTTTATGTAAATTACAGCACTTACAGTACTTCGCTATTACAGCTTTGATTTAACGGCTGATAAACTTCAGTACTTTTGCTAACAAACTATATCGACACAATATAATCTCTTACTTGACACTCGATACGAATAGCACCGATTTAATCGCGAGAATGGACGTAGAAATTCAAAACGATATATTTATTGTTTAAATCCAGTGTGCAGTGTGGGCAGCGATTCCGTAAATAATGTGTTATAAAATATGTATGCGGAGAAACTTTTGAGAGTGTTGTAATATATTGCTAAATGGATAGGAGAATTAGACAGAAACACTTCTATTTACTCACGATGCGTTGTCAGAAGATGTTAACATTTGAATAATTTATTAGAATGGTTTCGTGGGTATTGAATTAAAATTGATACTTCATCAAATGATCGTCGAAATTAACATAACATTACTATTTGCCCCTTCTTATTTCTTATTTCGTCGACACTGAATGACATTGTATTGATCGTATCTAAACACTTAATATCCGGTTAAATGATTTAAAAAAAAAGTAGGTGTGGAGTGTTGTGGAAATTCATTTACTCACATAATAGGTAGATTAAATTATGCGCTAGTAAAAAAATGCATTAGCAATAATGAATACGTCGTCTATGATAATATAATCCGTGTGAGTATCCGACCTGCTCCCCATTAGAGTGAATGTGTTAATAAAATAAATTGCGATATTATCGTCGCCGCGTTTGACATAAACATCGAATTCTACTTAAAGTAATGGAAACGATTTAATGCAGCCGAATCAGGGCGAGCGATAACACGAGTTTCCTTACTAATGTTCACAAATAGATATTAATTTTCAAATCGTTTGTCGTTTCTCAGATATAAACAGGTTACTTTAATATGTATCTATAATAAAAAAAAGGTTTAAAGGCTTGTATTAAAATATCGTTTCATTTGACAAAAGCTATTCGAACATGCTTTGTAACTAATCTAGCTACATGTATAAGTTGAAAAATATGTAACTCGAAACAACGTACTGTGTAAATAAAGTTAGTAATAAAATGTAATTGCTTTATGAAGTTTCGTAATACCCGGCTTTAATTGAAACCGCATGTTTATCTTTAGGTACGTACGTATGTATGTACAGTAGTACAATACAATATTCCAACGTTTTTGTCTATTAACACAACGCTTAATGTAGGTACCATATGGTAATCATTAGTGGTGGGAAAAAATAAAATAAAATACGAAACACACATTAGACATTTTATTAAATTCTCACGTCATAAAGTTTAATTTAGGTTTGAGCAGTGTATCTATTACGACAAATCAAGAAATTACCATGAATTAATTAATATTATGCCCCGCGGTCATGCTTAATGATGTGAGATTATTTAATGATAAGTAGGTAGATATCTACTATTTAGACAGTTTGGGAAATCTTGACCGATTAATTAAACGCACTATCATTATAAAGGCGAAATTTTATATGTATGTAGGTATGTGTGTGTATGTTTATATTTTATTTATAACTCTTTCATGCTCAAACGGCTGAACGACTAAGGACCTGTAGACGGACATACGATACTTTTTTGAGGAAGTATGTTGAGATAATTTTTTCCATTTTATACATACACCGTTAAATTTTGGTCGTTTTAATCCCGTGGAGGGTCGATTCGGTACATTAAGCACTATCGATTTATAAAGATAAAATTAAAAAATAAAGCACTTTTTTCTAAAACTCGAATTATTATGGACATGTAACAAATTAATTTCTTTAAGTAAACGATTCAATGACCTTGCAGGTAGTTGTCGGTTGTTGCGTACTAACTACCTACTGACGTTGCTTAAAGAAATTAATTTCGTACATGCGTAAATTAATTCGAGTTTAAAAAAAAGTACTTTATTTTGCATTTTTATCTTTACCAATCGATAGGGCTTCATGTACCGAATCGACCCTCCACGGGATAAAACCACCAAAATGTAATGGTGTATAATTTTTATATATCTACTTTTTAAAAAGATAATTTAATTATTGTAATGAATAAATTTGAGCTGAAGGTGTCCGGACCGACTCAATCAAACCAACCTTTATGATTGGTTCGCTTGATTTTGATGAGATGAAAATAAGCTCCTAATTGTGGACTTTAGAGAATTCTCACAAAACGTTTCTTGGCCTCTTTTGGTTAAGAAAAAGTTTGTGGTTAATCTTAAAAGCTTACAGTAAGACAACTGAAAGAACATAGAATTGGTTTTAGTCAGTAAAATTGACACGCCCTCTCACTCCAACCCAGAGCATGAGAATTCATTAGATGATTTACAACCATAAAAAAAAATAAGTTGCTGAAAATTAAAACATGTCTAGTTCTTACGATTAATTTCTTAATTAATCAAGAAAAACAACAATAATAATAATAGCTTACATTTACATTTACATTTTCATAGCTTATATTTTTAAATGTTTTTTTTTGTTAGTTTTTTAAGAAATATTTAAAAATGTAATCAGTAAGTTTATAAAATGAATAAATGGAATAATAATAATATTCAATGTTACTGCAAAATGTAATATAACTTAATGATCACTTAATCAAAATGAACAAGTTTTAAAATACCCTCGGTACTAAGTAAGTTATATAATATAATCGCAGTAGAGCAAGTTAAACGAATTTCTTTGAATTAGTTTCATAGTTTCCGGTGAATCTTATGACGTGAAGTTATGATACTGCTTTGAAAATGTTCAAAGCAATGGATGAATGTTTAAGTGCATTCCTTGTAAAATAAATTTTAGTCACATTAATACAACAACCACGTTGTCTTAGTAGGTAATTTCCACAATATAATTTTATAACCTTTACCTTATTTATCTTGATAAGCTACTTATACTACTATAAAGTTTCATTTAAGTCCTTTCAGTCATTTGACCGTAAATGAGTAACAAACATACGCATACAAATATTTTTCTTTACAATATTAGTGTGATTATATTTGGAATAACTTTTAGGGAATTGTTCAGTTCCATGGCCCCACATAAACAATCAAAGCTCCAAAGTAATAAGACGGTTACATTATCCAATATTCATAAGCATGTCAGCATAAAGGTGAGAGTAGAACATAATTAATAAAGCGCATGTGTCGCCGTCGCCGCGCCTCGTCTGAAGGTGCCACGCCGCCAGTCTGCCACCGAGCCAGGAAGAGATTGCGACGACGCTAGCTGCTCAATATGAACCAGATTAATGTTTTTGCTCTTAAAATTGTGGATTCCCCGCGTTATTGCACAAATGTGCCTCTGTCCAGCGACTGCCAACGTTTCCAATTAGATCGGATTATAGCTCTTCTGCTTAGAAGCACAATTCCCACTTTTCGATTGTGTGATAATGTATAAAATGTCATTGTCGTTCAATTGACATTTTGCTTGCACGTTTCGCAGCAACATTAAGTAAATTGGTATTGAATGACATTTTCGGTTGCAGGTAAATTGTTTTTATGTTCGTAAATATGAATGAGTAGTATTAAAAAGTTACGTGAGCTTTAGCAATAAGCACTCTGTGAAATTGAACCATTAAAATTTCTTTTCTCTTTACATTCGTCATACGCGTGTCTGTACGCTCTCGGCTCTCGGTCGGTTCACGTGTAAATTAAAGTGCTCTCAGTTGGCTCGGCATCGCTCTTAAATTGACTGTCCATCAAATCGCATATCCTCCGGGACGCGGTGCCGGTGCTCGCCGGCTCGGTGGGATCCGAGCCCACTGGCACTACGCTTTCCGCTACAGCTCTGCCACTGGCCACTATGCACTCGCGTGATATTGCTTAATTAAACTTTAAGCTTAAGGGAAAATTTAATTTCCGGAGCGGCTCCGAGGGATTATGTTTCTCGTATTTTTATTTGTAATGATGCCGATGGTCTTAATGCAGCTCTTATAAAGCTTCTGATCGTCAATTTTGTACACCTTAAATTAATATAAATTTGTTGACGGCTTAGAACAGCTTTTTGATATTAATTTGGGGAAACGTTCCGAAAATAGAATCCTTAAGATGACGTAGAAGATTCGTATGTGAGTCACCGTTTAATTAAACCGTAGGTATGATTGTGAGTAGGTAGAGGGTGGGCGAGTGGCGAGCAGAGTAGCGGAGCGTGTAGCGTGGCGTATAATGCGCGTGTGTCGGCGGTGGCGTGCGGCGCAACCTTAAAAGCAATATCCGGCGCCGCGCGCGCCGCCCGGAAATGAACCGGAAACGGCGGTGTATTAAGCCGCAGGTACCAGCCCTTCAATTTATAAACGCTTGCGGGCACACTCCAGCCTTTAGCTGCCTCTATTGGCGCTCTACTCTTCTCTCGCGGATATATCCGGCGCGGTTAATTTGTAACTTGCACTTTTTGCAAAGAAAACTCTCATTTCATATCTGAATCGAAAAGGCTTGCGCATTTTTAATAAAATCTTCAACTTTGTGGAATACAAATATAAAAGAGACTTATTCAAAACATAGACGAGGACAATATCTAAAATTACATTCTCTCGGCCTGAACTAACAGTGAAATGAAATAAAGTCCGCAAACAAAAGTTTGCAAATCCAATATGATTTGGCGCGTCGGTAAACATCGGCAGCATCCCGGTGATATCGCGAACGAATAACATTAAACTTTGTATGGATTGAATGTAGAAAACCAATTTCGGTGCTCGGCGAGTGCGAGCCGACGGGATGAGGGTGTCAGAACGCTTTGACAGCTCTCTGATTGAAAAATACGGAAACCTGTTTATGGAGCAAGTGAGCTCCCGTGCGAGGCTGCGGAGTGTGGAGTGCGGACCGATCACGTGGCGCCCGCGCTGGCGACACGCACCACATTTGCAATTATATAGAACCGTCTCACGAAGCATCGCTCACTACTCACCACACTCTTCACCAGCCTCAACAATCAACGAATAATTTATAATAATAGCAGTTGTGTGGTGTTGGTAGCACTTTAATAATTTTCACATGACTGTCAAAAGCCGGTGGCGCTCAGCGACCATACTTTTTGCCGAAACTGTTTCATTAGCGACATCACAGCATTGTGTGCGAAACTGCCAACCATTAGCACATGCTAAAGAATTATTTTTTGTTCGTGTTAATGGCTTCAGGTGACATTTTGAGGAACATTCATTCGCAGACGTGCATGGTTACTGATTTTGCGTTTAGTCCTCACGTGTGTTGCTGTTATTTACTTAAAAACTTTCTACCCGATGTATTGGTAGGTAGTTTATACGTCTATTTACCTTTTTCTTAGAATTTATATTGATATATAGCTTAGATTTGATTTAGGAAAACCAATTCCAATTTCAATATTGGCTGACATAACCCTAAATAATCTCCTTGCATTGCGAAAACCTTGCTTTGCGTACTATCCTACAGTAAAGCTGGTCTTCGATGTAAAATCAGTGATGATAAATGATAGAAGAACTGTGCACGTTATGAAATATCTCATAAACAGGCGCTCCGGAACGATCTGAGCCACGATATATCACGATTTTGGACATCAGCAACCAGCTATTGGAATTCTGCAGATGATTTTCCTTAAGAATTTATACGCGCGGTCGGACGAACCAATCGTAGGAAGGATTTCGGGATATGAGATCTGCGATTCATTTAAAACGGCGAAATTAAACGTCTAGGAGATTACCAGTTGGGTCGTTTGCGGATTACACAGAGATAACTAAGACGTTTATTGAACTACTTTGAGAAACTTTTATTGAATTTATATCTTATCAGTTCCCTAAGATCATTTAATAGGAAATATAATTTACAATCGTTTCGGAACGCAGAGTTTGCTGAAGTTCTGATTTAGTTTAATAATCTAACTAGAGTTTTATTATAATTTGTTAGATAAAAGTCTGATTGGGGTTAAAATAAAAACTTAAATGAGGTCTTGTTTTTATGAAACTTAAATAAACATGCTCGTTATAAAGCACGATTTTCCTCTAAAAAAGCACTGACGAGTTTGGTCATGTAATAAAGCTATTTATAATAAATTAAGGTATTGTGTAGAGCGTCGTTCTCGAGTAATGTGCATGCATTTAAATTACGCTCAAATGCGGCACATGTGACGTACGGGAGGGAGCGCGGCGCGGGCGCGTGCTTCCCTGCATCATCCACCGTCATCCACCGCCATTCGCAGCCATCCTTCGTCATCTACAGACACCCACATGAGGAAAACATTGATACAGGAAACACTTATAAACAATTATTAGATAGTAATGAATTCAAAGCTTTAAAGCTTCGAGGAAAAATAAATGGAGGTAGAGATGAGACAAGCTCAGTCAACGAAGGTAATAAAGATTTTTCAAATAGTAATATAATTTAGTCAATAATAAAGATATTAAGTAAAACATGCATATTATATTATGTTAGTGCTTATTTATGTTGGCAAGCAAGCATTAAATGAAAACGTTAAAGCTGTCTCCGATTTCTTTGGAAAGCGCCGCACGAAACTCCATTGTGCTCAATTGAATCGCGTCTTAATTACAAAACGGGTGAATATTTAATTAAAAACTTTCCGCACGCGAGTAATTCCTTATTCCATGTATACGCGATTGAGTCAGCGTCGATTCCTCTTTTCTGCGAAGCCGTCGACATTCGACAAGGGTTTTTAATTGAACGTCGACCCATTGTGCTCGTTAAAGCGATTCTGAGTTAATCACCACGTTTTTCGTTCGGCGTAATGGAAGAAAGTAATTATCAATTAACTGCTCGATAATGGATTGCGGCCGCTTATCCGCCGGCTTATCTCGACGTGTAACGACCCACTCCCCGTTTTATCTTTTTAATAATGAATTTAAATCATCAATCATTTCCACGGGTTGTGTCAATATCGGATATTATGTCGTTGGGCGTCGTTGCGGGCCATTTGCACGCGCCTGGTGCTGTGCCAATAATGTAATTAACTTGGATATTGTAAAAAGTAGCGAATAGTAAAATGTCGCGGTGACATTAGCTGAATATTTGGGTGCGGCGGCAGACATGGCGGCGTGGCGGCATGCCATGGTGCCGGCGAGGTGTGTGTTGTTGTCAGCGACCGCGATTGTGAAAACGTGAAGCGCGGCGGCAGATGACGTGATATTGTGCCGTGAATTAGCATTGTAAATGCAATCACAGGTGTCAACCCGACACTCGCTCGTCGAATTTATGCGCCTTCCGCTCCGGCCACTATGAATATAACAATTTATTGTCTATAAATAACGATTAGCACCCAACGCCGCCCTCTAATGAAGCCATTAAATTATTCAGTTATTTCAGAGGTTTCGGTGAAGGTAAAACGTGTCCGTATACGTACTGTGATGGAAATAGAACTTCTTTGCATCGCTCAATGCCTCGTGAAGGTAAAATCTGTCAGTCTCTCATTTCCGTTTAGTAGCCTAATTGCGTAATGACAATTGACAAGAATATCTAGTGACAAGTGTATAAAGTTTCACATCAATCAGAATTATCGGCGTAAAAACCGGTTTTTGTTATTGTGTGTTGTCCGACAAAACAACCATTAAGTGGATTAAACATGTACGGAACCAATTAAGGCCTTAAAAGCCGACAGCGTTGCTTGTACGCCGGCTGCGGGGACCGTAGTGGCTAGCGGCTGACAGACCGCAGCTATTAAATCTCATTAAAATACCTAGTGGACGACGATCACGAACACTTATTTACTGCGCTCGAGCTAAGTTATTGCAGCTTAAGTCACCGCGTAGACTGCAGCGCCACATTCAGCCGCGCTCGTCTACGCGTTAATTAGCTACATTATCGCTGAATCTACAGCGACGTGTTACAATGACAATTATGTGGGGAACTGTACCGCAAGCGATCTGTACTAAACTGTGTGTGAGCTCGCTCCGCTCTTAACTTAGCTTTTGTGAAGAGTTTTAATGGATAGAGAAGGGCCGTTGAACCCTGATACACGACTTACTTTTATTCATTTTGAATTCAAGTAAATTAAAAATGTAAGTATCCTCGAGGTAACTTACTGGTTCATAATTAAGCTTAATTCCTACTGACATACAAATAATTATTTCAATGTCGACTACCTACCTAAAAACACGAAATCCAAATTGACAGCCATCAGGTAAGCAAGTTCTTTTAATATCTAAAGTTAAAGGATACAATATTAATTAAGAACTGCCCTTTTAAAATGTTATCATTATAACAGACTTAACTTCATTTCTTGATTGAATAAGTAGTTTCTTAATGCCTGAGTCATTTAAAATAATTATGTGAGTTAATAATCAAGTTTCCCTTTATAATTAAATTATGTAGAATCTATAAAACATGTTCGTGGAATAATTTCTAGGAACTTATCCAATTAATTTTAATTATGATATATATTTTTTTTTTACAAAAGTGATTGGTAGCAAAAAAGGGCTCAGGTCTCATTAATAATTACTTATTGTTACGAATTAGTCTCTACACATTCTGACAGCATAATTGACCACCCCTTAACACCTGGGTGAGTGGCCCTTATACATTATCGATGATTGCGCTCTCTTCTTCTCTTCGCATGTTGTGTTTTTCAACATAGTTTGAATGTTGGTACACACAGAGAATGCGAGTATGCGACCCAAATGTTAAATTAAACTCAACATTAAACGAAATCATTGCCGACATTTACACAAGTTGTGTGTCATGGGTGAATTGATGGCGTGAAACACACCATTACGTCCGGTCCACTCAATTATAAGAGTCGGGCTTATGGCGGCGAGTTTTATGCGCTAAATTATGCAGACTGTCTGGCTTAATTTGCGCAAATTACATTTCAACCGGCGGTTTCGCGCCCCGACCGCGTCGTGGGTACATTAAAGGATGTTCGATTAGACACACGTACACCTCTATGTACCTGTTTAAATCTACTAATTGCAGCTCCTGAACGCAAATGTCGCGTCTTAGAAGACGACGCATTATTTTACTAACACGCAATGTTTTATGAAAATGAAAAACTCCGTTTTATAAATATTGCAACAAAACGAACCTATTACGTTTTTAATTACACAGCTAATCAACAATAGTGATTATAAACTTTAACTATACAAAAAAGCAGAAATATCACTGAAGCCATTACAATGCGAATAAAAACACATTATCGTAGGTTAAATGAAAAGTCAAAACAAATGTCCGGAAAATGTATTCTTTTTATGCACGTATTTTAATTAGACATAGAGACGATGTAAATAAGAAACGTTAACGTAGGTAAACAGTAGTGCATTACAAAGAATGATGAATATTGCATTAAAACCATACTCTTTGTTATCGGCTTCATGAATAACGAATTAGGGTTCAAGTCGAATAACATTTAGAAACATTGAATAATACGCAAATAATCGTAGATACGATCAAATCGGGCACGCAACGTCGCGAGGCAATAAAGGTAATGTAGGCAAGGTATTTGCCAATATCCTCGTGGAGTGGCCCTCCCAAATATCTTGAGATTGTATTCCCCCTACATAAAAATTGTTCCGGAATAGAGATACTACCCGGATAAATATTCAATTTCACTACGGACGAAAAAGATTTGATACCTTGGTACCTACCAGGTTTATTGGATGATAGCCTTTGGAATGGTGTGGATAATCATATTCATAGTTTTTCGACAAAATATAGATGAGTTTTTAGATGAAAATAGTTTTTGTGCGCCGATGGTGACCTCCCGATAGTGATCTGAATTCCATCACGGCTTCACGGGCCTACAGGCTAGAGCTACGCGCCTAAACGCGATTTTTGATCGAATTTAAGTACAGGCAAATGATTTACTATCAAATTGAGCAATAATATTTTTATTTTAACTTAGTAGCGATCAAATAAACTAAAGTAAATTGATGATTCATTGCATGCAATCGTTGATGAGTCGTTGATGAAGGTCAAGTTAGCAAACCTTTATTGATAAAGCCGTAAATAAAATCCGAAGGGTGGCATAGTTTGCAAGGAACGGCCGTCCGCGGCACATCCACTAGTCGCGCGACCCTCTTGAGAGGTAAAGAGAGTACGACATGTAGATGAAAAGGGCAGCTGAATCTAATACAATCGGGGAAAGCGATACTCGCTACTACGTTAGGGTTGACGACGCCGCCGTTTCGCAGAATGATATTGTGTATTATTCCGAATATTCTGAAAGGTTATTGAAAAAGTTTTTGTTGTGTCGAGTTTTCTTTGACCCGTTTGTTTACCCAAACATAATCTAAAACGGGTCAATATGAACACCCTAATTTGCATTTTCTACAAATAGATATTTGGCCAGTTATCCTAATCCTAACTAATATAAACGCGAATGAAAGTTTGTTTGTTTGTTACCTTTTCACGCACAGAACTGATCATCATGAAATTTTGCATAAGTATACGTTGTCAGTGGTATAGAAAAGAATTAACCAACCATAGGGGTTGGTAAATTCCATCCAGGAAAAAGTGATTTTTAAATCAGGATTTCAATTTTTTATTTAATCAGGTGAATCTTTAAATTCTAACTTAACAAGAGCAAAACCGGGGGCTATAGGTACTTGTAGAAGTTCATTGATCGGATTACTTCCAGCCACCCTATTAAGGTAGCTAGAACAAATTCAAACAACAAACAATTCTGTATTTATGCCCCATTTCGTATCACACGCTGATAACTACAGGAAAGTAGTTAAAGAGGAATGTAAAGTTTTATTGCGTTTCGTGATACGGGCGCGCGCGGCACAAAGTATCGCATTGTTAGCAACCCTAGCGTGCGGGGGGGGGGGGTCAGGGGAGACGGCTGGGTATTGAATGAGATTGCTTCTTACTTCGGCAAATGGATCACGTAGTGGATGAGATGTCACAGTGTTTTAAGATCCCAATTCGACCGATCCGTTGGATAGTTATAGCCGCTACTTATACGTATAGCGTTAACAGGCTCCTCTATCACGCTCGATATTAGGTTATGTTATTAGTTCTAAAAGTAGAGTCAACTCAAATGAAGAACAAATATCTTAACCAAACGTAGCATGTTTGTTTAGGTGGTTACATTCCAAATTAGTTTTAGGCTAGTCGTGAAGAGCATTGTACAATTAACAAGTTGGTACAACAGTATAATGCTTGAACGTTTCAAGTTGGGTGTTTAAAGTATCCATTACGTAATCAAGTAGATACATTCACACCCAGTAATTGGGAAATTCCCGAGCCAGGCCGCCGCCGTAGCCGCGTCGACGGCGGCGGGCGGCCGGGTGCTGAAAAACAATTTCACGCCAAATCTTAGCTTGTGTTTTCCTATTTCCTTTTTATTTATCTTTTAGTCTTTCCTTTTCTCGAGAATCAATTTCACGGATGAGCGTCGCGATGATCTCAGTTCAAAAAGCGCGAGGGTTGTACGTTGGATGGGTGCACGCGTGCAGTCCGGCCCGGTCCGGCCCGGGCCGCGCCGGCCTGCCCCGGTCCGTGCCGACTCGCCCCGCATCGGTTCGTCTCGCCCCGCTCATTACCCGGGTGACGCAACGCCGCGTCTCGATAATAAGCTTTCTGCTCGCTGCTCCTTGTGATTGGATGGGTTATGCGTGTGTTATCTGCGTGTGCTACTCATGATATATCTCGCCCAATTTTCTTTTACATCGCTCCTAACGCTTTTAACCATTTTTCAATCTGCGCTGTATCTGATGGCTCTGTCTACCGACAGTTGGATGTAATTAAATTTTAATCGCGAAATCGCTGAATTAATGACTGTGAAACAATGTTGTGTAATTTACTGTATCGCACAGCTAAGTACTGAATAACAGTGATTGTTTTGGCGCACACCCAGATGGCAAAGCGCATTTTGCTGACGTGTAGAGCGTGAGCTGCAATACTCGTTCGTACTCCACATTTATTTACTTGCAACTTTTTAATTCGGATCTGTAAAGTGGAGACAGATGTTGTTCCTTGTCTGTTCGTAACCTACTTAAATAATAAAGTTGCGGTGAAATCAAAATAAAGTGCTGACATGAGATGCCTTTTAAACATTGAATCGGGCCGGAGCTCAGCGGGCCGGTTGAACCGCACGCTTCAAAATTGTCGGGCCCAGGCGCCGGCGCTCCCTCGGAATTGACAATTTTACGGGCGGTTTATTTCCGGACACCGAACTTCCTTGGTCAGAGCCGCTCCCTCTGCCGCCTCCCCAGACACCCCACAACCCCTTCGCTTAGCGCTGTTTGTCTGCAGATACACACTTCTAAAACAAACAAAATTAGCGATAACACCACTTTATCTATTTAACATACTTATTTATCGAAATATCACTTTGTACTAGAACATTAAGGGGAGGGACTATTTTAAAAGTTGCTAAGATACACTCACAAGGTAGCTATCTACATAAAATTTACATTGTATGTAAGTGTCTTAAGCGAAAGCTTCCCACTTAAAAGCTCTACAAATGCACTGAAAGCTCTTTCGCGCACTAATCCCAAACCTTTTAGCTGCAATCAAAAGCCCCGAGCGCTGTGCGGGGCGCGCGGCGCGGCGGGCCGGCGCGCCGCGGCGACGTCATGCTTGTGGAAGCGACTAGGAATTTAATTTACATTTTTAATTAAGTTAAATTTTGTTCGAAAAGCTTTCACAGAATAGGAGTTTTCTTGATTAGAGTTCAGCTCAGCCTGAAGTTTGAGATTGATTAGTGGAGCTTTAATTGCTCTCCTCCGGTGAATAATGAATTTGATCAGCAGAGTCAGAAGGCAGTGTCTAACAGATTACGTTGACGCTAATATATCAAAATTATTTTGATTCCTGACACACATTTTTTTCTGGGCTAGAATAATGCTAGAACGGTTTAGGACGACATTCATGACTGAAACTTTGTGTAAATCATAGGGTAGGTCCATGCTACGCCTCGCGCAGTGTTTGACGACGCGCCGGCCGGCTGCCACGTAATTGATGGCTGGGGTGAATTTTAACGTAATGCTGCTTAATTGATCGTGTTGATAACATAATCATAATGGACCTACCTGCTGATAGTCAACTACTAGTCACCCTCCCTCAACAAAGTGCACAAAAGGGCTTCTGTCTAAACCTCTTTGCAGTACGGCCGTTCTATCTTGGCGAGTTTGAATTTAGGCGCTTGTGGAGTCGTAAAAGAATAAATGCTCTAAAAAAATAAATGCCATTAACAAGTTGTTATTGCTGTCAACAACTGATAATTGCATTTATTTTTTAAACCCTTTTTTATGGTGGCTAAAATCATCCAATGACAAATCCCGCCCTTGGGTGGAGCGGGAAATAGTATCAGAGTCTTACTGACTAAAAACCAACCCCGTACCTTCGTTGCCTATCGTACCGGGGCCGGGCCTTCCTTTCAGAAACTGATCCGTGACCCAAGCAGGCTTCGACCTTGCCTGCCTGCAGCTAGCAGGCTGGGCCTCTATGGTTTGCCGACAGCTCCTTGAGGCGCGCGGGAACAGTACGCGCCTTTATTTTTTTACGAGTGCACAAGCGCTTAAGTTCGCAAAGTCTAACTTCAGACTCGCCAAGTTAGAATGGTCGTACTGTAACACCTTTGGTACCAGAAGTGATATCATTGATACTTCTGTCTTCAATTGCAAATGGTTTGTGATAATGTTTTTTAAAAGTCAGATGCTGCTCTCTCATGGTAATTAACACAATTTGTAGCGTATAATTTTTTAACATCCGCTTATCGTCCGTCAGACAAGCGACTGTATAAAATTAACCACTATGCAGCGTGGTGTAGCTTTCACTGGAATTATAAAACACTTCGATGGGTGCATATAAATCGGAAAGGGCACAAAAGAGCCGTATTATAGCTGACGTAAAAGCGAATAAATAATCGACTTCCGCGAAGTACTCTCGGCGAGAACAAGTCGAGAGCCAGTGACGTACGATTTGACGTAGAATATTTTATCCGGTGCTGCGACGCCCGTCATCCATTCCACTTATCCCGGCACTGTTGAATTTTTGACACGTCGACGGAGTACTGCCCTTTTCTTCAGGTGGTTTAGTGGGGCAAAGTCCTTTAAATTCGCATTATGTGTTGGGCGCTGCCGCGGGATCGTTTGTCAGCCTCACACTACAAGCAGCGACAGATTACGGCGGGGGAAGCCACTCTTTGTGTGATTGTTGTCACGTAAGTCGACAAGACGCGATTGTTTGCGATGTAATAAAGAAGGGCTTTATGTGGGTGGTTAAACTCGAGCTATTGTTAAAAATATAATCGGCCGCGTTACTGATTGCCGTGTGGAGGCCGGAGAGTCGGCGAGTGCGGCGCAGCTGCCCGTCCCCACCCGTCGATCGGACCGAATCCGGCGCACAGCAATCCATATTAGATTTGCCCGCTCTCTCATATCCATTCTGAGATGTTCATATTTTATTGGGGCCAATAAAACGGATTCATGAATATGAGAAATGCATAACGAATACCGTATTTATGGATGGAGGCGTGCTCGCTCGGCGCGCTCCGCGGATATGTCGCGGGTAATTTGATAGCCGCCTTTGTAACAGGTGCTGATGGGAATTTCGATGCGGTTATAAAATTTTTTCATTCCACTCAAGTTTGATAGCACATTCTGTTTTATTTTATATTTATTTGTACATGATATTATTTTTGACGGTAGACTCTAAGACTTTTAATGTTTTAATCTTTTACTGCGTTTTGGTGCTCGGACCTCGATTACGTTTTATAAATATTCTGTCAGTCAGTGGTTTGCCAATAGTCTCATAAATTATTACAGCTGGTTACAATGTATTTCAAACAGCAGTGTTATTGCATATAGGCCGACATGAGCACTTATAAAACGTCAGAAGCTAGCGCATGGTTCCAATTGGTCGTTTCCTATGGAGAAGACCCGGCAAGAAACTCCACGGTTACTCTTAAAAAAAAATAATTGCTTCTACAATATTTCCATAATAAAATGTTTATAGATATGAGAGGACAATGTAGACAGGTCAGCTTTATACCCAAAAGCACAATAAAAATTGTAATCCATGAATCCGATATTGATTTAAGTCATATATAGAATATCGAATATCGAAACCTAAGAAAGTTGAGACGAGATAATCTGATAAGCATGTGATGGTTGATTTAGATAGAAACTCGTTGACGCGTGTCGTAACTTCACTGGTTGGCAGGTATCAATGAATGGTGCACATGAATAACCGATCCAGCGTGGACAAGCCGGATGCCAAGCATTTACCGAATAACAGGTGTCACCACAATTAATGGCACTTTGTTCGCACACTAACATAGTGACCTTAGTACCGAGTTGGCACTAGGCAGCTGACCCCGCTGACATCTTCAATTTCTCTCTTTGAGATGCATTCATTTACAATTCCAAAATGAGGACATTAATTATTGCGTTTATGCTCTGTAATAATATTCTGTGTGTATTCGATAAATAAATATTGTCTATTAAATACACTAAAGACAATCGTTAGTTGCGCCGGCGCCGCCGGAAGCCTATAAATTGTTTCAAAATATTCCAAAGATGGATCGCTTCATTGCGACCTGTGGCCCAGATGATAAAGAAGAGTCTTCCGACGTTTGTGAGCGCGTTCCTAGTCCGTTTAGATTATTTACGAGATGATACTCTTTCGATGGCTGCTTTGTAGTGTCCAAATGTGAAATACACATTGGCCTCTAGCGTTTGTCGTCTATTCTTGAAGATTTAAACTATCGCTTTCAATACTACATTCTAATGTGTCCTTTCATAAATTCTTCTGCATGTTTATATTAGAAGTTATAATAATATGTAATGAGAAGCAGATTGATTGAGTCTTATTCCAATAAAGGTTGGACCAATTCAAGTACTTTTACAAACGTTTGCACAAGTGACTACCATTTATGGCGTTAGAAAATTGATGACATCCAATATGCACACGAGACAAGCCGCAAGAGATATTAGCGCCTCCCCAAGTTTCAATTTACAGCTTTGCTTGGACGTCTCAACCTTCACGGAATAATACCACCAGATAGTGCGTTTGTTATTCATGTTACATTTGAAATTGGACTCTACAGCGTATTTCTAAGACAGAAAATTATTATGTGAAGCTCCAGTTGTGTTGGGTTATTGGAAAGGGGACCCTAGCGTGTAGTTTATAAAGTACATTTCGTGTAAGGTCCTTGCTGGCTGGTTGGTACCGTTTGACGGCAGTTTGTCGGAGTAATAAGGTCTCGCGGAGTGGACGTAAGGAGAGGATATCGTTTATTCTAATGAGGTTTCGTAGCTAGACGCGTGCTGCCGGGGCTTGCTCTCAGCGTATTACCTTCCTTCCAGCTCTGGGTGGAATTCTTTGTAAATAAGGACATCTTTTGCATACAACATCGGTGTAGACGCATACGTACAATTTGGACGGAAGTGCTTTAAACTGACTTGGAGAGTTTGATTATGGAATTGGGGAACGTTTCAAAAGATGATGTCATTAGTTATATAATTATAGCTTTAATTATGAGCATGCCTGAACTGGAGTAACGTTAGGGTGCTCTTGAAACAGGATACAGATGAGGTGTACTGTAGCGATAACTGTGTAGGTAGATTGTAATTGGCAATTTTATATTAACTTAATATCATTAAAACAATAATTTGTAATTTATTTCTTCTTCAGAAGATTATAGTCATAAATAAGATTACAGCCTTAGCATGAGTTTGTCCAATCCTCGTGTTTAACTTAATAAGTATATCTATTTCAGTCATGACACAAAAGATCGTTGTAGTTATCTGCTATTGTTGTGATATTTGACAGTTATCTGCTATTGTTTCAGGAAACTCGTATTGTGTGTGATGCGCGAGTGACGACCGCGCCATGATTCGAGATCCTCCGGCCATGCATAAGCCAGACAGTGCCAATAGTGAGTATACACCTTTATTAAGATATAAGCTGTATTGATGGTTGTCTCAAACGGTTACCACCATCCGGATGGTACGGGGACCGGTATCCCCGTACGGCGGCCGCGTAGCGTAACCCGGACCGCCGGAGGCATCGGTGCAGTTGTAGCTTGTAGACGACAACGTCGTGTTCTACCGCGCTTCAAGGTGTGAACAAAATTGTCCGATGCCTGCCAGGGTTGTGAGAACGTTCGAAAGAGCTACCACGACCCTGGAACGCAAAAGATGGACACAAGTGGGTTATAGTAAGAATCTAACACTCCTTCTCACCCTAATCAAAGCAGGGGATTATGATGATTTTCCACAAAAAAACTATGTAAATTGATTATACAATTTTTTTAAATTATTGTTTTTATTTTAAAACTAGCTGTCCCGGAAAACTTCGTAATGACTAAAAGTTGTTTTTTATTTCCGTTAATTTTCCCATATTTTCTCACCGTTTAAACCTTCCTGGACTATCACAAATATTCTCTTGAATACAATCACAATGAAACAAATTGGTCCAGTCGAACTTGAGTTTTAGAGAGACTAATGAACAGCTACCTATTCATTTGTTTGACATATCTGTGATTTTTAATTTAAAGAAAAAATCCTTCCTCCTCCTAAAAAAAAAAAAAATCCCTTTCCTTTTTAAAATTCCTTTAAATTTTTCTCGTTTTTATCCTGTGGAGGGTCGATTCGGTACACGAAACACTATCGATTTGTAAAGAAAAGATTAAAAAACAAAGTACTTTTATTAAAACTCGAATTAATTTACGCATGTACGAAATTAATTTCTTTAAGTAAACGTCGGGCGAGTTCAATGACCTGTTGGTAGTTAGTACCCAACGACCGACAACTACCAACAGGGTCATTGATAATTATTAGAAAATTAATTTCGCACATGCGTACTTATAATAATTGGAGTTTTTGAAAAAAAGTATTTTTTTTTATATTTTGTCGTTTGTGCACGCAGATTTTTACGATCCAATGTCGCATCATATTTTTGTGATTGAGCCCGATTAAACCGTGATTGATTATCAAACATCCAAATATTTTATTTTATTCATTTTAGTAGGTTTTTCTTATTATGCAGCTGAAAATTTGCATTTGGAAATCAGGATCCGTATCTAAATCTAGGCGTTAGTGACCAAAATCGCTCCATGTCGTAGATCTGTTTACGTATTTCCATGCTAACTTCTTAACAGTATTTTCGATAATTTTTCTTCCCATACCTTTAAGATAATCGTGCGCTGAAAAGGTGAAGAGCTGAGCTATCGTCGGTAATTAACTCTTATTTTAATGCACTTTGCGACCGATGCAAACATGGATAACAAGTCATGTTTATGTGAAGTATTGTGAAGCATCCATTTTTTAATACAATGCAAACTTTAATAGCGCTGTAATCTTAAAGTAGACATTTACTTAAATTTAATACCTATGCTTTTTTATTTTTTATTTAAGCCCCGTGTTTATGAGCTGTTAACAGCTTTGTAAACATTGAAGTTTAATTTTTTTAAGGTTGATAATCATCCAGTGACTTTCCCATTCTAGGGTGGAGCGCGTGTCCGACTTTTACTGACTAAAACCACACCTAACTTCCCTTTTTGCATTGCATTACAAGACCCTGTGCTTCCCTTTCAGAAGCTTACCTATGGTCCCAATAGGCTTCGGCCCTACTGAGCCCTCATGGTTTTGCTGACATCTTCTTGAAACGCGCATGGACTATTAAGAGCCTTCGACGACTCGGGCTCAGTTCTGACGGTTACTAGACGTATGGACGGCGAGCTACCCTTTACATGCAGAAGGAGGCGACCGCCGGCCATTCCTCTTCGCTCCGGACCAGGGCCCGGCGCGAGAGGTCGCCGCCGTCAATCGTCCGCCCAAGCGGAGCATACCTCCACCGTATGCGCCACCATGGTGACCCAGGCGTTACCGATGCCGAGACTACATTCTAGCTACTCCTCAAACGGGGGACTTACTCGCCATGATGATAGCGTATTTTATTTTTCTATGGACAATTTGATGTAGGTATTTATTTTAAATTGTAACTAATAATTATATGCATTATGAGGCGAAATGAAATCATTATTTACGTTAAATAAACTGAACTAGTACGAAAAAAGTAAATCAACGAACAAAAAATATAAGCAGAGACGTTTTCGTTTTGCCGACGTCAATTTTTTCATAATATTAGGACAAACAGGTCGCGAATAAAACGCGGGAAGGGTTGTGCCATAAACCGCCCAGTACCGTCCGCGCGATATTAAAAAGGGGACGAACGATATTGCAATATCACATTTATGCGAAATGTCCGACACCCAGATCGTATTGATAAAAATAAGCGATTTTTTATTGTGCCCCACAAACTTGTACGGAGTATGTTTTTCCTCAGTATTGCTGATTGTAGTCTGTGTATCCTTGGACGGCTGATGGCTGATATAAAATGGTAAAGATTTTTTGATATGGCAGCATTAAAAAAGATTCTGTTTCCGCGAGCCAGATGGGATAATACAGCGCTTAGTGACAGGAAGTCGCACAGACTGAAACACATTTCAATCGCGTTAAATGGCTCTTTTGACAAGTTGTTATATCTAGGTACATAAACAAACATTTTTAATAGTTATAGTTTTGTTATGTCGTGCTTTCTGAACTCCTAGTTCTTTAGCAAGAAGGATTTGCTTTGTTTAAGAACTTAAGTTTTGTTCAATTTTTTTTTGTGTTTTTTTTTTGGAAGTATTTAGTTGCGTACCTAATGAGACTATTCTAATGATAGCAGTACAGTATCTGTAAAAGTTATAATTGCAAAAATATGATACCGAAAGTCTCATATCCTTGATGATGAATGTTTAGCAGCATAGGGTTAAAGTTCTTTTATACTCGGGATTGAATGTACCTACCTAACACTACATACGAGTAATGAAATTATGTCACGGTCTATCGATTCACAACCGCCATTGTAGATGACTACCGCAGTGCACATATTTTGCACACGTGGTTACTACCTCATATTTCACGATAACCTAGTTATTCATGAGAAAGATTTCAATTTCTTCAGAAATAACAAAACCAATTCACATGAGCATCAAATGCAGCGAGGGCACCAACGGAAAATTGCGGAGACAGTGCGGGTACGAGGCGTAGCGGCAGTGTGGCGTAGCGCGGCGTGGTGTGGTGTAGGCGGCGTGGCGTGGCGGCAGCGGCCCGGCGCCCGCGGCTGCTCTGGGCGGCCCTGATAAAATTTATGGCCACTTCCCCTTTAAAACAATATTGAGGGCTCAGTTGGGATTTATGTCTCGCCGCTGCTGCAGCGACTCAATTTATTCTTCAATTTTTCATACAATAACTCACACACGTATTACGAGTGATGGATGAAAAGGACTAACTTTCGGGCTTTAATAAGAGCCTCCAGATGCGAATCTCCAAATTGGCTGAAGTTTATTGCCCACTTATGTCAGGCTTAAGTTTCGCCCGGAGCCTTTCTCTGAGAAAATAATTTATGACGTAGATTGTCTCGACTTTGTATACGTTTGATTGTCGTTTTGGGATACGATGTATCATCTAGTGATGTGCATGGTAAACTTACTTTTAAATGTTGTTCACATTGGTTTTTACATTGTAGAGTACCTAGTTTTCCTGTACAAAGTTTTGAATTTAATCGCAATTATGTACCGGATATATTTAATAGGTAAATTGTCCTATAAAATGGTTTGACCAATTTATCACAAGCTTTTATTTGCTTACATACTGCAAAATAAGTAATGATCAATATTTATGTGAGAATACATATTATTATGTCCTATCATAGCATCTATAAACGCTGTGAGTTATTGTATTATAAATTATAATATACAATGAATATTTCCAGTAATAATTTAAATGAGTGACGGAGATAATAGGGACTGTTACAAATACAACATATTGTTATATTACCTACTATACTTCGAAATCATTTATCGATATCGTCCCATTTATCAAATGGTACAACACTAAAAGCGGTAGCAAAAGCGGAGAATGAGTGCTGAATATAAACAAGGAGTATCTGTGTGTTATTATGAAAGAATTAAATGCCTCTCAATGTAAATGGTTGGAAAACTCGTTTTTCGGATTTGATGAAACTAATCACTATCTATCTACATAGGTATGTATGTTTATGAGAAGCTGTCTTCGTCTACCGTACTAGATAGAAACTGCTTCTACTACTTAATTTAATATGTAAATTGGAGATCTTCAGACTGTGTTAACAAGAAGGGGAAATTATTGTAAAAGAAAACACATTTCTTCATGCGTGACAGTTTTTATGTTAGATAACAAGTACGCAATCTTCGTGGGCTGTTGCGTTAATCAATAATGGAATTATACACGCTCATAGTCATTTATTTCCATAATTAAATAAATCTATTTGTTTAGACAACAATTTCCCGTTCAAGATGAAGCTGATTAATCTTCGCAAATTGCTAAGCCGGTCTTTTTATACCAGTAATGAAAAGCAATTAAGATACGGTTTTCTGCCATCAAATAATTGAAATTTTAATTGCTGAAAACTCTTTCCTTAGAAATCGTCTACCACTGCCATTAGGCTTAATTCAAAAATTAATTTAAACTTTCACAAGGTTGAGCTGGGAAGCGAGCACCGGCGTAAAAGCAATATCAATTTCATAATTTTAATTAAAAAAAACTAACTTCTGTGATGACAAAGTCTCGTACTTTTTTAATAACGGAAATGTTAACGACGGCGGCAATAGGGGAGTGTGAGGCGCGTTGCAGGGTGCGTTCCCTCGTAGGTCACTCGGAATTTTAATAAGCCCTCTGCACCTTCACCTCTGCACCTCGTTATTCGCGGCTTTACACGCCACTTGCGAGGTTTACACGGAACATTATTCTCTGCTAATTACCATAACGAGTTCGATTGCGATTTATATTATATTAAGGTACAGAACGTTAAATATATTGCTTACTTGGAAATTGTAATTTGCATCTGCTGTTATTATAGGCGACAGATATCTAAAGATCTAATTAATATGGCTCCAATGATGCTAAAGTACTACGTTGTTGGCCAGTCTCACTCGTGTGAAAAACCATGCTTACGTCTGGAAAACTATATCTAATCTAGTCTGAATCTCAGTGGCACCGGAATTTTACTACGGACTGATAGAAATCAGATCAGAAATTCAGTACTTGAACCCCAAATCAATGCGCGGTAAATGGTTCAGAAAATAAAAATAAGCAGAAGAATGTCACGTAGATTACTGAAAAAGGAATGTTTGAATGAGCAAGTTCCATTTTTAAATAACTACAAAATCATGCGATTGTGATGGACAATTGTCCAACGCAATAGATGCTATCGTCTGCATTTAGAAACGCGTGTAACGTTATTCAGGGCGAACATCCTGCTCGTTATTTTTTACATTTTAATCGCTATTAATGCAAAACCCGCATTTGGTTAAATCTAATTACAGCCCGCATAATGGATATCGCAACAACGCAATCAACTCCATTGTTTAATGAGTGACCGACGACTAAAACTAAATAAACTGTACGACCATTTAGAATAGCTGCAACCGCAATCATTATACAAATCCATTAGTATCGTACTTTAGATTATACCATATGATTATATATTTGTTTTCGTAATTCAATTGAATAAGCGGTTTCTGCTATAGCAATTGCGTTTGCGTTAGATGGAAATTTAATTAAATATGTAGGTATGTTTAGTTTATTCGTTGAATAATTATGGAAATTAATTTCAGTCTTTGTAACGTTCTTCGTCATCCTTTCGTTTTTCGGAACGTTGCCAAGGTTCGTTGGCTGAAAGGAAGTGATCATGAGTCGCGCACTCATCAGTAAACATACGGCCAATCTGTTTAATCGTTATTGTGATTTCTGAGGAAACTGAAGAACTGTGTACCGAGTGACATCCACCTAAACTTCAAGGATATTATACTTATTTTAACTTCTTACTTTTTTTGGTAGAAAATCTTGAAATGACTTCTCTGGCTCAGGGGGGAAAAAGATTGACTGTTAGACTTTTACTGACTACATACCCCTGTTCCTTCAACTTTCTTTTACGGTCCAAGACTTCAGTAACTCTTTCAGCCAAACCCGTAGCCCTGGCAGGCATTTTTACTTTGTCCCTCAATATCTCTCTAAATCACATAGCGAGAAGTATACCAAGTCTATAAGCAATTTCTTTCATAATACATTCAAATGTATCAACGAATTCAGAGCACATCTTACGTCGTTGTCGTAACGATGCAATTTGGCATCTTATTGTAGTGGAATGTAGTTAACAAAGCGAGCGCATACTCTTCTGCAATGTCAACATGCTAATAAGTCCACGAAATATATTCTAAAATATTGACTGTGTACTATTTCGATGAGTTAATTGAATTTTTTTTCGACAACTATCATACAACTCCATATAATTCCAAACTAAGCAAAGCTTGTGCTATGAATACTAGACAACTGATAGCATACTTATATATTTCTAAATAGCATAACATAGCATAATCAGGCTTCTAATGTTTCTTCTGCTGGGACGCAGGACTCCTCTCTAGGAGAGAGAATGGGGATATTTTTAAATAGTCGTACATACATATTATAGACAGACATTGTACAAACATTTGTCTTGGGTGGGAATCGAACAAAGACCTCCGGTATAGCAGTCTGGACCACTCATTAGACCAACAGGCCAGCCATAGTAACTAAGTTATGCAACGCGTTTCAAACATTTATGATTTCATGAAGGAATCGCTTCATTGATGTAAATCAAAGTAGATAAGCATTCAGTAGATATCATTTACCAGGAAACCTTGTAGAATTCTTGTTCCAAGAATGATGCATAGTCAATGTAGGCATGTAACGTTAGCATATAGGGATGGCAAACTAATTGCAAAACGTAATGAACGATTGTAAATTACACGGAATGTTCGCGGAGTGCTCGTGATTCTTACTAATTACAATAATAACCTGGCATTCATTAAACCCAAGGAATTTATGTGGTTTATGGAGCATTACTAAAGAACAAGTATTTTGAACATGTGGTGGTAAATCATATTTTTGTGGAGTTGCATGTGTGTGCTCGACCTACACCAGTTTGTCTGCAGACTAAAAAGTTTTAATTAGCTTTTGATTAAATTCGAACTTTAGTAATAAGGTTTTGATAAAAGTATCATAGCATTATCGATTCAAAAATCCATCAGTCTCCCGATGTAGCAAATTGTAAATTGATGCCAGTTTTATTATCCAATAATAGAGCTCGATTCACCCAATAAAGTACTGAAGTTTGAAGTTATGTTCCTGTTATCTTTGTTTGCAATTTAGTTGGCAATACATATGTACGTATAGTGACACCTATAATAACTGGAATTCATGTAAAGTACAAACTGGTAATAAGTAACTCTCGGATTCTACTCGCGCTTCCAAAACAAACGGAAATGAGTTTCGTCGCTGAGAAAGGATTTTCTGAACGCAAGTCCATTACGGATTCCAATTAGATCCCATGTACAGATGTAATTTCGCAGTGAAATTAGAAAATTAATATTGCGTTACCGGAGGCAGGGGAGTATGTCAGAGGGGCTCGCTCCGACCGCGAAGGGAACAATCCTCTCCTGCGCATAAAGTAGTTGTCAAATGAGAAGGTGTTCGAGTGATAGACTCCGTAAAAGTAGCAGAAAAGTCCATTGGTAACGGTTATGTATGGTGGTAATTAATGTAAAATGTTATAAATAATGATTATGGCTGTTTTGTTGGCAAAAGTGGCTGATGATAACTGGTTAAAAATCCGCGTTTAGGATGGTAGGTGATCGTATTTGAACGGATGAGAATCGTGCCTGAAGTCCCGTTTATTCTGTACTCCGGACTTCAAGACCTAAAAGCGTTAGTCTCAACTCGTGGGCCACTATTGTCACCCTACTCGCGCTAAAATAAATTACTTTTCATCCATTTCCGGGTTTCTTTTCATTTCGGCGCCTTAATACGTTGGCGGCGGCCAACCGGCTGTGTCGGCGAAATTATACTGCCGGTCTAGTGCGGCAGCCAAGTCTCTATCAAATTCTCGAGCCGAAGGTAATAAAACGAAAATAATACGAAACGCCTTCCCACCACCGGATATTTATGTACAGTCCATGTTATTAACGTGCCTTTTATTGTTTCTTGATAATACTTACCACAGTGTAGTCTTTTTTAACTGAAAGGTTGACTAATAGAACTATCTACAAGTCAATTCTACCACTGCACATAGTGTATATAAAGTTAAAAAAAGTAAAGGTGGACTGGTTCAGGAGTAGGTAGTGTAAGTACCTATACATAGAACGACGTATATGTATAATAAAACTCAATTTTTTCTGATAATAAAACTGTACCTATTGCAGATTGACAGACAAAAAAAAGAAACCATCATGAAGCTTTACAAAACCCACAATAATTAAGATATAATTATTACCGAGGCTAAAAAGGAAGCAGACATGTCCATTTAGGTAGTGCTACTAAGCAAATGGATAAAATCGATGTGGCTGTTAGAACGATGTGTGGTGCTCGTAATTACAGCACTAACAACATGCATACAACCTGAAATGGTCAAAACACGCCAGTAACCGCACGCCCGGCTGTCGCCTCCATGCAACATTCCGAAGAAAAATACTGAGATTTTTGAATCGCTCCAGGTAAAACGAGGTGGAACCGACATTACACAGTAAATGTTTTTAACGCGAAGAAAACGTATCACGGTACATACTCGTTCTGAGAATATTAAGGGAAACCACATTGAATTGATTAGCTTTTAACGTTTCGCGTGAGCGCGTCTGAGTTAGCGGAAATTATATTAATCTACCAAGGCACTTTTACCATTAGCTAGTTTTATAAAAAATTTAACATCTGAAAATGTTTTTCAGACATCACTGACCTAATTATTTTTAAATTCAAGGGGAGGGAAGGATGCAAGGGGTTCCGCGCGATTCATGTTGTAGTTCATTCCACTGTCTCCACGTACATTGTCCATCAGGGACTGAGTGTGGAAACCAAAATTCAAAGATAAGGAGATCATAGACGATCATACATTTAGGTTTTCTTTTAAGCTATAAGTAAATAAGTGTCTTCTGTTTCTTTTAGTAGTTTCGGAGATGAGGTTGAGGAATGGTAATTTTTCACCTATTTTCTAGAAGAGCTTTTATAATTATATATAAAAAAAACTAAACCTCCACTATAAGCTCTTTCGTTTAATATATCTTATTGTACAGTTTATTTTTTTTACTCCGAAAGTGACAACATTTTCAAAATTTATTTAATTCATTATTCCCCGAGAGGACGCCGGCGTCCGCACACCTATTGTCTTTCTATTGTGTCTCTAATTACGGTATTCAACAGGGTTACGCGTTCATGTTTAGGCGCTGAAGCTCACATTATGATCACACCAAATTTTAACTAAATCAGTTTAGTAGATTTGGCGCATTTGGGCCGAGACAAACGGATAGACAGAAACACAAGTGACCCTATAAGAGCAACGTGTTTTCATAGGACTTACTGAACCCTAAAAGTTTGTATATGTATCGTAATCATATCACATCTCGATCTCCCTGGGCGACTCGGTTGTTCTTGTACCTTACCCCTTGCCGCGTTATATCGCACTGCTAATTGTGAATACCGCCGTCCGGTGGTCGCACACGTCATCTTTATTATTTTATTAGTATAGAGCCGTCATTAATATACCCCAATTAAGTTTATTGTCGCGACGTCGGCTCCAATAAACGAGACGTATCGGCGGCGGCGGCGGCGATGCGCAAGTGATCGATTGCGATGAGTTATGTCCACCTAGTTACCCCTTCAATTGGATCCATGATTGGTTTGACGTACGCACTATTATTATGTGGACCGTATGCCGATAAATTGGACCTGATTGTTTGCTAAATGTACAGAGCTGTATTTATTTATAACAACCTACACGATATTGATTTTAAAATGCAATGCAATACAGTCGTTTAAAATATGTTCACGTAACACTTTATTTGTTTAAAAGGAAATAAGAATTGTAGCTTAGCCTTTTATGGCGCGAATGCTTCATAAAGTTTTATTGGGTGCTGTTAATGCACATAATGAGTCCGCATGTTTCAATGTTGCAGTTTTTTTATGGTGTGAGAAAAATGCGTATGCGCATCTTAATGACGTCAGCGAGCAACGACTGCATGTCACGCGGCGCGCCTTTGCTCGAATTAATTGACGCAATTACACAGTAGAAAACAATCGAGCCTGGCTTAATGCTATAACGACGCGTATTACGAACAATTACTGGCATGTACTTACCAGCAACGTAGCGAATCATTAAGTCCATTTTTTCCTTTGCTGTCTAATATGCATACCTCCATAAGTGCACCATTCGTAATTGGCTTTCCGTGTATCATATCAATTGGCTAAGAAGTTATATGATTTGTTAACAGGTCAACAGGATGACAACAAGTATGGTCTCACCGTGAACAGCACTGTCACGGGCAGCACGGGCGGCGCGCGGCTGTGCGCGCAGTGCGGGAAGGTCATCACAGAGAGGTTCCTCCTCAAGGCCATGGAGAGGTTCTGGCACGAGGACTGCCTCAAGTGTGGCTGCTGCGACTGCCGGCTAGGAGAAGTTGGCTCAAAACTCTACTACAAGGCAGACCTAATGCTCTGCAAAAGAGACTACCTTAGGTAACTGGTCTTAAACAATTTATAGTGACATCACACATTTTTACGCTTAAAAGACTTTAATGGAAAGTGCTTTTAGTATTTATAAGTCGTAAGTATTTTATGTTTATAGTCTTGTTATTTTAACAGGTTATTTGGTGCCACGGGCAACTGTGTGGCCTGCAACAAAGTCATTCCCGCCTTCGAAATGGTGATGCGAGCAAAAAGCTTCGTCTACCACTTAGAATGCTTCGCCTGTCAACAGTGCAATCATAGGTGAGTGGCAAACAAAAAAAAAATATGATGATGATGATAGATACCAATTTCACGAAGTTTTATGATAGGAGTGCAAGTCCTGTGTTGTATCCTAGCCGTGGACACATTCTAAGTTGATTATGTTCTTGCGTATGATAGGTTAATTGACTGTTGATCGTATAAGCATTAATAGTGCTTACGCTTATCACATAATTTGAGGTAGTACCCATTAAATAAAATGTATTCATTATTCTGACCAGATGTATGAACGTAATCGAAACTAAAGGAGTAGGAAATGCATCGAATCGAATGTCACCTGCTAGACGATATTCTATACTTAGTTTCTGAGAGTTTATAGGAAAAATGTGTTTAAAAAAAAATTCTGAGTTTCAAAACGATTGGAAGGAAATATATGGACAGAAATTGACCAATTGTTATCAAACTTCAATACCAGGGATATGATACACGACCAAGTTATTCACAAAGTCCTTAGATGATCGTTTGTTGCAGGTTCTGCGTGGGCGACAGGTTCTACCTGTGTGACAACAAGATCCTCTGCGAGTACGACTACGAAGAGAGGCTGGTCTTCGCCAGCATGGCCGCCAACCCCAGCGGGCTCGCCCACATCCGCCGCCAAGTAAGCGGACTACAGGTGAATATTTATAACACGACTATTTCAGCAAAGTCTAGACTGCTTGAATTACGAACGGATTCATCCACAACATCGAAAACTTATTGATTGACCCCATTCATTGGTGTCAAAAGCTCCATTTAGATGCTTTGTTGGCGCAGTAGGTGCTCCTATATTCCAACTGTTGTCATTCTCGTGTTTCAAATAGAAACGGCCGCGTCATGTGCTGTATAATTATCTAAATCGCACGTATTGTTGGTTCCCACCGGCGGTGGTGGATGTACGTGGCCCAGCTGGAGTCCGCTACGTTGCACAACGCGCCTGAAAAGCTGACGTGGACCAATGCGGAGTGTGGGACTACGAGCCTGCACGGCGTCTGGCGGGCCACACTCGCACTTAACTACTCAATTATTATTAACTTATTAGCCGCAAACCAGCGCTATTATAAACCTTCGTTACCATTTACATTATTGTACGTTTATCGATTTAATACGGATTCAGTTTTTATGTACCTAGGTACGCAACAGCTTTGCACTTTGTGCCAAAATGATGAGATTTTATGCCTTATTCTCCACCTCTCTGGCCTTTTGTTGTACTGAGCATAATTGTGTTTGTATTTTACTATAGCCGAAAGGAATATATTTTTTCAAACGTCTCCATTCGGAATAAAGGGCACGTGAAAAAGTCGACTCGGCGGAGTAAATAACTCCCACAAGGACACTGTTAGTGGGAGATTCTATCTCCACTTTATTATGTTTCTTTTGTGATCATTAATCTTTCTCGTACGAACGCTTGTCGGAATGCGAATGTGGGGGAATCTATTTCATTTTATGAGTCGCGCGAGTGGAGGAACCCATTCAGCCGCGCGACATTTCTAATCGACTTTTTGATTGCGTGCACGGTCTTCTGTTGGGCGCGTAACTGAATTATAAAATAGATTATAAGCACACTTATGACATCTAATCTGATGCGCCACTTCAACCTCGATTTTAGTTGAACACTTTTCTGGAGCAAACGTTCCCTGAACACATTCAAGCCTCGCTTTAATGTTAGGTATTTTTACATTGTCTGAAGTTGAAACATCTTTAAAATATACGGCGAATATCCAAGTCGTTCCCGCGCGCCTCAAGGAGTTGTCAGCAAACTGTAGGGGCGAAGCCTACTGGGGCCAAGGGTTAGGTGAAAATGAACACCGGGACCCTGGATCAAAGGCAATGAATGGAACAGGGTAGGTTTTTAGTCAGTAAGAGTCTGATACTATTTCTCGCCCCACACAAGGGCGGGATTTGTCATTTAATGTTTAGTTGTTCGAATTTCACTACCATAAAATAAACCCTTACGTTGTTGAAACTTTACGATTCGGACCAAGCGTTTTGCCACGTCGTTTATGCGGTGTACAACGAAGGACCGGAACAGTTTTCCTGCTGCGGTCTTCCCGTCCAATTTGTAATTTAGGTGTCTTTAAGGCTAGAGTAAGTAGGTTCTTAATTAATATACTAGTGCGCCTCACCATCAACCATTGCATCACTGCTTACCATCAGGTGGGATTGCAGCCAAGCACTAGTTGATATCACATAAAAAAATGTAAAGTCCTGAAGTTAGTAAGTTAAAGGCCCGATGGAACTTAATTATAGTGCTATGCCTATGTAGTGTCTAAACACTATAACTAGACTGTATAAACAGTTAGAATTTATAATTTGTATAAGATCAATAAAGTGGAATGCATACACTTAAAGCAAATTAAACTAAAAATGCTGTGCAAAAATGCACACTCGGGCCTGTTGCTTTCACCTTGAATCCCCTTTTTCTCTCTTCACCGTTCTAACATTTGGTGCTGAGTTTCTTCTCTGACATATCAAACATTGTGTGCAGTCACCAACAAGTGGTGGTTACGTGGCTGGGGTGGCGGGCTGCGGGGGCGGGGCGGCCGCCGGTGGCGCGATGGTGGACAAGGACGGTGGCGGCTGCGCGGGCGCCGACGACGCGTCCAGCGGCTACGGCAGCCCGCCCGACCCCGACGTTTGCGACGCCGCGCGATGACCGACGGTGCAGCGCCGACATCTCGCCTCGGTACGTGACTTTTTTCAATTTTCTTTTATTCTTTTCTTAAAAATTATGATGCCCGATACAGATAAGGCTTGTGCAAGTGTGTTTACAAAACTACTTTTAACAAAATCTCTTTTGATTTCTTTTGCTGCTTAAACTGATGTTCAACCCTGTCTTGTTAATCCACACACAAAGGAAAAGGCCAAGTTTAGATCCTTAATGACATTACTTTGTAGATTACATTTTTTGAGTTGATCACCAGCATTGTCTACAAGAACTTAATAAATGAAAAGCTATGTGAGTTTTGTGGCCCAAAATATTAATTTATTTTTATTTTATTCAGGTAAAACCTCATTGAGTGCTGGCGAGTCGCGCAGGCAGTCTGCTCGCCCCCGACGTTGGGCGAGCACCTCGGCATGGACGAACGTCTTTCTAACGACACAGTTATAGACACTAGCGTGACGTTCCGTTTCTTCACCCCACATACAAACTAGCCATCACCCTACAAAACTACCTTACATAGAGAATAGAGTAGTGTGTAACGCATTATTTTTTATATTTAGTTCATAAAAAAGTCTTGCGAACCTGAAATCTGATATGAAATCTCGAATTGTACTTGATATTAAGGTAATATTAATAACAGTGTGAGGTGGCCAGGTATTTAATGTTGTAAGCTGACTAAGTGCAAATGTACGCGGTGATGTCGGGAATATATGTATGAGTGCGGTGCGCGAGAGTACATTAGGCTAGACGGGCGGACGGGCGCGGGCGGCG
This sequence comes from Leucania comma, assembly GCA_958295575.1. Taxonomy (NCBI): domain Eukaryota; kingdom Metazoa; phylum Arthropoda; class Insecta; order Lepidoptera; family Noctuidae; genus Leucania; species Leucania comma. Next base: position 13,935,803 of record OY282467.1, on the reverse strand, counting down.
GCCGCGAGCGAGTCGTGGATATGTGGCCACTTTACAAAGTGTCCGGGATGAGTCGCGATAACGTTGTTAGAACACGATATTTCCATTATGTATACGATTTGAGCACTTGTTTACATGTTAAGATAGCAGCGTCGCGTGGGTAGGGCCGCGCTCTCGCTTCTACTTTATTGTTCCTTCTGTACCACATCTTGCGCTTAGCCATATTAGACACGCCCCGTACCAATAAATAAGACAATGGATAAAATGCTCATTACGTGCCCACAACCTTAGGTCTTTATTTGAATACATTATTTTGAATTTTACTTAGGGAGTTTAGTATTATCGATAATATATTCCGTTCGCTGTGCCGGGTAGGTTCACCCTCGGTTCCGACGAACAGATTGTTTATCGATTGTGCTTTTATCGTGATACAACGATTCAGGTCCAGACATTAAAATATTAATTGATAAAATCGATCTCATTGTTATGGATTGTATGAATGTACATGTACTAAACATAAATATTGTTATCATACAAGGTATGAAGTTTTATTGATCGTAATTTCTTACTTTTATTTACTTTTGATTGGTTACGTATGTTAATGTTATTTTTTACCAAAGACAAGTTTCCGTAGAAGGGTTTTCTAAATAAGAGTCTACACAAATGAGCTAAGATTGTAGATTAATAGTGATATATTTGGTACTCTGAAGTGGTGCAATGGTTAGTTAGGTGCCTCTGTATAATATAAACGTTTAACTGTTTAACATTTTTGTAAACACCCATCTTAGTTGTAAACGCCGTCGGTAGCGACGTCTGTAGGTGATTGTTTATAATAAGAGTCACTTACGTCGGAGCCTGTGCTGTGGGCAGGCGGTTGCTTCGCGTGCGACGTTTATCAATAAGGTGGAATGTTTTTCTTTCCGCCACAGAGCTTCAGTGAATGTTGTTCGCGCATTAAATTGTAACAATCTTGAAATACAGATGATTATGCTAAATCTTTATTTTGTTTATTAATAAAAGAAGTTGGAACCTCTATGTAGATAAATGCTAAATTTTTCTAAGATAGAATACCTAATGTAAAATAAAGATTTCTACGATAAATATGTATTTATGTAAAAAATTGAACTGTCGTTACTTAGTACCTACCTAATATTTGGCTAATGTAAAATGTTCCAAGAATTTTAATATTAAATACTTACCTACTTACCATAAAACCGATTTAACAATATTTTCAACTTCATAAACATCGACAGAATATTATTTCATTTTGCCGTTGACGTGTAAATAAATATATTTATTTAATGATTACAGTTGTTGTTTCACTATCTTCCTGTATTGTCTAGTTTTAGATAATTATATCAACCACCCTGCATATTATTTACCTACATTTTTTTCATTTACATATCACAATATGTCTTCTCTTACTTGGCTAAAATGATTTCAAAATAAATATTTATCCAGTGACGTAATCGTAGCGCGACAAAGGTGCAGCAGGAAAAGGTGATAGAAAGTGCAGCTTCGCCGAATAATTTCCCAATTTCAATGAGTCAATAATCACTACAAATATTACATGAACGCCCACACGCGTTCTTTACAAAAAGTCAGTGTACATTATTATATTACAAAAGCTTTTAAGTTGATTGCCGATCAAATATTACAGCCCCGTTCGTGAAAAGCACTTAAAACAATTCTCATGCGCAGTGCCGAGGTGTTTGGGCACTCCGCACTCCGCACTCCACAGGTACTCCGGGGGTGCCGCACTGTGCTAATTGGCCAGAGGCCTTTACACAGAAACAAACATCTTTTTAAATTCGTTTAAAAATACATTATACTACCAAACAAAAAGCGACTATAAACGTTTTCCGTGGAAACTTGTGGACACGCCATTTTAATTCCCTTTGTAGGAATTTAAACTGAACTGATTATTACCAAGTCTTATTATGTATGCTAGACATTGATGTATAATAACTGGTTTAGTAAATAAATGCTTATTTTTTTTTTTTTTTTTGTTAATACAAACTAGGTAGTGCTTGACTGCCATCCCACCTGATGATAAGCAGTGATGCAATCAAAATAATATCTGTCCAAAATAAATTCGTTCTTTAACAAACAATGTGTATATGTTATGTAAAATATCAATAATTACTTGACCTATTATTATATTAGAAACATTTGACAGAAGTGAATAGCAGCCGTTAATGGCGAGTTATTATTATAACGTCATTTCGTGACATTCATATTCTTCACTTGACAAGCTAGAATAAGTTGACTAAAATAACTCGACTAAATTGGAACATAATCAACTTAAACATACATTAAGTTCGATCAATATCAATTTCATAGCTATTGATGTTTCAATTTCGACTTTGTTGTTACGCTATTCATCGAATAGACAAGGAAATTTGGAAATTGAAATAAAAATAATGGAAACTTCACCTTCCAGTGCCATTTGCTTCTAAAAACAAATTGGATTAAATTACTTAGCGAAACTCCGCAGATGTATCATATATAGTAGGAGAGGCCAACTTGATACGATCTACAATCTATGTTTACTAATTAAACTCTGTGAGATTATCTAATTATAAAATTAATTTAAAATATGTGTATGAGTGAGCTTAAAAATTTTAGCACAACGCTTCGAAGAGGTTCAATGTTATAAACTTCTATTCATAAATAATAAAAAAAAAACTGGAATTAGGTATGCTGAAAAGGTATATATTAGTATTGATTAGGTATGCGATTAATCAAAGATGAAAGCATGAGCGAGGCGAGTTAAAAAATTTGAGTAACCTGCCTCGTATACTTTCGATTTTCTTTTTACAAACAAGAAGTTACGGAGTGACAAGGTAATATAATGTATTATGTAAGACCGATAATAGATATTCTACTGTACTACTCGTGTCATAATCGTCTTGGCCTAAAAGTAAATAAGCTAGTGGATTAACAGCCGATATCGAGCTGTCGATCGCGATCCGACCGGTTCATAATTTAAAAAAAAAGTTTTATTTTTCATAGGCCTACCCTACATGGGCACTTATAAAACGTCAGAAGTTAATATAGTAAGCGGCAGAAAAGTTGAACCATTTGCTATGGTTACGCGCAGCCCCCCACTTCGACTGCGTCCCGAAAATCGTTTACAATCATCGTCACACAAGTTGAACAATCATGGCAGTCGACTTTGAATGCGCAGTAACCGATTTTCGGGTCTCAATCGAAGCAGAGGGCTGCGCGTAGCCATAGCGAATGGTTCAACTTATTTGCTGCATCATCTACTGTACAGATCTAAACTACTTTTTAATCCACGTTCTGCGTGTTTCTACAATCGCTCCTCCGTATAACTTGTCATGTTCTTCACGCTCACTGAATGCTACAAAAATAATAATTGTAAGTAGGTCGAACAAATTGTGGATAAGCCGATTTATGCTTCATTTAAAATTACCAGAACTAAATAATGTTTAATAAAACATTGTAGGTTAAAAGCCCATTACGGTGCAATAAAATATTTGAGCATTCATTAATTTAATACAAACTTTCTCCCTAACAATTAATCGAGTGTATAACAAGCTGAGTGTTTGTTTGGGGTGGGATTGTCCATAAAATTCTCAACGACGAGACGCATTAACGAGCGTCGTTTAGTTGTTTGCTTTTTAAATAAGAGCTGTAATGTAATTTTAATGAGCTCACAAAAATGTGTGCGGTTTCCGAGTGTTCACGGACGTCGTCTGCGTAGCCGCTGTAATGACTGACGCCGAGCTGTTGTCACACGCGCTTATCCCAACATTAAGAGGATTATCATACTTCATTACACGTATGCTTTATTTAAAAATAGTTGAGTATACTTATGCTTGCATTTCACAAAGTTTTAACAACCTTAATGTCAATGATAACATTGTGTAAGCCAGCATCATAATATCTTTATTTCGTCTTCCGACTTTTTTCATTAAGGAAACTCATTTCAATTACGATAAATGTCACAAAGCCGCATATCGGTTGGGATTAAAAGGTTAATTACAGTTCATAGGCAATCCCAAAAGAATTTGGTTGCAGAAAGAATAGAATTTGCTTAAATTATTGAGAGCCGCGGGCGAACGCTCGCCCGTGAAAACTCACTTAAACTTTTTAATTAAATTTTGGATTTTTCTCGTCGACGCCGTAAGGAATCTTATCCGAAGCTTTACTCAAAACCGTTGTATTAATTAGTCCGCGCACTGAAGACTAATGACCATCGTAATCGATGTTTACGCAGCGGCGCGCCCCGCGAGCTGCGTCCACGGCGGCGACGTACGAACTGTGTCCCTAACGTGTTGATGAACGAGACCTTACTTAGCTTCCGTGTGCTCACACGCCGTACAACAATTTAGGTCACTACAAGTAGTCACAAGAAAAAGCTTGAGAACTCCACATAATGCATTAAAACTAGGTCCCATCTGAGCAAATACATTACAAAAGCAATGAATCCAAGCAAGACCTGATTCCAGGAAATAACTATAAGTGCGAGCAAATCCCCGCTAATGTGTTTGATCATAACTAAGTGAAGTCAGCCGTCTTTGTTTGCGTTTAATTAACGAAAACGCCGCGCCACGGCTGGTCATTAAGCCGACCGATGGATTATTATAAAGTTCATGCAGTCAACGTTGCTTGCCCTCATATAATTAACTAAGCATTAGCGAACTCATTAAAGACTTTGAGAATATAAAGCGCAGTAAACACACAAGCTAACAAACTGATTCAGTATCAAAGAGACGATTTACTATCCTAGCTAATAGGAATGACATTATCCAACAAAATAAATATGTAATCCGCAAAGGATTAGATTTCTTATTGAAAATGTCAAACTAATTAAGAGCATGAAGATGGATCTACCATGTTTTATGAATGCTGCCTCTATGTTATGTTTACGTATTACATTACCTTCTGAGAATTATAATGCATAATTTACTCGTTTAATCTCTTTACAGTACACTAAGATATTGAAAACTAGAAATACAACGTGTTTTTAACGTGCACTTAACACATTGAGATCTAAAACATATAAGATACGAGTACACGAGTCGACACTTGATAAATTGATTCTATTTATGGATGCATTGCTTTTACACGCTGTGATGTGTACGATCGATCAATAATAAATATGTGCAAGCAGAACGTTCCAGCGACCAATTAATTGCTACACTTGCGGAGTAAATTGAGAATGCTGTTTATTTTACTCTTTTTATGATCACTCAATATCCGCCTGACTATTAATTAAAACTTCCCGGCCACAAAAACTACTTTGAAGTAAAATCAATTACAAAAAAAAAAAAAAATTAACAAGCAGCAACTAAAGACTTTCAACCTTCGTACGCGAGTCGTGAATGGGCCATTAACCCTTGATTTATTTAAGAAACAACTAGGTACAAGTGTATTGTGAGGCGCAAGAAGTTTCCGTCGAATCATTTAAATAAACGAACTCGCATCATTATGTCAGATCTAAGGATCGAACAAATTGCCAATTAGTGGCACCGTGGCGCACGGGCGGCCCTCGAGGTGCGGGCGACGCGGCGACGACTGCGAGACGATACCGACTCCGCCAGGCGGGGGGAAAACGCGGAGCTACGACGCTGCTACGCCGCGGCTACGACGACTTCAGACGCGGCTACGACGCTGCTACGAGACCGCTACGATTCGTGAACTACACAAAGTGTGAACTACTAATACGAAAGGAACCGTTCCATGCTACGTAGCCGTCGCCACGTTCACGTCACGTCCTCGCCTCTTGTCACTCCATTCACATCGCACTACGATAGCTCTTAAATATAACGACCATTAATGCTTTAATTTCTTTGAAAGCAGTTTTAAAAGACTTTTCCGTTCTAAAACTTTCACATGAAAGACGATGACAAAAGAACAATGATGTAGATAGAGACGAAACTTAAACTATCGAACGAAAAGCAATCTAATAATAAATAGCTGTGTACCCATAAATTGTCATAGCAATAAACGAGAATAGGCTGCAGTGAATTCAGTTCCTTATTGCTTTGTTTCCTTATTATAACAACTATAATAAAAAGATACTGAGTAACCCAAATGCTAAAGCATTGTTTAAGTAGGTACATCAAGCAATAAGGAACATTTATTTAATTTGTACAATAATCCAAACAATATCTGGGTTTATGAATGCCACTCCACTTCAATCTGTGTGCCACCCGGGGGTGGCGGGGGAGGGGTCCGAGAGCGCTCAGTATTCAGAGTATCGCAAATGTAACTTTCGGTTCTTTTCATGGCTAAAGTATGTTGGCGGCAATCCATAATGGGATCGCCATTATTCTTGCCATTAATTCGCATGGCCCGGCTTCCGTGCATTAGCGACCAGCGACGAGCCTGCAAATCCACGGGTCATTTCTGTGCGACGTCAACGCTTTCTGTTGTGCAACTTACTTCGGGAAAACACTTCACTTTGTTTTCGTTACTTATGTTGCACTTTGGTTTTAAGTAAGAATACTTTGCTGACTTCAATGTTTAATTAACATACATTTTGAGATATTTCGTTAGATCTGCTGTCAGCTTAGTCCGTAAATAATTTTCAGGGAAATACGTTACGGCCCTGTTATGTTTAAACAATAATGTAGTTAATAGTTCCACAAAGCTACTTTAGTTAACGTTTTCAAATGTTTGATTTTTTTAACGAATCATTTAATATGAAAAAGCTAAAACATTTAATTAAGAGGCTACAAAACATTTCAGACTTTGTAAAGTTAATTAACAGTGAACGCATGCGGGAAATAAATCCTTCATTTTCCTGTGCAGATTGCATAAAAATAATCAAATAAGTGGCATGGACATTACTCAAAGCGTTGCAGTGCACTGCGCCAGACAGAGATGTAGGGATGTAGGCTTCTCCCTCGCACGCGCCTCCACATCCCCCTTCCAGAAAGAAAAACTCTCGAAAAACTAATTACAAGTTGTAATTGAAATTTTGCGTGTTATATAATCGGATACTTGAGCCGAGAGTAATGTATAAATGCGCCGGGGAGATGAATGGACGACGTCGTGGGTGGGCCGGACGAGATAGGCGGGCCTCCTCAATTTTTGGATTAAGCAACTTTTATACAATAATTCGCAACAAGACGTTACAATTTGGAACTTTCAGAAAATATATTTAAAAATTAAGTAGGTACGTAAAACATTACATAATTAAAAACAGACATGCTTCAAACTGTTTCGTTATTTTATTGGAGCTTAACGCAAACTTAAAAGTTTTCTTATAAATCGTTTGTATAATATCCGGGTAATATCATTTTGATGCTTTTGTGAACGTTATCATAGTAGTAAAATACATCTAATTGTACATAAACATTCACAAACAAAAGAAACCATTGAGGCTCTCTCTGCAAACATTTTTAATTAAAACCCCCTTCGAAAACGCGCCAACAAAAAACGCTATCACAATAGCAACAATCTAGAAAGCGATCTAACTGTATAAACACGCGAATAATGCGCAATCAAAAGGGCAGCGGGCAACCACTGAGGGCTATGCAACCGGGGAGGTGCACCCCGACACCCCTTCGTTCCCTTTGTCTCTTTTTGCGAATTACAGTTTTGATTGCTTTACTATACAATAACTAGTTTCACCCTACTTCTATCATCAGGTATTAAAAGGTGCAAAAATGAAAATATGAATAAAGTTCAGTTCTATTTAGGAACTCAATTTCAACATGTCATGCTGAAATCATACGAAGCTTTCGGTCAAACTATTATACGAAACGTGAGAGGGTGTGGGGCGGGGGTGACGGGGAAATGGAAAAAGCATTAACGGATATGTCAGTGACGCATCAGCGGAGAGTGGATGCTTTCTAATGCTGAATAAATACCATCCACCTCCCCATTCAGAGCCGTCAACACAGCCAAAGATTCACACAACAAAGCTTCCACTAAGTAATGGTCTTTTTGGAGCACTTTAGCTCAGTTTCCTCGAATAGTTTGATAGTACCTAAGTATGTCTACATTAATGTGTGTTTGCTGTTAAAACTTATATTATTTCCCAGTAACTTACAACTTTATTATGTTTCTTTTTTTATTGACAGTGAACGAGGGTTTAAAATTAAGTACACCAATCGGGAGAAAATAACAGCTGTTACATTATTTTAATCCCACATATGAGCACTTTTATTTAATTTACCGGTCTTTAAGACTCGTTTTCAACGTTGAAACTGAATTAAACTCACTGCATGTATGTATAGATTAAGATCCAAACATGCAAAATCGATTAACCGTTCTTGAAATAAACATGTTTAACGTGGAACGTGTTAATAAATAAACAATATACATGTCAGTTTGTGTTAATTCAAAACGTTCTTTCGTCGGACGACAAAGCAACGTTATTAGCAAATGTACGGTAGTCATAACAGGGCGGCGCATCCCATTTCCTGTTGTTGCTAGTGTTGGACACAGATACGATTTTTTTTTGCTGAATCGCTTTAGATTAGTAGGATATTTTTAAACCATGGCCTCGCCTGATCCATTAGCAAGATTTCATGAGTACAGCGCAGCTAGTATAATATTTTCAGGACTAAGTGGAGCTTAGTGTTAAAAATATCTTTAGGTGTTTGTTGATTCCCGTTTCAAAAAATTACTAGACATTTCCAGAATAAAGTAAAATTATTTTTTTTAGATGTGAAATCTTAAAACCCACTGCTATATTCCTTCTTTACCGCGTTCCAGGACCCCGGGATTTCTTTTCAGAAACGAAAATAAAATGATGTGATCTTAACAAAAAATGCAAATCTCAATTATTACATTCAAAGAAATAAGAGTTTACTGTAAACTTATTTCAAATAAACGAGCGGGTCCAACTTTCTCTACTACCTATATTGTCTCTAAGTAAAGTAGTCTGCAGAGCTCCATTTTACAGCAATCCAGTAAAAGGAATTCTATTAAATTTCCTATTCGCGTTTATTGGAAAACTTAGGCAGTGCCTGGTGTTATTATTGCGTAGTTTTAAGCGCATAACGCCAGTATCTGGTGTAATTACACGCGGGCTGGTGTCAGTGTCGGCCGGAATTTATACACGCCCCCAACTTATGTTATTAACTTACTAGTTCCATGCATACTTTCGTTATCACTACCACATTTACCCACATAGGTACATGTATATTAAGTACACTGTTTTGCTAGAAGTGTACATACCTTCTGAAGGGTAGGTAGTTATACCCAGCTCTATAATAATATCTGCCCAACCATGTTATGGTTGGTCTCCAATCCAACCAAAAGCAACTGAAAACCAGTATTTTATCTAACCTTCACAACCCAGTAATTGGATAAAGGTTCGCCCTTGGCAAGACGCACTCATCCACAGACTATCCTCAGCAAGCTTTGCTTAACCTTGGAGATCGGATCGTGATTCTGTTTTTTATTCTTAAAGGATGTTTTATAAAATGTAAGCTGGTGACTTACGTGCTACAAAGAACTACCCTTTATGGTCTAGGAAAGGATGTTTTATAAAACGTAAGCTGGTGACTTACGTGCTACAAAGAACTACCCTTTATGGTCTAGGAAAGGATGTTTTATAAAACGTAAGCTGGTGACTTACGTGCTACAAAGAACTACCCTTTATGGTCTAGGAAAGGATGTTTTATAAAACGTAAGCTGGTGACTTACGTGCTACAAAGAACTACCCTTTATGGTCTAGGAAAGGATGTTTTATAAAACGTAAGCTGGTGACTTACGTGCTACAAAGAACTACCCTTTATGGTCTAGGAAAGGATGTTTTATAAAACGTAAGCTGGTGACTTACGTGCTACAAAGAACTACCCTTTATGGTCTAGGAAAGGATGTTTTATAAAACGTAAGCTGGTGACTTACGTGCTACAAAGAACTACCCTTTATGGTCTAGGAAAGGATGTTTTATAAAATGTAAGCTGGAGACTTACGTGTTACAAAGAACTCCCTTTAATGATCTACGAAAGGAAGTTTTACAAAAGAAGGCGAGTTGTTATTTCAGCCAAAATATGTCCACTGCTAGACACAGGCCTCCCCCATTTGTCGATACAACATCCAGTTCTATGTATAACGTATCTGTCAAATTCCCGCGACCCTCACCACGTCATTGCATCATCTTGTGGGGGCCTTCCATCGCTACGTCTTCCGGTATGCGGTCGCCTTTCAGCCCCATTGACCATTTCTTCTGCTAGACAATATGTCCTGCCCACTGCCACTTAACTATGGCGATTCTTCAGGAAAAAAAAAACATTCAAATTGATATTTATTAAATAATAATTTATTCTGAATTAAGACCCTTACTTATTATAAATCTGTATTCAATAAAACTTTCCTGGGTTTGGTTTAGTAACAACGAGATAATGATACCCATTAAAGTCGTCAGAGTAATAAATGTTCAAAACATTGCATTAAAAACATTCTCTTTAATCGCGTTATTGCTTTTCGCTTGTCGTAAAAATGTATTGCGCTCACGCACTCTTTCCATTTTATGTAGATAGTTCATATCAGCACACTTTTATGGTTTGCTTTAAGTATCTTCAACTCAAATTATGCTAACCCTTAATTCATTTACAGCTTTTCTTAGAAGTTGAAAGAATTTTAACAAAATAAATGCGGTTTTGTGATAAACGTTAACTTGGAACATTACATAAAAACACAATAAACAATTCTTATAAAAGGCAAATAAAACATCAGTAACGAGAATGGATTGTTGTTACTGACTTAGCTTAATTAAACAAGCCGGTAGTCGACACTCAGACGCATAATACTGCTAATTAAACGGGGGTTTACAGAGATCCGAAAAAGAGGCACTCAAACACGCTTAGCCGGTATTATTACAGTGTATTCAGGAGGCTCGGCACACAGGCCCTTGTCGCCGAGGGTGCTACTCTCAAGTTTCGCGTTTAATTAGACAGATAGAGGCGCGGACGGGCCTTATTAGTATTGTCTACGGGGGCCCAATTAACACTCGGGAGGCGCCGCCGCCGTGGGTGGCTCCAAGTTCGTTTTAATAATCAAGGGATACCCTTGGCTTCGTTAGCCAAATAATAGGATCGGGTGGCTTCGGCGGCTCTCGTGTCGCCGTGCGCCTGTGACCGGTTCCGCGGCGGCTGCGGCGGTAAGCGAATCCCCGCTAATCACAGCCACAGGTGTGAAGTGCCCATTTATTTTGTCAGTTCACTAATCGAACATTATACATTTCTCACTGCTTACGTAAGACCGTAAGGCGGTTCGTGTTTCTGTGCTAATTTTTGTTTTAATTTATTATAACTACAGCTGTATAAATTAAATCATTGTTATCAAGCATGGTTTAATGGTTATTGCTTCATTCGACGCTGTGGCTACTCATTTTAGCTGTAAGCTATTAAATACAGTATTGAAATACTCTATATTTTTTTAAATTACCGTATTCATTCAACAACTAATAAAACTCTATAAGTAACCACATGTCTTTATTTTACTGCCGTGGATCATTTTCCATCCTCTCTTTTTAATGTCAAGCAATTTAAAAATGATTAACACGAGTATTCATGTTAAATTATTAACTTAAATAGTTGTAGATATATTAATTATTATCTACATGATTAAAAAAAAAGAAATTTTGGCTAATTAAGAGTTTCGTTATATTTGGTAGGTATATGCGTGTTCCGCAACTGTTTTTGAAAATATTTTTGAGACCACACACACGCACACGCACATTTATTATTGTTCAAATTAAGACTAATAATAATTTATAAATTTAATCTCTGATTATATTTTAATTTAAACTCTGAATATAATTTTCAGAAAAAATTGCTTTGATTACATGTTACAGTGTGAATTTGAACCATGTGTATTTCTCACATTCAAACACAGTAGGTACAAACAATGCTTTACATGTAGGTAATAAGTTAATTACAAATATTTTAATAATGATTATTTTTCCGACCCAAATATCGACCAATAGAATTGCACCATTCGACGTCACGTGGTACAACCTACATGGTATTATACTGATAATTTTTTGAAAATTTTCTCTGGTAGTTGCTATATATAAAAAACAAAACATGATCCAGTCAAATTAACCACACGTCAAACTGACAGGTTGAATTCAATTGTGAAAATTGGAGATTCTATTGGCCGACATTTGGGACGGAAAAATAATCCCCCGAATACCACACGAGCTTCAAAATTATCTGGCATTTCCCTCAAGGTTCCCTGCAAACAAATGAAGGAGTCAAGTTTTTCAGGTTAAAAAATCACGAGCGCGAAGCGCGAGTGATTTTTCCTGAAAAACTTGACGACTACCCTATATACGACAACGAACCTATCGGGAAATACCCGATAATTTTGAAGCTCTTGTGGTATTATAAGTGATAATTGACCTTTAGACCAATTTTTCACTTTTTTTTTGTGCTAGTATATCAAAAAATGATTTTTCTCGGTCTAGGGTGGAGCAGGAGGCATGTCAAACTGTGTCCTTCAGTTGTCCTTTGCATTCTAAGGACACGGTAGCTCTTTCAAATGTTCCCACAGACTTAATAGCAAGCATCTGCCCTTTTTCAACGTTTGGTCCTTATCGCTACTTTTTCGACGGTGGCAGGGGTTTTATTTTATGGTAGGTAAAATCATCCAATGACAAATCCCGCCCTTGGGTGGAGCGGGAAGTAGTGTCAGACTTTTACTGACTAAAAACCTACCCCGTTCCTTCGTAGCCTATCGTGCCGGGGCCGGGTATTCCTTTCGGAAGTTAACCCATGACCCCAGTAGGCTTCGACCTCTTCGGCAGGCTGGGCCTCTTCGGTGTGCTGACAGCTCCTTGAGGCGCGCGGGAACAGAACGCGCCGTCGACGACTTTGGCTCGATCCGGTCGGTTACCGGACGATCGGACAGCGTGCTACCCACTGCACGCCGTCCGCAAGCCCGCGCCTACGTTGGCCGGAAATCGGGATCAGAATCCCGGCGGCGGCTGGGGCGAGCGCCCCGTTGCCTCTGTCTGATGCGGTCGGCCTCCTCCTTTGCTAGCATTACTGCTTCGCAGAAGGAGGCGACCGTCTGCCATCCCTCCTCACTCCGGACCATGGCCTGAAACAAGGCCTGGCGAGAGAGATCGCTGCCGCCGATTTCCCCCACGAGGACACGGCGATGCTCCGCCCAGGCGGGGCACACCACTACAGTATGCTCCATCGTATCCTCTGGGTGTTCCGCACAGTAGCGACACCCGGGCGAATCCTCCGCACGAATTCGGAAAAGGTGCTTAGCGAACTTTCCATGTTTGGTAAGCACCTGCGTCGAGCGGAAGTTGAGAACGCCGTGAGGTCTTTCCAACCACGCCTCAAGGGTGGGCTTTATCGCCCCAATTGTGGCGCGCCCCACGGTGGCAGGGGGTGACGATGTACTATCCCGTTTCCTTCGTTCGCTATACTGTTACGCAGTGGGAAGCGACCGCTTCCAGACCGTGGCCCAAACCAAGGCCGATCGCCTCCACGAGGATACGGCGGAGCTCCGCCTAAACGGGGCAGACTTCCACCATGTCCTCCAAGTGATCCGCACATTTGTAACACATGGGCGTTTCTACCGCTTGAATCCGAAACAGGTTCCACCCAAACTGGACATATCCAGTGAGGACCTGCGTAAGGCGGAAAGTGAGGATGCCATGGTACCTCTCATGGCAAGTTTCCCACTATGTTTGGTAAGAGATTTAAAAATTTTCAAACGTTCGTGTGAAAACTATCATAACTGGCTGTCCGCCAGGGATTCACCCGCATCTTTGGTCCGCTCCTATTGGACATAGCGTGATGTTATATACTCTATAGCCTTCTTCGATAAATGAACTATCCACGTTTAACGAAGCAAACAAATTCTTTAACTTTATAATATTAATATGAAGCTAAATTCTAGGAAGGAACCCTAGAGAAAAAGCTTAAATAGTTTCTTTAATAACAACACAAAGCCTTTGCAATTATTTGTATGTAGAACCTAGGTATTAATTAATTAGGAGCTAGCTCAACACGGACGGCAAATTGCGCTATGAGTCTTGCAGCGCCCGCCATCGCTGCAGCGCTGCATCGTGCCAGTATCCCGCTGGCCATAAAACTCTCAGTACAGAACGAGCAATTTCTCTCGTTAATTAACGCTGCACAACCATGTTGTCAATTAATGAAACGGACAAGTTCTTCGTTAAAAATTTGCGTCTTTATATTTTACAAAAACGTTAGGAAGTAGGTATTCATATTTTTTTTTCTATTTAGGCTTAAGGCCTCATTCTCCATTAATTTGCAATGTATAAATTACAAGAGCCAAAGAATATACGCTCTTCAGTAGTCAACACACAGGTTGGCTTAATTTTATACGAATAAATTTGACCAAGTTTAAGTCATCATTCTGTATTGGTCAGTAACGAGGGCCTTGTGAACTAAATGCAAATTCCCTGCATCTGCATTTAGATCCAGAAAATTGCGGAGAAAAATGCAAACGCATGCGCACCGCCGCCTCGCATGACTTGTCGGCACTAATAACTTTTTCTCAAAACACTAATGAATAACTTGTTCCTTATTACTGGGCACGTTTTGCCACTTGGGGCTCTTTGAGCGGACGAGACGTAGAGCGGAGCTGAGCTGAGCGGGGCGGTGAAGAGCCTCCGCACTGTTCCGCCGTTGGCGCCAATCTTACAACTTACCATTAAGTAATTTTCATCAAGATTCATGTTTTACTTAATGAACTTCTTGCTTGTAGTAGAGACGCGTTTTCTTGGAAGCATTACTCGTGGAAGTCGTGGACGGTCACGGTGGTTTGCCTTGTTTTTATGCTCACAGGAAAATAGAATTTAAAGCTAGCTTAATTATGGTAAACTTTATGGAGTAAAATTATTAGATTATTTTATCAGTTATGTGCAATCGTAATTATCATTTTAGCCGCTATTCTCCGCAGTTTCTAACGATGCTATTAGATTTAATACTGTTTCCGATTACCATTAATAACAGCTCAACCTGCAGCACTGGCACGCTAAAAGCTCTGGATGGTACATCGAACAAAGTTACTGATCAAACTAAAGGAACGAGTTTAAACTTTAAGTTTCACAAAACTCGTACCAGCCAACCAAGCATTGGGGTAACTATATATTTTTTTTAGTTCCTAATTGGTCACAAGAAGGGCAAATTAAAATCATATTAGCAAGGTTGAAATACGAATTAACTCCAACTCCAAAAAAAAGACGATTTCTTACAGGCGTTACACGTCATTATATTCTATTTCCATGTCAACGACCATCAGTTAAGTTTTTCTGTCTCTCTTCTATCGTCTTTAGCTTCTTGTAACTGTTGCTCGCATTCTACAAGATTGTTTATACGGAAAATGCTATGCACATGACATTTAATTAGAGAACGTTTCCAGTTACATTATATATTTAACTTGATACATATAAGGAATTAATGTAATTGACGCCACTTTTAATAGAGCATTTATACAGCACTGGTGATTACGGGGGCCATAAGAAGTGCAATTCACGGAGTCGACGTAGTGCGGAGCCAATTTAATTTACAAAGTTGTCGGTCAAGTCCGGATTAAGCTCGGATCGCTCGGATCGCGGCTCTTAATAATGACATGTGCACGAGCATCTGTCTCAGATTTACGCACTCCAATCATTGTACAACCTGTCACGTGACGGACGAGAAAAAACTCGCTCTCATTACGTAACCTAGCCAGTTTGTCTGTTGCACTCGTTAGATTTAATTAAAACATATAAGTAGAAGAAATTGTGAAAAATATCTTCCTCGTTAAGTTATTGGTTCATTAATTTAAATAAACTAATTGATCATAGCTGTGCTCTAACGCCTCAAAACATATCCTCACGGTTCGCTTGAAGCTACTCGTGGTGTAACATAACCGCCAAGAACTCAACGACATAATTTGCCTATAATTATATTTTTTTAAATTGATGACAGCTTCCGTAGTAATAATTTAATAAAAAAACATTAATAAGTAATTTATTACTTCCAGACGAATAGCATCTGTCAGTTCATTCTGCGCTGTAGACCGAGGATAATTTTGTGATTAGACTAATATACTCAAATAGTTTTTCATTAATGCGAACAAATTCAGGATACAGTCCTACGATCCTAAATGTCAGTTACATAATCATAATTTCCAATCAATCTAATTAATAATGACACCGTTATCTGCATCTCGTCGTATATGTGACTAATTAGGTATCAGCCCCGTTCGCTCGCGGGCCGGATACTGGCAGTGTCTCAGCGAACACTTCCGGCACTCGATCCTAATTACAGATAACGCTGAAGGCTTTACCGTCCCGTCTCATCTCGTTTACTTGTCGGGATTGCTCTGCTCGCTCGCTCGCTCCTTGTGCCCTGCTCACGTTATAACAGCACCAAGGTTATAAAACATTGTACGTACTTTAATAACGTATGAATATGTTGTTTGTTTTCATTTCATATGTAAGATGAAAAATACATTTTTATCTATGGAAATTATTATCTACTTGATTCGAAACAGTGTCATGTAGTCTTACAACATTGATGATCCATTAACAGTCAATGTGGATATAAATCATAGCAAAATATAATTACGATAATAAAAACAAGATCTATATTTACATAATTCCCTACGTGTTGAAATTCTTATAATACACTCAATATTATAACCGAGCAGTACCTACCTATGTTTAAGTATTTATTTTTTCTAAAAAAAGATATTCAAATTGATTATCTATACCAGTTTTCGTTTCAACAAAATATTTTAAATAATGTATCAGGTGTGCCACAAAACTTAAGTCATAAATATGTTGTAAATTAAAATAATCATTCTGATGCAATTCTAATAACGGCAACAAAACTCTAACATCTAATTTATTTAAGGAGAATATTTATTGGTATTTTTATGGCAGTCGTATTAATTAGTAAATTAAATATTAAACCGGGACGTCGGAGCTGTAAAGCTGTCGTTGTGAACGTGTTGTAAACACGCCGCGGGCGTGACTGGCCGATTGCACTTGACTGTACTACTCGTATAATTCCAATCAGTATTCAAATCGATGCAAATGGAAAGATTAATCGGCGTTTGCACCACCGCGGCGGCGACCGCGGGTAAGGTAGTCATTACATGATATTTGTTAGTATAATCTCACTTTTTGTGGGTTTTCTTAGATGTTTATTAATGATCGACAACATCGATTTAATTGATACTTCCTTTCCAAACCTACATTATGTTTTGCGAACAAATTTATGAACATTGTGTTAGTTTATTGCCACGGAAATAAAAGCTGTTTGTAAAATAATTGCAACAAGTGCAGGATGTAATAGCACTCTATCAAACTCAATACATAATTTATAATTGCATCAATGTTTCATCTTTTCTTGCCGTTTGAAGCTCTCTTGATTCCTCGACAAGAAAACGCGCGAAGCACTTATATAATTCAATAACTTAAGAGCTATAAAAAAACATAGCACAGACGCATCGCTTTGTAATTACGACAATAAATCGATCGAGATAAACTGTTGACAACGGATATGGTTTTATCACTCTGATATTATAAAGACGAAAGTGTGTACGTGTTTGTATGTTTGTTACTCTTTTGTGTAATAAATAAAAAATTAAAAAAAAACTTTTTTAAAAACAAGCTTTAAATTAAATGCACTAAAAAGAAGAAAATAAACTTTTCCTTTAAAACTTTTACTAGTTATAACGTCATATGTTAAAAAAGCTTGTAGCGAGATTTAGCTGTGCGCAATTAAATACTTCATCTAGGGTACTTATTGATTTTAATATTTTCAAAATCTCGCGACAAGCTTTTATATCATATAAATTGTATAATGACGTTACAAGTTGATAGTAAAAGTTTTAAAGGAAAAGTTTATTTTCTTCTTTTTAGTGCTTTTATTTTAAAACTTGTTTTTAAAAAAGCTTTTTTTTAATTTTTTATTTATATTTTACTTTTTAGTTATACCTTTTTTAAAGCGCAGTCGTATTCTTAGCAAGTTCTTTTATCGTGCACGCGTGCAAAGACTGTTCCCTCCAGACCCCATGGTGGCAGGCCAGCAAGGAGGCTCGCCGGTTCGTGGGAAACCGTGCGGTATCCCCGCACCATCCGTATGATCATAACTCTCTGATATGCGATACCTGGATAGAGCTTCCATCAAGACGTGTCTGGACCCCCTAAGTTGGGCAGGAGCCGCTTGAGAATTTTGAGGTTGTGTTGTCGTCTTGCAAAGTTAGTCTTGCAAAGTCTAGCTCCATCATCAGACCTTGACTACCATATAGGGTCAAAGTACTCGTCAATAAAAATCAAACGAGCCCAAACTTAAAGGGGTTATATTGTTTTATTGCTGAGTTCCTATAGCCACCTTCCAGCTCCATCATTAGATCAGCTCCATGTCATCATAATATTGCATTGTCACGCGATTTACAAAGTTTCAGTTCAATCGGTAACCGGTAAGTTGATCAAATTTAATTTGCAAGATTTGATCACAAACATCGGTGAAACATTAGTTTAATAAAGCTTGTACAAATGGCCGAACGGATCTGGATGAAATTTGGCACACGGTAGACCTAGTCCTAGAATAGGATCATTGGCTTATCTAGGGTTATTTTTCAAGGGGAACCTTGCCCCTGACAACCCTAGTTTTGGGATCCATCATAGAATTTAAAATCGGTAGCCCAACCTCTCGGGATGGGCTCTAAACCCCCCTTTGTATACGGCAAAAAATAGGACATGGGATACTAATTATCCTAGGAATATTTTCCCTTGGGATAATTTTCTACTTCCACATGGGCAAAGCCATTGGTAGAATCAAGTATTGTTATAAATAAAAGCTTAAAATTGATTAAAAAATAGTCTGTCAGGGTAGTGACTCAACTGTAAAGTATAACCGCATCTATGTACACCAACGCCCACGTTATAATCTCATAGAAAGTGCAGACAATCAATATCAAATATACGTAGCTGATTAAGGCTCGCGAAAGAAGATCGATCACTCACAAATACAAAGAGATACAAGTAAAATAAATTAATCCCAGCAAGCTGGAGGCTATTGGGTTTTGTTAGCTTCTTAATAAGCCAATTGCTGTCAGAGCGGAGCCGTCCGCCCACGGCCCACGCGACGCAAACTGATTTCAGAATAGTCCCCAACGCAATCCCACGATTGATTCTAATTAACGATAGCAGTATTTATTGGAGCAGTTCGCAAACGAACCTAATTGATTTCGCTGCGCCGCCGTCAGCCGACACCGACATGTTATTGAGTCGACACCGGAGACTGCTGTTTATTGACTATTAATGCAGTCGCTACGGATACATCCACATAGATCCGTGGAAGGGAGCTACTCCGCACTAATGCGTATTTAAATCTTACGAGAATAGCCCGGTTTTTGATAAAAGAGGTGTTAGTTTGATCGTTCCTAAGCTCAGTCAATAAATCTGCTGTGCCTCTTCCCTGCTATGTTTTTTTCTTTTTTTGAGGTATGGAATCATTTACTTACGTCTCCTGCTCTAGGGTGGAGCGGGGGACCTTCAGACTTTTACTGACTAAAACCACACAGGCTGTGTCCTTCAGTTGTTTTGCGTTCTAGGATTACAAGTTTCCTTTTTCTGGTATTTTGAATCGACTTCTATTCTAACCAAAAGCAACTCAATAGATATTACTATTTTACATGTGTTGGAATCTTATTGTTTGGATAAGGTTTTCAAATGACAATGACACTTGTTGTCGTGTGTGACAGCTGATATTTTAAAGTTAGAAATAACTGTCGTCTAGATGGCGTTAATTTTGATATTTGTTTTGTCAAATGACGATTTTACATTTAAAGTGGTGCATTAAATAATTCTTGAACTTTATGTGACATTAAATCAAATGTTTCAGACATTTATATTTTTGTAAGGATTTTTCTGGTTGTTTTTATACATACACTGACTTGAATAAATAGTTAACTGTTTCTGCCAAGATGGCGGTAGATCCGGTCCTCATTTTTATTAATAGCGGGTGTTCGCACCCACGAGGGCAGTCGGTTGTCGATTTTAGAAAAGGCAAGTCAAGGAAATAAAAGTGCTGTGTGGATAAAGTCAGTAATGTTGAATTAGTGATCCAACACATGGACCAACTTTGGCTGACCTTCAGAAACCCAACATTAGGTAACATGATACCTCTTGACCAGACTGGCGTCAGATTACCTGGCTTCTCACATACGGATGTCAGTTCAAAACTGTCAAACATTTATAAATATCTTTGCCAGTTTTGAGCTGACATCCGTTTATCACTTAGTGAAAAACATTTTTTTTTTTGTAGTTTTAAAGATCTAGAAATCATGTATCTATGATGTGTCAGCACTGCTGCTTGTGTCAAAGATGATTCATAGTTATTCCATTCAATAAATGAATGCTTTAAATGAAATGACACAAACAGACAGAGCTTGAAAATAATAGAGACGATTAATTACTAAATCAACAATCGGGTCGTCAGTTAAGTGTTTTAATTAATCTTTGAAACTGTTGAAACTTTTATAATTAGTGGGGTACGTCGCCGTCGGTACAAACAACAATGCAGTCATGGACGTAAATGTTAAGCGATGCAAAGTAACAAAGAATCACAATGTTACCTACCTATGTTATGTATTGTAAAGGCGAAATTTTCTAGACATATTATGTATATTTTATTTCTTTCTATGTACTTATATGTAGGTACTAACTATTTACTTATATGTAAGTGTGTGTTTGTTACTCCTTTACTTTTAAACAGCTGAACGGATTTTGATAAAGCTTGGCACAAATATACCTACACCATGAAATTTATATCCCGGGCAATTCTCTTTAATTCTATTCAAACGAACAGGCGCTATAGATGCTAATATAGAACATTATTTAATGTGTGCTTATAGGGGAATACAGACAACTTGATATTTTCGTACTACCTGTATATTCAACAAAACTTAAATATTTTGATTAACTTTCGTTTTGATAAGTCCTATCAATACATAATTTTAGCATTCATAAATTAAAGCAATCTGCATATTCATTGGAACCTAAATTATAGATATTTTAGATTAATTTATTCACATAAATAGGTAAACTGTTAAAATAATTACTATCGGAAACTATCAATCTGTGTCTAAATTATAAAGTTTAGCTTTCGAGATTGATAGTTTCCGAAATATTAAGAACCATTTGCTTTGTAAGCTTGGGTATATTGCACTGTACCTAACTAAGGGGTAGGGCAGGGTGGTGTAACGCTTGAGCGATAACATTGCGCACACGCGGCACACGTCATTATTTAACACCGGTGTGGCCTACGGTGCTAACTTAAGTCGTGTTGAGATTTCATGGTATATACTATGCATATGAACCCCGGGGCCCTGGAACGAAGGCAAAGAAGGAACAGGAGTGGGTTTTGGTCAGTAAAAGTCTGACACGCCCTCTCGCTCCGCCCAGGGGGCTTACTCTCGAGTTTAATTCCGATAGGTCGACATTGGAATTGTGACGTTAGGAATCTTGAATTCGATGCAAGGGCCAAATTGCGTAGATAACCTTTTTGGGAAACTAAGTAAAATGGGGATTGGGCTTGGCGTGTAGTCACGCAATTTTAAACCAATTTGGCGCTCCACGAGTCCAGGTGAGTTAAAAAAAAAATTGTGCCTTTTTTATGTAGGCATATTTTTGACATTTGCATAATTTTTAGTTTGTCAGTTATGAATCCGGTTAGAATTAGAATTGTTTTGCTACACGTTTAACTTGTTTAATTTTCATACTTTGGCTTATAAAAAAAATATTTTAATATAAATTTCTTAAAGATGGCGGTACGATAGTATCAAGATAATTGCGCTGTAAACGAAATGTATAAAGGTACATTTCAGAGATCAACTGCAGACTGCAGACGATACTGCAGCTAGCGGCTGCGGTTCACCGCAGTGCTGCCTGCGGTCGCAGATTCTTCTATTCCAAGCGCGGCGGTATGTCGCGGTTGCACAAAGTATAGAACAATGCCTCAGTTACTCCAGTACCTTCGTAGGACACAGAATGTCAGACAACGCTGTTAGAGCTTAGTGGATTTACACATTAGATAATGTTAACGGCATTTATTCAAAGAACAGACATTTGTCATAAGAAAAACATTTGACTTGCAAAATCAACAAAACTTGGTAGCATAGCAACCTATCCGAGAAGTATTTACACTGATGTGCTATACAACCTTAACACTTTCCCTCATCAGTTGGAAAAACTATGCAGCCCTAATTTAGCTCTCATCTTGTTGAGTGTTGGCCTTGGAACTGCCTTGGTCATAAGGTCAGCTAATTGGTCAGTAGAACTGGTCTTTTTTACATCTACTAAACCTTCTTGAACAGTCTCACGAACGAAGAAATGTCTCACTCTTATATGTTTCGTTCGCTTGTGAAATTCCGGATTGTGTGCGAGACGTATGGCTGCTTCGTTATCCACCTTCAATGTGGGTACGCCCTCTAATATTGTGAGTTGGTTATATAACCTTTGAAGCCATACCAGCTCACGTTCGCCTTCGCTCGCTGCAACAATCTCAGCTTCAGTTCGTTTGTCGTTGGCTTAACCAGGAAACAACTCCTCCGGCGAATAAACATGCTACTCCTGTAGTAGAACGTCCAGTTTGTTCATCTCCAGCATGGTCAGCATCACTATAACCTTCAATAATGGCTTTCGTAGAGTCACATGTGTATTTGATGCCATAGCTAGCTGTTCCCTTCAAATAGCGAAATATTCTTTTAACTTTCAACCAGTCCGCTTGAGTTGGATTCTCCAATTTTCTTGATACGACCCCGACAGCATAAGCAATATCCGGGCGCGTACCTGTCATGAGATACGACAATGCGCCTACAGCTTCTCTATAGGGAAACTTCTCTTTAGATTCTTTCTCCTCAACTTTCCCTGTTTCTGAACTCCTCTCTATAGGTGTCGAAACAGAATTGCATTCCGACATTCCAAATCGTTCGAGAATTTTTCTGGTGTAAGATTGCTGTGTTATTGTCACAGAACCATCTGTTAATCTAGCAATCTCTAATCCTAAGTAGTAGGATGCTGGCTTGACAGTTATTTTAAGCGCATCTCCTAATTCCTTTAAGAATTGGCTCGCCAAAGCTTTATCTGTTGTGGCTACAAGCCCGTCATCCACGTATAAAGCTATAATAATTTTCTTGTCTCCTATCTTTCTCATAAAGAGACAGCAGTCAGCTGCATTCTGCGTAAAACCTTTTTTTAGCAAGATTTCCTCAAAACAAGAATTCCAGCAACGAGGTGCTTGCTTTAAGCCATATAGACTCCTTTGAAGTCGACATACTTTTGAAGTACCATCACTAAATCCGACTGGCTGCTCCATGTAAATTTCTTCTTTTAATTTACCGTTTAAGAAGGCTGTCGCGACATCAAATTGAGTCAGATGCAGCTTTTCTTTTGCACTCACACTCAGTAAGGCTCTTATTGTAGCCATTCGAGCAACTGGACTAAAAGTTTGTTCAAAGTCGATTCCTTTCCGTTGCTTGAACCCCTTGACTACAAGTCTCGCTTTATACTTGTCAACGGTACCATCTGGGTTTCGTTTGAGCCTGAAAACCCACTTGCATGGCAGCGCTTTTTTGTTGGACGGTAAATCGCACAATGTCCAAACCTTGTTGTCAGCGAGGGATTTTATTTCACTCGCCATGGCCTTTTGCCATTCGGCACTATCCTCCCTCTTAATTGCTTCATTGTAAGTTTCTGGGAAGTATTCTAAACCCACAAAGCAAACATAGTCTTCGAGTTTCTTTGGTCGATTAATTGTTGCTCGGTTTCTAAGGTTATATCGAGTCTCCGTTAAGGGCTCAACTACTTCCAATTGTTCCTGAGCATCCGTAAAATCTTCCTCATCCTCTGTTAGAATATGAGCATTGTCTCCAATTTGGTCCTCTGCTGGTATAACAATGTCCTTTTGAACTTGATCTTCTGTAATATCTCCCTCTAGATCAAGTTCTTGACTTTCCCTTATATTTTCAGAAGCTTGATCTTCTATGAGACCATGTTTATCACCGTTATCTCCCTCTAACCCAATAGGGATACTGGTAGAAATCTTGAACTCGACATCAGACTGAAACGTAATGTCTCTAGACCTTAGCGTCTTTTTTCCGTCCCAGATACGATAACCATCATCGTTCTCATAGCCTATCAGCAGTCCTTTAATGGCTTTCTTATCCATCTTTTTACGACTTTGTTTTGGAACGTGTGCATAACATTCACTTCCAATAACCTTTAAGTGATTTATTTTCGGTTTCCTGCCGTGCCACAACTCAAAGGGTACTTTTCCTACTCTGGTAGGACCTGTCCTATTCAGAACATATGCAGCAGTATTTATGAGCTCTGCCCAAAGCACTTGTGGCATATCTCCTCTCGCATGTAGCATCGATCTTGCAGCTTCTACAAGCGTGCGGTTTTCCCGCTCACTACAGCCATTCTGCTCTGGCGTGTAAGGCATCGTCAGTCTATGCTGAATTCCGAACTTTTGTAGAATCTTTTGGACAGCTTCATTATCAAATTCGCCACCATTGTCGCTCAATAAAGTTTTCACCATATGACCAGTTGCCTTAACTTCTTGCAACATTTGTAATAATTTATCTTTAACTTCGGACTTGTGCCTTATGAAATACACAAAGCGGTAATTTGAAAAATCATCCTTAAACAAGACGAAATATTTAAATTTAGAGATGCTCTCAGCAAAAGGTCCACACACGTCAGTGTGAATTAGTTCACCTGGCTTTGTAGCTCTTTCCCTTGTTCCAAACTTTTTTCGTTGGGATTTGCCATATATGCAACCTTCGCACTTTACGCTGTCTGGTTTTAAATCAAATCCAAGCTCCCTCTTGACAATTTCGCGTACATGTCGTTTGTCTTGATGTGCGAAACGTTCATGGTAAAGCTGCAATAGATTAGAACCAGTGATTGCATTGACCTCAATGGATTTTTGCTTTGCTGGTATGACCGTCTTTATGTCCAACTTGTAAAGTCCTCCATTAGGCACTCTCTTGCCAACAACTTTAGTTGAACCTTCTATAACAAGCTTACATTCTCTAGTTGTTGACGTAAATACGCTATTCTGCATCCTATCCTGTGCAGCTAGCGTCGAAAAAAGATTTTTCGTAAGAGATGGTACTAACCACACATCTCGAAGTGTTATTAGTTCCTGCTTATCATTGACATTTGCGTTGACCACTACGGTTCCTTTTCCTAATGCTGGAATCACAGTCCCATCTGCGGTTGTTACTGAGTGGTCTAGCTGAAATTCTTCAAATTCTAGGAAGAAGTCGCTTCTGACAGCAATGTGTGTTGTTGCACCATTATCAACAAACCAGTTGTTTCTATCCTGAATTTGTTCTTTCGAGCACGCATTCACCATTAATGAAATTTGCTGCACTTGCTTGGACTTGGAGGGTGCTGATATGCCTGAAGATGGCTTAGGTGGCCTCCCATCTTTAATCCACTTCTTGCATTTGCGAACTCTATGTCCTTTTCCAGAACAGTAGTTGCAAATCAGCTGATCGTCCATGCTTTGCTTCAACTCTCTTCTAATTGGTGTAATCACTAATGCCTCTTGATTAGAGTTCTCTTGACTGCCTAGCTCTCTTTCGAACGTGCAGAGGTGACTTGTTAAACAATCAATAGTCCTTTCAGTCTGCTTTAGCATCAGCCAGCTTGACTTGAAGTTGAAGTACCTATCATCTAACGTGTCCAAGACTTTACATATGAGGAACATCTCAGGAAGTTTAGCATTAGCGTCAATTTTGGAAACCTCGATCTTTAAATCATTCCAAACATTCTTCAGCTTTGATATATGCGTGGGAATATCGTCCGCCTTGCTTTGTTTAAGTCCGAAGAATTCTAGACACAAGTTGTAGGCTCTATCTTCTTCCTGTCCATCAAATAGTCTATGTAACTCCTGCCACACATCACATGCAGTTCTATACCTCATTACCTTTTTTAATGTGTCTTCAGACATGTTAGTAGTTAGCATGAGCAAAGCGCTCGTTTCAGTCTTCCTATAGCTAGCCAACGCTTTATTATAGCTGCTTACTTCAGCATCACCTGCTCCTTCGGCAAGGGTTGGTTTTTGGAGTTTACCATTCACAGCATCTGTAGCACCTTTTGTGCCATCAAGCATTATAGAAATCTTATACTTCCAAGTTGACCAATTTTCTTTGCCATGTAACTTTCCTATGTCGATTTTTGATCCATTTTTATTTACGTACGCTTTTTTATTTTCGTGCCTGGGTCCGTAACCTGTTAGAGCTTAGTGGATTTACACATTAGATAATGTTAACGGCATTTATTCAAAGAACAGACATTTGTCATAAGAAAAACATTTGACTTGCAAAATCAACAAAACTTGGTAGCATAGCAACCTATCCGAGAAGTATTTACACTGATGTGCTATACAACCTTAACAAACGCTACCGACAGTATACTAATGTGTCTTTTGTTGGAAAACGAAGATGACGACGACTGTGTGGATGAACAGCAGCAAAGTCAATTAATATCTCTTCATCATCTTCCGAAAAAGTAGACATTTTTGTACGTGTGAACTCTCTGCGGTAGTTACATCACTGGAGCTGCAGCTTGCGGTCGCTTTCTGCGGCCTCAGGCTGCGCGACGCAGCTGCTGGCCACAGTGCTGCCGCGCTCGGAATCAATTTCAAGAGATTCAATAGAAACAAGTGGTATCGCTTGCAGTTTGCGGTCTGCAGCCTATCTCGGAATTGCACCTGTAATTTGCGCACTAACAGAGTAGATAATGTTACACACGAAACTTGCTTTTATACTTTTGATGAATATTGTTTTCAATGTCAGCGTTGATGCACTATGTTTTCGTAAAATTGTGTATCAGCTATCTATAGGGAAACGAAACGTTTAGGTACCTACTGTTTGCCTGTACAGGTACCTAAACAGGCGCTATTTTATACACCGGGGTATGTACAATCGCGTAATTACCAAACTATGATTATTTGTCAATTAATGAAAGTTGACTATTCAATTTGCGGGGTTCCGTTCGCTGTAGCGACACTTGGGAGAGGCCTATGTCCAACAGTAGACGACCTTCAGGTGAAGTGATGCTAATGACGAGTCTATGGTCTTCTCAGTAATGATTATGTGTCACATATTGTTGCCAGATAAGTTACAGTTAAACAATAAAAAAGATTAATTTCAAATATTTTCATACATGTGCAATTTAAAATATCTACAGAAATAAAAAGAAGAGCAGCAGCGTTTCCATTTCAATAACAAGCAAGTCTACCAATTAACAAACGCCATGTAAGATACCCGACGAACAGATTAGATAATTTAATAATATAAAGGTCGTTCCATACGGACTGGCGTTACGGTTGCGTCGGCGATGTATCCGGTAGCTGGCTGTCGGCCGGCCGCCGAGCGAGACAGGCATCTCTCTAATTAGGCCACGTTTCGTCTGCCCTGTAATCCACCTGACTGTTAATTAATACAGCTGAATAAACAACCGCCACCACGCGGGATGGGGATTAACAATTCCGTGTAATAGACCTTTATTATGTTCCACCTATTGCGCACGTGTTAACTAGTTGGGGGCCTAATAATAAGGTTTGGGTGGGCGTTGTTGACAATGTTCTTATTAAAATGGAAGATCCTATTAATTCTATGGCTCTGTAGCCACGTGACATAAATTGCGCTGTATTGTCTCTACTTATTATGCAAAACAAAAATACAAAAGGTAAAAACTAAACTCCAGATTTTTTTTTACCGCTAGTTAGGTCGTGTAGAATCCGTTTATAGACAAGATGGAAGCACTCTCAGAGAGCTGACGATACCATACCGTGAATCAAACGCCATATTAAGTTTGTTCGTGCGGGTAATTAAAACCGAGCCCGTAATGAGAGGCCGCTGCGCACACTAATTAGGCACCAGTCACCACTGCTCCAGAAACTGAATACCTAACTTTCCCAATTAGCAGCTACGTCATCGCGTTCATTCCAATTACAATGGAAAAATCCTTAAGCTTGATTAATATTACGGTTCAGTAGAGTCTAATTGAATTTGCTGTACCTACATTAACACAAAAAAATGTAATATTTAGGCTACAGCAAAAATTTTACGTTCAATAATGTTAATGGATCTAAAGTTAATAAACATCGACTCATTTGGAAGATTAACATAGGTTACATAAAATAATACTCGGTAAAATTAGTTTTCTAACCATTCTTCCTCCATAAATATAATTGCGTTCCACTTATTGCCCATAAAAGCAAGGGAACGTGCGAACGGCCCTGTTGCAAAATTGTACAAAAGGAAAGTAATATTAGGTAGAAGTAGACACAGTGCTACCCCGGGCGCGTTTCGGTGACTGGGGCGGGCTTTCAGATAAATTATTTATCAACTGTATAGCAATTTTCTTTATGACTCCTCCGACGGAGCAGAGCAATTTACTCGTGAAAGAGATGCGTAAACTTGCAAGGACGCCCAAATTGAGAATAGAACAATGAGGCCAGTAAAGATTTCAATAAGGATAGGTGCTGGCTGCGACTTCCCGCGACTATGCCACGGCCACAGCAAAAAGTACACGACAATACTGGTTCCGAGACGTGAGCCCATATGCTTCTCATTAGTGAAGCTTTTGAAATGGACTCCTTGTCGTAAGAATTTAATTGACATCCAGTCAACCGACCGTTGGGGCTGTGGCGTTTAATTAATTTTTAGGTATGCATGTTGCATGTTACTAAGGTTTTTTTGTAAATTGAGTCACGACTACGAGGGATTAAATATAATTTTATGTGTGCATTAAATCTGACATGAAAGTGTGGTGGTAGCGAGGTGTCGGCAGTGGCGGGAGAGAGCGGCGCGGGCGGCGTCGGACGGCGGCGCTTCCAATTTCCGTAATTGTGAGTTCATCAAGGAAATTGACTGGCAGACAAGGCAACGCAATCCACTCTTTATTTACATCACGCTCGCCATACAACGATTGCTTCGCGTGCTCCGAAACGGAGTGACAACATCACGTCTGCTGCCAAAACAAGTTTTATTGAATGTTTTAACAAATCGGTACAATATAGGTTTACGGCTTTTAGAAGTGTCAATTAAGTTAGAAAGTGTCGTTT
Organism: Leucania comma; assembly: GCA_958295575.1. NCBI lineage: Eukaryota > Metazoa > Arthropoda > Insecta > Lepidoptera > Noctuidae > Leucania > Leucania comma. The sequence goes on along the minus strand of OY282467.1, from coordinate 13,906,752 downwards.
GTCAGTTTATGGGAAGCTGCCATTAACACTTAACAATAAAACCTGACGTTTATAATGATGGTGAGAACAACATTCAATGTCGACAACAACAGCGCCATTATCGTAAGCAGATAAATATTTATGATGTAGTTGGTTACGAGATTGTATCCAAGTACAGACAGCTGCATCAATTGGATACCGCAGTCACATTAAAATTCCTTAGAAAAGGGGGTAATCGATGATGCTGTCGGTACGCTTCATTTAAAGTTGGCACTGAAGATTCTATAGAAACCTATTTCCTAAAATCCTAACTCTGGCCCAGTACTACAATTTATTTAATTCGACTGTTACCAAAACATCACACATCACTCACAATGATACACAACAGCAAAGTTACGAGTAACAATAGCAACAAACTAATAAATCTGTGTTTGATATATAATCAAAAAGTCGTAGGAGATGACGCGAAAGCGGGTCGGTAAATAAAAAGCTGCGGCGGTCGTGAGGTAATTGATGGCGGGTGGCAATCAAATTAGGCTCCGCGTCGCGGGTAATCGGCTGAAAGCTGCCCGACAGAGCTTTTGTGTGTCGCCGGGCCGGGACAGCGCCAACTGTGGACTTGTACAAAATGCACTCCTTATGTACGGAATTTTAGTTATTTTAGCAGGCAATCATGTTTGAAAATGTGTACTGACGTAAAATCGTTTCGTCAAATAAATAAGTGCATTCAATTTTAATGTAAGTGTGACTGTGAGATAAAATATGAATTTTCACAAAATTTTGTTTTTTTTTTTTGGATGTAAGAAATTGCCCCACTGAACGTAGGGGAACAAAGAGATGGAGCAATATCGTTGTCTGCGCTAACGCTCGTCGCTCAAAATGTAATACATATATTCGTGGTTTTCAGAAAAGTGCATTTAACAATTAAGTATCTTTCACAAAATTAAATATTTGCCTTTCAACCATCCAATAAATGTGTGGGTCGACTGACTGAAAATTACCCTTCAGAACTTTAGGGCCGCAAGACCTGCACTTGCGCTCTTACTGAAACAAAAAATCCCGTGGAATCGTTTGAATTTTCCATTATCACCGTGCTAGGTTTCAAAAGATTTTTTTTATAATGATAGCTTTAGGTGTTTAAAGTTTAATTATGAAAAACCTTTCTCCAAGAATCCAATATAAAGGAAATACCAAGCAGCAATACCGACACCGGAATGTAACAGCGTGAAAAATTGTTAAAGAAACTGGTCACGCTTTCGCAAATGACCACAACCATTTATTAAGCGATGCAAACCCTGGCTGCATGCCCAGCAAATACTAGAGGAGGAAGTTTAGTTCTAAAGTGAATTAATACGTCGAGAGCTACATGATTACATTTTAATTTTGCGGGATAGATACTTTCGTAATTCAAATAATTTAACGAGGATGTTATCCGAATTTTAGCTCTTTTAAAATCAACTTTAAACGAGCTACGTACAAAAAAATATGATAATAAGTATGAATATTCCTATAATAAGTGTGAAAAACCAATATCTTGTTCACGCCTCTTCTCTTGAACATGTCGTCAATTCGCTTCGTGTGTATCGGTACTTTACTTGCATTATAATAATGTGAAGGTGAATAAGGCTGTGAAGGAGGAAGAGACAGGCTCATCATTAACGGGTCGAAGAGATGCGGACGGACACGCAGCATCCGCCGCGAGCTCTTTAGCTTTTATCATAATTTAAGTTTTCCATTAGCCGTAATTGACGCGAACATCGTTCCTCGCTTACGGACGCGAATCGTCGCAACGATTGTTATTTTTGGATAGACAAACATTCCCTATTTTCAGGTCTTCCGAACGCTATTCCATCTTAATTGACAATACTATTAATAATTAGTAAGAGTTATGGCGTACAGCTTTTATCTTAATGTGGCTTTTAACGATACATTTGTATTCGAGAGACCATTTCGATGTAATTTCAACGGCACTACCGCCTCGCTAATGGATAAATATGGACTAGTTGTTTAATTTTAAAATTTATGAATAATTCAATCGATCGAACGTTCTATTTCAGCGTCACTTAACGCTTAGATCTTGATTTCATTTAATTTGGGTAATGCCGAGATCGAACGTAGGTATCCATTAGTGTGATTGGGCGGCTAGTCATGAGACGTGCGAGGTATCAAAGTGTCGTCCGGCGCTCGTCGCGAGTCGCACCCGCCCGAGCTGAGAGCGAGCGACTATAACTACACAATACAAATTATTAAGAGTGCTCGGCATCACGGGAACGCTTTCAGAAGTAATGAATTAGAAAAGTTGCGCAGCACTCACGCGGATTGAGCCGCGCGGCTCGGCGACGCCGCTCGCTACAACATTACTTTAATTAAATCTATTTGAACAACAAACTTTAATTAAATTTCATCCAGCAGTTAGGCGTCGCGGAGGAATAATCGCGCAATTAGAGCGGCCGTGAGCGTCGCCTTACACGCTCCCAGTTAATTAACTCACTTGGGCCGACCTATCCGACTAACGGCGCGCTGTGTACCCACTACCCGGCACTACTCCCAACACTACTACGGAAACGTGTTTATGCTCTCGTACATGCATTTTTGGCACTAAACTCGAATTAATTGCAGCATAAATTAGTAAGAATTAACCTTTCAAGTCGCGATGAGACACAATGAATTGATTACCAATAGAATCTATACAAGCTACATCACTTTCTTGATTCCCTTTGATTCGGGTTAAAGCCTCGAAACTGCCGGTTCAACCTAAATAAAAAAATTGCTTGGTCTTGTTTCTCTTATATCAGAAAAACGTTAAAACAGTTCGTGTAGGTAATCTTAAAGGCACTCAATTTACGGACATTAAAAATCTACATTTTCATTCGATTAATCAGAAAATGGTGGTCATAAACCGTTGAGAAATGAATGTACTGAGTAGCACAGCATTTGCACACTTCACCCTAAGCCGGCCGACTTATTCGATTAATACTCAAGCCACACAATGGACTGGCGCTTAGCACTATGTGTAGCGCTTCCATTGTGCAAGTTTAATTGTTTTTACAGCCGACATGTATTGTGTGCGATGGAATACTTAGAAATAGCCTTACCATATCATGACGCCCAGGCCATTCCAGCTGGAATTACTGAAACACTCTACTGACTTTAGCATGCGAGGTTTCCAAAACATTGTATCGATTACGAGTGTTTTTTTTATACAACGAGAATCGAGTAGAATGCCAATAATATACAAGTATCGCATATCTACTAAGTGTTCGTCTGATGATCCATTATGCTCACATCGTAACGTATAAATAAAGGCAAAAACTCACAAGATCCATTAAAAGTATTGCTGCGATCATTTGGAATGATGTGGATACGTCTCTCGCGAGGATGATTTTTTTTTAAACATGACAAATAGTTCTAAAATACCACCTTACTTATTAAAAAAGCTAACAACCTATACTAGACATGATTACTGGGGCACTGATTAGCAGATTCTTAATTCAATTCTATAAAGAATTAGAATTTCGAGTTTATCAATATTTATAAAGTAAACATAATGGTTTAGTTTTATTTTAATTAAAGGTAAATAAAACTGATCAGATACAGTGATCATTTTGATCAGCTTTGAGTAAATTATAAATATTTTTTGAAATCCATTACCTGTACTATAGAACCTAGCTATCTCTATCGAAATTAAACAACATCCCACAACTTAGGAAGTCAAAAATACAAATACCTACAACCTTTCACCATCCCTTTTCCGGCTTTGATTTAATAAAATCGTTAAAATCTTTTCATCGTACTTAAAATGGATTCTGTAACATCCAGTCTATTCTATCGCCGCAGAGCACTTCCGTAAGAGAGTGAGCGCTATAAAGGAACCGAGAGCGCGTTGACCGACACTCCCCGCTCAGCCAAGATTTGACCCCACTCACTTAACGTAACTCAAACATGAATACCTAATACCCAATTATGAATTATTCAATAATGCATTACTTTTTTATCATCAAACGAACCATTATTTTACTTTTATTGTTAATTAAATCACTCATATTATGGATCCAGAAGTGAAATCGATAAAAACGAAAGAGCGAGCTCAGAAAATGTCCTCCATATCTTTTTATTTTATGCCAAAATTTATTAGTCGTAAAAATAAATATCCTTGTTTTATATGTATTTTTAATGATATGATTGGACTCATTTTAGAATTGCCGTACTCGGTTGTATTAAATATACTAGTTGTTATCTCAGTGAAGATGTTTGGCAATTTTGTTGCGTTTATACTCCAAAATATATTTTTACTTGACATCTACGTGGGTGGTGAATAAAGTGGACGCAACCTTCGTATGCATACCAATTTTTGGTCGGATTCTAACTAGGCATATCGGTGAACACCATCCAATATCTATAACTGATATGGCCATTGTCCAATCTGAAATGATTTACGGTTTTTTTAACCTATTCTGAAACTTTGGTATGAAATTAAGATGTTGAAAATGTTTATTAGAGTGCCGTACCGAAGTGTTAATCGATATAATAATTCTATTTTAATCAGGCTAAGAATTTTAATGGCAAGAGTTTTATGTTTGCACATAAACACCCACAATACATGAAAATCACATTTGCACGCGGGTACTATAATTAACTTTAATACCTAATCCGATTTAATTAGCGTGGCACTGACGCTGACCGCTGCAGCGCTGTTGGCGCCGGACGCGTGAGCAGCCTTACGAGAACCCCCTGGAATCCACACGAGCTCATAATGCAGCCGGAATAAGATGAACATATATTCTGTTTAATAACATTGCAAAGTAGACACACAACATGCCATGGCCGCTTTTAAGTTTATGTACATGGACCGCATATTAATGTCAGCTGTAATTTCCCTGTTAACACAAGTCTGAATGTTGACTCGCAACTTGATGACATCCAGCTTTACTATATTAATCTGACTACATAGTAACGTTATTTCGTAAATGTTCATTAGTGAATTCCTCTTTGAGTATAATAGGGGGCTTCCTTCTCAATATTCAACGCAGAAGATGCTCTAAATTAAATCAAAAGAGGAACAATAAACCACTCCAAATAGTTAACGAGATATGTGGAGCTCAACATTCGCGAACTTATAAAAAACACGTTTCCATCGTCGAAATGCAGGAGTTTCTAATTAAATCTGACGTTACTGCGCTGAATGCCGTGCCCGTGATAAAACGTGGCAGTGCGCAAACGCACTCGAGATGGGAATGAAGAGGCAAAAACCGTCGGCATCAACAATAAGTGGGTGCTTCAATAAAATAAACGGTTCCTAATCACGTAGGGCTGCGACAACTGTGCCCGCAACAGGTATACCTACCTATTGGATAACGGCTGCTGGCTTCTTCACAAGGAAACTATGGAGTCACTTTAGAAGTATTTGTATTGGAAACGAGTCGTTGGGAATATTGAAAAGTTTCGAATTAACCTTGGGCACTATTGAAATGGCAAACAAAGTAATTAAAAAGCATGGAAAATGCAGAATCCTGGGGGCCTATTGCGACCTTAATAGATTTTATATCAACGTAATAAACGTGTAGTTTATTTTTTATAAACTGTGTAGTTTATGTATAGTTCATAGGTTAACAATAGGTACTAGACTAAGAAAAGTTATTATTTTAAGATCTTCTGTAAGTAGTTATAGAGTCCAGAATTCATAAATGGTTACAATACGATTCATAAATGGTTACGTATTGTAACCATTTATGAATCCTGAGCTCTTTATCGTATTGTAAACGTTTATATTTTATTTTCCGTTCCTCTCAGTGTTTGATTGTGGTTAGGACAAGTGGTGCTGCTCCACGTGACAGGCACCGATGCATCTCCGGGTCACAAATTGTATGATTGGTCCTATTGAAACTAAATGTGCTATATAAAGAGATTACAGATCAGGATTCTGAATTTTATATAACCATTCCGGAAAATGCTTTCAGATAATTTCCCTGATAACTACAACCTGGGGAGTCTTTTAAGTCAAAAGTGCATGCATAGGTTACTTCTAGGAAAGCATGCTCAATCTTCGACAATAGTAAAGGGCTAGAGAAAAGCGGTCTTTTAAATGCAGACAAGCAAATAGGTTTTATTGTCGGATGTCTTTTTTATATTTTTTAGACAATAAATATTACTTAACAAATATTTTTAAAACCTTTTATTACTCACTGACGTTCAAAAACTTAGATTGCTTTTAAAACTTTAGATTTTATTGAAAGGTTACTACGAGTAAATAAATTGTTCGTATTTTAGACTAAACATAATAGACCAATTTATAAGTAATTTATTTAGATTGCTAACTGGAATCTTTTTTTAAAGCAAAGTGATTCATGTTTTCGAAGAAGCCCACAATAAACCTTTGTAGAGTCCTCCCTTACGTAGACACAGAAACAAGATATACAAAACAAAGTAGCAATTAACGCAATTCATCTTTTATTCTTGATCTTGTTTCATTCTTTGAAGTAATCAAATCCGCTGTTCAAAGGCAAGCAGTTATTTCAATCTTGTTAGACAGTATGGCGCGCAAAAACCTCGGAATCCGCGCCGCGCGCGACATTCGTGCGCTTGCTACGACGCTCGGCCGCGAACCTGCGCGCGCGCTCTCATGAATTTAGATCAATAGGAAAAAAACGAAGAAAGCCATCCTGCTTAGTCTCAGACGTCGCTGTCATCATTCTTGTAAGAAACGATTGTTGGTAGTTAGGCGGCTTGGATATGGCATCGGGAATTGCAGTTCTAGATTGCACACGCAGAGGAATGTCTCGATAAAAATTCATTTTGAAGTAATTAAATCAATCGTTTCTTCACACTTTTGTTGCCTCTTTTCTTATAATTTATAGGAAAAAAGTGGTAACATGGTCGGATAAAGGCACATTTAACATGATGAACGATCTTTAACGGCAAAGAAGCAAAAGTTTTCTCATGTCTCCGAATGATGTGCGACGTGTCTTTGAAAGTATAACTACAATTTATTTTTCTCGTTACTATCTAACGCGAAATCAACATTTTATGAAAAAAGCCATTTCCTATTTCAGTATCAACGAAACTTAAATCTCGATTGAACAATATAATTCTGAACTTTAGGTCGAGAGGAACCAGGGGGTCTACTCTCTTTCTCCGAAACGAAACTTTCGTAAACGAACGAAATTCAAACGAAGTTTCGTCAGTGAACCTACTCTGTTTCATGTTCGGACACGCACATGAAGTTCGGATCCACAGACAATCTTCGTGATTGAATGGAATGAACAATATTGTGTGGGTCTTTTTATATGTCATTTAATATAAATTACGGTTTTTAAACTAATTTTAATCTGGCTTTATTTTAAAATTTTGCTTTTACTATGTGGTTTATTAAATATTACTAGTAATATTTATAAATAAAATTTAAATGTATTGCTAAATACTGATTTTTGATGAAATTCATCACGACATTATAAAACATCCTTTTTTACGACCTTTGCTAACCGACTTATTTAAAGAGCACCATTTCTTGCCAATCATCGGTACTAACGTATGACAATTAAAAATATCCGTATAATCACACGTAATGTGTCAATTATAACAAATGTCAACTTCAACTTGATTTTTAGTTTGACTTTTTGAAAAATATATCATGTTGCCAGTGCTTTTTTTACATACTTTTCAATTGCAATACATATTTTGTATATTTATTTGTATTTTAATATATGATTTATTAAATATTTCTTGTAATATTTATACATAGAATATAAATTGAACTCAAAAAAGTACTTATTATTGGCGGCGAGGTTGTGAGGTTTAACACCTTAGCCTGCCCAAATGGGACGAAGAAAAACAATCTTGTAACTTGTCAAAACTGTTAACTTCAGTGTTACCAATTTAGCATTATTATGGCTAAATTTAGCAATTTTATAAGTGATTTGGCATGCATAAATTCAGTTTAGCATTGCATTGCATTGGATAGCATCAGCCTTATAATGTATCCACTGCTTGGACTCAGGACTCCTCTTTAGGAGAGGGAATGGGCACAGTTTAGCATATTTTTTAGCATTTTATTCGGGAAGATATTGATAGGTACTTGAATTTCCAAAAACAAAAATAAACCTGAATAACGCGGTGATGTTTCTGAACACGACCGTAGTGAACTAGTGATCAGGGGAATCCCGCTTGAATTGAACTACATAATGGTTTATTGTATAAGTCGGCGTTGTCATCGAAGGCAAATTTGTTTTGTTTGATTCGTATGTGGCTACGTGCGTTGAATAAGAGATAGAAATAGAACTAATAGAGTTAATTAATTGACAATGCCATAAAAATATCACAATTTGGGACTGGGAATTGATATCCTATTTAAAGGAGTGGCTTCAGAGCCGGTCGGTCTTCTGCTTCGGTTGTATCTAATGAAGAGGATACAAACGAAGGTCTTCATATTTTATTTGTGTCACAAAATTAGTTCTTTCAGTGCTTCCTTGCCATTATTGTTAGGATTTTTTAATAAATGGGCGTCGTTGTTTTATTTTTACATTTTTTAGAAATTTTAGTATTTTTTTTGGCATTTTTTTAATGTAGATTTTGCAAAAAATGTTTTATAGAGTTGGCAGCACTCGTCAACTTAGGATGTTTTGTTTGATTTTTTCAAATGATTTTTATTCCGAGTTTATTACTCAAGTGTTGTGTTAATACATCATGATACATACTTTGTGATCGTTTTACACATTCTGTAAAAACAGTTTTAAGTTAAACTGTCGATATCGCGAGATATCGCGTAACATTTTCGGCCTCTACATGCTGCTTTGTTTTGGATATAAGAAAGTAAATATGTATTTGTAAGTAAATATTAAAATAAATTTACAATATTACTAGTATTTGTATTTAGTCGTAGGTAGTCTATTCTTAGAATTCTTTGTTTTCAAAAATAATAATTGATTTTATTACCAAATTTTTATGTATAAGAATTTAAAATCCATTTTGATTCCATCAATTCTTATATAATTACAATTTTTCAATGACAATTAGGTATTTAATCCGTTTTATTTTCAGATCAATGAACCAATGCCATCCACCTGTCAATCAAGCCAACTTCTAAACTTTTCACAGCCTGAGGTAGCTGTGAACCTAGAACCCAGTCAGGAAGATAGGCATAACCAGCCAGTCGACTACTAGTGTCATGAAAATTCCTAAATCTTACAGGGTTCAAGTTAATAAAAATTATAAACATTATACATGTATTTTAGTCTTTTATTAAAATCTCACTGAACAACAACATCTTAAGAAAGTCCACTTTCTAGCACTTTGCTACCCTGAATATATCACAGTAGCACTCAACTTCCTAGAGTTTTGCTACCCTGAACATATAACAGTAGCACTTCACTGCCTAGTGCTTTGCTACCCTGAACATATCACAGTAGCACTCCACTTTCTAGTGCTTTGGTGGGAAGAAGCCGTTGGAGGTAATAAAAGCATTATTTACTGGCACAACTCCTCAAATAGGTAATTGCCGACTGAGTCTGTCTTTTCCCACAAACTAAGACAAGAATTTGCGTAATGTTAAGCTGGTTGCGTAAGTGATGCCGGTTCCTTGTACGCTCTAAACGTCCTTCACGTAGAGCTGCTGTAATTACTCCTCCTTGCGTTGTTTTCCTCAATGCTGAGGATCGTGACCACCCTGCTTCACCACTTTTCCTTGAATGATATTTCTCGATATGATTCTATCTCTGGCGGTGTGAAGGGCATTGTATATCGTAGAGCCGCTTTGATTTAAAGCATTTTTGAGGTCATTTTAAGCAATTTTCCTACAAAATTCACACAAACGAAGATCAAAATATAACACTTTTGGTTTCGTAGGTTTGAGGTTAAAATTCCGAATAATCCATCTTCATCGGTTGCTGGTGTACTTTAAACGTTCTTCACGTGGAGCTGCTTTTATTTAGAGCATTCTAGAGGCCATTGTAATGTATTATCACACGAAATCCACAAAAACGAAAATCAAAAGGTAACGTTTTTGGTTTCGTCAATTTGACGTTAAAATTTCAAAACATTCGTGTGTCAAACTCATTTTTTTTTTCGAAACATTGCCAATTAGAGTAGGTTTAGAGAATTGAAACGTCAAACTATTTTCGTTCGTATGAAATTTCGGGAACGAAATGAACCGTGGTAGGAAACACGCGAAATTTCTTACGAAACTTCGTTTTTCGGAGAAAGAGAGTAGACCCCCTGCTCTTTAATCTTATCAAAAGAATTTAAAAGACTGTCTAATATAAATCCGGTGGCTATTTATTATTCCGTCTATATACTTGTAATGGGCTTGCGGACTAACGCACTCGAGATAGCGTACCAATTAAACGCACTCCAAGAATGGAAAGTGGTTGTTTTTGCGGGCTGGCAGGCCAGACGCGCTTTGTTGAAGCCGAACGATCTGGCAATGGCAAACATTCGGCTGCTTTGAACGCAGCCATTCATTAGATACATTTTTGTTTTAAGGTATTTCCAGCCCTAATAACGTTATTGTTGTTTGATCTGGTGCTGTTTTGCTGGGGTTTGAAGGGCTCGGCGTACACACTTTAAAAAGAAAATGAATTTTCGTTGAAAATTTTAAAGAGGTTCATTAGAAGTGCAAACAAAGGATGGTTGCTATATAAAACACATTTATGTAGGTTATGCATCCATCCATCCAGAGTTGTAAGTCCAGTGAAAAACCAATATCCATGTAAAATACCTAATTGTGGTATAGAGATAAATGAAGTAAGTCCACAAAGTGGGTGCCTAAGGATGGACGACGCCGACGCTAAGGTCGACCAAAGCGTCTGGGTCGTCTCGACATCTTACCGCAAGGACTGTTTCGAGAATGGCTCGAGAAAAGACTACCTGGAAGGAAGAGGCCTTTACCCAGCAATGGCAAATCGTAGGCTAAATAATAAAAAAAAACTGGTCTTACTTTTATGCTACCATCTGGTAAAGCACAAAAAATATAACAATACAACGAAATTATTGCTACATCACTGAACCAACGAACCTTAATCCTCTTTACGTAATCAATTTCATCCTCCTTTGTCTTAGCACCTGTAACGTGTATGAAGACATAAAAAGTACACATGTATGTACGGAGGAAAAGCTTGCAATAAGCGGGCAAGTAGCGCGCATGATTAGCGGCAGAGGGGTGAGCTGGGGCGCGGGTGCCGGGCGGTTGATTGCTTGCCCAATTGGGCCTTATACGCCGCACATGGGAAATATTTTTAATCAACACATCCATTGAACTTACGAGCGGTCGTACGTGAGCTCTGTACACAGGGACGGATTCGGATGACGGGACCTGGGGGTCTACTCTCTTTCTCCGAAACGAAACTTTCGTAAACGAACGAAATTCAAACGAAGTTTCGTCAGTGAACCTACTCTGTTTCATGTTCGGACGCGCACATGAAGTTCGGATCCACAGACAATCTTCGTGATTGAATGGAATGAACAATATTGTGTGGGTCTTTTTATATGTCATTTAATATAAATTACGGTTTTTAAACTAATTTTGAATCTGGCTTTATTTTAAAATTTTGCTTTTACTATGTGGTTTATTAAATATTACTAGTAATATTTATAAATAAAATTTAAATGTATTGCTAAACACTGATTTTTGATGTAATTCACCACGACATTATAAAACATCCTTTTTTACGACCTTTGCTAACCGACTTATTTAAAGAGCACCATTTCTTGCTAATCATCGGTACTAACGTATGACAATTAAAAATATCCGTATAATCACACGTAATGTGTCAATTATAACAAATGTCAACTTCAACTTGATTTTTAGTTTGACTTTTTGAAAAATATATCATGTTGCCAGTGCTTTTTTTACCTACTTTTCAATTGCAATAACATTTTGTATATTTATTTGTATTTTAATATATGATTTATTAAATTTTTCTTGTAATATTTATACATAGAATATAAATTGGACTAAAAAAAGTACTTATTATTGGCGGCGAGGTTGTGCGGTTTAAGACCTTAGCCTGCCCAAATAGAACGAAGAAAAACAATCTTGTAACTTGTCAAGATTGTCAACTTCAGTGTTAACAATTTAGCATTATTATGGCTAAATTTAGCAATATTATAAGTGATTTGGCATGCATAAATTCAGTTTAGCATTGCATTGCAAGCAGTGGACACATTTCAAGGCTGATGCTATCATCAGCCTTGAAATGTGTCCACTGCTTGGAATCAAGACTCCTCTTTAGGAGAGGGAATGGGCACAGTTTAGCATATTTTTTAGCATTTTATTCGGGAAGATTGATACTTGAATTTCCAAAAACAAAAATAAACCTGAATAACGCGGTGATGTTTCTGAAAACGACCGTAGTGAACTAGTGATCAGGGGAATCCCGCTTGAATTGAACTACATAATAGTTTATTGTATAAGTCGACGTTGTCATCGAAGGCAATTTTGTTTTGTTTGATTCGTATGTGGCTACGTGCTTTGAATAAGAGATAGTAATAGAACTAATAGAGTTAATTAATTGACAATGCCATAAAAATATCACAATTTGGGACTGGGAATTGATATCCGATTTGAAGGAGTGGCTTCAGAGCCGGACGGTCGGTCTTCTGCTTGGGTTGTATCTAATGAAAAGGATACAAACGAAGGTCTTCATATTTTATTTGTGTCACAAAATTAGTTCTTTCAGTGCTTCCTTGCCATTATTGTTAAGATTTTTTAATAAATGCGCGTCGTTGTTTTATTTTTACATTTTCTAGAAATTTTAGCATATTTTTGGCATTTTTTAAATGTAGATTTTGCAAAAAAATATTTTGTAGAGTTGGCAGCACTCGTCAACTTAGGATGTTTTGTTTGATTTTTTCAAAAGATTTTTATTCCGAGTTTATTACTCAAGTGTTGTGTTAATACATCATGATACATACTTTGTGATCGTTTTACACATTCTGTAAAAACAGTTTCAAGTTAAACTGTCGATATCGCGACATATCGTGTACATTTTCGGCCACATGCTGCTTTGTTTTGGATATAAGAAAGTAAATATGTATTTGTAAGTAAATATTAACATAAATTTACTATATAACTAGTATTTGTATTTAGTCGTAGGTAGTCTATTCTTAGAATTCTTTTATTCACAATATTAGTTGTGTCCGAATTTTGCTATCAAAAATAATAATTGATTTTATTACCAAATTTTTATGTATAAGAATTTCAAATCCATTTTAATTCCATCAATTCTTATATAATATAATAATTATATAATTACAATTTTTTAATGACAATTAGGTATTTAATCCGTTTTATTTTCAGATCAATGAACCAATGCCATCCACCTTCTCACCTTCTGTCAATCAAGCCAACTTCTAAACTTTTCATAGCCTGAGGTAGCTGTGAACCTAGAACCCAGCCAGGAAGATAGGCATAACCAGCCAGGCGACTACTAGTGTCATGAAAATTCCTAAATCTTACAGGGTTCAAGTTAATAAAAATTATAAACATTATACATGTATTTTAGTCTTTTATTAAAATGTCACTGAACAACAACAACTTAAGACAGTCCACTTTCTAGCGCTTTGCTACCCTGAATATATCACAGTAGCACTCAACTTCCTAGAGTTTTGCTACCCTGAACATATAACAGTAGCACTTCACTGCCTAGTGCTTTGCTACCCTGAACATATCACAGTAGCACTCCACTTTCTAGTGCTTTGGTGGGAAGAAGCCGTTGGAGGTAATAAAAGCATTATTTCCTGGCACAACTCCTCAAATAATTGCCGACTGAGTCTGTCTTTTCCCACAAACTAAGACAAGAATTTGCGTAATGTTAAGCTGGTTGCGTAAGTGATGCCGGTTCCTTGTACGCTCTAAACGTCCTTCACGTAGAGCTGCTGTAATTACTCCTCCTTGCGTTGTTTTCCTCAATGCTGAGGATCGTGACCACCCTGCTTCATCACTTTTCCTTGAATGATATTTCTCCATATGATTCTATCTCTGGCGGTGTGAAGGGCATTGTATATCGTAGAGCCGCTTTGATTTAAAGCATTTTTGAGGCCATTTTAAGCAATTTTCCTACAAAATTCACACAATCGAAGATCAAAATATAACACTTTTGGTTTCGTAGGTTTGAGGTTAAAATTGCGAATAATCCATCTGCATCGGTTGCTTGTGTACTTTAAACGTTCTTCACGTGGAGCTGCTTTTATTTAGAGCATTCTAGAGGCCATTGTAACGTATTATCACATGAAATCCACAAAAACGAAAATCAAAAGGTAACGTTTTTGGTTTCGTCAATTTGACGTTAAAATTTAGAAACATTCGTGTGTCAAACTCATTTTTTTTTTCGAAACATTGCCAATTAGAGTAGGTTTAGAGAATCGAAACGTCAAACTATTTTCGTTCGTATGAAATTTCGGGAACGAAATGAACCGTGGTAGGAAACACGCGAAATTTGTTACGAAACTTCGTTTTTCGGAGAAAGAGAGTAGACCCCCTGAAACGTTAACTTAGTTGAATTTCGAATTTAACAGTGTGTCGTTGTTTATTTTAATTAGCAATTAACATACACGAATATATATCAACCCTTAACTTCAAATATCGTAGTTTTGACAATGAGAAAAAAAAAATAAAAAGTTTTTTAAAGGTTCAAGGAAATGTTGGGTAGAAAAAACCCCTTTGTTTCATTGTAGTCCAATTATGTATGATAGGGCGTCAATAACTACCTAAAAGTTCATGAAAAAGTGCATTTCTTCAAAATGGTCTTTAAACCACATGCTTTTAGCAGCGGAAACAGTCGATATAATAAACGAAGAAGAAAGATAGACAAAATTAAGTACTAAGTCGTTGCTTATTTCTGAAGAAATCTCTTCCAACATACCCGCGAAAAGAGTATTGAAAAAAAAAAGATTGCGTATAAAATATAACGATATACTTTAAATAGAATATGCAATAATACAAAACCAATAAATTAAAATCACAAAAATTCGTAAACTAAATCATATTCATATAAGATAAATAATAATATAAGTACGCGGCAAATAAATTTAACCAACAGTTTAGTTTATTATGCTTATTGCCACAGTATTATGTCTTATGGCATTTTACTGAGGTGATCTGCAGCTTATGTAGACTCAATTTTTTATTTTGCCAAAGAGAGCAATCCAGAATATTTATAAAATGGGTCCTCATGAGTCCCTCAGAAATATATTCAAAGAAATCGATAGACTCTGCCTTCTCCTTATGTCTTGGAAAGTATTTTGTATGTTCGTAGAAACTTGGGACTTTTTAAAATTAGAAGCGATTTTCATAACAAAAATACAAAATTGTATTACCCAAATGGAGATTAGCTAAGACCAGCAAGTCATATCTTAGTCAACAGCATACGCTTTAGTAACAAGCTGACAAATAGGGTAACTGAACTTAGCGAGGGAAAGTTCAAAACTCATATTGAGCGTGTCCTAACCAAAAAAGCATATTATAAGGTTACAGACTATGTTGAAGATACGCTCGTTTGGCAATGACTGCTTCTGCGTATATGGCCCCCGGGTAATTCATTAATATTGTGTAAATGTGTCTATTAATTACACCACCTTTGTTTTAATATATGGTATACACCGTTAAATTTTGGTCGTTTTAATCCCGAGAAGGGTCGATTAGATACATGAAACACTATCGATTTGTAGATACCTAATTAATCTGTAGTCCATAGTCCACAGTGACCAGTCTGAAAAAAAAATTGAAAAGGGTTAACAAGAACAACACTGATAGAAACAGAGAAAGTTGCTGATGGATAATGTGCTCAAGAACTTCAGAGAGATAAGGAGGGATGGAAATTGGTGTCAGTGAGACTGAGGAATTTCGGGTACTGGAATGATTTATTTATTTATTCACAAAATCCACAGCTCTTTTACTACTCAATGATAAACTAATTTTATGAAATGAATGAATTATGAATAAATGAGTTATGAATGTTATGTAGTGTTGTTGTGTTGTTAATGTGTGTGTTGTATGTTGTTATGATATGGGCTTGTTTCCCGGCATCGGGACCGAGTGTAAAAGAAGTTAAACATGTTGGTGAAAACGAAAAGTAAGTCGTGATAGGGAAGAGAAATTATTGATTGTTGAGCATACCTACTTATATTTATCATTACCAACTGCGAAAGCGGAAATATCACAAATAGTTTTTTGATAGAATTTTCATTCACAGGTGAAAAGTGAAACCCGGTTTACCTACTTTTTTCTTTATGACTATAGAAATACAAAAAAAAGGTGTATTTCAACTTCTCCAATTAATATCAAAATTTTAAACACATTTTTTTTTGTCCCTAGCCTAGTGGCTAGGGCGAGTTTAGGGACTACATTTTTTAAAATTTCATTTATTTTATATTCTATGGATTATTAAATTATTTATCAGAGTTCAGATGAAATGGATTGATAATAAATAATAATATGATGATACATGCACAATTGGCTACTTTCCTATGTTAATTTTGTACAATATTTCATAGTAAACAACTAATAAAACTAAAAATAAATCTTTTTTTTGTAAACAATAACAAAATTTGTTATTAAATGAAGCAGCAATGATGATTTCTATGGGCATTTCATACCGTAGGCGCGGGCTCGCGGACGGCGGGCAATGGGTAGCTCGCTGTCCGTCCGACCGGTAACAGACCGGTCCGAGCTCAAGTCGTTTACGGCACGCACTGTTCCCGTGCGCCTCAAGGAGTTATCAGCAAACTGTAGGGGCCCAGCAGGGCCGAAGCCTACTGGGGCCAAAGGTTATGTGAAAATGTCACTCGGGGCCCTGGGACGAAGGCAATAAATGGAACAGGGTAGGTTTTTAGTCAATAAGAGTCTGACACTATTTCCCGCCCCACCCAAGGGCGGGATTTGTCATTGGATGATTTTACTTATCACAAAAAAAAATGCGCGTTTCATATATTGATAAAAGGAAAAGTGGGAGTGGGTTATTCTGTTACTTGACAATTTACCTTCCACGAGGTTTGAAGAAGTTGATTAATATTGAACGGATTTAAAGAATTATTTTTAATAACCGATTTTGAATGAATTAAGTAAATTTTAGAAATGAATATAATTTAAAAAAAGGTATCACGTCTCTTATTGCACATATCATGTGAATAATAGTAGTAGACTGGTAACTCAGAAAAGCACCACTCTTGGCTTTTGTATAGCGACTAGGTACAAAACCAAGAAGTTCAAGAACCTCAACTACTCAATTTATAATATCACTTACGTATAAGGAACTTAACGATTTTCGGGAACAGTTAACTAGGTAGAAGGAGCCTCAGGAGTTTTAATAGGAGTGAAATCCTCATTAACAGCGCCGGATCTAACGACGCCTTCAACTTTGCTTGTTACTTGTTAGTCTTTAAATCAAAACACATTGATTGCTCGAGCTAAGTGAGCTTCAGTTACTTGTTCTGTGTCAGTTGGCAACACGGTGTCAAGTATAGCGCTGTAATAATTAACTTTGTGGAGTTTTAGTTTAGTCGTGTTTAGGGTTCCGTACCTCAAAAGAAAAAAACGAAACCATTATAGGTTTCAAGGAGCTGCCAGCAAACCGTAGAGGCCCAGCCTGCTAGCTGCAGGCAGGCAGGGTCGAAGCCTACTGGGGCCAAGGGTCGGGTTCTGAAAGGAAGGCCCGGCCCTGGTACGAAAGGCAACGGAACGGGGTAGGTTTTTAGTCAGTAAGAGTCTGACACTATTTCCCGCTCCGCCCAAGGGCGAGATCTGTCTTTGGATGATTTTACCTACCATAAAAAAACAACCCCTTCGAATTTGGGCTAGTTTGATTTGTATTGATGAGTATTTAGGTGCTAGATAATAACCAGGGTCTGATGAAGGAACTGGAAGATGGCCATAAAAACTAAAAAGCGGGAGAAAACCGCTCCGTGAGTTCTCTCCCTAACAGTCAAACACTGGACAATTCGAAGTTAACACATTGCATATAGGTATGTACCCTACATTTTGAGACAAGTTATAAATGTATGATAAGAGCAAGAACATTTTTTTAATGTACAATTGTTTGACACACAAATACGCACTAGTTAGTTTGGAATCTGTGTGTTAAAGCTAGCTAAAATTTAGTTAATCCTAGTTTAGAAGTAATAAGCATCAACATACTGATCATTTTCTGTTTTATAAGCTGCAAAAAAATAAGTGGTAAGTAGGTATATTTTCCGTATAGTCCGTTTGGGCGGATTTTCTGTCTGGGCGGATCGTCCACACTAAAATTGTTAACAGTAGGTACAATATAGGTGATCAAACCTGTTGAAATTTTTGTTGAAGTTTTTATCCTCGTTTCAATTAAGTGACTAAACATTCCTACTATATCATCTCTCTAGCCTTTTTCGCAATTAACTTGGGGTCGACTTTCAGTCTAACCGGAGGCAGCTTGTGTGTTGAATATCCGTGTTTTTTTTTTAAATTTTATTAGCTGACCCGGCGACCTTTGTTCCGCCTTAGAGGCAATAAATGAGCAGATTTTGGTTTTTATTAAGTTCAATTTTTTAGGATTTATTCGGATAATAAATATAAAATTTATAAAAAAAAATTAACAGAATAAAAACTATCGTATATCCGCCTCCTGGTTCTAAGCCACCTCCAAACCAATTTTCAGCTAAATCGGTTCAGCCGTTCTTGAGTTATAATAAATAGTGTAACACAACTTTCTTTTACATACCTACATAGATTATATTGATTAAATTAGGTTCGCCAAGGATTGTACATACTGCATACAGCAACATAACAAATAGATAACTAAAAATTACGTAAACACCACATGCATGAAACAATAAATTACAGAAATAAGCTAACATAAAAATTCAACCGTAACCATTAATCTTACATTGAAATTCATAAAACAAAATCATAAAACCCAAAAAAAAACATTTAAAAATAATCATAATACATACATGGAGCGACTGCCTTTCAGACCTCCACAACCCAGTTACTGGGCAACACGGTACTCCTTGGATAGACTGATGGTCAGACTCACTGTAACGACGGTCAAAGATCTATAACGATATTACATTACCATAAAATCAACATTTTTTTAATTGGCCTAGTAGTTTAATGAAATCCTTGCAATCTTTTGCCAGCGTGCATCAAGTACATGATCGTGATCTTAAAAATATATTTTTTTTAAATAATAACGTAAATATTACTAAAATAAAATAAACATGTGTCCGAGTCCGCACCTCTTCGGGGTATAGCTAAGGGGCGCGGATGGCAGTGGGTCGGTGCTTGATTGGCCCTATGAATGTGAGTAGATTGCACCGCGGCCGTCCGCGATCGCCGATGCTTCCTCTCGCCACCACACCCCCTATTTTATATTATGTTATTTACTGCACACTTTTTTATTTCCTTGCAGGTTTGTTAGTGAAAAAAGAGCTCAATTTATCAGGTGTTAGTACTAAAACATACAGAATATACGACGTCGCATCGTTACATATTGCTGCGGCAGTGTGTACATTGTTATGTCGTGGAAATCTACTAGGCATGCAGTAAATTTAATCATAAAACAAAATAATAAAAACATATAATAAAAAAAACTGGCCAAGTGCGAGTTGAACTAGCAGACGAAGAATTCCGTATAATATTAAAATCGAGCAAAAAAAAAAATTATGAAAATTTCAGTTCTCTATCTCTTACGGTTTATGAGATACAGATTGACAGACGGACAGATGGACGGTCGAACAGCGGAGACGTTTTAATAGGATCCCGTTGGTGCCTTACGGGTACGGAATCCTAAAAATATGGCAATACCACACTTTTAGTATCATTGCATAATCAAATATGGAGTATGATACGACATCATAACGTATCACGTTGCGACGTCCTATTTTGTCGTCCCGTTGTTTCTCGATCTTTGTACCGGATTGGTCAATCAAAAAAGAAAACATAGCCAAGAGTCCAATACCTAAATACCAATTTTTTCGTTTCTATTCCAGAACAAGCCTAATGCTACTGGTACCTTTAAATCGACAAACTAGAACTAAATTAAAATTTCAATAAAAATTAGCTAACTAAAATATGTTACGTAAATTATAATAACCTTTTCAGGTACAGGAGTAAAGATAGAATCATCAGCTCATTCATATTTTAAGACACAAGCATAAACCTTGTATATCTCTATACGAAATCTCGTAGATACTAACCCATGTAAATGTAAGTCACGTTTTCAATAACCTACAGTTTTAGCTTCATAATTTTAACCCAAGTCGATATAAGAGACTTTATTTTGTTATGATATTTGCAAATATGTAAAGCAGGTACGGTTTACATATTAAATTATCTTGTAGCTTCCATATCTTTTTGATTTTTTACTTTTTGATGTTGATTTTTCCTATTCCAATTTATTTTCAGCAATAAATAACACATTTCACAGTCACATAGCTCAACAAATCAATCATAAGTCTCCAAGACTAGTTGGTCCCTATCTACACAGTAAAAACAAAATATACATTTGTTTGAAGATTGATATTGAAATTATTTGCTGAAACCTTTTCAATGATAGCCCGTGGGACTATACTCTAAGATAATCGGTCTGTATCAAGCAATACAAATACCTTTCAGTTTCAAAGTTAATTGAAACTGAACCTATTAAACGATATTTGAAAACTTGTGAGGAAGTGAGCAGTATCAGTGGGGTGCGTCGGAGTCGACAGTGGAGGGTGTCGCGTGGTCGCGTGGTCGCCTGGTCGCGCGGTCGCGGCACGTCACACTCCAGTCAGCTGAGTCGCGCCGCACTCAACTCGTATTATTAACGACGTGTATTGTAATCACGCGGCGGGCGATCGCCTCCGCCGAAGGTAGGGCGGTATTAAATTCCGACAGCTACGTGATAAATCGAAATTGGAAAAGTTTAATAATGTTCGGTTGCTCCGAAAGCAATAAAACCGTTTATAAACGGGCACGAGCGAACGAGACGGGCGGCAGGGACGCCCGCCTTCGGGACTTTTAGGGACTCTTAGGTGAGTCCGCTCGGCCTTACGGGCTTTAAATTGATTTTGCTGGTATCTTGATGAAGTGATAAAACCGTCACTCGGGATGAGAATGTTCACCGAGGATGAACGAGCCTACCGAACGTCTCTGTGCGCTTCCTGATTTCGTAACCACTTGTTAGAATGTGACTTCAAGTGACACATGCAGAAATTACTAAGGCAAAACTACTTTTCTCTGTGAATAGGTATTAGCTGCGCTACGGACAACCCTAAAACGGCAATTGAATTCTTTTTACAATCTAATTGAAAAACTCGTGAATGTGGTGACGCCCGAATTGCTTACATAAACAAAATAACATTTTATTTAAATCATGAAATTTTTCTGAGTTCTTAAATTTCGCGACACATATATAATAAAAATAGCTGTATATATACCTACACATTAAGCACTTTAATAGCAATCTGGATAATAATTACTAGATGGATATTGATAGAACAAACTATTAATCAGCTGATTTATCATTATTTACTCAGCTAATGGAATAATTAGGGCGCTGAGAGGAGGATAATTGCGGGGGCGTGCGCGCCCTCCACCTACCTTTACACTCCAGCCTCCACAGTTCCACGCGCCCTCCGATACATTTCCTATAAATTGATCAACAATATCAAATAATTTAAACAGTTCCTCATAATGTTAATGACGGTCGTACTTTCCATCTCGACTAGCCCGCCATTGTCTAGAAGACGCCTGCAGATTTTTGTAATAAGCAACATGCTGAATATAATTTCCATATTCAAATTACTTCTATACAAAACTCCTGTTTTTAATTATAAACTTAATTTGCTTATGATAAATCTATGGAAATTTTTACCTCGGGCTCCAACCCTCTATAGCGTTAAGGGTAGAGTAATTACTTCTTTTCTTAGTAATAAAAACGGATTAAACTTTGCTTAGGGTGGCCCATTCATTTTGTTTACTATTCAGAATGGTTTGTGTTAAGAAAAAAATAATTTACGCTCGCTGTTTGGGTACAGGTTTATCTGATTATCTGATTTGAGATTTAAATGAAATTAGTTGATACAAAACAGCAAAAGTTAACAAAAATGTTAATTGACTAAGTTTGACTGCGGTTTAATCAGTTTTGATATTGGATGTTTAGATTCAGAGGTACATACCTATATTAAATAATGAAGTTAAAAGAAAAATATCTTGGTTATTAGTGTTGTATCTACTAAAAGTGACTAAGTTACCAATTTATATTGTTTTTTGTTTAGTGTATACAGAGTGAATTTAATAATGTTGTAAAGTTAACTCCCTGTGAGCGTGTTAAAAAAAAAAAAATTGTGCCTCATTTTGAACCAGTTAAGGTAAATTTACCTATAAATGAAGCTAATTGCTTTTAAACTCAATTACTTACTTCCTAGAAATTAAACCTTTGTGATACTATCGAATGGTGTACTAATACAATATGAGTATTTTTTCCAAAATCATTGGGTCATTCACTCTGTATGATGTAATGATTTTCGTTTTGCCAAATTCGGGTTTCTCTCATTTTGTGTTTCTCTCATTTGAGTGTTTTGCGCTATTCCTGATGAATTTTGTGGGAAATGAAGGTGACCTTTTCTCACTTGAAAAATTCACCTGTATATAATTTTATAGTTTGTAAATAATGTAAATTGTTAACGAAAATGGTCTACTAAATTATAATATGTATTAGGATAAGTGCACCTTATTATCAACGATTGCAGCACTGCTTACCATCAGGTGGGATCGTAGTCAAGCACTAATTTATATAAATTTAAGAAGTAAAAATTTTGTATTACAAAAATTATTTGTAATACAAAATTTTTACTTTATTGTAATCAAACATAAATAGCCCTGAGTAATGATATTTGTAGGCTAAGCTCGCACTGGGCCGCGGGATTGTTCGAAAGAGTTACCCCGGATCTGAAACGTACGAGTACAGTCAGTCAGCCAGAAGGAACAGTTAATACAAGTTTAACACTACGTCTCGCTCTACCCAGGGCGGGAGGAATTATTTGATGATTTCCCACCTCAAAAAAGGCTAAGCGTCCATCACGAATTGTAGTCGTTCTAAATTTTAACATTAGAAGCTGTCCCGGTGTGAAGTACCGTCGGACCTTTGCAAGGACGCCGAGTTTCCTAGCAGCTACCTTGTCTTTGGACTTAATGAACCGCCAAAAGTAAAGGTGGTTCTTTAGGTCTGAGAAAATTTCAACTCCCACGAGCTGAAGGCAGTCGGTACACAACAAGGATACATTGTGAAAAGCAGGAGCCAAGGTGAACGGGTTCTTTTTGGCGGTGAACAGAAACGCTTGTATGCTGGCGGCATTGAGCCCCACCAGATTGGCTTCGCCCCACTTGGGTACTGCCTGAAGTGAGACATTCGTACGCTCCCTTAGCCTCTCTTTTAGACTGCATTAACTCCATAATTACTACCCCGAGCACTTGGCAGGTATTTCTCTACATATGTGTCTTCATCTACATACCTACAGATACCTGGCACCAGCAGATCGTTGATATGCAGCAGAAAGAGAGTTGCAGAGAGAACAGACCCCTGAGGAACTCCAGCAATGGTCGTCATGGGCTCTGTTGAACATCCGTCGACAACAATTTGGAGAAACCGTTCACTTAGGAAATCTTTTACTCAGTTAATCAGACCAAGGGAAATTCCGTACTCTTGAAGCTTACTCAAAAGGCTAGCTTGCCAAACCCTGTCGAAAGACTTCGATACGTCTTAGGAAACGGCAATCGCTTCCCCATCCTTCTCTCACCCCACAAGTGGATGGCATAAACTTGTAGGTCCCCAGAAGACCGATTGCGGCGAAACCCGTACTGTCGGTCACTGGTCACAGGTATGCCATGAGGCGCGAATTCAACACACGCTCCATAATCTTGCAGAGTATGGAGGTTATATAAATCGGCCGATATTCGACAGGACCAGTACGACTGCTCTTCTTGGGCGTGGGTTGCACGTTAGCAAGCATCCCGGACTTGGGCACTATATCAGCCCTAAATGAGAGGCGATGCAAGCGCATCAATACAGGAGACCACTCAGGCGCACAAGTCTTGAGAACTATTGCTATTGTACCGTCTAGTCCACTAACTTTATTCACGTCTAGACGACACAGTGCTCTCAGAACTCCTTTGTTCCTTATACGAACCTCGAGCATCAAGGTGTCACAGTCAGTGAGAGTCAGAGTCGGTGGAGTAGCACCGCAGGTATCAAGACGAGAATTATGGGCGAAGAGAGTTGCAAAGAGACCTGATTTCTCTCTCGCGGTATGAGCCAGTGTTCCATCAGGTTTAACCAGCGGAGGCAGTGTGGACCAACAGAAGTTCACTTCGACTGACTTGGCAAGAGATCAAAAAGCTCTGCTACCGGACGGCTGTGCAGAGCTTTGTACCGATGCAGGAAATGCAGTCAAAGCGAGCCTTCCTTATAGCCTTTTTGTAGAACTTGGCAGCGTAGTTAAAGGCTCTCTACTTTGAAATCAGATCCGGAGCTTTAGGGTCACGAGCATCAACCCGGGTGAGAAAAACCGAATGCTTACGCTCTTCAGCTTGAATGAAATCAGTGTTGAACCATTGGTGGATTGAGCCTCCAATGAGTACGTCACTATATGGGATTAAATACTCTATAGCTTTACGTATTACATCTGATATAGCATTCGCACAGCTCGAGGGACTTTCAGAAGAGAAGCAGACCTGCTTAATTTCGCCACATTCGCCGTTCACCGCGAGAATCGCAGTCAGGTGGGGAGAAGGACGACACAGACTTCACCAGACAGTGATCTTAAGTTCCAACTGGTGAAGAAACTGTTTCGACACAACTACCTAAATTGCATATTCAGAGTTTTAGCATTTAGTTTCGAAGCTTGTTCATTAAATATAAAGTCAATCAACACTTTTTGACGACTCGTCATGACCACCAAATTTTTTTTTTCATATATTTATAGAGGCGCGTTCTTCAAAAAAGGTTCGCCATACCAAAGATATCAATATACTAGAGTCTATTACGAGTATCTACGAGAATATTTGTTTATTGTCATCTTTCACACATTGGTGATTATTTATCCGCTACCATTGATTTACGTAGTGCGCGTTTAGCCTTATGCTACGTTGTTTTATGAAAATCACTCTTAACTACATAATTACAGTTTTAAAATTAAGTAAAGAATGCCTATTAATTCTCCCACAAAAACAGTAATAAAAGTAAGCAGTTTGCGTCCTTTAATTTGATTAGTCATTCGAGCAATCTGTCCAATTCCTTCTTCAATTAGCCTTGCGGAGTCAAGCGGCGATGTAATAAAAAGAAACACAGATAAATGAGCGCTTAATTCCTTTCTCTGCTGGACGCAGCGCATTGATATCAATTATCAGGAAGCTGGAGATGGTATTGTATACGTGAATTGTGCCATAAAGCCGCTAATCCGGGCCCGAGCGAGCCACAATTTGTCCAAACGGTTATGTTATTGCGGTCGCGCGGTCGGTAAGCTCGCAGCGACCGCAACTCGCTACATGATTTTTCTCATAAAATAACTTTCACAAAACTATTTGGTTAATTCTATTTACTTTTATTAATTCGGTGGGGTGCTAATTTTTATTGTTTTTGCCTAAGCCCTGTTTGAATTAGTCGACAGTAAAAGATTGAAAGGATGGGCTTTAAGCAAAATTGATGGCAATCAAGAGTTTTCTCCGCAGATGCTGTAAAGATTTGCATGCAGTTAATAGAGCTGAGATGTAAGCGTATTAACAGCCGGTTACAATGTCGTCCCGGCTTCAATGCCAGCGGACTCAATTTGTCGAAACTGTTATTGCGGGACGGACAGCCCGCGCCAGTCCAGTTTTATACGGAATCGGCCATAACAGACAGCTCCGGCGGCTCTAACTCCCGGGAATGGACACTTGATTAAGATACTTGTGTCACTTTATTTTGCGATTACATCTGACATGAGGTCGCAATCTTCTTTATTGTTAATTTGGAATAAATCTGCTTGATTAAATTTTTGGTTTACTGAAACTGCGCAAATACAATTTACTTAACTTATTAGCTATTAGAAGAGACAATTTTGGAACTATTACATGTTTCTCGTTTAACTATAAACTTATCTTGTTTAACTATAACATAAAAAGAACAACTTAAAAGAAACGAGCAAAGGTATAACTCGAAAGTACAGAAAGCACAGAAATACTTACACATGTGCATAAAACAGCTAGTGTCAAACTATTAGATAGATCAAATTTACTTACAGTGCCATTCACACACAAACCTTGGTCCATCCAAAGTCATCTAATCAAACGCGGAATCCAACATTAGACGGATGTATGGGTATTCGAAATTGGATCGAAGATTGTAAGAGGGATTGAAGGACAAAGATGGGTGAGGGGGAGGGGCGGTGAGGCGGGTAGGGAGGGGGTTGGCGGCCCACGCACCACGTCCGAGCCGTAATGAGTTGAAAGCGGATACTTGTAGCGCACTCAGGGCGCGCGTGTCCGGTTACCCGCCTAATGTTGCCCGGATAAACAATGACGTCCAGCCTTTTAGCGACATTTGTGGACCCACTCAACGCTGGACATAAGCCTAAAAAGATTTTACTATTTGAGATTCTTTCCGATGTACGAAAGAAAATGGCGTTTAGGTAATAAGAAATTGTGGTGGCGTTTTGTCTGTTTGTAAATGTTTTAGAAGAGTGGGTACACGAAGTTATTATGTATAACGTGGCTAAGGTATTTAAAAACCCTGGGGTTGCGGGAATGCCTAGCCCTGCAAGGTTGTTGGAAAGAGTTACTCAAGCCGAGAGTGGAAAGCAAAGGGTAACTGAAGGAATACTGGTGGAGTTCACTTCCGTAAGTCTCCAACGCCTTCTCGCTCACCCAGAGCGGGAAAGGTTATTTGAAGACTTCCCACCTCAAAAATAATAAAATACAAAAACTAATAATGAAAAAACATGATATTGATACTAAATGTTTGCATATGTCGACGATAATTTAGTTCCCTGCAACAGCAACATTACCTAGATAGCGAAATTATCATCCCAACTAATTCCTACCCATGTATATTGGAACTACGATACAATACTCAGCCCATACATACGAGTATAGCAACGACACGTTAGTATAGTGTGTAAGTCCACTAGCATTAGGTAAGTGGCAGGCGGCGCTGTGAGAGCCGCCTAGTCAAATGTAGAGTGACGGACCATCATTGCTCCATTAACAGAGACCGGTCGAGGGCCGGGGGAGTCCGGGCTGTTTGATACGCCATTACTTCATTAGCAGCCTTAGCTTGTCATGAGCCGATTATTTAACAGCACTATACATGGACATCTCTAAAAGCTAATGGATAATGTTAGTGGCAATTATTGTTTACGTAAGAGCTGAGTTAAATATCATGTTCTACTGATCAATATTAGATACCAGAGCGTGTTGCTAGCGTGTTCAACTAATTTTACCTTCTCATTTTATTACTTTTCAGACTCTGCTTATCATCTGAGTTAATACTTAACGAAAAGTTTATTTTTTGTAACTTTATTATTTCAAACCATTCGGAAAAAATTTAAAAGCCTGTAATATGCTAGGAAAATTTAAAGCTCTCGAGGGAAATCAAAATAACAGTGAATAGGTGCGAATATCGGCACAAAGTAATTCGTTAAACTGTAATTTAATACAACGATACGGGCATAACACCAAATTAAAAACCCAATTAGGTAAATAAAATATCTCCAAATCAATAAAATAGCCACAAAAGAATTTCCTTTGAAATGTTTATCGAAACTAACCATTCAATCGAGAATTTTAGTCATAAATATTGCAAATTCGCGCCTGGTGAGGGAGGCGGGGTGGTACTGGGAGTGCGGTCCATTATCCCGAGGTGAGGGCGTCGCAACAGCAAAGACGTTAGTCCGGCTCTGCATCGGCGACTTTATGACGTTATCTCTAACAGGTTCCGTCGCCGGGATAGGGTTGCTTCACTGCTGAAAGCACAGGATCCTCTGTTGTGCCTGATAATTGCGCCTAATGGAAAAGTCTAGTCACTTCGTGCGAAGTGCATTCCAAGTTTTTGCTTTTGCCAGATAGAAGTTATTACTTAGCCTTGTACAAGCAACGACTTATAGATTCAAATAAGTGTTGTATTAGATAAATAGCTTAACAAATGGGTACTCTCAATAGAGACTAATGGATTTCATATCTTCACTAATCCTACAATATTAAAAAGCTCTCTTTAATTTTCTACGAAGTAAACAAACACCTTCTATCCAGGCCGTTATATGGAATCAACCTTTTGGAATTCTTGAAGGGAAATGATACATTAGAAATGGCTACTAATACTTTTAGGTATCCCAAGTATTCGCGAAAAAATAAATCGGTGCGTGCGTCGAATGCGTAAGCAAATTGAGCAGATATGTTTATGTACGCATTGACTAGTGTGTGTGTACTTAGTAACTTGACAGAATGAAAAAGCAAGCAAAATCTAATACACTTACGAGCAT
This sequence comes from Leucania comma, assembly GCA_958295575.1. Lineage (NCBI taxonomy): Eukaryota > Metazoa > Arthropoda > Insecta > Lepidoptera > Noctuidae > Leucania > Leucania comma. The sequence goes on along the minus strand of OY282467.1, from coordinate 13,878,318 downwards.
CTTACAGCGCATACATATTTAACACGCATATTTACCGATTGGCGTGGATGAGTGGAGTGTGGGGATGAGGGGGTGGGGGGTAAAGACGGTCATTCAATGAGATTGCTTCTTGCCGCTACACTCGAGGTAATGGATCCCGCCGAAATAGACTGGATCAAGGAAACACAGCTAGTGCGTTAGTGCACCGAGCGTCCACGCTGCGGCAGTAAACAACGCGATGGATGTGGCAAACGGAGTGGAAACTTTGTTTTCTCTCGATAAACTGACTTAAAGTTCTAACTCGACGCAATGCCTTTTGATGCTTACATTGTTTACGAGAGAGAATCTCACAAAAAATTCTGGACATCAGTTGTCAAGGTAGCGGAGGAATGTAGATAGTGACGAAGGTTTGACTGCTTAAAAATGTGGATTCCTATGGGAGTAACTGTGGACCAAAGAAATAATGGATAGTATGTTTGAAAAATGATAAGGTAAGAAAGAAAATGACCACTATAATAGCATTAGCATTATAAGCCTTTTTAATGTTCCCACTGTTGGGACTCAGACCTCCTCTCTAGGAGAGGAAATGAGCCGTAATTCACCACGCGGACCCAATGCGGATTGGTGAATGTCACATATCTTCGAATTTTTGGTTCTAGGTCGGTTTCTTCACGATGTTTTTCTTCACCGTTTTGAGAGCAGTAGTGATGAAATAACTTACATACAGTAATACGCCTAGCTGGGTTTAAACCTGCGACCTATAACTCGTAAGTCGGGCCGTTACCACTCGGCCACCACTGCTCTCACTATAATAACGACTAATAGAATAGAAACGTATGATCGTAAAAGACGCTTTTACTCAAAATCCCAAACAAATATTACTAGGTACTTACTAAGAACTAATTATAACAGTTAAATTATAATATCAATCAACCTACGTAGCTTCTTCCCAACTATGACGATTTGACTATAACCCGACCCCCAAGTCGGCTTCCAATCAAACAGGATGCATCTGAATACCAGTATTTCACATAATAAAGCGATCTCCACAACCCAGTAATTAGGTAATACTATACCCCTTTATAAGACTAGTGTCAGATTTACTGGCTTATGACTATCCGTAACGAGTGTCAAAGATCTTATATACTCATGACAACCGGGAATTTTGACAAGCGTTGCTTAACTTTGAAGACTGATTCGTAGGCTGATATTACTTTTTCCACGAGCTTCTTTATAAACATTTAATATTCAATCAAAATATCATAAGCTCACAAAACTCATAGGGCGCGTTCCAGAATCTCAATAACTTTTTCTAACAATCCTGAAGGCCTAGCAGACAGCACCCCTGCCTCTACAGCCGCGCGAGCTACCTGCTACTCACTGTCCGCAAGCCCACGTCTACGGCGCCTGGAGTCTCTCCTACGGCGGCGGCTGGGGCGTGAGAATGTTACCTCCCTCAAGCTTTCCAAAACCTCCTTCGCTTGCATTACTGCTACGCTGAATGAGCTGACTGCTTCCAATTCCGTCTCTATTGTACCATGGTCTGAAACAGGGTGAGATGCGAGAAGTTGCCTCCACGAGGATATGGCAGCGTTCCAGCTCAGTGATCTGGCATCATACGCTCTGCAATATCCTCCGGGTGATCCGCACAATGTATCAGGAACCTCCATAAATACCCATTTCCGGTAAGGACCTGCGTCATACGGAAAATGAAGACGTCTTGGCATCTTTCTAACTATTCCTTAAAAAGGAAACTTATCACTCCGACTGTAGCGTGCCAAAAGCCATTGAATCCTGAATTGGTATTTTTGGTCTTAGGGCTACATTTTGTTACTCTAAATATTGAATCTGCTGTTGCATTTTGTGACCATACGTACAAGAAAAGAAGTAGATGGGTTTTTTAGTCATTTCAGTCACAGAAACGCCTCCCAGATGTTCCTACTTTTTTTGACATGAGTTACACTTACTCAGTCTATTCTTCTTCCTTGTCCTCTTCTTCTACCTATTCTTGACTACGCTTATGTTTGCTTTCTTGATGCGACTGAAGAACTTCTTTATAAGCTCGAATGTCTGCAAAATATCTATATCCGCTTCATTATTGACCTTCGATAGTACACCCGGATGTCAGAATTTCTAAAGCAATTGAAGTGGCTGCCATTTGGCAGCGTCAGGATTTCCTCACTCTTCCTTTTCTTTAATCTGTTCTGTATAATCCCAGCTCCCCTTTGTGTCATTGGGAACGCTTTGAGTATCTGATTCCGAGTTGAGAGCCCTGTCGCTCATCATTCTGACTTCTCTTTCCTTACGGTGTGAGTCCTTACGGTGGTTTTTTTTTAAGTTGTTAGATTGTAATTTGCATAGACATATTAGCTGTATTATTATTTCATTATATATCTCTAAATGTACCACAAGACCCTGGTGTACTTTTCTGATCTGGTAATGGTGGTGGTGGTCTTTTGAAAGGCATGCCAGGGGCTAAAATCAATTCGTAGAAGCCCCCTTAGATATATTGAAATGAAAAAAAAAATACAACTGACTTCAATGTAAAAAGAAACACAAATATGTACTAAATAATTTCAAAAATTGGTGCTGGTCTCTTCGTTATTTAACACCAACTTCCGAAATGAAAGTTCTATGTACAATGGTCAAGACATGTGTTGATTATGTTGCAAAAATATAAAAATAGCTTATGCATATCTACGGCATGTAGGTGATGAAGGTTCCTTGAGCACCGTTGTCTGCTCATTTCATTGTGTTCGCGGCCCGAAGCGTACGCATCATCTGCGATACCTGCGTTTCCGCATACTCGGGAGACCTGTGGGAAACGAAGGACATGTTACTTAGTGTTCTAATAATAATAATATTGCTGAATTATTTTATTTTCATGTTGACTTACCCTATGTGTCTGGTCTACTCGCAGCCGGTAGGTACTTCTATTGTCCTCGCTACTCACTCTGATAACATGGCAGACATTGCGAGCCATAACTAAAAAAATAAATATAACTATATTAATTAAACACACATTCACTTGGCACTTTGTTTCTTTTATATAGATACTACCATAAACAAACGATACTTACCTTCTGCCTATATACTCGTACATAATCTCTTTTCACTTCTTTTATCACATAACACTTTGTAATTAATTCCCTTCACTGATAACGTAAAAATTCAAGCATTATCTCCTTGTAATATTTTATTATTTTTCTTTTTTCAAAGTACCCGTAGTTAATAACTAGATTTTATTTTAAAATTTTGCGCTGTTTAAAATTCGTCCGTTGCGCTTAGCTGCCCTAAGCATAGTATCGTTGCACCGCGCGCAAAGATGGCGACGTGTTTTTAAAACCGGTTTTTGTCGTGCGCGTGGAATAAAGCAAATTAGATTGGCTTATTATTGTTATTATTATTTTTGTTAAATTTGATGTATTTTTTACACTGAACACATATTTATTATTTACCACACAAACTTATATACTTACACTGTTAACTGGGTAAATAAACCAATTTTCAACCGATCACTCTAAATAAGGTTCAGTTGAAAACCAGCGTCAGGCAACTACCACGTAGCTGTCTGGCATTTTTGCTGAACTGGACCTATTTGGCGCAACCGTGAGACACACAATGTTATTTTTATCCTGTTTTATCTTAAGTGTCTACATGTTGTTACTGCATTGTGTGTGTCTTAATGTGTCAAATAAAATATTTTTCCATATAGTGTCTGACTCTTACTGACCAAAAACCTACCCCTTTCCTTCTATACCTATCTTACCTATAATAAGGTAGGTATATGCTTTAATAAGGTAAGGTGTACAATAAAGAAAGAAATAAATAAATAATACCGGGGCCGAGGCTTCCTTTCAGAAACCGACCATTGGCCCCAGTAGGTTTCGACCCTACCTGCCTGCAGCTAGCAGGCTGGGCCTTTACGGTTTGCTGACAGCTCCTTGTGGCGCGCCGGAACAGTACGCGCCGTCGACGATTTGGACTCGGTCCGGTCGGTTACCGGACGGGCGGACGGTGACCATTGCTCGCCGTCCGTAAGCCCGCGCCTACGGTGGCCGGAAATCGGGATCGGTATCCCGGCGGCGGCGGGGACGTGAGCCCCGTTGCCTTTGTCTGATGCGGTCAGCCTCCTCCTTTGCTAGCATTACTGCTTCGCAGATGGAGGCGACTGCCTGCCACCCCTCCTCGCTGCGAACCATGGCCTGTACTAAGGCCCGGCGAAAGAGATCGCCGCCGCCGATCGCCCCCATGAGGACACGGTGATGCTCTGCCTAGGCGGAGCACACCTCTACCGTGTGCTCCGCCGTGTAATCCTATAAGGGTTCCGATTTTTTCTTTTGAGGTACGGAATCCTGAAAAGAAAATACATACACCCAGAGAACATGGAACATAGAAACTCGTCCTTTTCGAAGTCGGTTAAAAATTACGCCACCCGATGATTCTGTGCTATGCAAGTACACCCAAAGCAACCACCAGTTGGTGTAAAACTTTTCGACATATTTTTTTTTATGTTAGGTCATCCAATGACGTCTGCTGCTCTAGGGCGGGGCGGAGGGCATGTCAAGCTTTTACTGACTAAAACCCACTCAATGATCCTTCATTGCCTTGCGTTTCAGGGCCCTGGGTTTTCCTTTCAGAAGCGAGCCCATGGCCCAGCAGGCTTCGACCCTGCGAGTCCCTTATGGATTTGCTGATATCTTGAGGCGGCGTGAAACACTACGTGCCATTGACGACTTACGTTTGGTCCAGACGGCTGGATGGCGAACTACTCATTGCTCGCCGTCAGATATAAGCTTAATCTCAGTAGTAAAAAAAATATTGTTTATTTTATTTAAAAGTTACACGATGTAAATTACCTAGTTACACTTACCGAATAAAATATCAAATTGACATATTTTATTCACCAGTTAGGAAGAGAACTCACGAAGCGGTTTCCTCCCGCTGCCGCCACAGTAACGGGCCCGCAGCTTCTGTAGAATGCAAATATATACGTAATAAATTAAATCAGTTTTCACGACGCGTTTTTACGGCCGCGATGTGCGCGGTTGTTCGCGGCTGCCGTTCACCGGCGCCGCGGTCGCCCGCCGCCGCCTCAGCGGTTTGGGCTCGCACGCTCTGCGGTCGGTTGGCGACTTCGACTATATAGCCCTTAGACGCCGCATGCTTGCTCTAACGCACTAAAAAAAATCTGTTAACTAGCTGAGGTGCGCGAAGCAGGGTACTGCGTTCTGATTGGTCCGACCAAGGTTTTAAAAAATCACGAAAGTATCGATTTCTTTTTTTATAATATTTAATACAATTATTAGGTAATTGTATTTTTTACCTTCCTAGTTCTTGATATTATTTAAACATAAAATGTACATACGTTATGTTATCAATTAAATTTCGAGTGGTAACGTCAAATTAAAAAAAAAAAAAAACAAAAATAGCTGAAAAATCCTCTCTGTTTATAAAAACGTAACAAAGGTACTTATAATTATTAAAACGATAAAAAATAGTATCCAAGGAACCATTTTTCTCGCTTGTTTGCAATTATCCATTTATTTTTAAAATCAGAATCTTTCGGGAATCTAAAATCAATAACAACCGATTAACAATCAAATTTCAATTTTATTGTAGTAAGTATAAAATGATCGTATAAATAGTAGATAGGTATTTTGCTTTATCGATAACAGAGGCGGTCTTATGAATTGGTATATTATACACACATCAGATCTATTAGTCAGATGTATTGACAGACATGCGTCGCCTGTTATTACACGTCTAGTGGCTTTAAGATCGTTGGTTGGCGGCTACTGCGCCCTATCGACCGGCGGCTTGCGGTCTAAAATCTCAGCCGTCGCGGCGGCGGCGGCTTGATTAGCCGCCTCGTGAGTTTTAAAATAAAATAGCCGTTTCCTCTGCCGTGGCGGCCGCGGAAAAAAACCGCTTCGTGAGTTCTGTCCCTTAGTTTTCTACTACATAATGCTCGTACCATTTTGTAAAGTTCGCCCTAAACACACTGCAATCGACAACACAATATTTATAAAAAAAAAACCCGTTGAATAACGGATCTGTGATTAGCATTTTGACAGTCCTTCGGTTTGGAAAACAGGCTATCGAACAAGTGCCCGTACCGAATAGATTGCATATCGATTGGGTTGTGAATACAGGTACCTAATATAGGTACCCTTTCCGTTTTGAATGTAGACACCGGCGCAGAAATGTCACCGTGAACAGCACTCAAAGCAAAGTGCAGATCTATGTAGCGAGTGGACATTCGATCTTAAAATAGATTACTGGCCGCTGTTGAATATTCTTAGTACTAATATTAGCATGAGAGTAACGAAATATTAATATAATAAATGGTTTGGCTATGTAATTTAAATAAATCTGTAATAATCAAGTCACGACAATCTCAAAGTTTCAAATAATTGTCATGAAGTCGAAGTAAACAATTACTTAGGTATGTTGGAATTAATTTTTATCTTAATTACATTGCGTGCGATTAGGTATATTAATAAAGTAACTATTCTTTTTAATAAAAGACTTTGGCAACCTTCAATAATTGCTATGGCTTTTCTTTTTGGTACTTTACATTCCCCAAAAAATAACTTGAGGAGTCCCCCTCTTACACAGATTCTACGTAGGCTACGAAAGAGGATAAGTTGCGTAGCGGCGAGTGCGTAGCAGCCAGTCTACGAAATAAAAAAATAAGCCATGTGATACTGAAGCTGTCTTTTTATGCTAAGTATTAAAAAAACTACTCTACTCTCTCTCATATTGAATCCAGTAGGGAAATCAAGAGAACGAGATTCTTCTTTTCCCTAAATAAAATAAACAGATCATACTAGTATAAACTTTTTTAATAAACTTAACTTGGTTTATTTTTAACATTGAATTTTACGTTTTTAGAACTACTTTGTAGTTAGCTAATTAAACAAAACGACCACAATTGTAAGTTTATCTATCTTGTAAATAAACAAGTTCTTTAAAACACCTTAGTTTATTGACGACGTGGCACCATTATGACTTAACTCAGTATTTATTTCAATTAAACTAGACAATTACAGGCACTGTTAACACTAGAAGGGCTGGCTCCGGCGTCCCAAAGACCCTATTCCTATGTTCTTCCTGCTCTAGTTTTTCGTTTTTTCTTATACGTAGAATCGCAAAGTAGACCAAAATAGTTGTAGGTAATACTTAACAAAATATTGTATTGTCAGTTACCAGTTTCATTTGTATACCATCTCTCCGTTACGTTATAATTTCTGTAGCAAAAATCAAATTGCCAAAATAGTTATTCATATTCCGAGCTTGTACTGTTAAATTATCAAGGAGTCCGGCCTGTCCGAGTTATCTTTATGTCTTTAAAATCAATTTTCAAAGCCACCATCGACAAACATGACTAAACAAACACCTCCCTTAGCAAATCCTCACATAACGCGTAGCACATACATAGGTGTTATCGAGTAGTATCGTCACACAAATTCACACAATGGATTCAGTATGGATTGAATTATGGAAGACGTGGAACTGGGCCGTGTAGGGACAAGGGGGAAATGGAAAATGTGTGTCGCCAACTTGGGCCTAACAGTTCCTGGACAGAGGAGCGACGATAATGGATTGATCAGATACCACTTTGAGTACTCTACGGCTATGCTACTCGTATTATACTGTAGTTAGCTCTATTATGTTATTTCAATGCTACCTAAGTAGGTATTTGAGGACATTTTTCAGAGGAAGGTTTATGGTACCTAAATATATATAGTTAACACAAAAGTACATTTTCCCAAGTTATGGTCCTATTATGCAATAACAACCTTAATTTTTTTTAAGGTGATAATCTTATAAAATTGTTTTTGTTCTCATTTAATCATATTAAATTGGCCCTTTTAAATTAATGCAGTTTTATGGCGACTTGCATTAAAAACCGAATGTATTTTTAACATCAACGATAACATGTATTAACGGATGTTGAAAGTGCTTTAAATGGAAACCTTACATTTTCCACTTACCTGCTTATTAAGGATAATAAATAAATACTTTTTGGTGGTTTTAAATATTTCGTTCGTAACAGCATAAAGTTCCATAAATGGCAAGGCTCTTGCACAGCTTTAATTACGTACATATTTAATGTCAATATTAATAAAATGAGTTATTAGTAATAACCACAACGTTCAGATATTATTTCACTTAAAAATTTAAATTAATATAAAATGCCATAAATAGGTAGGTAGACATTAAATATTTTTATGACTGAAAAGACATTTGTCTGGACACAGTAGGTACCTACTGGAATTATGACTCTATTTGTCCATTAACTGAGTTAGCGTATGATTTATACACAGTTATAAATTGGTAAAACGACATCAACTAATCTGTTTAATCGATCATTTACAAACATTGATCCGTATCTCAACATATATAGTTAATATTAGTTATATGAAAGAGTGCACAATAAAAAGAACTCGGCAAGGCTAGAGAGTCGCTAGTTCATTATCCAAATGGACTACAGCTATTTGATCCACTTATGTGATTGCCTGCAAGCATTATCTCTCCTCCGCTGAATGGAAGCCATAAGTCTACCTCGTAACTCTCTCGCTTCTCTTACAATATTTCTAGGTACTTGCGTTAGCAATAAATATGTATGCACATAAATTAACTATTGAACTAAGATCGAGATATGTGCTTGTGGAAATCTTTATTTACTGGTAAGTATTGGTCGTCGAGTAATTGATTGGTTTAGGGATCTAATTAATTAAAGATTCCCCCTAACGAAGCTAATTGTATATAAAACACAATGCCTTATTATAATTTAGGAAATGCACTTAAAATTATAAATAAAATCGTTGAAACTTTGTGCGCTTCATTTCTCATGGGAAGGATTATCTGAACAAGCGTTGAAACTGAAAATACTTATAAAACTAAATCGCGTGATTTTTTCCGTTACGGCAAAAAAACTAGAACTCTTCCTACACAATATATAGGAACAAATTAATATAATTCAAAGCGAAGAAGGCATAACATTGCCTTCAATAAACCCATACCCTTAAGCAATACATAAGAGAACAATTTAATTATAACAGCTGCCTATATCCTAGATGCGATAGCCTTTATAATCTTCCTATAGATAAAACAGATAAATACCGCACATTTACATTCATTGCTTAGAGTGAATCAAAAGAGTTGGAGTGCTCTGAAGAAATCAGCAGATACAAGATAATGGACCGATCCAATCACTTAGCGGGGTGGACCTCGGTTACTTATACACTAGCCAGCTCCTACACTCATGTATAAATTTACAAGGCTCTATATAATTCCTTGCGAGCGAGATCGCCTTTGTTTATCGTTGACGTACAATACCACATACCACACGGATCTTGAATCCTGATTTGGTCATAAGCTTGATTAATTTGCTTGTTAGTTTTACCAGGGATAAACAATTAATGATTCAACTTCCTCTTAAATTAGTAACATCAGGACATTCACATTAGAGCTGGATCTTTGAGCTCCCTTCCCTGTAACAGGCTTTCGTTTTAAGTTCTCTAAAAGGTATAATAAATATAAATATAAGTCTCGATTCCACGACAGCTTCCAATGTGGGAGAGCTTTTATTGGCCGGATACCTTTATGATTTTTTGTAATAAATCTTTAAATAACTTCTACTAGTTTTGAGTCTGCACCCAGAGCAGGAGTTTCTAAGAGTTTCATTCAGTAAAAGTCTGTATTTTTACTGAGTAAAACCCCAAGAATCGACAAACTTAAGCAGTTCAGGGCTGGACACATTGCTCACAGAATAGATGGTCGATGAGGCTGAAATATTCTGGTATGGCCACCAAGTAGGCCAGGAAGGCCTCCCACATGGTGGCCGATGAAATGGTGTTGGTAAAGAGAATCTGATGAATCCGATACGCACAAGACTGGCTTTTGTGGTGACAGTAAAGGGAGGTCCAAGTCCAGCAGTGGATGTCTTTTGCCTGATATGATGATGATGACTGAAAAAACTTATCAGTGTTCCTTCAGTTGTTCTTTGCCTTTCAGATTTTGCGGGAAGAAACGCCCGAGTCTTACCATTGTGCGGATCGCCAGGAGAACAAAGTGACGCATACGGTGTATGGTTTTCTCGTGTTGGCGAAGCGCCCTTCGCCGTGATCTCGTGGCGGCGGTGATATCTCGTGTCCGCACCTGGTTCTGGCCGTGGTTTGGGACGCGAGGAAATGGGTATCAGTCACCTCCTTCTGAGAAATAGTAATGCGAGTGTGAGCATGTGGCTGATGAAGACATCCTCACGCCCCAACAACCGCCACAGGAAACGCCCCGGGCGTTGGAAATCGTAAAACGATTCCCGGCCAATGTCAGTGCGGGGTTGTGGACGGCCAGCGATGTATAACTTGCTTTCCGGCTGACCGGTAAGAATTAAGCCCGTGTCGACGGTGCGTTGTATTCTACGCGCGCCTCAAAGAGATGTCGGTTAAATGGACGGGGTCGAGTAAGGCCAAATGTCTGCTATGGGCTGTCGGAATATTCCAAAGAGTAACCGAAGCTCTGGAACGTAAAAGATGAATGAATGAACAAGGGTGGAATTTAGTCGGTAAAAGTCTCCCTCTCGCTCAACCCAGTGCCCACCTCAAAAAAAAAGGCTGAGCGAAATACCAATTATGCAGCGTTAATTTTAAGCCTATTGGCACAATGATTATAGTTATAATTTCCTATTTCGCAATATCCGCAGTCTTCTCAATGTCGATATTGGACAACACTTTTCGTTATTAAAAATATCCCTGAAAGGGGCTAAGATAACGTATATCTCCTCCCCTCAAGGGTTTTTTTTAGCACGATGCCGAAGAGGCTCGCTCTATTTCCTACAATTATTCGTCGGAAATGAGATTTCAGATTAGACCGCCCGTCTGATGAAGACGTCTACAAGATGGACTGAGACGAAAAAACAATTAAATGTAGACAGAATTAATTCCTTCACATCGGTGGATTTAGTAGGAAGATATTTAAATTCCTGTAGCAAAGTTCATCAGTTTCGCTGGCGCTAGGCAGCTAAGCTTCAGGTCAGGTACCTTTACGACACCAGGGGTGAGAACGGAGGGGACAGATTTGAGTAAATGGACAAGTGACACCATTTTTTAAACGATTATGAGGTGGTCAAGACGCAGTTAGGTACCAAAAGATAGTATCAGAGCAATGACGCAGCTGATGATGAACCAAGTGGCGTGTAAATAGAACGGAAATTTGGTAAATCAGGAAAAATATATAGCAATCATTTTGTTGATTGTTCTCTGTAATAAATCAACAAAACCTATCCAACATCTAGATACAGTTATTTACTTCATGGAACAAATTATATTTTGTGATTTATGGAGCTATGTCATTACAAGTGAATTATGGCTACACCAGCATTCTAATAGCGTCAAAAGAGTAGTATAAGTTAGAAACCCTGTTACTTGGTAGTCATTAAGGTACCTTTACAGTATTCTATACACAACTCCGTTAATTAAAAGTTAACAAAGCCGGCGTCTAATTGGATGGTTTATCTATACCTACATATAAGTCAGTGTACGTACACATTCACTGAGTTTATAATAATTACATTATTGTTTGCTTATATATCTTCAGATGTTATTACGATTGCTGAACAAACTTGAAGATTGAGGATTTCGTTGTAATAGGAGTAGCAACTCATAAGTCCATCTATTACCAGTAAACCATAAATCTCCAGCCCAGCATTCAACCGAAAAGCAAATGACCCGTTGAAATTTTTCTAAATTGCATACAAAATGTCTCTTACAGACTTGTGGGTTCTGACGGCTATTACTTACAACGCAATATCAAATTGCTTTCAATTTATTTCGCAATTGCCGTCTTTGAGTTTCGCTTTGTAGGGGCCTCTGACGTCGGTCCGAGGCAACAATAAAATGTATTCGTCTCCGGAATGTTTAATATGGGGAAAAGTTTAATAACGCGTCCGGGCGGGCGGCGAGCGGCCCTGCAGCGGCCCGGGCCGGCCGGGTGGTCAGCGCGCCTCACCAACCGACTACGATAAATCAAATCTTTTACCTTCTACGTCGCTGAGAAAAATCCCTATTACATTCACAAACATTTCTTCGACCGCCACTAAAAAATTACCGTCCAATTATATTCGTAGGTACCTGTTCTGCTTCGTAGCAATTTTCATTATTTTGTAGTACCTCCTTACTTTTTTAATAAAAAAATCCTGTAAACACCCTTTGATTTGAGAAATTTAACTTATAGACCGGGAACTTTGGTTTAAACCTAGCAGTAGGTATGTAATTATATGTAAGCATTTTTCGAAATATTTCCAAACCTGGAAATGTCAATAAAAAAAAACATTTTTAATTACATTTCAAGCAAAAATAAAAACTGCGTAATTTTTCTATAGAAGTATTTAATTATATCTGAATACACTAACCAACACAATTAAACAATAACAAAATAGATTATTTCTAACCGAAAATAAAATTATCACATCAAAGTTTGTTGTTTGTTATGAATTTATGATACCTTTTTTATTATTAAACCGCTTTCAGCAATATTTTTGCTCGAAAATGACTTAAATTGAATATTTTCTCAAGTATACTACTTATTAAGAAAATTAAACAAATCCTACTATATTTGTTAGTAGACCTGGTTTCCTAGTAGACCTGGTCTGATTAACAGAGTGAAAGACTTTCTGAGTGAACGGTCTCTCCGAGTTGTTGTCGATGGATGCTCATCAGAGCACATGACGACTAATGCTGGAGTTCCTCAGGTGTCTGTTCTCTCAGCAACTCTCTCCCTGCTTCATATCAACGATTTTCTGATGCCTGGTATCTATGGGTATGCAGTTGATAGCACAGTTGTAGAGAGATACCTGTCAATCAAGTGCTCGGGCTAGTAAGGAGCTAATCCGGTCCGATCTCATTCGGACGGAGGCTACGGTAGAGCGTACGAATGTCTCATTTCTGGCATTCTCCAAATGGGGTGAAGCCAATCTGGTAGGATTCAACGCCGTCAAAACACAAGCGTGTCGGTTCACCGCTAAAAGGAGCTCGTTCACCTTGACTCCTGCTTTTCAGAATGTATCCCTGGATTACACCGACCTACCATCAGCTCTTGGGAGTTGAAATTTCATCAGACCTTAACTTTGGGTGGTTCATTGAATCCAAAGCCAAGGTAGCTGCCAGAAAACTCAGCGTTCTTTCGAAGGTCCGGCGGTACTTTACACCAAGGTAGCTTTTAGTGTTGTAAAAAGCACAGGTCCGTTCGTGTGTGGAGTACTGCAGCAACATATGGCTGGTGCTGCAAAATGCTACATAGCAGCTTTGGACTCGGTAGAAAGGCGTGCGAAGAGGCTAAGTGGTGATCCAGATCTGGTTAAGTCCAACTTACAACGCCTTGAGCACAGACGTAGGGCAGCCAGCCCTTCGGAGTTTTACAGGATGCATTTTTTAGTGTGCGTGGGAATTGCATGACTTAATTCCACCATCTCATTACTACCATCGGACAACCCGACGAACGGCGACTATCCATCCTTATGTTGTTGAAACCTCTACGGTCCGATCCAAGCGTTTCTCATCGTCGTTTATACCGCCTACATCGGATAGGCTGCTAATAAAATAGTGCGCCTCACCATCAACGATTGCATCTCTACTTATTATCAGGTGGGATCGCTGCCAAGTACTTCTGAAATGTAAAAAACCAGTTTTTATCAATTAAAATATATATGTTGAAAACCAGTTAGCATAATTTTTATTTTTAAATTTACTTTCTAAAGGAATGTTTCTTACGTAACATTTTTTTTATAAAAAAGATAGGTACACATTTTAATAAATTATTTTTTTATTTTTTATTCAAATTGAATTTAAAAGTCCTAATGCAATTTCGACTAATAAATAATTGAAAGAAAAAGAGGTTTAACTAAATATTGTCAACATTTATTATGAAATTGATTTTATTTAGGTAGTACAAGATAACTCCTCCCCTTCGCGGCAATCCTTCTTGGCATGCTGAGAATTAAGTTATACAGCATTTCTTGCGGTAACCTATCCCATTCTTGAATAACTGCTTCCCTGATCTCTATCATTGTCTGGGGAGATGGCTGACGGTTCTAAACGGCTCGCTTGACAGCATCCCACGCGTGCTTTATCGGGTTTAAGTCAGGCTAGCTGCCAGGCCAGTCTAATCTGGTAATGTCATATTCACGCAGAGCAGCGTTGATTCGTTGATCTCGATGTGCGGGTGTATTATCGTCAACTATTACGAATCGAGTGGCATGGTTTATTCTAAATGACCTGACAATTCCATCAATAGCAATGGTTTGGTACAAAGCGTACGAGCACCAATCATTATACCGCCCCAAAAGGATACCGATTTCCCGCCTTGTTGAACGGTTCCGGTGGCAGTTCTTTGTCTTTCAGCGTCCCCACGTCTTCTCCAGACACGAAGACGTCAGTTGTCTGGATGAGTGCTAATTCTGGACTCATCAACGAAGAGACAATTCCGCCAAATGTTTTCCTCGTCGTTTTCTTCATTTTAGCGGAGTCTATCCCACTGCAATCTGCGTCGTTGTCGTTGCTGTTAGTTCAGGGATGCTCGCCAGGATCTCCTCGCTCGTATCCAATCTGGTTTAAGCAATTCCTGATGATCTGAGTGCTAATTTCTAGTCCAGTAGCAGCCCGCAACTCAGCTTTTCTTTTGGTGGCATTGATTGTTGGATCTCGGGCAGTCATTAATCTGATGTAACGCTTCTGAACAGCAGTAAAAACGGTTGGCCGACCACTGCGAGGTGGATAAGCAAAGTTATCTACGCCGCGAAACCTCCGTAACGTCTTCACGACACAGGATTGGGATACAGCCACTCTGCGTGCTATTTTCTCGTAGAATGTCCTTCTTCCCCCAAAGTAACAATTCTTGCTCGAAAAACATCTGATAATCCCCTAGGCATCTTTTTGAAAAAACGCTTGAATCTAGTTGGTCAGATTTCTGAATGAGTGTTAACAAGAATTTAATTTCTTTTTATACAGAAAAACAATTGATACTCGTATTTTAAATTACCACTATTGTACATGAAGTTTAAATAAATAAATTAATTTGATTTTTAAATGAAGAATCTTAGAAAAAAAAAGCGTTTTATTCTAACTTCACAAAAACTATTTCGTATTATCAAAATGATCTCAAAGTTTTTTTGATGTGTGTACCTACTTCAGTAACTCAGAAACATTTACAACGTCCAAAATGAAAACATCTCAGCAACTAATATGTAGACCGTACTTAAGCGTCACATAATTGGCAGCGTATAGACACTATACCCAACCTACCAACCTCCGTATAAAAAGTTTGTTTATTAGTTAGCACTTAATAATGTCTCAGCATAAAAATCGAGCCACCCATTGTTCCAACGACTAACTAAGGCGATGTGGCGTTCTAAAAAAACTGTTGTAATTGGAAACATTGTGACTGCAGCTCATCAAGACATAGCAACGAAGCCCGCCTCTGGTGTCTGCACTGCCGCCGACACAATAGCTCCCTGACGTTAATTAAATGTTAACAAACGCCCTCGTCGTCTAATTGGAACTGTTGCCTATTATCCTTACCTTTCGACGCGGAGAATAACTCCCAACCTCGTGAATTGTACTTCAGACTTTTTACTTGGCTTTCTTCAAATTGACTGAGTCTCATTGCTTTTGTTTTCAAAGATAAGTAGGCATCCACTCATTCAAACCCAAAGCTTTTTTAATTGCTAGTACCTATAATCAAGCACTAGAATTATAATATAAGTAACCAACTCTTTTATGCCGAGTAAAGGAAAGAAAGTAACTAAATGTAGGTTGTGGGTGTTTTTAATATCATGCGGATTTCATCACGTATGCGGATTTGAAACCCATGTAAAAAATTTCAAAAGGCCAAAAAAACGCATCCCGCGTGCGTATTGGACGCATTACAATATAGGTATTATGCTTGTATTAAGAGGACTAGGATATTTGCAGAAGTGATGAAATCTGCACGATATTAAAAACACCCTACATTTACGATAATATGGGCTAGTCACAATTCTCAAAAACAAATAATATAAAAAAATTACCTTGAAATAAAATTTGTATTATGTTTCCTAAGACGTCCGAAGTCCATTATGAGAGTAAATTGTCTTCTTTCCACGTTTACTCGCTAGATTTCGCCATTTCTGCTACGTAAATCGATCTCAGCGCCACCCGTGGCCGCATCTGGAAATAACTAACAGCACAGAGCAAGCCACCATTTCTTTACCATAGTTCGGCTCATAATGGTAATGATGATGATTGGTATACACCAGGAAGAAATTATTTGGACTTCGGATGTTTCAACTAGCCTATTGGTCTAGTGGTTAGGGGCCCTGACTGCTATGCCGGAGGTCGTGGGTTCGATTCCCACCCAGGACAAATGTTTGTGTGATGAGCACGATCATTTGTTCTGTGTCTGGGTGTAATTTATCTATAATATGTATGTATTTAGAAATATATAAGTATGTTTATCAGTTGTCTTGTACCCATAACACAAGCTCTGCTTAACTTGGGACTAGTCGGTGTTGTGTGGTAGTTGTGGAATAAATTATATTATTATTAACGCACGCGCTGTCTAATAAGTCAAGAAAAAACATAGTTGCTTTCAGTAAGAGTCTGACACTATTTCCCGCCCCACCCAAGGGCGGGATTTGTCATTGGATGATTTTACTTACCAAAAAAAAAGCTATACTAGACGCCTGTGACCGTTACTGTCCGCCAACGTGTTAAGATACTTTACTTTCATTAATTCCCAAGAGGACGCCGGCGTCCACACACCTATTGTCTTTCTATTGTGTCTCTAATTATGGTATTCAAAAGGCTGTATGATCAACAGAAAGCAGTAGATACCTATGTATTTTTTTAGGAGGGGAGGGCGAGGTCTGTATCTTCATCATTATTTATGTTCATACTGAAAGGCCATACCTTTATAATAATAATAATATATTCCACAACTATCACACAACACCGTCTAGTCCCAAGCTAAGCAGAGCTTGTGTTATGGGTACCAGACAGCTGATATACATACTTATATATTTCTAAATACATACATAGTATAGATAAATAACACCCAGACACAGAACGAATGATTGTGCTCATCACACAAACATTTGTCCTGGGTGGGAATCGAACCCACGACCTCCGGCATAGCAGTCAGGGCCACTAACCACTAGCCCAACAGGCCACCTTGGACTATAATTGGGTGATTCTCTGAAATAGAGAGGGTGTCTTTTTCGTCTGACCTTGTTTTTTCTTTAAATTAGATTTTTTTATTTGCATATCAGTTTTCCCCGATCACTAAATATATCAAAGGCACTCATTTGCACCCAGTGCCTTACGACACAAAATAGGTAAGTACGATAGTGCTAGAATTAAGTTTTAGTTTTCCTGTTTAAATAGTTTGATTTTTACTCGAACACTACTCGCACCGGAATCTCCTGGTTTTATTAATTTGAATGCACATTTATTTATTATTGATATTGGCAACATTACTTAAATGTCAGTGTCACGTTCATGTTACTGCGATAAAATGTATTGTTTTGAATTGTAAACCTAACCACAACCAGTGAACTAATTTTACTGATATTCCAGAAAACCTGAAATATATTTTGTTTTATAAATAATTTAGAGTGAAAAAATAAAATGGCGGTTTATCTACCAGGTAGACCCGGTGGAGCGTCAGATTCGGACAGCGACGAGGACTACGGTTTCTATGAAAAGCCGGTAGTTATTTATCTTGTATTCAAAATAGTCTATATTTTTGTAATATTCGACAATATTGTACACCGTCGTATTCAATAACTTCATCTGTGAAAGATTTTTTTCAACCCGAAACAGACCTAATGTTTAAATATGTGATCTATAATATCTGGGTCGGTCTCTGATTTATTTCCAGCATCAGGGCCGATGGTCGTGTAGTAATTCACGACGTTGTAATGTCATATTTTGTTTTGTTTTGAGCTTATACTAATCTATAAGATGGGATTGTGTAAGAAATACCTATTACTATTTGTATGATATAATACAAAATGTTCATTGAAGTATCAAATCCTTTATTATATATTAAATGGATCCCTACCTATGCGTATTATTTGCTGAATATAAGTAGGTACTATAGAAAAAGTGTTGGAAACATTTGAAAGAGTTAGCATGGCCCTAGAATGCAAAAGATAAATTGAAGAATATACAATGTCTGAAACACTCTCTTTCTCCACCCTAGATCAGGAGAAGTCATTTGATGACTTCCTGTATAAACAAAAAGGAGTAGAGTGGAAAATGTTCCCTACCAATACTAAAATGTTTTACATCCGTAAAATGAAACAGTTCAATCTGTGTATTTCAGCCTAAAAATTACTACCAGTATCAATTGCTGAATGAGAAAAAAAAGTTGGAAATGGACATACAGGATGCCATAATCAATGGGAATTTAAGAGAAGTTCAAGAAATTGTCACTACAAGTAAGTAAAATTGATTTGCTCAAACAAATAAACATTTTATTTACATAGTATTTATTATGCTCATTTAGTTTCTAAAAAACTGGGTGTAGCAACAAGTAAATTGTTACATAGTTGGGATAAGGTTTAACCTTTTGAATACCGTAATTAGAGACACAATAGAAAGACAATAGGCGGCGGACACCGGTATCCTCTTGGAGCTTCACAGTTTAAAGCAGATTAGTGATTGGGTGTGGCAGATTTTGGCCTAAAAATGAAATCATTTACTCACATAAAAAAGGTACATAGAAAAAAAGGTAAATAGTTGTTACTGTGGCTATAACCTGGTTTGGTTCACAGTACAACTCATTGTTATTATCTATAAAGATATCTTTGCTTTCTTTTTTCCAGGATTAAATAACAATGTGAATGATAGGTTGGACAGTGGCTGGTCTGCACTACTGCATGCTTGTTTCCATGCACAGGATAACATTGTAAAATACCTGTTGGAAAAGGGTGCTGATCCCAACTATCGCTCTGGTAAGTTTGAAATACTTAAGTATTCTGTGTGGTATTGATCCTAAGTCATCACTGTTTATCTGCTTTTGTAATTTATTGTAGGTTTGTAATTAATTGGCATTATATCTCCTACTTTGGTGCCAACTCAGTTGCAGAAACCAGATTCATAGGTATCCATCATTATTTTTAGCAACAAGTAAAGAACATTAAAATCAACATTTTTGTGGTTTGTTTACAGATTCCATGACACCTATTATGAGTACTTGCTCGAACAGCAGTGCCAGCAATGAAGCCATATACAATATTGTGACTGACTTGATAGAAAAAGGCAGCAAACTCAACTGTATTGACAACTATGGACAAACACCTCTAATGAAAGCTATTGGTTGTGGCAGAGTGGCTGTTGTGCAGAAACTATTAGATCTGAAAGTTAATATTGAAATAAGAGATATGCAGGGATGGACAGTAAGTAAATAATAATATTTAAAAAAATCTTTACTTTCAGACCAGAAATCCATAACATAAATTATGTGATACTTATTAAATAAAAAATATTATGTCAAATAAAACTTATCACCTTGATATGTATATCTGAATATCAGTTACACAATATTGGGCCATTTACCCTGCTGGTTTCAGTAGCCACAATTCTAAGGAAAAGTTTAAAAAGTATATAACATAACATAAAGGCAGAAGCTGTAAGCAGATATGCAGGTTGATATTTTCCCATCAATTGATATTCCAATTTGTTAAGGGGCCGTTCAAGTATTACGTAAGCAGATTTTTTTGTCAAATTTTAACCCCCTTCCCCCTAGTCTGACACTATTTCCTGCTCCGCACAAGGACGGGATCTGTCAGTGGATGATTTTACCTACCATAAAAACCCCCCCCTTCCTCCTCGTCAGCAATAGTAAGCAAATCTCTATCCCCCGCCCCCTCATGCCAGGTTTGGAAAAAAGTTTTTTATAGTTTTGTTAAAACAGTTCAAATTGTTTTAAACAAGTGTTCTCTTTTTGTATTTTTCTTTTTTTGTTCGTTTTAGTTTAGGGCATTATTTCAAATTAACTTTACCTATAATGTTTGAATTCTAGAGTAGATCTTTTCAAATACACCATACTAAATTAAATATTTACAAAAAACGATCAATGGATAAAAAATATATTTTATGTTGCGTATCTCTAATCAATACTGGACGCTTTACATTCACCCTGTATGGTCTAATAGCTATGCTACATAGGGACTTTTCCTGCGGGACTGTATCGGCGGGGAATTACCTATGATTTAAAATTCATTTATCTGAATAGCGGCAACGCCAAAATATTTAAATAAAGGTATTAACCACTACTCCATTGAATTAACGTACTTTCTTTCGAGAGTCGATATTAGGGACTTTATTTTTAATTTATAATAACTAGTCTCGTTTATTAATTAAAATGGTTACCATTTTGAATGATTTGTGAAATTTTAAATGTTTTAATTCATGTTTTAAAAATAGGCCCCATATAAATCCAAGTTGTTTGATAGAATAAATTAATTTTAAACATTGTTTTTTTTTTATTGTTTTATGTTACAGTGTTTTTAAACATGTAATAAAAAACACGGTTTAAATCAAACTGTTTAAAACACTGTTTTGAACATGTGTTTTAAAACAACATGTTTTAATCATGCTAACCCTGCCTCATACTTACGTAAACATTGGTACATGGATTTTTCAATGTGTTCTGGTTTTTTTGATCAGTAGTTATAAGTTTAAAAATAAGGAATAGGCTTGAAATAGAGAAACATTACCAACTTCTTTTTATTTTCAAATTTGGGCATATTAATTAACTAACTAATTCAAATTAACTAACCTCAGTCATACACAAATTTTTGACTATAACATTGAACATTTCCTGCTGATTTGTGTCTGCTCACTTTCATGTGATTTTTTATTGGAAAATCAACATCATTCTTTTAAAAAACTAAAACTTATATACTGCTGGCGTAATCATCATCCAGACACCCAGACATGGGGTGTCATCAAAAATAAGCAAAGCAAAGACCCCTCCACCCCTGATGAGCTTACTTAATACTTGAAGGGGGGTAATAATATAAGGGTTGGCTCAGTGTTTCTTCTACTTTCTAACATCTGTATTTAGAAGGTTACTAATACTCCTATAGTACATAAAAGTAACTACCTACAGCAGAAAAACTTATCAGTCACGGCAAATTCAGTTTCCGGGCATTTGCTTAAAAGATTCTGTGGCCCAAGGTTGGAACGCAAAGGGCAACTGAAAGAACACACATGGGTTTTAGTTAGTAAAAGTTTGATACTCCCTCTCGCTCCACCCAGTGTCGGATGTAATTTACATATAGCAGACTAGTGACCCGCCCCAGCTTCGCACGGGTGCAATGGTTATATATTATGCATGTATTGTACATACAAACCTCCCTCTTAAATCACTCTATCTATTAAAAAAACCGCATCAAACTCGTTACATAGTTTTAAAGATCTAAGCATACATAGGGACAGACAGCGGGAAGCGACTTTGTTTTATACTATGTAATGATATATACCAGAGTCAGATAGGTTATTTATAAAAGGGAAAATTATACAATTGCAATAATTATCATTGTTTACAATTCATAAAAAAAGAGAGACTATTATGATTAGGGGGTACGTCTGTGGATATTTGATATCCTTGACTTAAGCACTAAATGATGGCTAGTTGCAATAGAACTGTTGCCTCTAGACTATAATATTATACAATATCCGCAGAATACATTGAAAGCATTTTATTAAAATTAATCATTATAACAAACTAAACACTTCATAAACAAGTAAAAGATAACCATCATCGATCTATACATAAGTATATATCACTATCAATAGCACTTTTAGACTAACACTGACTTTGACAAACTAATTTTGTTGCAGTAAGTGCTATTGTCGTAGTTGAATTGTTGCTAACGATATAGTAGTTTCCCAAATTTTTACCCGACTGCGCCAGAAGGAGGGTTATGTTTTTCGAGAGTATGTATGTATGTATGTATGTGTGTATGTATGTATGTATAATTGTTTGGCACGCTCTGCAGCCTAAACGGCTCGATGGATTTTAGCTTGAGAGGTGTCGTTAGATTCGTATTTACTGTGAAAGTGATATAGTAATAAAATAAAACTAAAAACATAAAAAATAAAAAACGGTAATTTAAAAAACTAAAAAACCCAACTGCTTTTCTGAGTATTCATGAAAAAGCTCTAAAAATAGAAAGTCGTTGTACCCGATTGCACTTAGCTATATAATATTTTAAATACAAGATAAATTGTAGCAGTCGGGACCCATTCTAGAAAGTCAGACGTCTAGTCAGTAGATTGGAGTAATCTGCAATGTAATATAGGTATGTGCTCTCAATCCACTAAGCCTCCATTTCTAAAATGGGTCCTGACTGCTACAATTTATCTTGTATTTAAAATATTATATAGCTAAGTGCAATCGGGTACAACGATTTTCTATTTTTAGAGCTTTTTCATGAATACTCAGAAAAGCAGTTGGGTTTTTTAGTTTTTTAAATTACCGTTTTTTTTTTCATATAATGACCATGCTCCATAATAATAGAAATTTCTTTAAATTACAGGCCATATTTTGGGCAGTACACCACAATCAACCGGAAATATTAGAACTTCTTATAGGTCGCGGTGCCCGAATGACCGAAGTGGATAAATATAACCGCACAGCATTACACCTGGCAGAGTTACATGAATACAATAACATTATTGAAATATTAAAAAAACATCTTCAAATTCCTGAGGAGCATGAAGAGCATTATCTGGATTTATCCACTTGGCATGATTTTTACCCAGGAATTAAGAAAGATAAAAGGTATTTATCTGCAATAAGTTTAATTGAATAAGCATTGATTGCAGCAGTGAAACCATTTTAATGTCGTGGATTATTTACTATAAACCAGTGAAGCTTTGTATGATTGCTTCTCATTTATAATAAGTATATTTATTCGCGTTCTAAAAGATTTATTAGTTCATAATAGTTTTGAATGCAAAAGAATTTCTATTGTAAATGACTGAAACACCGAATATTGCAGCAAGGAATTTTTTTTCAACCCTTCGGAAGTCTGTCTTAGAAAGGAAAATTTCACGTTTCTTCATGAGATACAGCCTGTTGACAGACGAACGGACGGACGCACGGATTCTTTCTGTCCGTCCGTTCCGTTGTTTACCCTTCGATTCACGTACGGGTTCCAAAAAAACAGAGCCTGTTTGAAACGTTATAGCAATATTTCAACTGTGCCACTCACTTTTCCCTTTAAGGAACTATAAACAAATACTATTGTATTTTACAGGCCAGATTACAAGAGCGAAATCCCGCATTTGTTGTACGGTATGAACCTCGAAAATTACACAACAACTATTATGAAGACTGGCATGGATTTGAGAACATTCTTGTTGCTAGAAGAAAAGGATATGATAGATCTAGGTATTAAATTACCATATGAACGACTAAGATTAAAGAATGGACTTCGAAGCTTCCATATAAGGAACTGGAAAATTTCAGCTGTGGTCGGAATGGGTGTTCACAATGCACAAGATTTTAGGTAGCTATAAATGTTAAATTATTATTAATGTACCAAGAGAGATTAAATGATGTTCAATGGTTTCGTTATTTGGAAAAAACAGGTGAAATAACTTTCTCAATGCACTTATGAATGATTACTTAGCACAATGCGGAGACAATCTCTAGCTCAAGCTGTTAAGCATGACGCAGCAAGACAGTACTGCCGCTATTAGCAACCGTTTAGGGCTACTTAGTTCTTATTCTTGCATAGTTAGCCAATCGGTGTAATGTTTCTGATAAATTTTAATGCTGTTTAGAGGTACTGTGCAAACATAGGCTGTTCAGTAAGACTTACTGTCCATGGAAGCGTAGCTTCATAGACGCGATTTCGTCATTATACTTTTGGTGTAAGTCGTCACACCTTACATAGAAAAAACTATGAAACTGTCGACGAAGCTGAAACTACACGACGGTATAATAAGCTGTGAATAGTATAACGACGAATCTTCGCATCCGTGGAGAGTAGGCCTAATTCAGCCGCTTAATAATCAGTACTCAGTCATGTTTTTACTCATGTTACATTATTACTTTTCCAGTATGTTGGGCTATTTAACGTCATTAGGATCACATCTCCATCAAATATACGTATTAGAAGCGACCTTGCAGTACACTCTGCGTGAATACAAAAAAATCCAAGAACAAATTAAGTTTGAACCACCAGACTCTCCCATAAGAGTGCAATTGGATAGTGCAGCACAGAAACTGTTCGTCAATACCGAAAAAATTAGAAAAGTGTCGGACAGAGCGAAAATTATACTGAAAAAGGTAAGATAAGCGAATTTTAAGTGTTTGTTAACTTCATCATTTAGATTAATAGCTTGATTCATCCAATATCCCTTTACGCTAAGCCTCTATTGGCCTATGTCACGTCACGCTCATGTGCAAATTCATCCAGTTTCTACCCACTTTAACCACAGTGTAAACCGCCGCACAACAGCAAACAGTTCTTGGACGCCTCTCTATCTTACTTCACTACTAACTCTTTTCTTCACATTTTGAAGGAACTTCTGCAACTGTAGATGCATTTCTCCTTATGGATCTGTAATAGAGTATTTTAGAGGTATGTGGAACAGGGTATAAAGTCCCTCTATTATAAAGGGAGTATCCTCCGACCAAACAGGTGTGTCTGATCCGGGCAACTGCCGTGTAGTTGATTTTCGGACCGTGTGCGCGGAAAACCTTAAGAGCGCGGCGGCAGCGTTGCATCAACACTGCATCGCGCGGCACTTTGCGGCTAATTTGAAGGCACCGCGATGCAGGATTTTGAATTTTAGGCGTCAGAGATATCGCTACAATATCGTCAAATGTATCTGTTGTGGCAGTTTCGTTGAACTTTTTTTGATTCAGATGTTTCCATATATTTCAGGTGGCCGACAACAATCCTAAGCCAGCGGATCTCATCAGAGAAAAGACGCTGCAGGAGATTGTTGCAGGATACATCACCGAGGCTGTTCTCGTCGCCTCTATAGGTTTGCTTGTCTACCATGCCAAACACTTATTCTCCTATGTAGTGAAAAAGTAGTATAATATGTGATTCTCATTTTTGTTATTTAGTATAATGTAAGGCTTTAACTTCGACTGGGCTGAAGTATCTATTTTATATTCGGATGACGAATCTGAAATTCTATTTTATTGCAGATTTCTGCATACAATTTAAATATTGCCATACTATGCATGCATATCGATATTGTACTCATACTTATCGCTACTCATTTTGATCTTGAGTAGTGAAATAATGCAGACTGCATTATCTTTTCTCCAAATGAAGTTCCTGGCAAGGAAAATTAAATTGTTTTTACCTATAGGAATGTTATTATAGTTATAGTTTGGCATCTTATTCACGTGCGTGTGGATGTTCGTCTGTTTCTTGGTAGCTGCTAATTTACTGATTAAAGGACAACGAAAGTTCCATTGATTTTGTAAGAATATTCTACGTAACATGGCTATTATTTTATGTCGTTAGCTAAGTCACACAATGTTTAAGAAACTGAAATATTTTAAAACACTGCCTGACTGACATATCAAAGCATAGCCGAAATTTTGCACAATGATTCCTTTTATGATGTAAGTGAGCAATAAGAAGGGGTTTTTGAAAAAAAACCGGGTGGTGGGAATTTGCCCCCTTGGAAATTCGATTGTATGCAAAAAAATATTCCTTGAGCCAATGTACTGGATACTTAGTGCAAATAATAATCTAAGTAATTAAAAATGGTTTTTATTATTTGTTATTCAAAACTTCCTACCCCTATTAAATGATTTAGGGGTTGTTAAAAGTTGTATGCGAGAATTTTATTCCTTGAGTTAATAATCTTGAAAATTGACTTTAAACTTTTTTCTTAAGAGGGTTTTAGCTCATTTAAGATTGTTATAAATCTGGGTTGTTCACCCCCAACGGAATATAAAGGGTTATGGGATAATTCGCCATATTTTTTATATTCAGTTGTTATTGATTTTTTGATTTGTAACTTTTATAGCATAAAAATATATTTTAAGGGTTTTTTTTTTAATTAAAGATAATAATTTGACAAGTGCAAATGTCAAACTTCAGAAATATGATACCAGCTTTTTGATAAAAGTGATGTCTCCCGATTCGACTTTTCTTATACTTACCGGTTCTTTTAGTAATACAACCTTTACCGAAAGTAGGACCAAGGTACGGTAGTGTTTGTTTATATTAGAGTCTAATACGAATTCAAAATTGAAAATAATCAATCATATCATATTTTTTACACTCGGCCTTTCAGTTAGGCTAAAAACTTACGAAGCGCGGGTCAAAAACCCCCGTCCGCCGCGTTTGCTGGCCCGCAGCTTCTGTAGAATGCTAGAGGTATATGAATGTATAACATTAAGCGCATTTCACGACGCGATATACGGCCACGATGTACGCGGCACCCGCTGCGCCGACGCCCAACTTTTAGAATCGCAAAGGTTGCGGTCATCCGCAGCCTCGGGTTGCGTCCGCACGCACTGAAGTCCCCGTAATGGTCTTAAGAGGGTAGAGAATTCCGAAAATCAATGGATGCGCCCGGAACCTATAAAGGCTTTCTTTTGCGCGATTGAAAACCCTAAAAGTCATGCGTGACTTGTTCGGTTTTAAACCGCACCCGCCGCAGTACAGTAGTACACAAGTACTGTGTTAACCAGGACATAAAATCACCCCGTCAACCGGATTGAAATGCCCAACTATGGTTTACTAATACTGCAGCCCTGGGCTCCATGACACACTCGTCTACGGCTCGTGCTAATCCTGCCTCGGTCGCAATTACATACTTTGTTCACTTGAATCAAAATGTATTATTTGCTCGGACTTTTCATAATCAGAATAAATACTCTGCGTAGTCTAGCGTCGATGTTGATTTTTAGAACTTGTCATTCTCTCAATATACTTATTTATGGAATGGATTTTTTACGTAATAGACATATTATCATTTATTCAACATTGACGACGAGGAAGTCTGTTGAACTATAGAACCTAAAACGATTACGACCCACCCTTCAAGACATAACACTTCACAATTTAAAAGATATCGAAGCCAGACTGACAACTTTACAAAACTTGTACGAATCCTTTCAACAAAGATTGAACACAAAATTGAAGACTGTCCTCAGGAAATACCAAAGCTAACCATAATTAGTCGCAAAAATTTTAAATGATAATTCTTACGATTTTACGAATACTTTTCGATCATTTCAATCTCGGTAGCATCAATATCGATAGCAACATTCGAATTGTCAAATCATTGTCTAATTAAAACAGACCATAGTATGCAGTTGTGATTATTCAGTTGTTGTTGTTATTTAGATTTGTAACTTTTTAAAATCATTTATTTTAATTTTTGTAAAAAATCATCGCTGTTACTGCTTTTTATAGTTTGTCAAATTACTCGTATTTTCGGTTTTGGCCATTCAAGCACTTTCAAGCACACCCAGAAAAATTAAACTTGTAAACAAACATGTAGCATACTCCAGCCCATCACACTTAATTACCTACGAGTATTTGACGGATTGAAACTCTAATAAGTAACAATATTGTATGTGTAACCAGTAATTTACAATAATACTTCTGATACCAAAGGGATTGTTCTACGGATAAAAACTAAACATTTTAGTGTCCAACTGCTCAAATAAGTGTTGTAATATTATGTGTACTTAATAAACTTGATAACTCATCTGTAAAGCCGTTTTTTTTAATGTGGGAAATCATGTAATGCCTCCTCCCGATCTTGGGCGAAGCGGGAGTGTGTTTCAGACTTTTACTGGCACCTATATTTCTTCAGTTGCCCATTGCGTCCCAGGATCATGAGTAACCATTTGAAAAGTCAACCCACGAAAGCCATACAACTTTTGTTTTTTTGTTTTTAATATCATGTAGGTAAACTAGCAAACCGTCTCTCGGCTTTTTTCTACTTTTTCAGTGCCGTAGCCCGTAACTAGCCTTTTCACCCGGTGCCAGTTTCTGTAAGTGTGCCCCTTAAAAAAGTTCAAGCTGGGTAAGTTTCATCTGCGTGACACAGGTGTCCGGTGTTCATGAGTATTTCGGGAAGAATCCAGATTTAACGACAAGTAACGCTCGGGTGTCACCATTAAGCAGATCGCCCGGAGGACATGTTGTTGCGTTGTCTGCATATAAATAAGTAATTTGTTAGGCTAGGAATGAAGGGAAGGAGAGCGCTACGCCGCCGATGCATTGTCCTCGCGCGTGAACCACTCGCGGGCAGCGCGCGTTCCATTCAGAACCTGCGCGTGGCCAACGGGCGGCAAGCGAGCGAGCGACGGGCGTCGGGTGACCGTCCAGTGCTCCACACGCCGTCCGCGCCTGATCAGCCCGCGGGTAAGGCGGTCAAATAGTTTTCGAACTTATGATAGGTAACCGGTTTAACAACTTGACACATCCACGCGTTCCCGAGAAAAGGGTCTTGATAGACAGATTGAAAACAAAGTGATGCTATAAGGGTTTCGTGTTTTCCTTTTGAGGTGCGAAACCCTAAAAACTGTAAAATTAGAAGACTTCAAAGAGCTCTCCAACTATAACATGTATCCTAGTATCCATGACACGCCCTGCTGCTCCACCCTAGAGCGGGAGAAATCATCGAATGAAAAATATAGTATCTTTAGTATACGAGTAATATGCGACAGCTTACGTCATTGCACTTAAAGGGTCACCCTGTTTAAAACGTGTCCGTTCCGACCGGTCATGAGAGTCATGCATGAATGAAAAAATTGCTAAATTTATTCTTCGACATTTTTATGCTACACAATATGTCTAAATTTCAAAGAAATAAATATTTAAAAATGATAAATGTTAAATAACACAATACATTCACGTTGCAGTTTTGCCAAAAACTTGTTATTGTTTTTTAAAATTTTAAGAGAATTCAGCAAAATTGATTTCAGTTGTGACAGGTTTATTTTTGAATGTTTACTTGCAGTTTCATTTTTGAATGGCAAATTGTTGCAAGTAGGTACAACTATTTTTGTAATACAGACATTCGTATGGCCCGCAAATAGCTCTGTTATCTCATGTTTCAAACATTTTAATTAGTGTTTGTTTTTTATCTTTGACGAGCTTTAATCAAGAAAGAATGTTAAACGATATTTGAGTCAGAATAGCAGTGTAACCACGCACTTTTTTTTAGGTGGGAAGTCATCCAATGACTTCTCCCGCTCTAGGGTGGTGCAGGAAAGCGTGTCAGACTTTTACTGATTAAAACCTACTCCTATGTTCCTTCTTTGCCTTCGTTCCAGTGCCACGTGTCTCCCTTTCAGAAGCGAACCCATGGCCCCAGTAGGCGTCGACCCTGTTGGGTCCCTACGAGTTTCCTGACATCTTTTTGAGGCGCGCGTGACTCAAGCTCGGTCCAGACTTCGAGCTACCCATTGCTCGCCGTCCACTAGCGCACGCCTATGGTGACTGGAATACACTTCAAAATTGTGTTTTTAACTCATAATTTGATGCAGACGTATCTGGAGCAGTTACTATCTTAAATCTTTACTGGTGCTAATGTGTTTAATTACGAGATAAAATATACGTTGTTCTTAACGGCATAGTCGGCCCACTTTAGGATTGTAAATCACATTTATCCCTGCTATAATTTATTGATTTCGACAGTCATCATAACACATTACACGCGTACATTGAAAATTATGAGTGTCACTTGCCAGTCTGATGTCGGCCTTGTCACCTGCAGTTAGTTACATTTGGAACTTGGCTGTAGTTAATTAGAGCTCGTTTATTATTAATTGCACGTCATTTGTATCCATTATTCATGCTTAGGATGCGACGTGGGTGTGTTAGTTGGTGCATTCATGCGTTGCATGCAACACAGTGTTGTCATCTTTCTTTATATCTCTGTAGATTTCTTTATAGAAACGGTGGCCAGTATAACGCTTTTGGCGTAATAGAATATAATAGAATAGAATAAAACTTTATTGTACACCAAAAAAGTTACACAAACTGTACATAAATAATGATAAGTAAATAATTATTGTTGTTGTTGTTCGTAATTGTTGTTACTACAGGATAGTTTCCTCAGTTGAGGTCTGACCCAACTAAATATATCTATAAAATGACACATGAATTTATTAAATTTATTTTACTATCAATGTTTTCATTACAAAAATTCACATTCAAAATATTTCATCCAGGTAGCATAGCAACCGACGCGCACTTGACCTCAACGCAATCATATCCCGAAATATTCACTGCGTAAGCGCACAAAAATGCGTTGACACTTAGCTACTAAAACACTTGATTAATTTCGTTGCAGTTTCGAAAACACTTTAGTTCTCAGTGTCAACATCAATTATTCCCTTTGTTTTTATTCGTAATCTTTGTTGATTCTGCACTTGCCAACAGATTGCAATTGTCGGCCATCTTGGTCAATCTGATAATCTGGCAATATGACGCGGACTTTACCTCGGTAATTAGAACATTTCGTATTAATTACTGGGGCTGTCTTTGTTGATTCTGCACTTGCCAACAGATTGCAATTGTCGGCCATCTTGGTCAATCTGATAATCTGGCAATATGACGCGGACTTTACCTCGGTAATTAGAACATTTCGTATTAATTACTGGGGCTGTATTTTGGCGTTGTTATCAGATTAAAATTCTGTTAATTATTTTATTTTTATGAATAAATTGAGTAGGTATTGACCCCGCAGAGGACCTTGTTTTATTATACAGAAATTTTATTAAGTAAATATCCTTGGATTGTCTTACCCATAACGGGAAAACCATGACTAATTAATGAGTGTTTTTTTACCTACTTAACACCTTGTAACTATTTAGGTCTATACTTACACCTATTGTCACTTTAAATACGTCGTAGGAGTACCTATATTTACATTAACCATTTGATTTGTATCTCGTTCCGGGAATAGCAAAAACCACTGATCATATCAGTGGAAGCACTCATGGTTTATGGGCTGCTAATCGAAACAAGTGGCGCCAATAGCATCTGGTTGAGGAACTTGCCAATGAGTTTGTTAGACGATGACGCATGCGCTGTGGCCAAATATCGTTTTAGAGTCGGTTCTTCATCTACACTAATATCAAAAAGAGAAAAGATTTGTATTTTTGTTTGCAATAAAAACTCAAGAAGTAATAAACCGATTTTAAAAATTCTTTCACCAGTAGAATACCTACTACTTTTCTTTATCGCAAAATGTACCTATATTTCCTACTTGCACCCGCTGTCAGGTCTAGTCTTTTAGAAAGTAAAGAGGCGTCTTAATCTGTTTCATATTAATTAAAAAGTACAGACTGATCCTATAACTTAATTTTCAGCTAAGCTGTGAGCTTTATCTGAAGTTGGCTTAACATTGCTGTTGCACCTACCATAAAATATAATTATTATATCCTCTTCTAATATTATATTCTCCTAATTATTAAATCTATTTGGGCATAAACTACTTTCAATAACTTTATATTAACAAAAGTTGTGCTGTTAATCTTGTCTGTCTGTTTCGTTTCCACACGATTCTTCTACTTATATTAATTAACCTGTTTTTAACCGACTTCAAGAAGGAGGAGGTTGTATCTTCGGCTGTATGTATTTTTTTTTTATTTATGTTAGGATATAATACTACACATTGTGGTCGGTGTGCAATAAATAAATAGGTAATATTTGAAATCAAATTAAATATCATGAAAATAATATAATATAATAATAACATGCCTATAAATACTAAAATAATAAACTAATAAATCGATGCTTCCGACAACAAAGGTCGTAAACACCAAAATAGCACTTTTGGTAATCAACGAAAAACAAAAAATAATTTCGTTTTTGGCTTATATCTTTTTAACTTTAAAAGTTGTAAAATTGTGTTCTTACAAGAAATACGTAAAATACGATGGTGTTTCATAATATATTATTGCTATTAATGTCAAAGCCTTATTTTAAAAGTTAGCTTGGACATACACCCCAGAAAATTCAAGAAGTTGGTATTTACGACCACTAACAAATCAATGGAGAACGATTTGTCTAACGGAAGTTAGAAGTATGCACCAGTTTTTAAATACAATAGTTCTGGGTTTGGTTTTAAAAACCATATACTGAAATAAAAATGAGTGTAAACACCACGATCTGATGCGATGGTATGTAACAAACATAGAAATATCTGAAGCAAATCAATGAATTTAAGACTGTAAGTTGAGTTTTCATTACTTGTAATAAAAACAATAAAATAAAACACAAATTGACATAATTAAAAAAGGTTTTTTATTCATTGACCGTCATCGTTTAATCAAAATAATGGTTAAGCAAGGCACTAATACAAATTCAAAGTAAAAAAATGTCTAAACCAATCACTTAAATTTCCATTAGAGGATCTTGTACATCAATCATCATTCATCATCATTGTTTGTGTCGCGGCTCGAAATTTTTATACCTTTAGGTCCTAAAGGTATAAAAATACACTTAAGTAAGTATATTATAGGCATCGTCCCGTATAATTTAATCAAGCGTTTCTTACAAGATGCCTATAGTGTTCTACCTCCAACGGCGTACCTAACCAGCCAGACATAATTCAAAATGTTAAGTAATCATTTTGTTTCATTGATTTCAAGAAGATTTTATAAGCACGACATTTTTTTAAAACGTATTGATAATGAATTACAAAAAAATATAAGTAAACATTCTACCAAGCTTACTGCTCTAATAATTTTAATAAACAATGCCCATTTTCACCAACGCCCTTATAAATTTAGGTAGTTCATCTTTCTAGATCTTGTTTGTTCGGAAAGCTTCTGTACTATGGTCTACCTAACTTTTAGTGTCGTTGGTGAAAATGGGAAAGTGTTATCGACAAGATCACGGAACACAGTGTTCTGTGGACAAGATAGTAAAAAGTAGATGCAAAACATAATACGACGACGAGTTATAGAAAATCAGGTCTTCAAATTTCTGATTAATAATCTTCTGTCATTGGATAGAAGATTATTAACCAGAAATTTGAAGACCTGATTTTCTAATAGAAGATAATTAATCAGAAATTTCATCTTCCTCGTCAGTCTCAGGAAGAGTATCAATGACATTATGAGACTGACAAGGAAGCTGTTTGTATTCGGCATGAAACCGTTTGTGTATTGTCCCCTGATCACACAATCGTTGCAGATCTTTGTATTTAGCTGCGGTAATTGGTAGTTTATCCGTATATAGCTGTTTTGGAGTCAACTGCTTTACTCGATTATATTGTAATTCTAACATTTATTCTGTATTTTCTCAGAAGAGCTTAGGTTTTAAAAATGATTGTGGGGTGTAATTACAATTAATTATGAATTCATTTTTTTACGACCGACAGCTGTTTGTACGTTGTATTATACGACCTGCACGGTTATTCGGTTCTAAGCAATATGAGTTATACATACCCTCTTTTCTAAAAAATCTTGATTATACTAGTAAAAATTTTGGGTGTAAAAGTATTTTTTTTGGCGAATATTTTTTTCACATTTTTAGATCGACGCAGCGCCAAAAATTAAGTAGGGCTGCATTCTTAACTCATTTTCGCCAAAATGGCGTTTACGACATTTGTTGCCGGAAGCATCGAAATACTACGACGAAGATCAAAAAAAATTTCAGAGGACTTTAGCTAAGTAGTAGTTCTGAATTTTACGCTTGAAAGATGAAAATAATCAGACTTGTTATCCCTAGAAAGCTTATCTCAAAACAAAAACTGTAATAGAAATAGATGACAAATGTATAAGACATTCATCTATTTTTATTATAGCAATACTGAAGAAAAATCAGAACAAACATTTGATGCTATTGTTCCACAGAGCACTTTAATTAAATAAGCGTACAGTTATTTAATAGAAGTACTTAGTAATGCAGTTACTGAGTAGTAAGTGCAGATTATATATCTCTATATCACTCCTCGAGTGGTAATTAAAACTATCATAAACGTTTTCACACTCTTTAGCCCGTTGTGTCACGGTTGACAGAATAAGAGCGTGACAAATTAACTAAATGTAAGGGATCCAGTGTGTTTATGTAGGTCACCTTGGGGTATGAGTAATATGAACGACACCAGTATTCTAAGAAGGGGAGACAGAAGTATCCAGTCAGAACACTCGCATTTCGCTATAATAACACTGCACAAACTGCTTCCCGATACGAGGTCTAAAAAACAATTAGAAACAATATACATAACAAAAAGACTGCAGTTCGACGAGCCCTATTATATGGATCCGAATGCTGGGTATTACCCGTGAGCAAAAAGTGCATACCAATGAAATGAAAATGCTGAGGTGGCCGCGAGGTGTACCCGACTGGATAAGGTGCGCAATGAATATATCATGGGCAGCTTAAAATTCTTTAAACAAAAAAACTTCTAGTGACAACAAGCCTCTCCTTCGGTCTTAC
This sequence comes from Leucania comma, assembly GCA_958295575.1. Lineage (NCBI taxonomy): Eukaryota > Metazoa > Arthropoda > Insecta > Lepidoptera > Noctuidae > Leucania > Leucania comma. The sequence goes on along the minus strand of OY282467.1, from coordinate 13,843,883 downwards.
GCTCAACAGAGACAAAACCAAAATGATGATAGTGGATCGAGCTGTACTGCATCATCCTGAAATCACTATGATTGGCAACTGTGAAGTTGTTCAATCGTATGTTTATCTTGGTTCCACCGTCACGAACTCTGGAGGATGTGAGGATGAGATTCGAAGGAGATTTGCTATCACACGATCTGCTGTTGATATGCTGAAAAGAATCTGGTGCAACCGCAACATCACTAAAGCCACGAAAGTCCGCCTCATGAGAAGCTTGGTCTTCCCAATATTTCTTTATGGCGCAGAAACGTGGACGGTTCGCCTCTAAGACCGACGCAAAATCGATGCACTCGAGATGTGGTGCTGGCGGTGACTGCTGCGGATCCCTTGGACAGCACGGAGGACTAACGTCTCGATCCTGGAGGAGTTAAAAATCAAACTGAGATTATCGTCGACTGTGCAAGTACGAATCCTTAAATATTTCGGTTACGTTTGTTCGCAACGAAGACTCCATGGAGCGACTCGTTATTCAAGGTCAAGTGGAAGGGAAGTGGTCACGCGGGCGCTCAACTACGTGTTGGACAGACCTCATCAAAGCTGCAACACAAACTTCCATAGTCCAGTGTTCCCGAGACACCGTTAGCCGGGATAAGTGGAGACGCATCGCGGGAGCCTCACTCGCCAACGAAAATGCAACATCGTCAACCACGACCGCTCTGTCAAGAGTGAACGACTGAGGAGGAGGAGCTTTAAAATCGCGCCAATCATGAAAAACTGAAATTCAGCTAAGATGGTATGGATATGTTAGCAGGAGAAGCGAGGACCGTGTCGTAAAAATTGTACTAAACTTGCCAGAACAAAAAGGCAGAAGTCGCCCACCATTGACCTGGTAGTCTAAAATCGAGAGAGGCCTGAAAAATTAGCCCCTCTGCCTGAGACGACAACCCAGGATAGAATATCCTGGCCCTTATTTGTGAGATGACCCGAACTCAAATAATATAATAGGAACAGGAGAGGACAAAGAAGAAACAATCCTATATATCGATACTTATCAGAAAGATATAATCGCTTTGCATGAAGGGGTATTTTCTTTCCTAATTTAAAAGTGTTAATGATAATACTTATCGTTTTAAATTATTAAGACTTGTTATTAGTCTATTATAATATACACTATTGCGCTATTACCTACCATATACTTTTAAATAGGGAAAGAAAAATCCCTTAGGTACCTGCAAAAATGGCGAACTGTCGCTTCTGAAAAGTATATAATTTAAAGGCATATTAAGATTCTGTTGCCTGTTATCATCTACCAAGATGACCAGTGAATGACGGATATTTATTTGTCCTTTTCATGACGATTTCGGTAATTTACCTGTGACTGTTATCATAGACTTGGTTTTGGGAAGAGCATCGCCGTGTCCTCGTGGGGGCGATCGGCGGCGATCTCTCGCGCCGGGGCTTGGTTCAAGCCATGCTCCGGAGCGAGGAGGAGTGGCAGGCGGTCGCCTCCTTTTGCGAAGCAGTAATGCTAGTAAAGGAGGAGGCCGACCGCATTAGGCAAAGGCGAACACGCCGCCGCCGCCGCCGGGTTTCCGATCCCAATTTCCGGCCACCGTAGGCGCGGGCTCGCGGACGGTGGGCAATGGGTAGCTCGCTGTCCGTCCGTCCGGTAACAGACCGGTCCGAGCTCAGGTCGTCTACGGCGCGCACCGTTCCCGCGCGCCTCAAGGAGTTGTCAGCAAACTGTAGGGGTCCAGCAGGGCCGAAGCCTACTGGGGCCAAAGGTTATGTGAGACTGTCACCAAAGGCCCCAGGATAAAGGCAAGGAATGGAAAGGTAGGTTTTTAGTCAGTAAAAGTCTGACACTATTTCCCGCCCCACCCAAGGGCGGGATTTGTCATTGGATGATTTTACCTACGTTAAAAAAAAAAAAAAAATCAGACTTGGTTAATGATTGATATAGAAAAATAACAATATGTAGAAACTATATACAGTAAGTTTTGGGGCGGTAGGTATATGCCTAATGAAGTCACAAAATGTTCCCACTGCTGGGCCTCTCACTAGGAGAGGGAATGGTAACGTAATCCACCACGCGCGGTTAGTAGACATCATATACTCGTATATCTTTAAATGTGTGGTTTCAAGACACGCCGCGCTGGTTTCCTCACGATGTTTTCGTTCACCGGTTTGAGAGCAGTGATGATGAAATAATGGTTCTAATATTCTATAAGTAACAGTTTTTACCCACTATTCTGCCTTACAAAACAAAAAAGAGTTACCGAACACTGCTTTGAAAAGCCGTATAACAGAATGAGAGAACCGAGTAATTTATTTTTGTCTCTATACAGTAACAAATACACGGAAAAAAACATGTTTTCGAATTGTTCTTGTGTCTGTGTGTACAGTTGTCAGGCGCGTTACATTAAACAATGACCTTTTTATTCGTTTGTGGCGCGAATAGTTGCGCAATGACTGCGCAGCAGCCACCTTAGTCATCGTCCGGTCTGCTCGAACATGACATAGGATCTACGCCGACTGTTACTAATAACACTGTCCGTTTCCTTCATTTTACATGCGTTAAGCCATGTGGTTTCATAATAGCTTCCCAATAAACATCACATGGTAACGTGACCCGGGTTTGTTATGCGTTTACATACGGTTTCTTGGTGTGCTTTGAATTTTTGTGAACAAATTATTTCATTGAGATGTTTTGAGTACATAAATGATGAATAGGAAGTTTTTCCTCTGTTTTTCCATAAGGAATTTCTCGGAAGCGATCTGAAGTCAGGACAGGTAGTTATCCGCTAAATAGCAATATTTTCGGTCCCTATTATATTCGACCGTTAACTGACGAAGCATGGATGGGTTTACTACGATAGTTTACTATAAGTTTAAGGACCAAATTCACCAAGAAACTAATCGCGATTATATAAAACAAAACACAGTTAGAGCGTCTAATCGAGATTATATCTTCATTTTGCGTTTCAACGCTATGAATTGAATCTAGTTTACGCTAAACTCAGTTTCAATTCTTTGGTTTTCGTATGTTTTCGACACGGGTCTTTAAACTAGATTACGCTGAGCTCAGTTTAGTTGAACTAAGTTTTTATAGTCACATAACTCGTTTTTATAGTGAATTGATGAAATCAGCCCTTAGTTCCTTTGAGAACACCTAGCTGCCATCTTAAGTGATTGCTAGTCCTCTATATCAGTTATAACTCGTGACTCATAATCGAAGGTATGTAGGAGTTAGATACTAGTAACTAGTCGATTTGTTATTATAACAATGCCCGCATACTTATGCAGTGCAATTATAGGAATGGTGAATTATTAAGTTACTTAAAGGTATGACCATAACTTGTTCTACCCACTCGTGTATCGATTCGTGCGGCATTGCATCTAGCTTGTTATTTATAAACTTTGGACTAGATTTTGTTGTCTTTGTTTTATGTTTTATGAAATTAACTTTTTAGGTAAAAATAAAATAAAAACCAAGCTTTTTATATTTTATTGACATCTAAAACATTCGTAACAACTGTTTGTACTAAAATATAAATGTGTATTTTGTTAAAAGCTGTTAAATTGGTGTATTATAACGTGCTTGTTATAGCTGCTCTTTGCAGGTAGTGTTAAGCAAAATGGACTTCTGTATGTATAAGTATAAGACACTTTATCATTCGTCGTTGTCATCATAGCCTATTTGCCAAATAGCCTTTAATAATATCAAAGTACAAGTTGTATCAATTCATTATTCATGAACACGTTTAAGCTCAGTGAAATATATCATCTAGGCCATTTCTTTCCAATTTTTTAGTGTACCTAGAGCTACTTAATCGTATAGGACACAAATAAAACTTCATCGTAATACCCAATATAAAAACAAAAGTAACAATTGCCTGAATTCATCTCCTGTCATTCATCGAGAAAGCGTAATGTTGCCAAAGCAACATTCATCATGCGAACTGTGCTCAATATCTTCGCTTGGAAATTTCGAGAATACTAATTGACCAATAATAATTTATTAAGGTGTTAATAAATTTTGAGATTCTCTAAAAGATTCTAAATAACTATTGCCAATTGCTCCTCTTAAATTTATAAAACGTAAATTAAAATAAATTATTAACAGTATTATGGAATAGCTGCGGTCGTGTGGAACGGCCAGCGCGAGCACTCAGTGCTTCTGGATGGGGATGTTCCGGTCGGTGATGGCGAGCTGCGGCAGCGGCGCCTCCACCGTGAGCACGCCGTCCCGCGACAGCGACGACTTGATGGCCTCGGGGTTGGTGCCCTTGGGCAGCAGGAATTCCCTATTGTACTCTCTGTACACCGACTTTGTGTCAGACTTCTCCTCGTGCTTGGCGTGGACCTGAAATATGAGCACATAACTCGTATTATTTACTGAAACTCGAGATTGTGTTTTGGCTACACCTGACTCAGTTGACCCCGATAAAAAAGGCATGTTTTATGTGCACAAAAACTATACTTTCATGTTGGCATGTTGCCTGCTCTAAGAAATTTCGGGCATTTTTTCGCACTAAAAACGTAAATAAACGCTTCATTATTTCACAGATAATTTATCTTCATTAGACCGCGACAGAAAATAAAAGTGAAGGAGCGTTGATGTCTTGTCTATTGAGAAACCCTATAAGCATAGTAGCTACTATAACTAATTACTTAGGTCATCATACGATGATAGTGCTGTCCAATGTCACCGATTATGTGTTGTCTGCATAAATCTGTGCTGTGTCTGGATAATGTCTGTGTTTTTACTATACATTTTACGTTCACGTTTTACAAAACAGTGGTCAAATTTACTGGACTAGATGTTTCTCGGTTATTGCTTCTGGTCGAATCGGTCATTAAACGTGTCAGTGGCGCTGTGATAAATCTGCCTAAAATAAGTCAGGAATTCAGTGATGACGTCAACGGCAACCGAACATTGTGTGGATATAAACCGCCCCATTGCCAAATATTTGTGTAAACCTACACCGGTAGGTATCTGTGCTATACCTACAGTGTAGTTGAGCAAATGACGCGAACTGGTAACCAGTTACTTGCCATAAATTTAACGGGCGTTGGCTGCTAATTTAGTTAGCAATAATCCTACTACCTAATCAATACATTTAACGCATTCGAGATGTGGTTCATTTCTTACAAAATATCACAATCATTTATTTTATTGTTTTGAAATGTATTCAGTTCAATGCTTGAGTAGAAACAAGAATGAGTTCATTTAATTTTCAGAATGTAAATCTAATAGCATCACTAGGTTATGATTATTTCTAGGTAACTGTAGGTAGCCTACGCCAATCTAATCAAAGCCATCTTTAGCTTTTAATGGAGCGTAGCAGACATTGCCATATAGTAATATGATGAAGACATTATAAAGGAATCAAAATCAGATTATATTTCTGCTTGTATTAGGTAAGTGGGTACTTAGTTTTTGCTTTTGAATTATATGGAAGAGTAAGTAAGACAATTGACGTTTAAACAGGGGGGTAGGAGTAGGTAAGTACTTATTTTATGTGAACCCACAGAAAATTCTTGTTTTATTTATACTCTCTTCATTATGGTTTTAAGAAAAGTGTACTTACCAATAATTTGTTGTCTACAGTCTTGACGACGATTTCTTCAGGGGTGTACTGGCTAACATCGAAACGGAGCTTCAGTGACTTGCCGTCGCCCTCATCCTGGATCAGGGGTGAGTTCAGGCTGTCCCAGTGGCTGGGCTCGGCCAGCTGTCTGTTGTCACTGTGCTGTGACGATGTGGTACTGCTGCGGACATTACAACACACTAATTAGTTAATGCATTCCACGTATCATCCTCGCAACGGGAAGTCCATTACGTAACCACCAAACACGGAAGTTTCGGGTGTCGTTCTACTTTCTACATGTTGATTTTGTTGCCGTTTTAACACGAGCTTGTGAATATCTATTTCAAAAGGAAATCTGTTTGGTGGTTTTAATGCCGACTCCCATGACCCAAACATACCACCAATACTTCTAAATTCGTGCATCACAAACGAGTTATAGTGTTGAACAAGTGTTTGCAAAGTTAGTAGGAGATACCGAATCATAATAATAATTATGAACGATTTAAGTGTCGACTTTGAGAGATAACCTTTGTGAATCGTGTAGGTAGATGTATCTATGCGAAGTGGGTGCTGTACAGTTGTCTGTTAACACATAATTTGATTAACGTCGACACTCGTTGCTGACCGTCTTAACAAAGAACATCACTAGACTAGTGAAGGACCCAACTGTATAGATGTGAATTGTTCAAACACGACTATAACACTCCAATCGCTAGGTACATATTTTTAATTACCATGTGGCTTATGTTGTATGTAAATCGACCCAACTACATCAAAGAAATGAAAATATCTAAATAGAGCATCGTAATTCATGCAAAGAATACTAAATACAATGAAGTACTAAATACAACGACAGTCAGTTTAACATACTACGTACCTTCCCCTGAGGTCGTTGACTATATCGATTCTAATACCACCCAGACATAAAACTGATAAAACAAGCTAAACAATTTGAAAAATTTCATTTTGATAACATAAAAATACCTAGCGGTTATTAAAGGCAATCTAGCAAGTGATTACTGGCATGCGAAATACTATCATGCTATTCTTTTATGCAGTCCATTATCGACCACGTGAGCTGCATGCAATTGTTATTAACTGTGAACTTGACTAATGAAATTTGTTGATCCTCAGTACCTTCCTACCAAACCGCATTAGGCTCGTGTGTTGCATTACGGCCATTCCCACTCATAGGGATGAGGCCAGAGTCCCAGTAGTGGGAACATTATAAGGCAGGTAATGCTTAGTGCCTTATCTATATTACAATGGCTGCCTTGTTTTGAGTGGGAACTCAAGAAATAACTTCAACCACTCTGAGTTGAGCGAAATGTGTCATGACGTCAAACTTTTCCCGACTTTAACCTGTGTTTCATCAGTTTCCCTTTGCGTTCCATAGCCACGCGGTAAACTCTTACGAACATTTTGTATCATTTACAATACACTAAATAAATAAATGTATACAATAAATAATTCATGCATTCCAAAACGACTAATTGCGTACTGTAAGAAGGTAGGTAGATACTTAAAAACCCAAATAAATGTTGTTTACAATAACATCTTAAGTATTCACGTGAACGGATGTTGCTCAAGTTAACTAGGTGCGAATACAGCATTTCTTTGCCATTTTTGTTCCAGTTTGTGAACACTTAAAATTCCTTATAATTTGTACTCAGACTTCGAATCCATAAATGGCATCACGCTGTGCAGTTGATAGATAGGTACCTCTACCTATCTGACTCAGTCGCTGGGAGCAAGTAATATAAATAAAATCTATGACCCGTAAACGATTCAGCCAGTGCATAACATATTTCACGTTGTTCAACAAAACAGCTGATGTCATTCTCAAGTCATCAGTGAGATACAAGGTCACTGTCAACAAAATGAGCTCATCGATATTAGAGGGGCACTTGTATCGACGTAGGTAATTTGTGATCAATTGTGCAAGTGGGTGGTAGAGGTAGGTACAATACCGAAGTATCTACAGTCAGCCAAAAAACTTGTTTGCTGGTTTAATGTCGAACATGCTTGAGCACATGGTTTCAGGGGAAAAAAAGATCAAATGAACGGCGAATTAAATTTAAATTAACAAATTAATGAAATAAAGATTTTAAAGCACAAGGCACCAAAGTAGGTTAACCATTTGTTTAGCCCGGCGTACCGCAAAGCACCTACCTGTATGTGTGTAGTACGGTTTACCACATACCGACCGGCAGCTAATCGCATAACTTCAATGCTAAATGGATTAGGTTTCATTCGACACACAAAACAAATTCCTGCAACGTTCAAGTACTTATGGTTTACAGAATTAATTAGCAACGTATCACAAGAATCTGTAAAGTGTGAAATAATTCAAATTCTTGCCGATATGGCAAAACAAGTCCAAAGCATTATTTCTGTTTGTGTAACAATTAAACAGTTTACAATCCCAGTGTCTCCTAGTCGAGCCATAACTCACTTTAGACTAGTTTTAGTTCACCTGAATGCAAATTAGACTTTCTATTCAGTCTAGCCTTGGCTAAGTACTTGTCTCGGTCGTAGCTCTTTGCCTCCCAGCGAACTGCAAATATGGCTGCTGAACAAAGGCTGGCTTGTTGGTATAAGGCTCAAATTAAACAATCACGGCTAGCTTCATTTGCACTTGCACCGGTTTGTACCTCCTCTGTGTATGCAATCTACATACGCGATGAAAATTCTATCGGGGTATACCTAGAACCTTAATTACCATAGAATTACGGGCACAATTTGCCTCAAAGCGTTTAGTGTACGACTGCTAATGATAAAATGCGTCTTGAATCGTGATTTCACTATTAATCCATTAAGTCGTGGTATTCAATACTTTTAAACTCTAGTCGGCGGTTACCGGTCAATCACGTTATATTGTGGTAAATACGGAACTACAACTACGTTAAAGGAAATCCCACATGAATTACGGTTTCATGGCAGTCAAACACCGAAAATTGTTTTTCCTCTATAACCTTCGAATAGTAAATTAGACATAAATCAATATATTTCAATGTTAACAGTACTTTGTCTGAATGTCAAGATTAATACATGCGTTACACGTGATAAATACATACGTACTAAGTAAGTTAATGTTGTTTATTTAATGATACCTTTACAGGTGCGACGCTACTGCAAGCATAAGTAGATACATGATTAATTATATCAACAACCATTAATGAATGCGAACCTACGTATAATAACCATACTATAGAATAAACTACTGTTATATACTCATAAGTGTATTAATTACATACAAAAATATAGATATATTTATAGTAGAATTTTTACCTCTCCGATGACTTGGTTACTCCTCCGGAGGAAACAGATTCGAAATTGTAAGACATGCAAATAGCAATGTACGTTGTTAGTTTTAAGCTCAAACTTTTTTAATCGAGGTAGTGATGGACAGTATATTGAACATAAGCTTTTTAATCCACTACAGCTTTTTCCAAAGCCGAAGTAACTTCGATCATTAACGACAAGAATAAATTTCTACTCAAGGACAAAGTACCCAATATTTTATTAAATCCATCACTACCGAGTATTTACAATATAAGGTATTTTATATCTGGTAGTTGGAGGTCGAATCGTTTATACAAGTTGGGCTTCGGGAATATAAGGCTATTAAGTTAATTGGCGTAAGATTACCACTTCCTGTTGAATACCGTAATTAGAGACACAATAGAAAGACAATAGGTGTGCGGACGCCGGCGTCCTCTCGGGGAATAATGAATTAAGTACTTAGAGGAACGGAAAGCACCTGTATTTTGCGAAAAAAATAAAATAAGGTAACGATTAAAAACAAAAAGACTGTAACCACTTCCGTGTAACCCATAGAGTAGCTGCTGATCGAATATTAGCTGAGCTTTTCATTTATTCACTGTTCGGCTTCGCCTGATAGTGGACCAACAAAAAATAAGATTCAAAAGCATTTATTTCAAATAAACCATTTACAGGCACTTTTGAAAGGTCAAGGTGTCAGTCTGTCAGAAAAAAAATGATGCTAATTGCACATTCCAAAGCGTAGATCTCTATGGAGAAGAATGTGCAAGAAACTCCATGGACACTCTTTTCAATCATTTTATGTATAACAAATATCTCTAAATACTTCTAATAAATCAGTTCTTTATGGTTCTATACAAATATTTCTCTCGCAAATGAATGTTATTCATACCAAAGTGGTAATCCTAGTCAATAAACCAGATGTAAACGAGGGGTATCAAATCAACCAATGATACATTTTATAATTTAAAAAAACAATAATGTTTACGTTATCGATGACTATTATAGTCATTGAGACGAAACAGACCGTTATACAACTGTAAAATATGGACAAGAAACATCTTAAACACCATTAAATATATTAAATTATGTACATATATGCAACCTCAAATTTTATATAGGTATTATAAGAAATCGATATAATATTAAATATTGTCATAAATATGCGAGGTATGTTAAAGCATACAATAAAATATGGGCATACATATCGGCAGTACACAGCATGGGCATTGCAAACAGCGTGTGACGTCAGTGTCTAGGTAGCCACAAGACAGCCACAAAGTGAAAAATTGTCGCCGTAACTTGAATTAATCCACAAAGTATGTAGGCATTTGTTAACAGCTGCTACTGCCAAATATGTCCAAACACTTCTTACTGTAACGCAACCCACACGGAACCATTGAAACATGGGCGGACCAGTAAGCCCACACTTGAATGAAATTGAGCAAGATCCTAAAAATATTAGTGACGTGGTGTTAGCGAGTCTTATAGTTGTTTATTTTGCTCGTTATGTCGTATACAAATCGTATTGACTCCATACATATTTGACTACCCACATGTGTGAATATGAATTAAGGTTGAAGAGTACGAATCCTACGCAGTGTCGCGAGATGTCGAATGCTACTGAGTGAAGGCTGGTATTGCATCACTAGTCTTGCGGCTGAAACTGAACCAACTCGCTCCAAGTGGGTCATGTATTCATGCCGTAAACATAATTTCAGCGCGTTTGCACCAGCTAAACTATATAACTTCAATGCCCGTGTTGATAAAACAGTCGTAAACCGGTTTTCTGAGCGGTATGCAAGCGTTTTTCCTATAATTCAAGGTGTGATATCAACATCGTGCGGTGCATTTACTTAATTGTTTAATTTTAATGATAACCTCTGCATCTCCAATAAATAACCTTTGAATTTAAGTGAATGCAGTTTTGTGAAAAATTATGCACGTGACATTATATTAACTTCAACCTTGATATTCCTTGAATATGATTGCAACAAAAAGATGGAGCTTTATTTAAAACGATGGCAATGTTAAGTTAGATTTTAGCAATACGCTTTCATTGTGCTCCGTAGAACTAGTCTGTGCTGCTCGTAGCTCATTCATAGTGTTATATGTAGTTCTTATGTAACCCTCGTTATGCGCGTACATTGTGTTTACAATTTAACGCGTTTCTGTGTTTTAGCTACAAAATTGTCTGGTTTAGAGGCGCGCAACCGGCGCTATTTCTATTTATGACATCATCCCGCGTCGGGCTTACGTATCGCTGCACGCTTTAAATGGAGGCGACTGAGTTGTCTGCAGTTGATGCCGTTCCGCGGACTGATCCCGAATAATACCTTTTGAATATACTTTCTTGAAGCAGCCGACCCGGCCGAGGTGGGCGACTGTCTTGCGAAACTACCAAACTCATTAATACAAGATTCCCTTTTAGGAAACATGCCCGGCAACGTAACTGTTATGGATGGAATAATATTATAGCCGTGAGACAACTCGGTTTATTCACCCTCTTGACAAATGTTCAAATTAAAATTCCACGCGTTAATGACATATCCAACTTGGAAGGTAGAGTTTAAAACTAGGCTGAATATAAATTGTCTTATAAGAATTCAAACGAATACCGGCAACTTAAGTTATGTTAAATTAAATTATATTGAATAAAGTAGGAAAATAAAAATAAATACCTAGTTGTGCTTTTGAAGAAGTTGTTGCTTTCTCTGTTCATGAGTTCCGATCTGAATTTGCTCATTTCTTCTTCCATCTTCCTCATTTCAGCGTCGAATCTCTCCCTAATGCTGGAGAATTCGGTGTCGATGACAGAAAAGTCACCAAGCTTGATGGGAATATTCCTTTTCAGACCACTGTCAGCCATTTTAGCGTTGTATGTTTTGTGGAATAGGTGAAACTAAACAAACACTGAAACGTTCTTATGTAAACACGGATCACAGTGTCGCTACGCACTCAACGGCAGACAAGGCAGCACTGATCATTAGTCGTCGCTCGACTCGGCGCCAGGGGGCCTGCGCACAGTTTTAAATAGCCTCACGTTCGAACGCCGCGTCGAGACTCGCTCGGCGTCACTCGGCCCACACTTTGCTTCTCGCTCATTCCACGTCTGGCCAAGCCATGGCTCACTCGAGCATCTTCGCCATGATGCATGGCGCTACGTCCGACATCATCGTCTCCATACGTAATGTTGATGAATCATTCATCTGAAACCGTCACTTCTGTTTAAGGCAGTCAACACCATAACTATAGATACGATTATCTTATTCATCGCAGTATTCTTTTACTCATCTCCACAAAAGTAATAAATACTGCAGAAACGGTAGCGCAGATGAAAAAAATCTTGAAGAACTAGCTGGTCACCTTGACCTTATGACGTGAATTTGACGTAACTACAAAAATTCTCTTACTGTTCGCAGACTTAGTTTGATGTAGTCGGAATTTCTTTATTGTTTTATATCAAAGAGCAACAATATGCTGGCATTGTCTTGTTAAAAGATTTCAATCTTTAATTTCCCATTGACAAGGATTGGGAACCTTAAAACAATGGCCGAATAAATAAAAGTCCGTTTAGGGCGACAGCTGCATGAAAGCAGCCAGTGGACCTTGATGCCTAATATGAGTCAGAAGTTTGTCGTGTCTTGAGTGTTAAGACAAAAACATCCAATTATGTCCACGTTAACCAGTAGGCGAATATGCAGTAAGTATTCGTTGTATTCATTACAAATAGGAAATATTACTCATGTTCTTACTCCTACGTTAATACCAACCATTGCGAGATATTTACCAGGAATTCAGTTCGTATTGGATTGAACTAATCTAATCCCAAGAATTAGTCCAAGGTTGGATTGCATTTATGAATTCAATACCAGCCATACCAGGGTGTTATGTTCACATGTTCCTTAATTTAAATCAAATCCTTATTCAAAAATTTTCAGCTAAGTTTTTCTCCTGGTTTCCTTCTAAAACTGAAAAACATCACTTAGCGTAGTAAATTCCAATATACTTCATAATTAAGAGACTAAATTTTATCTATCCTAAAGTCTGGATCCTGCCTCCAATGTGATCTCTAAAACTCAATGGTTTGTTGAAAGAAATCTTAACTTGAGAGTTAAGCTTGCCTTTATACCTAAAGTAAGGGGTCAAAATTGCACTTGCACTTACTAATTCTAAAGATTCTAAAATTTCTCTGTAGACGAGGGTCAACGGTTCATTTGTAGCAATAGAACCTTTTGCTATATAAATAGTTGTGGGCCATTGAATTTCTACTAAAAAGAAATTTAAGCCTCTTTAGAAATTTAATACTCTTGTTTTTGACCACTGTACTTGAACTGTATTATTACTGTACACTATAATTTGTTTTGGTGTAAGTACAATAAAGAAATTGACCATAAACGGCAGTGAAGCATAATGCACGTACAAGCATCAGTTACTGTCGACAAGGTACTTCAACGGTTCTGAGCCGTATTTATAGACATGATATCCACATGTGGCATAAGCCCCGACTGCTCAACAATGTAAACACTAGTCATCCCTCGAAAAAGCATCCACCCCACACTTAATGCTCCATTTATACCCGCCGACAGCTCTTTTACCTCAGGAAACTCCTCTGCACTCTAGGTTGAAATGGTTGGAAATACATCAACTTTTTTTTGTTAACATTGTTTCGGAATTTTTGAATTATGAAAAAGTTCTGGAATGTTTTCTTTTGGGAGATGGGGATCATAAATTATAATAAAACACGACGTCTTAACCACTAATAAATTATTGATACTTTGATATATTGAAATTTTAAATATCTCAGTCACGCTTCCGTAACATTTTCAGAAAAGTATCGCACAAGTGATTAATGTTTTCAATCATAACTTTATCTAATTAGGAGTAAGAAGAGAGCAAAACGAAGGAAGACCGTTAGAGTTGACTTCAAAAAACATGAATCAAGAACAAAGGTAACTGAAGATGGTGTAGATCAATTCAAAGAAACACACTGGAGTATGGTCTTTTTGTAGCGACGACGCTTCATTAGAAGTTGCATATTTACAATTAATGCTGCAATAAAGGTACGAGCTCGAGTTGGTCCAATATACGGACTGTGAATCATTCATCATTGTCATTGCCTAACTGGGTACATCCACTGCCTAACGTCATTGTCCTGACTGAATTAAGGTCGTTGCAATGAATTGTCGAACAAATCCAAGACGCCAGGGGACGTTTGTAGGGTAGCCAGCTTTTTGATATTTTACAGGATTAATTTTGGAGAGACTGCGCTGAAATTACATGACTTGATTCCGCCAGCACCCTTCTACCTTCCGGCCGTCTGGTTGCCGTCCGGACCAAGCCCAAGATGTAAAGTTGCACGTCCGCTTCAAGGAGATGTCAGCAAAACAGATACAACAGATATTGTATTGTTTATTTTCTCAGTAAGTGAATTATTGTTAATTCTGATTAGAAAAATAAAGTTATTAAACCAGAAAACCGGAGGGGCCCAGCAGTTTCGAAGCCTACTGGGGCCATGGGTTTGCTTCTGAAAGGAAAACTCGGGGCCCTGAAATGCAAGGCAATGAAGGAACTTAAGAGTGGATTTTAGTCAGTAAGTCTGACACGCCCTCTCGCTCCGCCGTAGAGCAGGAAAAATAATTAGATGACTTCCCTCCTAAAAATAAAACCCTTCTACCTTCGGACATCCCCATCCTTACGTTGTTGACACCTCTACGGTCCGGACTAAGCATTTCATGTGTTTATACCGTATACATTGAATGGCTGGAACGATTTGCCAGTAGCGGTCTCCTTGTCCGGCTATAATTTACATTTCTTCAAAGCTACAGTAAATTGGCTCTTAAAAACTAGTACGCTTCACCATCAAGGATTGCATCATTGCTTACGATCAGATGGAATCCCAGTCAAGCACAAAAAACATGCGAGGTTACTGTTTCGAAGTGGTAAGTAAAAAGACCCAGTTGACGATAGGTACCTACTTACGATACTAATTATTGCTTATTGTAGAAGATTACAGGAAACCTCATTTACGGAAGACTTCGTTTTTAAGTCCAGAGTGAAAAGGTACTTCTAGACAAGCGTGCTCCACTTCAACGTTGGCCACTTCATCGCTTACCATCAGGTGAGATAGTAGTCAAACGCTAGCAATAATAAAAACAAAGAAAAAATAATGTCCAGGGCTTTACTGAAAATGGTGGTGTTGTCTGTCACACATCTACCCAAAACCGCTAAAACCGGAGCATAAGCACGGCGCCTGGCCGTACCACGGCACGTCATGCCAAATTAAATTAACATTTGAGTATTTAGAAGCAGCATAGAGCTCAATATACTATTCTAGACTGGACGTGATATAATGCAATCGTGCTCCATTCATTAGCATACCATGCTCTATTTACTGCGTTAAGATTAGGAGCGTAAGACTCTCGCGCAGCATTCGTTCCATTATTTTTTTTATTGATTAATTTATTGTATTGTAAATATTATGAATGGAATTTAATGGTATGAACTGAATGTTCTTTGTTATTGTAATTAATTTTTTTCTACTCTTTCGTTTAGGGTTTTTGTAATTATAGCCTAGCTGTATGTTAGTAGATACATTTCACAAGATTATTCTGAGAATCTAAGATCTGACTCGTCTTGCTGTTTACAACGCAAACGTTATTTTTTTTTCTTTTCTGTATATTTTTTTTTTCAAACGCATTCTTGGTAAAGGTCTCTCTCCTCTCCTTCTATCTTTCGCGGGCCACAGCTTCCTCCTTCCAGTTCTATCGCTGTCTCGGTAGTTTGCCACGATCCCTTCTCACTGTCTCAGGGCACCAATTTTGTCCTATTTTAGCCTACAGTTGATCGGGCATTTGCCAAACGGTAACAATTAATTCACTATAAAATTATTTATATCAATGAAACATTAGCGTCTAGGAATCGTCGTCAAAAACAATGATGCAAGTTTATATTTACAACGGTAAACAAAGAAGCTATGAATTGGCGTGTTTCACGTCATTTTCTTAAAATAGTTTTCATTCTGATTTGAAGATGTAAATTAGAGTCAATATTGATGAGAAGTTATGCCTCATTAATTATAGAACTGCTTTTAGTTAAGCAAACATAAATATTTCCTTCATAATAATAAGATCTATTAGGATGTCAAGTTGATTTTTTATCTCGAACCGACATCTCCACGTGCATTGTATAGTCATAGATGAATAACAGGTTGATCATTTTGAATACAACAATGGCTCCATCCGCACCGATGGGCTCTTACGATTTATTTTTTTATTGTACGATAACAGTACCTATTAATGCGTAAAGTTTAGTTGTAAGATAAGAATTTAACTCATTTGAAAAGATTTAGTTCAAAATAAATCTGACGAAGTAGGTCGGTTGTTTAGAAGACTAATTCAAGTTTTATAGAGTAAGCATATTTTTCACATTCGTAAGAACTATTTGAGCAGGTAGGCAGGTTTCTACCTCTATAATTGTTCTGAAAATTGTTTTCGCAGATGCGAACACTTCGAAGGAATTTTCTAGTGTTACCTAGCTCTATCTCGGAATGTACCCATCGTGTTACTAGCAAATCCTAATAACGTGCCAACTACTGCTATTCTAGTACTGCACGGTACTGTCTGGGCCGGAATGTTGATGAAAGCGATAAACCTAGAGGTCGTTCACATCCCGCCATAGTAAGAAGCAGGAACACAATATGAAATGGTATCATCCATTATTTTTTGTTGTAGTATGCAAAAAAACTACAGACAGTTCCTCAGATAAGCTCCTCAAAAAGCGGCAAGTACGTTGATTAAATTTTAATAAGCTCGGGTGAATGACCACACCGATTAGGAATAGAACGCGGGACAAGATCGTGACGTAATGCTGCTGCCTACCTACAGCTACAGTGCTAATAACTGCCTTTATAAGGACCGTAGATGTGATGCGACATTGCACGGATCCACATGCTTTTAATTTGAAAAGAAACCCTATAGGAGCAGATTGCATTCTTAAGGTTTATGGTTGCTCGGTAATAGCATGTAATACCTACTTTATAAAGTCGGAAGGTATTCTTTCCAGGAAATTTGGTCACAATCATAATTCAACGACAGAAAATTTAGTGTTAGAGTCTGTTAAGTACCGAGACAAATAATGTGGGAATCGACGTACTAGGTACACCGGTAGTGCAATTCCAATGTATTGGTGTCAGGCAAACACAAACACTCTAGTGACGTAATCAAGATTTATAAAGGAAATATTAAAATAGGTAGGTAATTTGTTATGTTATATATTGTATAAAGACCTATCCAAACATCTTGTTGACACTTGACGTGTCCTTTAGAGCTGGATTTTACCTGGGACAGTGTATATAAGCATTGCCCTACGGCGTGGCAACGCCACCAATCTTTTCAGCACATTACCAGTCGAGAGCGATGCTGAATTTTTCGACGCCATGTTTTTAAGTAGATTTTAGTACTTTACACATTAAAAAAAAAACACTAAATAATAATAAAAAGTAACTTAAAATATAGTGTCGAAAAACTCATCCGCAACTCATTCTCAATTTGATTTTAATTAGTTTTATTTAGTTGGTTTTATAATTGTTTTGTTTTAGTAGGTACAATATTTTATAATAATTCCTACATTACATAAGTGCTAAAAAAATGTTACCCAAGCGAGATACCACCCGTGTAGTGACAGGTGGATTATAATTTAAAAAAAAAACTGATTTATATCGAGGATATAAATTAGTATTCGACTATTTTTTTTTTATTAACGATAAATCTTGTCAACACGTATTTCAGCTTTCAAAGCATTAGCAACATGTAAACATAATAGAACAAGTTTGAAGCTAATATTTCGTATTATAAACATTTCATAACTTTTGCAAGCCATTTGGCTGGCTTGCAAAAGCAATTTCCGTCTCAAAAATAAAATGAAATTTCCTCATGGCGTCAGAAAACTTCGTAACCAATAAAAACTAGTAACCTATTGGTATCCAATGAGAGTTAACCTTCCAAACACGTAGGTACCTATATAATATTCAGCCTTATAATGTTTTTAGAGCTAGGACTCGGGCCTAACTTCTTAAGAGGTCTGAGTTCGAGAGTCTGAAAACCCCAAAGTGGGTTAATGGATGTCACATGCCTTCGATTTTGTGTGTGTGTTTTGTTTTAAGACTTGTTAGTTTCCTCACAATATTTTCCTCGCCGTTTTAAGAGAAGTGGTGGTGGTAGTGGTAGGGGTGATGGTGATCGTCACCATCACTACATCACTATAAATCACCTATAACACGTAAATTACAACCGTTACCCTGGGCCATCACTGCTCAAACACGTAAAAATTGCGACGATATTCCTCGCAAAGATAAGTAAAGGTGTACCACCTACGTTTCGGCAGTTATCAAAGTTTAAGTCCTACGTAATAAGAGGTGAGCCTATTGGCATCAACCGTGTATAATTCCTGACTCGAGGCTGCTTCTCAGAATTTCCAGATGAAAACACCCAATAGCAATTCGAGCGTATCCAGAACCTCAGAGGTTCTAAGCAGCTACTGCTACTAAAATAAGCAAAATACCAGTACGAGCCTATTTCTCTAAGCCAGTTACCAAGGTTATTTCAGTATTGTATAACAAAGTGTGACGAATGATCTAGGTAAGTTCCAGTCAAGGCTAGGTCCATTCAGTGACACTCACGCCGCGCAGCGGGTGACAAGCGGAGCGGAAAGCGGAACACTGTTCAGATAGCCGCCTTCCGCATTTTTACTCACAAGCCTATAAAGTTTCGATGTCACTCGATATGTTTGCGTGAGTTCACATTGACTGTCATGGCGAACAGGTTGATAGGCAACAATTTAGGTACATACTTAGAGAGAGATGGCATCTGCGTTACTATTGCCACCACAGTCCGAGCCAATGTAGCCAGGGTCATGACCGCCTCTGATAAGCTCATAATTTTACGCCATTTGATATTTATTTTCTATGCAGATGTAGGCATATGGTTTTTTAGGGTTCCTTAACTCAAAATAAAAAACGGAACCCTTATCTTCTCTACCTTACGGAACGTCTGTCTGTCAATTAAGATACTTTATCTCAGGAGTGTGTGGAGGTATCGAGTTGAAATTAATACCATATACTCCGGTCTGCGGTCCCTGGAAGCTGAGAAAAATATCAAGCTTCTAAGTTAACGAAAAAAAAGATACTGCCGTTTATGTCACAAAAAACATAAAAATTCATAGGGTCCTTCCCGTTAACAAGGTCTTACTTAAGCACAAATATACAAATATAGGAAAAATCTGAAAACTGTTGGTAAATTTGTAGTTACGTCACAAAAAAAACAAAATTGCGATTCGGAAAAATCTTCGTGACTCAATTCAGAATTGAACTGTTTCCATAGGTAAGTTTGTACGGAACCCTTAGTGCGTGAGTCCCGACTCTCACTTGCCCAGTTTTTATTTTATTTGAAGTGACTTTCAAAGTATCTCACGGCAAGTACGAGTATATGGCTCCAGTACCTACTCGGTTTTTCTTTACAATATTACCTACAATGCAAAATTTTGCAATGAATTGTATTGAATTACCTTGTTAGTCGGGCTCCGCTACTATTATATTAACAAACGCGACTGTTGAGCATAAGGATCTTGAGTTTAATCCCCGAGTGAAACTAATCATTATTGAGTTTTTCAGGAAATTCATCATTCAGATCTGAAGTCGATGAAAACATTTGACGAGGACAAAAATGTTCAAAGAACTAAAAATGTTGTTTATATATAAACGTTAACTTAATTTTGGTACACAAAAACATTCTACAGCTTAATATACACCGTTAAATTTTGGTCGTTTTAATCCCGTGGAGGGTCGATTCGGTACATGAAATCCTACCGATTTGTAAAGATAAAAATGAAAAAATAAAATACGTTTTTTTAAACTCGATCTGGAAGCAACAGTCCTTGCACACATGCACGATAAGCGCATGGAGATGCAACGCCGGGGTGAAATTCCGCTGCCGCGACAAGTCGAGGCATGTTGGACAGAGCTCCGGCGGAATCGCATGGTGAAATGGCGTCAGCGACTATCACAACCCGGACTGGGCGCGCAATTGAGGTGATAAGGCCCTTCCTTGAGGCATGGCTGGAAAGACCTCACGGCGTTCTCAACTACCGCACGACGCAGGTCCTTAACGAACACGGTAAGTTTCTGTTCCGGATTCGTGCGGACGAGGCGCCCGGGTGTGGCCACTGTGCGGAATACCCGGAGGATAAGGTGGAGCACACTGTAGAGGTGTGCCCCGCCTGGGCAGAGTATCGCCGTGTCCTCGTGGGGGCGATCAACGGCAGCGATCTCTCTCGCCGGGCCTTGGTTCAGGCCATGGTCCGGAGTGACGAGGGATGACAGGCGGTCGCCTCCAAGCAGTAATGCTAGCAAAGGAGGAGGCCGACCGCATCAAGAAAAGGCAACTGGGCGCTCGCCCCAGCCGCTGCCCGGATTCCGATCCCGATTTCCGGCCACCGCAGGCGCGGGCCTGCGGACGTCGTGCAAACCGTAGAGGCCCAGCCTGCTAGCTGCAGGTAGGCAGGGTCGAAGCCTGCTGGTGTCATGGGTCAGTTTCTGAAAGGAAGGCCCGGCCCCGGCACGATAGGCAACGAAGGAACGGGGTAGGTTTTTAGTCAGTAAGAGTCTGACACTATTTCCCGCTTCGCCCAAGGGCGAGATACAGTGTCATTGCATGATTTTACCTACCATAAAAAACCCCTCTTGGTTAGGGCGGGATTTGTCATTGGATGATTTTACCTACCATAAAAAAAATCCTCTTGGCTGGTAAAAAATAAAATAAAAAAATGAATAAAAAAAGTAGTTAAGTAAGTAGGTACCATTTTCCAACACCACCAACGTTGTATTTAATTATGTGCAAGATTATCTTATTTGTATGGTTGTGTGTTTGCAAATTATGCCTTCTGTAGCCTCTAACTACAACTCTGCTTGCCATTTTATTTCGAGGATAGTGGCATTAACAGTTTCATAGTACACTATATTAGAAGAATTTAATTAATTTTTACTATTGTATTTGTAACGACGTTTGTATTTGTCTACGCGGAATTTTAGCACTTTATTTACCCTATTACATGTGAGTTATATTTTCACAGTCCTAGTGACTAAACAATGTCACTAAAAACCAGAATCAAGGAAGGATAATGAAACCTAAACTAAAACAATAGCCATTATATTTCAGCCATTTGGTTTTGTTAGGGATTTTCCTATCATCACTTGAATCGATTTAATTTGTTTCCAAAGTAAAAAGTAAATATGTATCTCAATTAGGTACTGTTGACGAAATACTCAATTAGGTAGGTAGGTACATTAAAGTACTAAATTATATTTTAATTACGACATTCACGATTTCTTTGAACTATAGAAACAGTACCAGTCCTTATTGAATAACTGGAACTCTTAAAGTTACGCCCTCAGCAATCAGCATTGTTCGATACTTCGATAGGTAGGTTGCCTACCTGCGTTGAAAACAACAAAGCCATGACGTAACCTACCCTGATTGCTTCAGGCAGTTTGAAAAGTGATGACGTCACTGCCTTCACAACTGAAGCCTGACTCGTGACGTTGGTTTGTTTTTCAATTATTACAGCAACACAACTAGGCTGAGTTTATTTTATTAAAGTCCGACTTACGTACATAGGATGGTTTCACGATGGACGGGACCTACGTAACAAATGTTGAGATTGGGACTTAATTAAACAACATAGGATGATGATAGATATTTCTTTATCTACGGTTTGGGTCAATGATCTTCGTATTAATTGAATTTGACAGCGTTAAATAGACGGCAGGTTCACAATATTGTAACTGACATCACTCTTAGATCATAAGCTTGCGTTTAACAATAGAATAGCGCAGAGTCGCAAATAATACCAAAATATGTGTAATACATAATAAAAATGTTGTATTATCAGTTACCAGTTTCATTTGTATACCATATCTCCATATTACTGTAGCAAAAATAAAATGACCAAAATTGACATTGATATTCCGCGCTTC
This sequence comes from Leucania comma, assembly GCA_958295575.1. NCBI lineage: Eukaryota > Metazoa > Arthropoda > Insecta > Lepidoptera > Noctuidae > Leucania > Leucania comma. The sequence continues at coordinate 13,821,995 of OY282467.1, read as the reverse complement.
ATGCATCGGCCCTGCTGCGCCACTTGGTTTTGTTGACATCTCAGATCACCTGTAACATGTCAGTTCAACTAGTTATGTAAGTACTTACGCGCAAGAAAATTTGTATTATTTTGGTGTTAATGCGGTGCCTTCCAAGACCACACAATGCTCATGTTTTTGCTGTCCGCCAATTAACGCAATTAATTATAATTACCAGCACCTACCTGCAACCGGTTTTCCAACTTCGGCTACTCAGGTACAGTTTTACGCAATGTATATGCTACGTAAGTACTACATCTATACTCGTACACATAGCAAATACCTATGAACAAATACAGAAATAGAAGAGGGTTTCCCAGTTTTACATACCTACCCACCGTACAAGGTTCTTTATTCATTATTGTACACAAAAACTTAATTTAATAGATAACACAGTACTGTGGTAGTTTGACAATTCATGTACAAAGGCGAACTTAATTCAACAAAGAGTTTTCTCTCAGCAAACCTTTGAGTGACAGAGAGAGATAGAAATCGAGGGTAGAATCCAGTCCACAATATAAACCTATTACATAAATAAGTCTAATATATAAATACAAAAATTATGTTAGTTGTTAAAGGAAGTGCTCTTTATTTTTTCTCAGTTTTTGGGGTTCCGTACCTCAAAAGGAAAATCGGAATCCTCATAGGATCACTTTGTTGTCCGTCTGTCTTTCTATCCGTCTATCAAGACCCTTTATCTCGAGAACGCGTGGAGGTATTGAATTGAAATTAAAATCATATATTCAGGTCTGCGGCCTCTTGAATCTGAAAAAATCAAACTTCTAATCTAATAATAAAATATCGGCCTTTCTGGGTTCCTTCAGTTTTGCTGACATTTCTTTGAGGTGTGCGTATATCACTTCACGCCCTCGTTACGCCATGTAGCACGTAGACCAAACACGAACTGTGGTCTACGTGCTACATGCTACGAGTTACGAGCTGTGGTCTGCGTGCTACATGCTACATATTACGAGCTGTGGTCTACACGCTACATACTACGAGCTACCAGCTGTGGTTTACGCGCTACTTGCTAGGAATTACAAACTGTTTTACGCGCTACACGCAGCTAACCACGTGTTACACACTGTGTTACGCGGTATGTGCTACACTTGTCCGGGCATTATAAAGACCATATTTATGTGACCTGTATGTATGTATGTACACTAACTACGAGGTTCGTAAGTCTGTAATTGAGTGACATCATGGTTGGTTCATCGCTCGCTTATGTGGAGCATCACCGCGTCACATGTAAATTAAATTGTTCCCCGTGCCGTTACATTATTCCTATGATGTTTCTGCGTGCAGTCATTCCATTGAAAAGGCAAATCGCAATGTTGTATGTAAATGGTAAACGTACAAGTAATTTTCCTTGCAATTTTATGTATTACTTAGGTATTCGGCACACTGTAAATGAGCCGGTTAAGTTTATAGTATTTTTTAAATATTATAATACTAGCTTTTATCAGCGATTTGGCACGTGTGAAGGTACACACGTTTTTTTTTTTATGGTAGGTAAAATCATCCAATGACAAATCCCGCCCTTGGGTGGAGCGGGAAGTAGTGTCAGACTCTTACTGACTAAAAACCTACCCCGTTCCTTCGTAGCCTATCGTGCCGGGGCAGGGTATTCCTTTCGGAAGTTAACCCATGGCCCCAGTAGGCTTCGATCCTGCCTGCCTGCAGTTAGCAGGCTGGGCCTCTTCGGTGTGCTGACAGCTCCTTGAGGCGCGCGGGAACAGGACGCGCCGTCGACGACTTGGGCTCGGTCCGGTCGGTTACCGGACGATCGGACAGCGTGCTACCCATTGCACGCCGTCCGCAAGACCGAAGGTACACACGTGCCAAATCGCTGATAAAGAATAATCTACAAGAGCTGCCAATAAGTTAAAATTTAAATCAAGGAGTCCACCGAATTCTTTGAACCGTGGTTGATTAACAAACATACATAGATATTAGCTACATACAGAATTACAGACTCACATCACTAATGTCCTACTGCTCCACTAACTTACTGCCGAGTTATTAAGAAGTGTGCAGTGAGAAAATTAAGGCGAAAGAATATTAAACACTGTAAGAAGTTCGAAGAACGGGCAATATCATCCCACCTAACGACCAGTTAAATTTCCCAGGAAACTTAACCGAGCGTTTGTTATAGTGCAGTGTGAGAATAGAGGCATTTCCCGTTTTGTTCGGTAATTTTAAATAAATATATTATAATACGCCAACAAGAAAAGATCAAGTTTTACAAGAAAATGTTCACGTATTGTTGTATTTCGCAACCTATCACAGTGGCATCAACCTGAAAAATTTTAATGATCAAAAATGCATATTGATAAATTAGTACCAACACCAAACTTAGGAACATTATCAATGTTCATCGATAAAACGAAGTTACTCTATAAAGGTTCTTTTGTAGGAATGATCAACGGCAAAACATGATCGGCGGCGGCGATCTGTCGCGCCGGGCCTTGGTACAGGCCATGGTCCTAAGCGAGGTTGCCTCCTTCTGCGAAGCAGTCATGCTAGCAAAGGAAGAGGCCGACCGCATCAGGCAGAGGCAACGGCGCTCACGCCCCAGCCACCGCCGGGATTCCGATTCCAATTTCCGGCGACCGTAGGCGCGGGCTTGCGAACGGCGAGAAATGGGCAACGAAGGAACGGGGAGTAAGAGTCAGACACTAAGTCCCGCCCTGCCCAAGGGCGGGCTTTGTCATTGGATGATTTTACTCACCATAAAAAAAACATACGATAATATTTACCTATGATCAGGTTTAAGGTATGCAGACAGGTAGTTTTTCCCATTGTCGTTCTAGAGTGCATAAATGCACAATACTTGTATTATATGCATAACAACCACGACCTGGATACTGTGTACCAAGATGTACGAGGATAAATTGATTGCGTACATATTCGCACGGTCGTATATATCATTTGACTTTGTGTTGCCTTGACGTGCTGGATATTTTTATAAATTAACATCACTGCTTCCAGTGCTGCGGATAATCGAATAGAAATGAGAAATAAGATTAAACATGACGTCGCTGATCCGGATTCAACGGAGTCAATTATTATTAGATGATATGGAATGTGTACCTACAATAATCATGGAAGCAGATACATTTAGTTACTTCATTGGAATTAAAATTCTTTGACCGTGTATATCACCCATAAGGGGTATAAGGGGTTTTTTTTTGGTGGTGGGTAAAATCATCCAATGACATCTCACGCCCTTGGGCGGAAGGGGAGATATTGTCAGACTCTTAGTGACTAAAAACCCACCCCGTTCCTTCGTTCCCTTAGATACCAGAGCCGAGCCTTCCTTTCAGAAGCAGACCCTTGGCCCCAGTAGGCTTCGACCCTGCCTGCCGGCAGCTAGCAAGCTGGACCTATAAGGGGTCAGGGTAGATACCTATGTAACTTTCGTTTAGGTGACTCGTCACAGTTAGACTATTCTACATATTCCGTGAGAGTAAAATAGGTAAGTGTCCTTAATTTTAACCGATTTAAAAATTAGGTTATTGTTCGTCTTAACTTGACTACCAATGTCGTAATCTGCAAAAACAGAAGTTTTGTTTCGTTTGTAGCTATCCGAACCCGCAACCAATAAAACAAATCTTCTTTCTTTCGATCATTGTGACACCCTATTAATTTTAAGTTCCTGTTGTAATTTTATTATTGGTGTACAATAAAAAGTTAGGTAATGTAGTTTCAAATCTATATAGTTATATGGAACTTGGCCAGCCCATCTACTTTACCCACTGGGCCAATCGTTCTATTTAAATGAATTACGAAGATTACTACCTAATTCAATCTATCCTATTTTAAAGCCCATGTTAAGAGGGGCCTTCCCCATTCGCCTATCGTCAACGTCGAGCATGGTTTAAATCTAACGCAAACAAACTCGATGTTTAATGAAAAGGCAACGCGAAAAAAGAGAGATAGCGCCTGAAAACTCTGTTGGCATTTGATAATTCCGTTATTTACTCGAATGATAAATGATATTTATTTGCAAATAGGTTTAAAAATATATATATATATATATATATATTTACTCGAATATTTCACAAAGGTAGGAAATACGTGTTTTTTTTTTAAACCCTTATAAGTGTTTGAGAAAATATTGTCGTTATTCTGAAATTCTAATAAATGTGCAAGGCTTCTATAGATGTATTTTTTATATTTTTAATAATTAGGAGTACATTATGGAGGGCCAAAGTTCACGTAAAATATCAGATTTACAGAGGTCTTTACTGGATTAGTTTTACACAAATTTATGGTTTTTTTTTTTATATTTATCCAAATATATAGAGAAAGATGAACATCAAAATAACGGAAGAGCGGTTATGAAAATGTATCTCGGGTTGGCTGCTCTTAAGCGTCTAGGCCAATAAAAATATAGTTATGAACGAATAATTAATCTACATAAATACAGATACACGATAATTATATGGTCACGTTTTACACTTAAAATGGCTTCACGTTTTAGATCCATAGATATATGAAAGGAGATATTTTTTTATATTTCCATGGTCAGGGGGCTTACTCTCGAATTTAATTCCGATCGGTCGACATTGGAATTGTGACGTTAGGTACTCTTGAATTCGATGCTAGCGCCAAATTGGTTTAAAATTGCGTCAACACACGTCAAGCCCAATGCCCATTTTAATTAGTTTCCCAAAAAGGTTACGCAATTTGGCCCTAACATCGAATTCAAGAGTACCTAACGTCACAATTCCAATGTCGACCGATCGGAATTAAACTCGAGAGTAAGCCCCCAGATCAGAGTAAAAACTCGTTTTTTGGCGATCTGTGCGACGTCATAAGTTAGTAACGCTCATAATATTATCAGATACATATTACACCACGCCTGTTCGCCGAAAGGATAGGCAGATTAACGCCTTCTTATTTCTATTACCATTTTTTTATTTGAGGTAGGAATCATCCAACGACTTCTGCCACTGTAGGATGGAGCGAGAGGATGTGTCAAACTTATAGGTACTGACTAAAACCCTCCTGTGTCCTTTGCGCTCCCTTTCAGAAATTCCCTACATCGGCATCAGCGAGCATTGGCCCTACAGAGCCCTTACGGATTTGTATCTTCACATACTCTTTGACATATATCTCTTTGAGGTAAGTTAGTTAGTTTAGCCTATTATGTCCCACTGCTGGGCGAAGGCCTCTTTGAGGTATGCGTGAAAAATTAAACGCCGTTGACGTAGCAGCAGGGAATAGGTCTTACTCAACCTAGTAATTGAATCTGAAAAGGAGCTGGAAATATACCTTCTTAATTGCAGGCCACGTGAATGGTGACCGCTGGGCAAGTGTCGCCACGCGGTGGGTTCCTACAGAGGGTAAGCGCCGTCGAGGCCTGCCTAGATAGAGGTGGCGAGATGACCTGGACGCGTACCATAAGAACTGGTTCGAGACTGCGCGGGATAAGAATATCTGGAAGGATTTGGGGGAGGCCTTTGCCCAGCAGTGGGACAGTAAGGGCTAGAAAAAAAATATATATTATTCGCGTAGCACGCGACTTGACATAGTCGTCAGTTAGGGAAGACAGAAGTATTCACATTTGTCTCTGCACGCTTAGTCATTACTTTCCTTTTATGGTAAGTTATGTATGTTTAATCAATGATTGACTTGATAAAAAAAAATATGAGTAAGTAATCCAATTTGCAAGCACACTGCCAGAGGCCGGACGGAATTCCATATAAGGACAACTCGTTATGTATGTAGGTGTCAAGCTTGCTACAAATAACTTAATACCGCCTACATTGACCCAACTGCTCTTTAATTCATAACTATTATTATAGTCATCTATACACACATACCGCCCGGTGGACACGGTGGAGCACACAGTCGAGGTGTGCCCCGCTTGGGAAGAGCATCGCCGTGTCCTCGTGGGGGCGATCGGCGGCGATCTCTCGCGCCGGGGCTTGGTTCAAGCCATGCTCCGGAGCGAGGAGGAGTGGCAGGCGGTCGCCTCCTTTTGCGAAGCAGTAATGCTAGTAAAGGAGGAGGCCGACCGCATTAGGCAAAGGTGGACACGCCGCCGCCGCCGCCGGGTTTCCGATCCCAATTTCCGGCCACCGTAGGCGCGGGCTCGCGGACGGTGGGCAATGGGTAGCTCGCTGTCCGTCCGTCCGGTAACAGACCGGTCCGAGCTCAGGTCGTCTACGGCGCGCACCGTTCCCGCGCGCCTCAAGGAGTTGTCAGCAAACTGTAGGGGTCCAGCAGGGCCGAAGCCTACTGGGGCCAAAGGTTATGCGAGAGTGTCACCACGGGCCCCGGGACAAAGGCGAGGAATGGAAAGGTAGGTTTTTAGTCAGTAAAAGTCTGACACTATTTCCCGCCCCACCCAAGGGCGGGATTTGTCATTGGATGATTTTACCTACCACAAAAAAAAAAAAAAAAAAATCTATACACACATTAAATTTGCTGGAATCAGCTCAACTTATATTAAATATTTTCAGGTTCTTGTCAAGAACTCTAAATGCAAGGACATAACGCAAGGAAAATTATGAACTTACCTGTAGGTACCTGCGTACTTTTTTGATAAGTATGCCATTCCAGGATTAAGACAAGAACGCAAAGGGTACCTAGCTGAAGGAACATACAGGTGGGTTTTAGTCAATAGAAGTCGTCCCTTAAATTTTCTCGCTCTATCCAGAGCAGGAAAATTAATTATAAAACTATTTATAGGAAATACTAACTTACCTAGCAACTATCGTGTATGCCATGGGTTGTACGAAAGTGTACCCCGGCGCCCTGGAACAAAGGCAAAAACGGAACAGGCGTGGGTTTTAGTCAATAAAATTCTGACACGCCCCCCCGTTCCACCCAAGAGCGGGAGAAGTCATTAGATGATTTCCCACCTAAAAATAACCTAGCAACTATCGTGTTCCTTTATCTGTATGAAAGCATCCTTACGGCTAGAGTCCACCAAAGTCTCTGCTTTGGTGGACTCTAGCCGTAAGGATGCTGGATGTGCAAATTGAGAGGTGAGTAGATACTTAAAAGCAAATGTATCCATAAAACATGTCCAAAGATGCGTCTTGCCTAGACCAAAGCACATACGTAGGTTTTCGAGAAAAACAGCTGCGCAGTATTGTTTTTTTTCTAGTTTGCAATCAATGGTGTCATTTATTCTATGAACTTGTTCTATAGTACCATGACCATCACGAAAAAAAAACCCTCACGATAACCAAACTGGTGTTCAGGAATAATTTCATCTATATAAGGACGCATTCTGTTCAATATAATTCTTTCCAGAAGTTTTCCGACTACTGGGAGAAGACTGATAGGTCGGTAGAACCCAGTTTCATGGGGAGGCTTTCCGGGCTTTGGTACCATGATTACCTGTGCAATCTTCCATTGCGTAGGGTAGATAAAGAGTCTCAAACATGCGTTAAAAATTATTTTAAAAAGGGTGATTCCCTTCCTCGGTAGTTGCTTCAACAGAGTTGCGTCTATCATATCATGCCCTGGCAAGGATATCTCCTCGTCATGTTCAGGGTGGCCACTAGGATGCGGCTGGAAAGCGTTCTGTAAGTGTTCAGAGAAAACTTTTAGCTTCTCAGTTACTGAATGTTTTGGTTGATCATTTCTTTCAGATCTTCTGATGCCTCATTGAAAGTCCTTTTAACGCTGGGGTAACCCGTATTGTGCCATATCTTCCGTAATCGCCGTCGTTCATTTACTTTGTCCTTAATCAGTTTTGGATACTGTTTTACTTTAGGGCTTTTTGCCTTAGTGATTGGTATAGAGTTCTTAGCAGCCTGATGGATTAGTTTATTAAATGATTCTATCGCTAATTCAATTTCGTCCTGCGTTTTTAAAGAAACATTGATTATGTGTGATTATAGGTTCACTAATGTTTCACCAAAACTCCACTGACAAAACTAACTAGAAGGGTATTTTTCCTGGCAATTTGCACAGGTTGCCTCAGTGTCAGATGGTTTAACACATTCGTTCGATGGATGTGTTTCACCGCATTTTACACTTCGGTAGGTAGACCCTACTAGCATTGATTTTTTGTATGTCCAAATTTTTGACATCGTTTACATTGCAGTACTTCCTTTTTCCGGTATAGGGCTTCGAAAGTAACTTTCAAGTAGTCGAGTTTTCGCACCTTGAAAATATCTTTATTAATAGATTTGGGTTCCAGGTTCCATGACTACTGACGTCGGTAAATTGAGGGGATTGTCAAAGAGAATGTGAAGTACGTACTCGCGATCAACATTAATGCCTAGCCCTCTCTCGTGTCCAGAACCTTTAAGACATCGTCACATCCTCCATTGCGGCCGTGAAAAATTTCGGAGAAATGACGTCTCCCTGCCACACACCCCGCTGCAGGAGGATATGTTTCGAACTGTGGTCCTGAAGTCGGACTGAAATAGTGGCGTTCATATTTGAACACTTCAGCACTTCGATGTAGTGATAGCTTATTCATTTCTGATTATTTTTACAATTTCGATTATGAGGAAGAATAAAGGAATTGTTATAGCACTGAAATCTCAATCAATGCATTTGAATCGTAAAAACATTGTGTGAATCACGAGCTCTTTATCTACCTCTACAAAACTGATAAAGAAGGTAGGTGTTCAAATTTGATAAGACTCACTAAGTACCGTATACTTGTCTAACAAGTGGAAAATCATACAATATTGAAGGAATATATGTATTTATTATTTCTTACAAAATACAAAATAACTAAGATTATGATGTTACAAACACATTGCATACAACATCGAACTAGTTTTAATGTCAAGACCCAAATAGTAGACTAGGCTTTTGCCAAATAATACTTCAATTACTTATGTTTATAAATATAATAATTAAACATTAGAAAATGGCGACAGTTTGCTAAAGCAGCATACATTCTATTAGAAAGGTGATATAACACTAGTATCTGTAATTCTGTATATCAGCTGCATAATAGAGTGTTTTTACTACCTAGGCTATATAATAGAGTACTTTTACTACTTTATGCAGCTTAGAGTGTACAAAAAAGCTGTTATGCAGCTAATATACAGCTTTTATTCTCCACTAACACTTAACGCTATATAATTGGTCACTTTTAGAAGTTATAAGGGCTGTATAAGCGTTTATACAGCCTATATACAGCTTCTGAATACAGCTTAGAGTGTACACCTGAACCTTTATACAGCTTTTGTACTGCTTATTATGCTGTTTAGGATGTAATAATTATTAAACCAAAAAGCAACGTAATGTGAAACAAGTCCTTGTAATAGTTTATACAAAGTGCAACAAGAACTGGCTTTGAATAACATATTTTATCTATTAAATTTGCAACAATGGTTACATGGAACTTCCCTCTCTAAGCAACGAGTACAATTACATTTAAGTTTAATTACACATTTAATTTGTGCAGTTTAATATCAGTTCTTTATATTGTAAACTTGGCTATTAAAGTAGGCTTTGCATATTATAATAACCTGTAATATTACTTATCACAAAGTGATTCTGTACAATAGTTGGCCTCTTTAAAAAAATCCTCATTTTAAACTGTAAAGATACATTACAGCAGCAACTCTTGATTTTTATAGTTTTCTGTTTATTTTCTTTGTAGAAGTATAACAATTTATAAACAAGTATTTTATGAGTGCATTGATTCACTTAAAACAGTATATCAAGTTACTATTTTAATCCAATTTGTAGAAAATTATCTAAATATTTACGAAGTGTATGTGTTGGTTAATTGTTTGAAATACAAAATACAAATTTCTTACATACTGTCCAGTCACATTTTGCCATAAAACACAACAGAGTAGCATAAATAAGTATACATATCAAAGGTTTACAAGTTCGCATGATGACTAGCGGCCTGTTGAAGGTTCGGTGGCGTGCTGGAGAGCGGGCGCGGGTGCGCTCCCGCCGCCTGATCAATCATGTTGTTGCCCACACGATGATTATGATAAGTAGAACTGCTCCAATGGCACCGATAATTAGCATCATTTTTAGATTCTGCCACCAATATTTTCGTTTCAGTTTCCCAGCCTGCTGTTCGAACTGCGCTGCTTCATGCTTTAAAGCATCTGCACGATTGTCCAGTTCGGACAAATTTTGGTCCCTCTCCAAAACTTTCTCGACATTAACGCGCATTATGCCAACCACTTCATCGACTTTGGCTTGAGTCTGAGCCAAACGTTTATCGCTCACTTTAGGTCCAGAGCTTCCTCCTTGGTCTTCCATTTTGAGATTGTTTTGAACTTAGTACAAATTACACTGAAAAACTTCACAGTTCATTAACTTGATTAAGTATATTCTACACTATCTGATTTATAGTTAAATAACTTAAATATACGTATGGCGAAAGCACGTCGTATTAATTCTCGAGTGATATCAAAGAACAATCAATAATATGACGTCATGAATCTTGTGTCAATATTCATAACGTCGTATTATGATTACGTTTACAAATCAGTATGTATGAATTGTCTCACCAATCAGATAACGTTTATGATTTTAGTATAGCTTGTGATTGGCCAGTACCGTGCTGCATCAAGATAAACACTTCTCTATGATTTGTATTTTTTCTAGAATTACTTTCGTTATGATAAAAATATTTGACTGGCGCCAGCTGATTTTGATCACTGACCTCTATATATTTACCACACTAATTGAGAAAACATTAATTTCCCTTTCTTATAGCATTATCATCATCAGCTTTAGCTTATAGATGTCCTCCGCTAAGGACAGACTTATCCAGTCTTTTCTAAGACTATACATCGATATCGATAAATTCTGATTAATTACCCAACACTATCTTATGGAAGCATAGGATAATTTTCTTTTTCTGTTAAAATGCACTAAAAGTTCAAAGAATGTACTTGAATTGATTTCTATAAAGAAATAAATAACTAATTATGCTTACCGTTCTACATCTAATGGAAATTTTGCCATAAAAACACGTATATTATCATCAGAGGTCGGAGTAGGTAGATTGATTTAAGGTCGTTGACGTCAAACGTAGAGGATAATATGGATATGCCTCCAAAATACCGGAACTTCATATTTATTGTGATATTTGTTCTGGAATTTTGAAATTAGCACGAATTTGTGTTTAAGGCACGTTGAAAGCCAAAATATGGAAATTGTATCCGATGAGGATTAAAAATAATTTATTTATGTTTTTGTTTAATTAAAAATAATTGTTCATTGAATTCAATCAATCATTCATATAATAAACGATTTTGTTAGCCTATCTGTATGTTTTTTATTTTATTTTAGTCCATAATTCCAATCCGGGACTTTTTCCGGTACTTCCCGCACATTATGGATAAAATGGCATGTCCATATTATAATATCTTGACGCAAGTATATAAAATCAATCTACCTACTCCGACCTCTGATTATCATCAATCCAGCATGATCTAATACCACCAAAGACATTAATACCACAAATTTCATACGTTAGTTTTTCCCATATATTTTCCATATGATTTATAGAAATACTCAGAGTATGTCTCTTCAGAACCAATTTCTTATAATAAAATGATTATTAATATACCTAATTTGGAAAAATAATAGATGGAAATCTATATTTAGAACACAGTTAATTGTTCATTTGTTGGTATTAAAAAAATTTTGCTTACGTAATTTTATATTCTGTAAATATTCTGTTCAAAAACTCTATTTAAATTTTCATTAAATATTAAAACTTTAAATATATCCGCCTCTTTGCTTTAAAAAAATAAATAATCACCCTTGACCGTGACGAAATAGGAATGAAAAAGACCCTTGTTCTGATAAACTAAAAAAAGGTACGCGAGTGATAAACATGCCATATTGAACCTAATCTTAGTACAATAAGAGGCAGTTTTCGAATAAGTGTATTGAAAAGGTTATTTTTTATAGGTCGCGGGTTCGGATCACGAACGAAACAAAACGTCTTTTTTGCAGATTATGACATTTGTAGTGAAGTTAAGAGGAATTAAGATCAAATTATAACCTAATTTTTAAATCGCTTATAATTAGGGACACTTACCCTTTTACTCTCCAGGAATATGCAGGATCGTCTAATGTTACCTACTTACATACCAACTTACTATTTTGTAACAGACTGACCGTCTAAAGGTGATCTATACTGTCAAAGAATTTTAATTCCAATAAAGTAACTAAATATATCTGGTTCAAATATCAATGAATAATATAGGTACACATTCGATATCATCTAATAATATTTGACTCCGTTGAATCTGGATCGGCGGCGTCATGTTTAATCTTATTTCTCATTTCTATTCGACTTTCCGCAGCACTGGATGCAGTGATGTTAATTTCTAAAAATATCCAGCACGTCAAGGCAACACAAAGTCAAATGATTTATACGACCGTGCGAATATGTACGCAATCAATTTATCCTCGTAGGTACTCGTACATCTTAGTACCTACATAGTAACCAGGCCGTGGTTGTTATGCATAATTATAATACAAGTATTGTGCATTTATGTACTTAAGCATACCTATACCTACCTACCTGATAGATATTGACTGGCCTGTTGGTCTAGTTGTTAGTGACCCTGACTGCTATGCCAAAGGTCGTGGGTTCGTTTCCCACCCAGGACAAATATTTGTGTGATGAACACGATCATTTGTTCTGTGTCTGGGTGTAATTTATCTATAATATGTATGTATTTAGAAATATATAAGTATGTTTATCAGTTGTCTAGTACTCATAACACAAGCTCTGTTTAGCTTGGGATTTGACAGCATTGTGTGATATTTGTGGAATATTATTAATATTATAAAGATATATTTTACCGTTGCTGATTACTACAAAAACCTTTATAGAGTAACTTCGTTTAATCGATGGAAGATTGCTTACCTACATATTGTACTGCGGTACCTACCTATAAATAGGACCGTTCGTGATTGCGACACTTGGGGCAGCTATATCCAACTGTGGACATCTTTTGGCTGAAATGATCATGATGATGATGAATAATCAACTTTGATGTTTTCTTGTTGGTGTACCTTTATATTTTATTAAAATTACCGAACGAAATGGGAAATACCTTCGGTGGGATGACACACCCGTTATACGCCTGTTGAGTTAATAGCAACTTCCTGCAGTAGCTACTTAATATTCTTTCACCTTTACTTTTTTATTGGATACTTCTTACCCTTCTTACCAACTCGCCAGAAGAACGGTAGTGATGTGAGTCTGTATGTAGGTAATATCTAAGTAGGTTTGTTGATCAACCACAGTTTACGGAAGCTTTGATTAAAATTTAATCTTACTGGCAGCTCCTGTAGGTTAATTTTAACCTTCACACGTGCAAAAAAACCGCTAGTAAAAGCTAGTAATAATTAAAAAAACCGGGCAAGTGCGAGTCGGAATCGCGAACTGAATGTTCCGTACAAACTACCTATGAAAACAGTTCAAATCCCGAATTGAGTTTCGAAGATTTTTCCGAATCGGAAAAATATTTTTTTTTTTATGAAAGCTAGTTTACAGATTTTTTTCCTATTCTTGTTTTATGTTGTGAGGCCTTGCTTCATGCCAAATTTCAGGGTTCTAGGTCAATGGGAAATAGGTACCCTATGAATTTTAATTCCGTTGAGAGTGTCGAAGTATACGTTTTTTGCGACTTAGACGGCCGTAAGTATCTTTTTTCGTTAACTCAGAAGTTGGTTTTTTTCATAGCTTTAAGGGACCGCAGACTTGAGTAGATATATAGTTTTAATTTCGACTCCATATCTGCACGCGTTCCCGAATTCCCGCTATAAAGGGCCTTGGCAGACAGACAGACGGACAATAAAGTGATCCTATAAGGGATCCGTGTTTCTCCTTTCTTTGAGGTACGGAACCCTACAAAACTATTCAAACCTTAACTGACTCATTTAAGGTATGGCGGATACCAACATACCTTGTACTGAAAACTGCAAGCAAAATATTAGATACTCTTAGGTTATCATTTACATACAACAATGCAATTTGCCTTTTCAATGGAATGACTGCACGCAGATACATCATAAGAATAATGTAACAGCATGGGGAACAATTTAATTTACATGTGATGCGGTGATACTCCACATAAGTGAGCGATGAACTAACTATGATGTCACTCAATTACAGACAGACGAACTTCGTGTTAGTTTATATAGATACGTATACATACAAGTCATATATACTTATACATGGCCTTTATAATGCCCGGAGTGCAAGTGTAGCACATACTGCGTGGCACAGTGTGTAGGACGTGGTTTGTAGCGTGAAGCGCGTAGACCTTAGTTTGTAATTCGTAGCATGTAACGCGTAGGACCACAATTTCTAACTCGTACCATGTTACGCGTAGACCACACCTTGTAAATCGTAGAATGTAACGCATAGACCACAGCTTGTAACTCATAGCATGAAACGCGTAGACCACAGCTCGTAACACGTAGCATGTAGTGCGTAGACCACAGCTCGTAACACGTAGCATGTAGTGCGTAGACCACAGCTCGTAACACGTAGCATGTAGTGCGTAGACCACAGCTCGTAACTCGTAGCTGTAGCACGTAGATCATAGCTCGTAACTCGTAGCATATAGCGCGTAGACCACAGCTCGTAACTCGTAGCATATAGCGCGTAGACCACAGCTCGTAACTCGTAGCATGTAGCACGTAGACCACAGCTTGTAACTCGTAGCATGTAGCACGTAGACCACAGCTCGTAACTCGTAGCATGTAGCACGTAGACCACAGCTCGTAACTCGTAGCATGTAGCACGTAGACCACAGCTTGTAACTCGTAGCATGTAGCACGTAGACCACAGCTCGTAACTCGTAGCATGTAGCACGTAGACCACAGCTTGTAACTCGTAGCATGTAGCACGTAGACCACAGCTCGTAACTCGTAGCATGTAGCACGTAGACCACAGCTCGTAACTCGTAGCATGTAGCACGTAGACCACAGCTTGTAACTCGTAGCATGTAGCACGTAGACCACAGCTCGTAACTCGTAGCATGTAGCACGTAGACCACAGCTCGTAACTCGTAGCATGTAGCACGTAGACCACAGCTTGTAACTCGTAGCATGTAGCACGTAGACCACAGCTCGTAACTCGTAGCATGTAGCACGTAAACCACAGCTTGTAACTCATAGCATGTAGCACGTAGACCACAGCTCGTAACTCGTAGCATGTAGCACGTAGACCACAGCTCGTAACTCGTAGCATGTAGCACGTAGACCACAGCTTGTAGTCGTAACTCGTAGTATGTTACGCGTAGTCCACAGCTCGTAGCTGTTCTTCTTTCTTTTAGCTATAAGACCGCGCATTGTGACACCCTATTAATTTTAAGTTCCTGTTGTAATTTTATTATTTGATCAACTCAGGATGGATGAAATGGCGACAGGTCACTGTAACTACTTGTGACCCACGGATGCCCCTCAAGTTGAAGGGTAAAATGTACAAATCCGTGATAAGACATGTCGTACTGTATAGATCAGAATGTTGGACTGTGAAAAAGAAGGATGAAAAAAGATTACATATGGTGAAAAAAGGATAAAGTGAGGAATGAGTATATTAAAGGAAGTTTGAACAGTTACAGAAAAATTTGAAGGGGAATCGTTTGTCTTGGTATGGTCATGTAAGGAGGAGATACACAGTGAGGAGGGATGATACACATGTTACTAAAAGGGTTATGAATATACATGTGGATGGATGGAGAGGGAGAGGGAGGCCAAAGAAAAGATGGATGGATTGTGTGAAGAGTGATATGAAAGAGAAGAAAGTTAGTGATAGCATGACGGGTGACAGGGCAGGAAGATGATGACTGCCAAATTTAAACCTATCTCAATTTAAGGGTACCTAAACGTCTAATGAGGTCAATAAATATATAGGTGGTTACGAACGAAAAAAATAATTAATCTACATAGTACAGGTACATGATAAGGTCACGTTTTTTTACTTAAAAAAGCTTCACATGTCAGATCAGAGTAAGTAAAAACTTGTTTTTTTGGCGGTTTGTGCGACGACGTCATCACTAAGTTAGTAACTGTTGTATATAATATATTACTATCAGATATATATAACATCACGTATGTTTTCCGAAAGAATAGGCAGTTTAATGCCTTGATTTCTGTTAGGTACCTACTATTTTTTTATTTGTGGTGGGAATCATCAATCAACGACGGAGCGAGAGGGCGTCTGGATGGGTTCAATTGGGTTTCAGTCAGTATAACTGTGACGACTTATACTGACTATAACCTACTTGTGTCCTTTGCGCTCCCTTTCAGAAATTCCCTACATCAGTATTAGTGGGCATCGGCCCTACAGAGCCTTTACGGTTTTGCTGACAATATATCTTCACATACTCTTTGACATACCTATATCTCTTTGAGACAGGCGTGGAACACTACGCGCCGTCCATGACTCAGGCTCGGTCCTTACACAACACTAATGTAGTAGCAGCAATCGAATAGGGAAAGGAGCTGGAAACATACCTATGAAATTAATTATTATTATTCGGGTAGCACATAAGGCAGAAGGGTGACTCCGCATGCTTAGTCATTACTTTCCATAGATGGTAAGGTACGTATGTTTAATCATAAATTGACTTGTTAAAAAAATATATGAGTTAGTAGGTAATCCAATTTGCAAGTACACTGTCAGAGGCCGAACGGAATTCCATATAAGGACAACACTTTTTAATAATGAAGAATAATGCCGCCTACATTGACCCAACTGCTGTAGAAATTAGGCCTGCCCAAATAGACAATCTGTCCCAGATAGGTACCTAAACGTAATCATGCAAAACTTCGAATGTCTCTGATCTTAACAGGAGTAGGTGCTAGTTTATCATGACTTTAGTTTAGTCCATGTTCATTTTAAAGCCTACTCTTTTGAAAGCTCTACTGAGGTAATCGGGCACTGTGCTGTGCTGAGCTCCTCCGTAATCTCAGTCTTGACTACTGACGTCGATAAACCTAGGGAAGTCAGGTACTACCCATTAACATACCTAGCCCTTTCTAGTGTGTCCAGAACCTTAAAAACATCCTCACATTTACCATTGCGGCCGTGAACAGTTTGGATGAAATGACGCCTCCCTGCCGCACACCCCGCTGAAGGAGGATAGGTTTCAAACTCTGGTCCTGAAGTCGGGACTGAAATAGTGGCGTTTTCGTACAAACACTTCATCACTTCTCTGTACCTACCAAGTTATCTGGCACCGTTAGAGATATGCTACTGCACAGCCCAAGTCTCGATCGAATCAAAGGTCATAGTCCACAAACGATAAGCCGAGGCAGATTATACTCCGCGGTCATTTGCACAGCCTACCGCAGCGTATATGGTGTTCACACTGCGAAAACATAACTTGGATGCAATCAAACTACCTGATTGGTGAAAAAAACTGGCAAGGTCTGGCATTTCAGTTGAAAGACGTCCACTGTTGGACATAGGGTTCCCCTAAGGGTCTTCATAACAACTGGTCCTGTAAGTATCACATCCATCGGATTCCTGTGACCCTCACCAGGCCATCGGTCATAGTAGTCATAGTACTTTATTGGTAAGGGATTCACCTTGTAGGTCTTCTAGTATGTGTACTTTTGCTGGCTAAAGTACTTAGTTAAGGGTAGACTAAAGCATTTGTGGTTGCCCCTTCTGGTTACAGGAAAAACATTTGTCTAAATCTAAACTAATATTATAAAGTCGAGAATTTGATCTTTTGTTTGTTTGTATGTTACAATTTGACTCAAAAACTACTGGACCGGTTTTACAACATTAGAAAGCTACATCTTCACTAAGTAACATAGGCTATATTATTATATTTTCTTCTTTCATGCGGGTGAAGCTGCTGGTAGAAGCTAGTTTGAAATAAATTAATGAATTCCTGTCAGCAGACTGAGTCCACTGATCTGTCTGTCAGTCTGCCATAATAATAATTACTGGTAGGTGCACCAATGACACCAATTCAAAACCACAATCAATTTTTGTTATGAATCAACAACATAACTTATGTTTCTCTATGTCTTAAGCTTAATTTTAAGCCAATTTGAAAGGAGAGGGTTATTAATTTTTTTATTATATACAATTTCAATTATAAGGAAGAACAAAGCAGTTTTTTAACATTGGAATCTCAAATAATACATTTGAATAATAGCTCAACTCATAAAAACGTGTGAATCACGAGCCCCTTATCTACATCTACAAATGTGGTGACTTTTAAGTAGGTGTTCACCTTTGATAAGACCCACTAAGTACCATATACTTGTCCAACAAGTGGAAAATCACACAATATTGAAGAAATATATATATATTTATTATTTCTTACAGAATACAAAACAACTAAGATTATGATATTACAAACACATTGCATACAACATCGAACTGGTTTTAATGTCAAGATCCAATTAGTAACTGGACCTTGGATGCCGTGCAGTATAAGCGCAAAGTTGGTCCCAACTGCCGTTAAAATTAGTAATCTTTGAAAATGCATTTTTAACATATTGATAAGACTAAATAAACATAATATGATCAATACCAACCGACAGAATGTGCTAATTACATATTAAAATTAATTAAAAACTAAATGTTTTGTGCCTTAGCACTTATTCCACATTATAAACACTTCAAAATCAAATCATAATCTTACTATGTAATAATGATAAAACCAAAAAGCAGCATAATGTGAAACAAGTCCTTGTAATAGTTTATACAAAGTGCAACAAAAACTGGCTTTGAATAACATATTTTATCTAACTTAATATATATTAATTTTGCAACAGTGGTTACATAGGGGCTTCCCTCTTTAAGCAACAAGTACAATCACATTTATGTTTCATTACACATTTAATTTGTGCAGTTCAATATCAGTTCTTTATGTTAGTAAACTTGGTGATTAAAGTAGGCTTTGCATATTATAATAATCTTTAATACTACTTATCACAAAGTGATTCTGTACAATAGTTGGCCACTTTAAAAATTCCTCATTTTAAACTGTAAAATTACATTAGTTTTGCAACAGCAATTCTTGATATTTAAAGTTTTCTGTTTAATTTCTTTGTAGAAGTATAACAATTTGTAAACAAGTCTTTTATGAGTGAATTAGATTCACTAAAACAGTATATAAACAGTTAGGTACTATTTGAATACAATTTTAGAAAAATATCTAAATATTTATCAAGTGTATATATTATAATAGGAATATGATGTGTGCGTTGGTAGTTTCAAATACAAAATATAAATTTCTTACATACTGTTCAGTCGCATTTTGCCATAAAACTCGCGGTTTTTAGTACAGAGCAGCATAAATAAGTATCCATATCAAAGGTTTAAAGTTTGCTTGATGACTATCGCCCTGTTGAAGGTTCGGTGGCGGGCGGAGCGGGTGCGGGTGCGCTCCCGCCGCCTGATCCGGATGTTGCCCACACGATGATTATGATAAGTAGAACTGCTCCAATGGCACCGATAATTAGCATCATTTTTAGATTCTGCCACCAATATTTTCGTTTCAGTTTGCCAGCTTGCTGTTCGAACTGCGCTGCTCCATGCTGTAATGCATCTGCACGATTGTCCAGTTCAGACAACTTTTGGTCTCTCTCCAAAACTTTCTCGACATTAACGCGCATAATGCCAACCACTTCATCGACTTTGGCTTGAGTCTGAGCCAGACGCTTATCGCTTACTCTAGGTCCAGAGCTTCCTCCTTGATCTTCCATTTTGAGACTGTTTTGAACCTTGTACAAATTACACTGGAAAGCTTCACAGTTCACTTGATATTCTATAAAAACTGATTTATAGATAAATAACGTAAATATGGCGAAGGCACGGCGTATTAAAAATTCTCAAATGACAGAAGAAAGAACAATCAGCGTGACACATTCATGACGTCATTTTATGATTACGTTTACAAATCAGTATGGATTGTTTCACCAATCAGATAACGCTCATGATTTTGGCATAGTTTCTGATTGGTCTGTATCGTGCTGCATCAAGATAACAACTTCTCTATGATTTATAATTTTTCTAGAATTCCATAGACTATGATAAAAATATGTGGCTGTCGCCAGCTGATTTTGATACACAAAGACAAAAGGCGATGACAGACTACTGTCATTCGTAACAAAAAACTGACAGACTCGAATTTGCTCGAATCCGATTTCTTTAGGCGTCCACTACACGTTCAATAATTTTCATCAATCACCATCAATCATAAATAATTTTTGTCCGCATAGATAAGAATAATTACTGGCGTCATGACCGTGTAATTGGTGCCTTAGGGTTGAGTAGTTGAGTAGTTAATTTGGCCTGAAACTCTGGCAGAATTAGGCATTCAAGTACGATCTTACACGTTTTTTACTCAAAATACATAATTCAGAAGTACGCTTAAGACCCCTTATTCGCGTAGTCTTTCCAAATTATTCCCGGATCGGCTTTCACACGACGGTTGTGACTTCTTTGTACAAACACTTCAGCACCTCGATGTACCGATAGTCAATCTGGTACCGTTGGAGAGACTGCAGTACGGTCTCGATCGAATCAAAGGCTTTCTTGTAATCCACAAACGCCAAGCAGAGAGGTTCAGTCTTCTGTAAAACATGCCGCAGCGTATGTATGTGGCTCTCACGATGCTGCACTTCCAGTTTTCTCCGCATTGATCACAGAGACATCATTGAATATTTGCTTATTTGTCGACAGGATAAGGTCCTGACAAGATGCAGAGCTGCATGTGGCTTTCAATGTTTTTGCTGCTCGTCGTGCAATAGGCTTAAATGAATTTTCATTTCTTCTTCACGCTATATAATCTTTTTTTTTCTCGAAACTTTTTATTCATACGATCTCTGCTTCAGCTAAGCCTTTTTTTGTCTTACTTCCAGTTCTATTTCCTTCACTTATACAACTATAAGGTCTATATCTATGCAGGCATATACGAGATCTAGAAATATATCTATCTTCCGAAGAGTAGGACATCTGATCCGGATCATATTTATCATCAGTCGTGCTACTCCTATGGGTACTAAATGAGAAGTTGATAACCCAGGTTCTAGGTTAAAATTATATGAGTTCAAAATAGTAGGAGAGTCTGTAACACGTCGTGTCACCTCAACAATATGAGAAGTTCCAAATTCTAAATTGTAGGAGATTCTGCACCAGGTATGACTGGTGCAGAATCTCCTACAATTTTGAATCACCTAATCCGTAAACTTACTCTGTCAGTGAATTTATTGCGAACTTCATTTTGCGTTGACACCTTGTAACTCGCGCACTAGTGAGCTCAAGTTGATACCTTGTCCATTGTGAGTTGTCAACTGTGGCACAAATTGTTCGAGTGACATTTTCTGTGCATTACGAGTTATTAATGGGAAGATTCGGCGCTTAATTTAATTTTTTTTTGATGTACATAACTCATTTTGCGAAAAAATGTGGGTTACGAGGTGTCAACCTATGACCATCAATATCTGCTATTGCCGTTATTAACCTGCAAACTGGCAAGAAAATGATACTTTTTTAAGGTTTGTGCATTATATAGAATAGGCGAATAGAAAATATAGTTGTTGTATTTCTTTAGCCACAATAAAGATAAGGATAATAAACTGTTATAATTGAAATCCTTGAAATGTTTGGTGTTTCTTTTAGTGTCAACACCACCCACCCCACCTAGTTTGGGACGTACCTGTACAAGATTTGGGCGGAGACGACGCACGGGTGTCACCACTGTGCAGACCGCCCGGACGACACGGTGGACCACACAGTCGAGGTGTGCCCCGCTTGGGAAGAGCATCGCCGTGTCCTCGTGGGGGCGATTGGTGACAATCTCTCGCGCCAGGGCTTGGTTCAAGCCATGCTCCGGAGCGAAGAGGACTGGCAGGCGGTCGCCTCCTTCTGCGAAGCAGTAATGCTAGCAAAGGAGGAGGCCGACCGCATCAGGCAACGGCGCACACGCCGCCGCCGCCACCGGGATTCCGATTTCCCGATTTCCGGCCACCGTAGGCGCGGGCTCGCGGATGGCGGGCAATGGGTAGCTCGCTGTCCGTCCGTCCGGTAACAGACTGGTCCGAGCTCAAGTCATCTACGGCGCGCACTGTTCCCGCGCGCCTCAGGAGTCATCAGCAAACTGTAGGGGCCCAGCAGGGCCGAAGCCTACTAGGGCCAAAGGTTATGTGAAAATGTTACCCGGGACCTGGGACAAAGGCAATGAATGGAACAGGGTAGGGTTTTTAGTCAGTAAGAGTCTGACACTATTTCCCGCCCCACTAAAGGGCGGGATTTGTAATTGGATGATTTTACCTACCATAAAAAAAACACACCCCACCTATGAAAATTAATAATAACCAAAATACTTCCTCACGGTTTTACCGCTAAATGAGGCAAATTCGCATGCCAGCGGCTTTTATTGCATCAGACCCATAACATAATAACTAGAATGACTATATCAAAGAGTATAGTAATATACACAGATTAGTTACCTACATACATAATTATCGATACCTATCAAAAGAAAAGACAAGTCACACAAATACATTTTACACACACTGTTGGATAACTGCATGTGATCACAGAGAATGTACCATATGTACTTTTATTATTTAATTTTTACAACATGTAAGTGGACCGTAATATTCTTTTTTTTTATTTAAGGTAAGTCATTTTTTAATTAAAATGTTAAAAACTAATTGAACATAAACATTATATTTTTTTAGAAATTACAGTTCAAACTACATCATCATTTCCTTCCTACCTAATCGTAATTAATTTGAGTTCGGCAGCATGTCTTCTCTGCATCTCATATCTTTATTATACATGCCTATCTACCGATAACAATCGATAAAGCAATGTCTATTTTCAGACTTTACGTAGGTACTTATCTCTAATTGTTTCACTTATTACAGGGTAATTTCCTAATACGGTAAACCTTTAGCTGAGCATTGACGGTCATTTTTTCCGCATTAGTTGAACTGACGTCCATCCATATTTAATTGTTAGTGTCGAATTATCATTTCAGAGTTTTAACTGAAGACGCGCCCGGAAATTTTCGAATGATGTTTGAATGACGGTAATTGATGAAATTTTATCGACATTAGACTGTTAATCACGGTCAATCTGACTGATGGTTAGTTAGACCCAAGGTAATTTAAAATATGTTTATCAGTTAGTACTCATACCACAAGCTCTGCTTACTTTGAGATTAGATGGCGTTGTTCATTCGTCCGTTTATTCATTTACATAATATATAGACTAAATTTTTAAAAACTATAATTTAAAAAAAATGAAGTAAGTAAATCCTAAACTTAAATTAATATGCTTTAGTTAAAAACTAACCCTAACAGTCAATTAAAAATACTAGTTATCTATCTATAGGAAAGCGACTCATTGGTGGTAATTAGTACATGGACATACCGTTCATACTTACTATATCTCACCCAGCTTTAGGTACCTGTATGCTAAGACAAGCAGCTGATACATTCTATATGTTTTTTCGCTTTCAGATAAGCATGAAAATGCTAGGTACCTCTACCTAGGTACATATTTGAATAATCAAACTCATTTTTTGTACTTATTTGCGTAGTGGAGTTTAGTTGTATCATATTTATAAAGATAAAGTTTTTCTCTGGCTGTAATAAATTATCTGGGATCGGTAGTGACTGCAAGCGCGAGTGCGCGGATGCAATTTTAATCTAATCTGCGTCCAATTTCATTGCTGTCTAAACGCTGATTGATAAATGCATCCATTACACGGTCATTCAATCGTCAATCATTGCCATCAATCATGAATGATGGTGAATGATGTTTTCGTCAGTCAGTCAGTCAGCATTATCGCATTACACGGTAGGTTATTCGTCAGTCAAAATATTGACTGTGGAAAAACTGACAGCACAACCTATCGTGTAATGGACGCCTAAGAGCGTGAGCTCTCTTTTACTCTCATGCCTAATTTCTAATAGTATAAATCTATGATGTGGACGTAGTGGCGCCACAGTTTCACATCTAGACTGACGCGAAAAATCGACTGTCAATGTCCAGTTTTTCAGCACGCGTTACTCCCACGAAGGCTTATTACACTTTCCGATTTGTAGGAAACTAATTTAGGAAAAGTTAGGAAGCAAAATTGATAGCGAGTGATCACACTATCCTACATTGAATCCTAAATCGTCGCCAATCGTACCGACGACTAGACATGAGCGGTTTTGGTTTTAAACGCAAATGGATATATATCCGATTTCGGATTTTGAAATTGATTTCAATATCCGATTTCTGTAGCCCTTAGCTTCATCAATTCGTTCCTTACAACACGCGGCATAAAGTTAAACCAAAATACGCAGTAAGAAACCGATTTTTGGGTCTAAATCGAAGTGAGGGGCTGCGCGTAACCCCAGCAACGACGGCTATTTTGGTTCAACTTATTTGCCACATTTTTTTATTGCCCTGTTTGTGAATTTCATTAGAATGTGGGTGGTTCAACCAAACTCTATTGCACATTATGCGATCAATGTCACCCTTATTTTGAGGGAACGTAAAAATTAGTTTTCAGTGATTATGCGTTGATTTATTTTGGTTTTAATCTAGTGTTTAATATCTAATTTTTTCGTTCAGAGATTCAAACCTGAACTTGGTGACAAGTGCGCGTGTCTTCGTATCACCATATCAGTGAAAAGTGTCGTCGCTTTCCATCAGGTGAGATAGCGGTCAAGCGCAAACAAAAAAAATAAAAAAAGAATTTCCCGACTTTTTGTATGTATTAGTTTAGAGTGGATTTATTAAAGATAATAAATGTAAAAAAGGCCGTCGTTGCTATGGTTACGCGCAGCCGTCCACTTCGATTTAGTCCCGAAAATCGGTAACTTAGAGCGCATTCAAGGTCGATCGCCATTTTGGTTCAACTTATATGCCGAATATTGTAAGGAACGAATTGGTGAAGTTAAGTGCCACGGGAATCGGATATTGAAATCGATTTCAAAATCAGAAATTGGATATATATCCGTTTCATTCAAAACCAAAAACGCCCATGTCTACTAAATCGTAACGTATTGTACACAATTTGGGAAGCAGAGTGATCGGGTCTCCAATTTTACACTAAATTGGATCCAATCTCTGCTAACAGCGATTACATCTTCCGATTTCCTAAATTAGGTTCCTAAAAATCGGATAGTGTATAAGGCTTTAGAGAATAGAATTTATAGAGACGCCTTTAATATTCCATACATGCCTTGCATAAACAAATATCTATTTAATAGATGTAGATATAAAAAACTACATTTTGTCTCTTTTTAACTAATGTGTAAAGTCGTTTGGAGAAAGAGATGTCATGCTGTTTGTTTATTCTCTCTCTGGCAACATTTTTACATTTCCGTCAACATACCTACCTCGCGTGCCATCCGCCATCTTTAGTGCCCGTGGTTTTGTAGTACGTCAAGTGTCAAGTAAACAATAACATTGGATTTGGATTGCGATTTTTAGGACTAAAAACGCTGGATACAAATTGAATATGCCTTCGTGTTCAATAATTTAGTGTGGTGCAAGGAAAAACACCAATCAACCTTATTTAACCATGCATAGGTTAGTAGCCATATTTTATAAAGACCTTTATCATTCTGTTATTTTTTCCGTATAACTGTCCTTGTTTTATTTATATAATGAAAGTGCTTAAAAGTAAATACAAATTATTTCTGATATAAACCTCTATTTGCTAAAATAACATGTTTTGTTTACAAATTATTATTGACAATTTAAAATAGTGATGTCTTATAATTAACAAGCTATCGATAAAAAACTATCATTTTTTTAGTTTGTGTTTAGGGTCCAGTAAAATATGTTGATGAGACGATTCTGAAAGTAAAACTCTAACAGAAATTAAAATAGGGAGACCTAGTACTTGCCAAAACAATACAGTGTCATTCGTCATGCAGTAGGTGGTGGTTATTTATACTGTACTGAAATAATTTTGCATGATTTTTATTTGCACAGGTTCCCTAAAAGTGAAGTACTGCGCCAGAAGTGGCTTGAAGTAATTGGGATGGAAAATATCAAACCTGGAATTAAAGCACCTTGTGTTTGTTCATAACACTTAACAGAATCATCGTTCAATAAAACCCAAAATAAAAACAATTAATTAATTTCATATTTTTTAAATTTTCCTGCCGATTTTATTCTTTCTTATGGTTCATCAAATACTTTACTATTGTCGTTTACTTAAATTTAATATTAAAAAAACATCTGTAAATAATGTCCAATTTCAAAACTAATTCCCATGTTATAAATATAAAAAGTCTGGTATCGATATCGATACATCGAGCCTGTTATGGAAAAACATCGTAAACGACAAAATATAGGTATTTCACTTTTTTATCGTAACGTCAAGTTAAAATTATTTAGACTGTAACGCAAAGACCCCTAAACTTATATTTGCATAAACGTCAGAATTATAACAGGAAATAAATAGTATCGCAAACGACAAAAGTTAAAGTTTCAAATAGTAGAACAATCAGAATTATCGTAACCAACTTATCGTAAGTAACGCTTGTCACTTACGATAAAACATATCTAAATGATCTGCCCAAAATCTGTATTTTTGGATGATCAGGCTCGCAGCAAAAACTCAAGTGATTTTTTGTGTGCGAGTTTTGATCTTGAAAAAGTCCTAACTACCCCGCACGGAGACAGTATAAATTTATATTACTCAAGAAAATTGGCCTATTTTAATGAAACTATTTACGAGAATGGAACGAGAATGGATATTGTTACTTATGGCATCAGTCTGAAGCCAAAAGAGGCTGTAATGAAGTTTGTACGGTTTTTTTTTATGGTAGTTAAAATCATCCAATGACAAATCCCGCCCTTGGGTGGAGCGTGAAGTAGTGTCAGACGCTTACTGACTAAAAACCTACCCCGTTCCTTCGTTGCCTATACTGCCGGGGCTGAGCCTTCCTCTCAGAAAACGGCCCTTGACCCCAGCAGGCTTCGACCCTGCCTGCCTGCAGTTAGCAAGCTGAGTCTCTTCGGTGTGCTGACAGCTTCTTGAGGCGCGCGGGAACAGAACGCGCCGTCGACGACTTGGGCTCGGTCCGGTCGGTTACCGGACGATCGGACAGCGTGCTACCCATTGCACGCCGTCCGCAAGCCCGCGCCTACGGTGGCTGGAAATCGGGATCGGAATCCCGGCGGCGGCTGGGGCGAGCGCCCCGTTGCCTCTGCCTGATGCGGTCGGCCTCCTCCTTTGCTAGCATTACTGCTTCGCACAAGGAGGCGACCGCCTGCCATCCCTCCTCACTACGGACCAAGGCCCGGCGAGAGAGATCGCTGCCGCCGATCGCCCCCACGAGGACACGGCGATGCTCCGCCGAGGCGGGGCACACCTCTACAGTGTGCTCCACCGTGTCCTGCGGATTTTCCGCACAATGGCGACACCCGGGCGAATCCTCCGCACGAATCCGGAACGGGTACTTAGCGAACTTTCCATGCTCGGTAAGCACCTGCGTCGTGCGGAAGTTGAGAACGCCGTGAGGTCTTTCCAACCACGCCTCAAGGATGGGCCTTATCGCCCCAATTGTGGCGCGCCCCGAACGAGGCTGCGATAGTCGCTGACGCCATTTCGCCATGAGATCTCGCCGGAGCTCTGTCCGCCATGCCTCGACTTTTCGTGGCAGCGGAATTTCGCCCCGGCGTTGCATCTCCATGCGCTTGTCGTGCATGTTTGCAAGGACTGTTGCCTCCAGATCCCATGGCGGTTGGCCAGCAAGGAGGGTCGCCGCCTCGCGGGAAATCGTTCGATTCCCTCGCACCATGCGTATTGCCATGACCCTCTGGCACGCATTCAGCTGGGCCCTCGGTTGCTGTGTCAACGTCGGTGCCCACACCGGGGCCCCATGGACCGAACGATTCCCGCATAGAGCTTCCGGCAGGAGGCGTCTGGTCCCCTGAGGTTGGGCAGGAGCCGCCCGAGAGCAGCCCCAGTCCGATTCAGTTTGGGAGCCAGACGTCGGAAGTGCTCCTTGAAGTTCCACCAGCTGTCGAGGATGAGTCCCAGGTGCTTCATCGTCGACCCGACGCTGATGTGAACCCCTCCTACCGTTAGCTGGGAACCTGGTGGTGGCGCACCCCGAGGGCCGTGAAAACACTAGGCCTCGGACTTGTGCAGTGCCACCTTGAGTCCCAACTGCTAGATCCTGTCAACGACCATTGCAACCCCGCGTGAAGTTTGTACGGTGGTTTTTAAGTACCTCAAAATGATAGCTTTTTACTGTGATAGTTGTTGCGGACAAAATAAAAATAGAGCGATGCTTTCGATGTTGTCGTACTTCATAAGTAATGTTGCAATGTTCATTGAGAACATAACTATAAACTTTTTGATTCCTGGGCATACAATGATGCCGGTAGATTCGGTACATTCAACTATCGAAACCTTCATAAAAGGAAGGACAGTTTGGGCACCATCCCAATGGCCCACGTTAATTTCTAATGCCAGGACAAATCCAAAGAATTATGAAATTAAAATGCTAGAAAAAGCCGACGTCTTGGATTGGAAACAATTTGCAGATCTATATTTACCAAAATCAATTAAAATTCCAGTTACAAAGCTAAGATCAGCTTGCGTTAAACGAGCGAAGCCAAAAATAATTGATCTTAATTACGGATTTAGTACTGATTGCGAAAACCAATGCGTGGATCTGAGCTTTTTAATTAGATCACGCCAAAGGCAACAACGTCTCCAGTCACCCACGGCGGCATACTCGGCAAAAATACCTATTGCTAAACCAAAGTACATGAATCTGAAAAAAATGTGTGACGAGGGTATAATTCCTGCACAATATGCGCAGGAATACCTTGCCTTGCCTTATGATGACATTACAAGAGACTTATACTACCGGAAGAAAGTGACGACGAATGATTGATTGTATGATTTATTTATGTTAATGAAAATTTTTTAAGCACCAATTATTAATATAAATTGATTTATTATGTTTTCGTTTTAATGTGAAAAAATCTTGATATTGATTTACCTGATATTATAACGAAAAGCGATAGCGTAAATGACGATTTTTTAAAAACAAGATGAAATTACGACCTTCAATTTTATCTTAAGCGACAAAAGTACTCATTATTTAACTCTTTCTGCAATGATTTAATTGATTATACGTAGATCCTAACGTGTTTTGAACATAATACTAAAACCGGACATGTCTGATTAACCAGTAAAAAATAAACAGTAAAATATCTCTCCTGTAAAATTGTATGTGTGTCGCTTACGATGTTCTTCCATAACAGGCTCGACATTTTGGTTTTGATTATCTAAGTGCTTCCCTAGCAATGGCCGCCATCTTTAGTGCTAGGCTATTAGTAGGTATGCATGCTTTTTTTGTAGATATTTCTGGTCATTATTATTCTAAGGTCTTTGCTTGCCTCCCATTTAGCTTTATCTATGTATTTCATAGTGTTGTAAATAAATATGTAAGATCCTTGGGTTGTACTCATAATGCCTAGTTTACATGTTGGCCCAGCCTCGGCCAATCGCCATACAGAACGCCATGGCTAGGGATGGTGTTTGGCCGAGGCTGGGCTCACCAGGGCTCACGTGTAAACTAGGCATAAAATACCATGAAGTAAACAGACCGTTTTGCAGTTGCCAGTTAATTAAAACAATATTATTGTATTATAGTAACATTAGTAGTCGTGCTGCTTTTTTCTTGCTGTCAGATCTGGATTCTTGGGGTAGAGAAAATTCGACGCCGGTATTTTATTTTAGTGATCTAAAGAATCAACATAAACGAAAGTCAAAATGGTAAGAAATAGCGTGTTTTTTACTAGAGTGCGAACAGTTTATAGTTATTCAGTTACCGAATGGCCAAAAGGATAGTGAATAATCTAGATAATTTTGAACCGTTGTTCGTGTTGCACGTGTGTCTTGATCACATGAAATTATTGTGCAGGTGTCACTGAATCCCATCAGAATTTTGAAAAATGAAGCCGAAGAAGAAAAAGCCGAAGTGGCTCGTATGTCCAGCTTCATTGGTGCCATCGCCATTGGAGATTTAGTGAAAAGTACATTAGGACCTAAGGGAATGGACAAAATTCTCGTTTCCTGTGGCAGAAATGCAGGCCAGGTAAAACACTTCCATTATATCCAATACCTATTTACTTTACATATTACCAAAATAGTTTGAAGTTTAACAAATTTGTTATATTTTGTAGGTTGAGGTTACAAATGACGGTGCTACTATTCTAAAATCCATCGGTGTTGACAACCCAGCAGCTAAAATTTTGGTAGATATGTCAAAAGTACAAGATGAGGAAGTTGGAGATGGAACCACATCTGTTACTGTATTGGGTAAATAATATATTTTTTTTTAATTCCATAGAAACAAAAGAAGTTTTTAAATGGAGCATACCAATGTCAATGCCAATAACAAATTTTTTGTGTGCCCATAACAATATTGTCCATGGAGTATCTTGTATTTATGCTTTGGAATATGCAATTTACATCTTTTTTTGTATTGACTTTGTGATATATAATTCGAAAGTGCTTGTAAATGTTTTATTTGAAATGCTTTGATTCTTGATTTTTTGATATTGTTTCCCGAGTTGCTCCCATCAACTTGTATTCTAGCGATAGACAAGCATAATCATGTGAACAACCAGTAGTTTTACTTCTTTAGCTACTGAATTATTATTTATGTCCAGGTTTACTTTTAATTCGAATTTATTAGCACCGGTCCCATATTGCATGAATGTCAAAATGGCACTAATGTCAGGTGGACTGCAATGTCTGCAGTTCACCTGAATTGAAAGAAGTGAATGTACGGAATGCATCATCTAGTGCATAGTACATATATATCGATGGTTGCTCCTAAGGTATAACTATTGTTAGATTTTGGTTTTTGCCAAATTTCTAACCAGCGTGTCCAACTCTTGAGTAAGCTTAGCTTATTTCGATTTTTCAATTATTGTCTGAGCTGAGTTCTGGGTCCTTGACACCGAAATTGTTAATAGTTATTAATTATTTTTCATAAATAATCATTACTAGTTACACAGTTTATTACATAAAAAAAGTTGCAGTGTAAATTCTATATATAGTGAAGTATTTAACCAAAAACATCCTTAAAATGTAGAAGTTGGTAAGGTTTCGTTTACATAGTTACCCTTGTATTGAAACACTATAGTGTTGCAAGCAGTCTCAATAGTGAAACAATACATCATTTTTAAGACCTCAATAAAAATTAGTTTCACTCCAAACACAATACTGATACAGTCATAATTTTTTCATATGTACCATAAAATTCTCAGAAACATTGTTTATTTGTTTGTTTTAATTGCTTAGCATGAGATTACTGAACTTCCCACTGGTGTCTAATTGCTATGGGTTACAAAAGAAACAACTAAAATACTGGCATGGTAAAAAACGACAAAGATAACTTTATTACTTAATTTCTTTTTCACTTAATTAAGTCAAAATCAAAACATACTTAATTCATAAAATTATATTCTTTTAAAAATAGTTGCTTTAATAAACAATTTATTTACATCCATTGTAGCTGCTGAGTTGCTTCGTGAAGCTGAAAAGCTCATTGAACAGAAACTACACCCGCAGACAATCATTGCTGGGTGGCGTATAGCTGTAGATGCTGCTAAACAAGCTCTTGCTGACTCTAGCTTTGACCACGAAAAGAGTTTTAATGAAGCTGCCCTCCGTGAGGATCTTGAAAACATTGCTCGCACAACATTGAGTTCCAAAATTCTGTCCAACCACAAAGAGTAAGTGGAATATAGTATATTATTTTAAACTTTAAAATGTTACAAAAAAATGTTACTTTGAATCTTAGAGTATGTACAACTAAGCAACAATCATTATATATAAATGTAGAATTTAATTTTAAATGCTACAATTTCAGACACTTCACAAAGTTGGCAGTAGATGCAGTGCTCCGTCTCAAAGGCTCTGGCAATCTAAAGGCTATTCAGGTTATCAAAATATCTGGTGGTCTGCTGGAGGAATCTTTCCTGGACGAAGGCTTCCTCCTGAACAAGAAGGTAGATATTTACAAACTAATCCTAATAATTTATATAATTGAAAAAACTTAATAATAATCATCATGGAGTAAGTTAGGGTCGAAACACAACAGCATTGCGTAGTCGCAACGCTAAAATCGGCAGTATTTCGGCCCTAAAAGTAGAGCTGTTGTTGCATACAGATATCAACATGTTGCAAATACAGGAAGAGCCATTTTAAGATTTTACTTTGCATTCATTCTTTGGTCTTGCTCTGCATTATATTGCTCTAAAATTTGCCATTAAAAACATTTAAAAATATGTTACTTGAACCGGTTTTGCAATAATTGACAATGGCATCAAGGGCACATTTGTCAAAAATTGCAAATTCTACTACAGCTGCAATGTGTATCCAAGTTTCTTTCAACTTAAATAATACTATCATATTCACTCTTCAGGTGGGAGTGCACCAACCTAAACGCATTGAAAATGCCAATATCCTGATAGCAAACACACCCATGGACACAGACAAGATCAAAGTATTTGGATCCACCATCAAAGTGGATTCTATGGCCAAGATAGCCGAACTCGAAGTTGCTGAGAAAGAGAAGATGAAGGACAAAGTCAACAAGATCTTGGCTCATAAGTGCAATGTCTTTATCAACAGGTAATTGCTTATAGTTATAAACTTTTTAATTAATCATCTCCAAAAGAAAAGAAAATATTTCTCTTTAGTGTATGGAAGCACATTATTAAACCAAGGAAATGGTATTATGCAAAAATCGGACATTCTACTTTCTCAAACTTAGCAATCTTCACTAAAGTTTGGTGGATTTTGTACCAATCAATTATTGGTACAAAATCCACCAAATTTTGTGCATAAATATAGCGATATACACGGAACACGTATGTATTTCTCGGCGTTCACAGTATTTATCATACGGCATGCATATTTCTGTCCAGGCAACTTATCTACAACTACCCAGAGCAGCTGTTCGCTGATGCCGGCGTGATGGCGATTGAGCATGCTGACTTCGACGGTATCGAGCGACTGGCTCTTGTGACTGGCGGAGAGATCGTGTCCACCTTCGATTCACCCGAAAAAGTCAAACTGGGACACTGTAAAGTTATTGAACAGGTAATTTAGTCTTTTAACTCATCGTGGCTAATTTTTTAATGCTATTTAAATATAGGAGTCAGTTTCTTGTTTAAATACTGATGCCACTGCAGTATTTAATATGGAGCAACTTCCTATCTGATCACTGCAATCCTAACACAATTCCTTGGTAGCATTTGTTTAATTGTTGGATTTTGGCTTTTGAATTTCTGGGTTTCTGTAACATCCACAAAATGACTACCATTACCATACCATTCATGCTTTCCAAAGGGTCTACATGGATGTTTATCTATGTATAGACCAACCAGACTACCTTTGAGATAGTTATTCTTTAGAGATCTATGATTAGCAGAGATAAGAAACTCAATATGTGTGCATTTAACCAAAAAAATAACAGAAAGCATGAGAAGAAATGTTTGGAACATCATTGAGCTTCGACATTCCAGGTGTTGATTGGGGACGAGTGCCTGATCCGCTTCTCGGGCGTGGAGCTGGGCTCCGCGTGCACGGTGGTGATCCGCGGCGCCACGCAGCAGGTCATCGACGAGGCCGAGCGCTCGCTGCACGACGCGCTCTGCGTACTCGCCGCCACCGTCAAGGAACCTAAAGTTATCTATGGTGGAGGTTAGTAAATAATCTTGGAAATTAAATCTTTATGCAGCTTTGTTTAGCATACTACTAATATTACAAATTTTAGTGATATACAATGATATAAGTTAATCAATGACACTTGATCAAAATTGTAGGAAATTTGGATTGTAGGTAGAACATGACCTGGACAGGATATCTACTCATTGAGCAAAGGCGAACCTGCTTTAAAAACCTGGTTACAAGTTAGATGCAAAATTTTGTTGGAAAAGAAATCTGTGTATAGAATAGATAGAATAAAATAGAATAAACTTTATTGTACACCAAAATAGTATAAATTCATAGGAACTTAAATGTATGGGTACAATGGCGGTCTTATCGCTGACAGCGATATCTACCAGACAACCTTAGGATGGATTATAAGAACTTAAACTATAAAGGGGGTAGTATAGTATGTGGCAAATAAGTTGAATCATTTGCTATTGTTACGCGCAGCCCCCCACTTCGATCGAGACCCGAAAATAGTTTACTGCACATTCAAGGCGATCATCATGATTTTTCAACTTGTGTGACGAGGACTGTACCCGATTTTAGTGTATAATCCCGACGTGCCCCTAAGGTACGGCACTTTGCGGCTAATTTGAAGGCGCTCTAAGGTCGCTGGTGGAGGAGGGATTCTCTAACTTTTGTATGGTATCCAAAACTAAACATGCATTTCTTAGGTGCTAGTGAGATGCTGATGGCCGAGGCCGTGTCCCGGGTAGCGGCGCGCACGGCTGGCAAGGAGTCCGCGGCCGCCGAGGCGTTCGCCGTGGCGCTGCGCCGCCTGCCGTCGGCCGTGGCCGACAACGCCGGCTACGACTCGGCCGACCTCATCTCGCGGCTGCGAGCACACCACGCACAGGGAGACCTCACTATGGGACTTGGTATGTTACTATTTTTAAACTTTTCTATTCCGCAGGGGTCGCATATCCACGACCAAATACTCCATTGCGTAAACTCTTCTGTCACCTGTGGGGATTGAAGAGCTAAACCAGATGGAATACCCAGTATCAGTATCGACTCTGGCGAATAGGATACGAAAACACAAATCGGACCAATCCGACGCAAATGGTTAAAGGCTTAATAAGAATGATTTCAGTTTGTTTTAATTGCTCTGAAAATAAAGACTTGCTGGTCATCTGGGACAAAATGATAATTTGACTGTATATGATAGAGGAACCTATCCTCTTGCAGCTTGTGTGAGGCAGCGAGACGTTATTTCTCCAAAACTGTTCACAGCAGCAATGGAGGATGTCTTCAAGGTTCTGGAGGGCTAGGCATTAAAGTCAATGGCCAGTACATCACTCACCTTCAGTTTGTCGACGATATAGTAGTCATGGCTGAGACTTAAGAGGAGCTCAGTACAATGCTTGGTGACCTGAGTAGAGCTTTCGAAAGAGTGGGACTTAAAATGAACATGGACTAGACCAAAGTTATAGTAAACAGCCATGTAGCACCCACTCCTATCAAGACTCTATACTCGAAGTTATAAACGACTACGTTTACCTGGGACAGACGGTTCAGTTAGTTAGGTCTAACTTCGAGAAAGAGATCAATCGTCGAATCCGACTCGGCTGGGACGCTACTCAGCTGAGTCGGATTCAATTCATTCACAAGCAAGTGGTTGATTAGCCGATAAGAAATACATAAATAATTGTTCGCATTTTCACGCAATTTAAACCTTGAACAGAAACTATCGTGTATATCAATGAACACAAATTTCTAAAACACATTCTAATGCTCCTTCACAGACATGCAGAACGGCCGCGTAGGTGATATGAAGAAGCTTGGCATTACCGAGTCGTACGTCGTAAAGCGTCAAGTGCTGCTATCGGCCGCTGAGGCAGCTGAGATGATCCTCCGCGTCGACAACATCCTCAAGGCAGCGCCGCGCCGCCGCGGGCCCGACCGTCGCCCTTGCTAGAACCTACATACTCAACCACAATCATAAGCAGAAGTGGGTGACCTACCATCCAGGGAACACTGATTAGTTTTATAAAATGTCCCTGAGATTCATATATTTTGTACAAAACTATCAGATAATTTTACTGGAGCTTTATCGCTACGTAGTTTGGTTCCCAGTGACTTACGGGATTGACCATTTCTGTTTATCCATATTGTATTAATATTGCACATTTGTGCAGTGTGAGAATGCTTTTACCTGTACCAACTTATCACATAACTTTAAGTTTAGCTTTACCAGTTTAGCCTTATTAGTCACAGAAGAGTGCATTTTTATAACAAAATCTCTTCCGTAACTATAAAAAGTTTAACACCTAAAAATTAAAACATACTGTATTTATATTTTATGTATGTTATAAATTAAGAATTTTGAGTTATAAAGTGGAATTCTATGAATGTCACGGTCACATTTGATTTTGAGTTTATAATGCCTCCCTTCTAGTTATCCTAGAATCATGAGCTGCGCTAGTTTCATTTAGTTTATAGCTTTTAGTTAAAGTGGCCGTTAATGCCTTGGTATTAATGTATTAACTAATAATTTAATAAAATTTTAACAAACAGATTTAGTTTTTCATTTATAATAAAAAAAAAATTAGTATACCGTATTGACAACGCGCGGTTCCCGAGTGGATCGCGCAGTGATTGCGACCTTAATATTACATTAAAGTTCTCCATCGACACAACTACATTCACAATATTAAAGTTTAACTAGCGAGTCTGCGAAGGTAATAATATGGTTTCAGCTACGGGGACCGCCGCACACGAAACAGGCGCATAGTCACGTGACGGGAGCCCGCGTTGGCGCCCACTTAACGCAGCGTTGGTTCTTAGTAATAGGGTCCCGTTTTACCCTTTGGGTACGGAACCCTAAAAGAATAAATTAGTCTATTTCTCACTAGCACCGATACTTATGTAATTTGTTCATGTTAACCGTAAGGGTTAAGGCATACTGAATAGAATACTGATACAGAGTTGAGTCGTTCGTCTTCGAGCGTAGGTATTTATGATGGAAGAGTGTTCATGGAGTTCCTTGAATATTCTTCGCTTTGGAATGTGCACTTAGCACCTTTTTATGGTTCCGTACCTCACAAGGAAAAACACGGAACTCTTATAGGATCACTTTGTTGTCCGTCTATCTGTCAAGACCCTTTATTTATCTCGAGAACACGTGGAGATACCGAGTTGAAATCTATTGAATACCGTAATTGGAGACAATAGAAAGACAATAGGTGTGCGGACACCGTTGTCCTCTTGGTGCTTGACAGTTCAAAAGCGTATACTCAGATCTGCGGTCCCTTGAAGCTGTGAAAAACAGGAAAAAGATAGGACCGTTTATGTTGCAAAATTCATAGGGTACTTCCCATTGACCTAGAAATTTGGCATGGAGCAAGGTCTGATAGCACAAGTATGGGAAAATATCTGAAAACTGTACATTTAGAGATACATCACCAAAAAAAACTTGCGGGTCAGAATAATCTTTGAGACACGATTCGTGAATTGAACTGTTTTCATACATAAGTTTGTACGGAACCCTCAGTGCGCGAGTATGACTCGTGCTTGCCCGGTTTTTTTTTGGAATTGATTGACTTCTTGGCAATTCAAGTGTCTGAGAAAATGCTTTGACTCCTTGATCCCTTTAACATTTTGTTGCTTTGATGCAACGACCTTAAAGCCTTGATTGCATAAATGCGCTATTATAGTTCGAGTGACAGCGTGCGCACCAGACGGAGCTGTCAACTTATCGCGACTTGTACTTTTTCAATTTTTTTTTTTATTTTGTGTACATAATATGGTCAATATGCTATGTAAATTGCAATTTCGACTCTGTCTAATCAGTGAACCCAAACCCTAAATCTGATGGAGAACAAGTATTCTTGAACGGAAACCATCAATCCTCAGTCTAGGTGGAGCCACAATCACAGGAGTTTGATGGAGTAGACGAGAATGGAGATATATGGCGCGATCGAATTGGGCCTTGGCAAATAGTAAGTCACAGCTTTCAAGCCCCAAGAGGACACCGGTGTCCGCACACCTATTGTCTTACCGTAGGGGCCCAGCCTGCTAGCTGCAGGCAGGGTCGAAGCCTGCTGGGGTCAAGGGCCGTTTTCTGAGAGGAAGGCTCAGCCCCGGTATGATAGGCAACGACGGAACGGGGTAGGTTTTTAGTCAGTAAGAGTCTGACACTATTTTCCGCTCCGCCCAAGGGCGTGATCTGTCATTGGATGATTTACCATAAAAAAACAACACCTATTGTCTTTCTATTGTATCTCTAATTACGGTATTCAAAAGCTTAAATGTCAGACAAAAGCAAGTTCAAATAAACGGTGTCATTATCTGGTTTTGAAAGTCAAAATGGGTGTACCACAAGGCTCAATATTGGGTCCTTTCCTCTTTTTAGAATATATAAATGATGACTTTAGGTTGACTTTTAGAGAACGCCGCTTTTTACCTTTGCTGCATGAAGATTAAATACCTACCTAAATAGCATTCGACTAATAGTAATAAAAACCAAAATAAATAGCCAAGCGACAACATGCAATAATATTGCATAATATCTGATTTAACAATATTATTCAACGTGTAGGGATATTATTAAAACATTGCGCAATGATTTAACAATTGTATATTTTGATACAAGTGGGGAAAGTTTGTCATTGCAGCCGAGGCGAAATTATGGAGCCGAGTGTTGCAGTGACAAATCTCCACGTGTATCAAACGACGTTTTTCAATACACTTACGAAGAACTATATACGATGAAAAATCCACCAATAATCTATCTCCTATCGGAAAATTACAACGCATTTCTGTTCATTTTGTACTGAAGAAAAGTTACCTTACCCACAATTTAGTTTTGATTTGATGGCAGCAGGCTATCGCAACAATTTATTATCTCAATCACATAATTTGGCGAAAAAATTTTTGAAGAGAATCCTTTAGATGCAACTAAATTTAGATTCTCTTCAAATCTTCTTTTTCACAATTATCACAAATGAATATAAGTTAGTTAGTATTAGGTGTACTATTTTTCCCGCACATAACCTTTGCAGGTTAGAGGAGAAGCAAAGGTATCAAATCGTATCCTAATATTAAAAATATAATAATTCAAATATTTTTGAATTTAGAACACAGATGATTGTTAATTTGTTAGTATTAACGAATTATTGCTTACTAAATTATTGTCAAAAACGCAATTTAGGTTAATTTTCATTAAATATTAAAAATATCCGCCTCTTTACTTAAAAAAATAATAATAATAAACACCCTTGACTGTGACGAAATAGGAATAAAAAAAAGCCCTTGTTTTGATAAATTGAAAAAAAAAACCCGCGGGTGATAAACAATATAAACATGCCATATCGAACCTAATCGTAGTGCGATAAGAGGCAGTTTTCGAGTAAATGTATTGAAAAAGTTTGAGCGAGCTTAAATTTTATTGTGCAATATGTTTTTCTTGCTCTGTGTAGGCTTAATATTGCACAATACTTGTCATTTCAGTGTTTGGAGCGGTCGTGGTCGTAATCGGTCAATCACGGTGTTAATACACATAACACCGTGACTGACCGATGTCGGGTTGTAAAATATGTAGACATAATGTAGACGGGGTGTAGATAGTGTACACTGGTTTTCTTTTGAACCATTGATATTCAACACATAAAAGTTTTCTGTTTCTTTATTTAAAAAAATTACCTGTATGGCTACTGCCAAAACTTCGTCTTCAGATATATTGCTCGCGCGAAAATTTTGATCAGACTGGTTTTTTAATTTTATTGAGTGAATTTATTGAACGTTTGGAATCGAATAGGAGTATTCAATATTGTGCAATATTATTGTATTGTAGGTGTATGGGTGCCAAATGCTATCACAGAAATTCGGTACTATTTGTCACCCTACTCTTATTTATTAGGTATTATAAAAATATTTAACTCCGATTGGCGTGAAAATGAGAAGAACAGAAGTAATACTTCCTAGATTCCGAATTAAAATGTAGGTATAATCCTCAGCATACAAGTTGAACGATCATGTTGGTCGATCTTGAATGCGAAGTAACGATTTCTTTATTCCATTTTTCTCTGCGATTTTCGGGTCTCAATCGAAGTGGGGGGCTGCGCGTAACCATAGCAACGGGTTCAACTTATTTGCCGCGTATTTACTACAATAATATCTTTTTGTTTATTGTAACTTGTAAGGGAGAGAAATCACGAAGCGGTTTCTTTCCCGCGGCCGCCACTTGAGCCCGCAAGCTCTGTGGTCGGTTGGCGGCGACCGCGCCCTATCGGGCTTGCGGTAGAAAATTGTAGCCGTCGCGCTGCATGCTGAAATTTGTTATAACTTTTACCAATATTGGTAAAATATAGCACACTGTACACTATACCCTCTGTAATACCCATGTTTTACAAAAAAAATACATATTTCAAAGTCAAAGATGTTTATTTGTTATGGTTGAAAAATAGCATACTGTGACAGCTCAGCTCGAACTACGTCGTCGACGTCGTATCGTAGCAAAACCGTACTCCGGACCATGGCCACAAAAATGTGTTCATAGTAAAAAAAGTGCGTAGTACTATGAACACATTTTTATGGCCATGGTCCGGACTCCGGAGTGAGGAGGAATGGCAGACGGTCGCTTCCTTCTGCGAAGCTAGAATGCTAGCGAAGGAGGCGACCGCACGCGTGAGTGAACGGCCATCCTCATGCCCCAGCTATCGGGATCCCGACCCGATTTTCAGCCACCATAGGTGTGAGTTTGCGGACGGCGAGCAAAGGGTAGCTTGCTGTCCGACCGTCAGGTAACCGTCCGGACCGACCTCGAGGTGTCGACGGCGCGTAGTGTTCCATGTGCGCCTCAAGAAGATGTCAGCAAACCCGTAGGGGCTCATTAGGGATGAAGTCTACTGGGGCTATGAATTATGCGAAAGAGTACCTTGGGGACCTGGAACGAAGGCAAAGAAGCCATAGGAGTGGGTTTTAGTCAGTAAAAGTCTGACACATCTCCCGCTCCGCCCACGAGCGGACAAGTCATTAATGATCTGTTTATTGGTCCTATTTTTGCCGCTTAATGGTGGTTAGTAGTGACAAAACTAGCTCAACTCACAACTAGAAAAATATCATTTTAAAAATTGAATAGGGTAATGTGCCTAAATATCACATCATAGTTGTAAAATTATAAAAGCGAAAGTTTGTATGTTTGTTTTTTCTTCACGCTTGAGCGGCTGGACGGATTTGGATGAAATTAGGACATAGTATAGGTACTTTTTATCCCGAGAGTATGTTGCTTTAGTATAATTTTCCGCTTTCACGCGTGCGAAGCCGCTAGCAGCTGCCACTTATACCTACCTACAACAATGAATCCCTATATACATTGGTTACGACGGGACTTAAGAATATTCCTCGGCATACAAGTTGAACCATCATAGTGGTCGACGTTGAATGCGCAGTAACAGATTTTCGGGTTTCAATCGAAGTGCCCCGGCTGCGACTTACTTGCCGCGTACTATACTTATACGACTTTACCGATTTCATTCATCTTTCAAGTTTCATTCATCATTCAGAAAGAAAAATTACGAAAGTTGCACAGAAAATTGGAAAATTTCGGAAAACTACGACTATTTAACCTTTGAACGTTTGACACTATATAGCTTACAGAGGACGTTCGTCAGGTCAGGTCAGCTAGTTTTAAAATGAAATTCACAGAAGAATGTCAAATGCATTATAGATTTAAATTCGTCTAAGGCCTATTGTTCACGGACGCCTAGCTTCATAGACGCCCATCCGTCGTTATAGGTAGATACACTTGGTGTACGCCTGATTAAGCTTACATACAAAATTATGAAATTCTGTCGACGAAGCGGCAGCATCGTGCCATCGTGTTGCGTCTATGAAGCTACGTATCCGCGGACAGTAGGCCATAGTTCTATTTATTTTATTTTGTTCGGGTGGCTTACAGCTAATAATACAAAATATAATGACAAGGTAGATAGCGAAGAGCCATTTACAAGCCTCCACATATAATAAGGGAGTATTGTTGAAAAGATCAGAAATAATTAAGATCTACAAAGTTGATGACGAACACACGTCTATGAAGCTACGCATCCGCGGACAGTAGGCCATAGTTTTGTATGTAAGCTTCACGCAGGCGAACACCAAGCGTAAAATAACGAATACGTATCTATGAAGCTACGCTTCCGTGGACAGTAGGCCTAACTAATATTACGGCATACTTAGCTGTGTGTTCAGCTGAAACCATTTTGTTACCAAGTTGACATGCGATGCTCGAAGCTTCGAGCGGTAATATCCAAGCACCAAACAAGTAGCTTTGAATAACTTACAGGTCATTTTAAAGAAAATCACTGCATAGACTATTATTGGGTATGACCTACTTGCTTTAAAATGCTTTTGTTTACTGTTGCTACTACCACTTGAACTTTTAAAATCTATTCATTTATAAATCGATACTATTTATAATACTATTCAGTACCTATAACCTTAAAAGCTGTGTATACCGGACAAACTACTCCATTGGTAATGTGGTCGCAAGGGTGAGTATCGACCAGGAATCGGTTTCCATTTTGGGTAAAGTGGTGGCTTCATGAAGGTGTTGCCATGGTTTAGGTACTTTTTATTATATATGCAATCGTTGTACATGTCACTAGTGTATCTACCCTCAGTTTCAGTTGAAAACCAACGCCAGGCACTATGGTCTAACAGTCATTCTGAACTGGACCTATTTTGGTGCAGCCGTGGGGTACACAATTATACTTTGGCTACTTTTTAGGGTTCCGTACCTCAAAAGGATAAACGGAACCCTTAATAGGATCACTTTATTGTCCGTCCATTTGTCTATCTGTCAAGACCATTTATTTCGGTAACGCGTGGAGTTGAAATTAAAACCATATTCTTAGGTCTGCGGTCCCTTGAACCTGTGAAAAAATCAAACTTCTCAGATAGCGAAAAAAATATCGCAAATACCGTAGGTATATTTCGACACTAAAGGGAATTTAAATTCATAGTACTTTCCGTTGACCTAGAATCCTGAAATCTGGCATGAAGCAAAGTCATTAAGTCATATAGCAATGTCAGCATAAATATAGGAAAAAACCTGAAAATTGTAATTTTGTAGATACGTAACAAAAAAAAATGCTATTCAGAAAAATCTTCGTAACTCAATTCGGGATTGAACTACGAGTATTATCATAGGTTTTTTTTTATGGTAGGTAAAATCATCCAATGACAAATCCCGCCCTTGGGCGGAGCGGGAAGTAGTGTCAGACTCTTACTGACTAAAAACCTACCCCGTTCCTTCGTAGCCTATCGTGCCGGGGCCGGGTATTCCTTTCGGAAGTTAACCCATGACCCCAGTAGGCTTCGATCCTGCCTGCCTGCAGTTAGCAGGCTGGGCCTCTTCGGTGAGCTGACAGCTCCTTGAGGCGCGCGGGGACAGAACGCGCCGTAGACGACTTGGGCTCGGACCGGTCGGTTACCGGACGATCGGACAGCGCCCTCCACCCCTTGCCCGCCGTCCGCGAGCCCGCGCCTACGGTGGCCGGAAATCGGGATCGGAATCCCGGAGGCGGCGGCGGCGTGTGCGCCGTTGCCTGATGCGGTCGGCCTCCTCCTTTGTTAGCATTACTGCTTCGCAGAAGGAGCCGAGCGCCTGCCACTCCTCTTCGCTCCGGAGCATGGCTTGAACCAAGCCCCGGCGCGAGAGATGGCCGCCGATCGCCCCCACGAGTACTCGGCGATGCTCTTCCCAAGCGGGGCACACCTCGACTGTGTGCTCCACTGTGTCCTCCGGGCGGTCTGCACAGTGGCGACACCCGGGCGTCGTCTCCGCACGAATCTTGTACAGGTACGGCCCAAACTTGCCGTGTTCGGTTAGTACCTGCGCCAAACGGAAGGTGACGACGTCGTGAGGCCTTTCCAGCCACGCCTCAAAAAGGGGCCTTACCGCCTCGATCGTGGCGTGGCCAATCTTTTGTGAGAGCTGGAGTCTATACTGGGTACAAGACCTGTGTGACAGAACTCCAGGCTCACACCTTCAAGATTACAATTATAATTGCACTTACGTACTATTGACATTGATGTTAGTTTATGTGGTGAAAGAAGACGAAAATAGAAAAATAATTCTAAAACAAACATAAAATAGAAGGCGTTGTGTCCGTGAGTGCAGTATAAAAACTCACGCCCCAACGTCCGAAAAAAGGACGAGAGCAGAGTAACTACTTATTCGAGAATTACCAACACCATCCTAATAAAAACCTAAATTTCGTTTAAAATTACTTCGGTCGGTCGGTAGTATGATTACTTACAGTATTCTTCGCAAACGAAATCATGTTTCAATATTCCTATCGAATACCGTCGCTGATTGAATATCTACTTTCTATTTACTACTTTTAAA
The DNA here is from genome assembly GCA_958295575.1 of Leucania comma. Taxonomy (NCBI): domain Eukaryota; kingdom Metazoa; phylum Arthropoda; class Insecta; order Lepidoptera; family Noctuidae; genus Leucania; species Leucania comma. Next base: position 13,777,946 of record OY282467.1, on the reverse strand, counting down.
CTTCCTTACAAACGAAATGAAATTCTTTTTCGCGAGAAATCTTCGGCTATCTGACCTGGGACAGTAATGGAATTTTCCTTTATTATTTGATTTACCTGTTCCTTCAATTTTATGTCGGTGCAATAGTGTTATCCTCTGTACTGTACCTACCTAAACCTTTTTATATTATAGGTATACTAGCTTCTGCCAGCGGCTTCGCTTGCAGGAAAGAACGTTTCTCCATACAAACTTTGACGACCCCGGTTTCATCCCCTTTAGAGGTTAATTTTGGACAGCCCTGTTTTAGTGCTCGCTTAGATCATAAAAGAAAAATTTGTGCAAAATTTTACGCTCTTAGTTCCAGTAGTTTCGGCTGTGATTGATATGTCAGTCAGTCAGTTTCTCCTTTTATATAGGTATATAGAAAATTCATAGGTATTTATGTATGTAATAAAAAACTAATGGATAACTACTACTACTACTATAACTACTGATACTAAGTTTTATTCATGTATCTAATAAATTCACTATGATAAACATTGATATTTAAAATGTATAGGTAATAATTATAAAGGTGTACCAACCAACTTAGGTAGGTTGGTTGGTATCTTGATTACATCTGTTGAATAATATTTGTTGGCATTTACAAGACTATTAAAGTTGTGACTTTACACCATTCTATTTCAACTTGTGTAGACATAGACACCGAAATAATAATTCTGCCGCATTTGAATAGTTTCTGAACATGCGATTGTAGTTTATGGAAAAGCCAATTCAAATATTGCTATAATTATGAGCCATTTCGTTTCCACAGAAACTAATAAAGCTCACGTATCCCTGCAATACAAGAAGGCTTTTAATTTTATATGGTTATTATAATTGCAGAAATTTAATTACTATTCGCACTCAAGTGCGTCGTTCATACTTAGCATTTCACAGAGCCTTGACTGTTATAGTGATGAAAGTGATGAAACTGTCGTAAACTTAAGATCTCTGACAGAGATCTTATACGAGAACGTAAACAGGATTGCTTACAAATTGACTCTGAAAACGGCAAACATAAATAGTACCCTTCTCTACTGTTACAAATTTTTCTGGAGCAAATCGGTGTGAGCGCGACGCGAAACTGACAGCTCGTTCATTTTTAACTCCCGCCCCTGCTTCACGCCGGAGACGACAATTTGGATAAATGGTACATCCGCCGCCGACCGACTAAATTATTCAGGCTCCTCCTAGCTCCGCTTCTTCACATGACAAGGAGAGGATTGCACAATAAAGTGGAATATTTAGAGAGTAATCACGTACGCAACATTGGAACTTAGAGTGGCTCCGTCCCTAACTGCCTCCAGTTTCCTGCAATGGCATTTCCATTCGCCTCATAAGATCTCGACACCATGAATATTGTTGACAAAAATATTTATAAGCGGCGAGGTTGTAAGATTTGAATTGTCAAATTGCATGCTCTTCATGTTTTGTTTGACAAGCGTTTGCTTCCAATTTACTTCAAGAGGCAATCAGTTTAAGACATCGTCCACTTTGCATTAGAATGGAGCAAGGTTCCTTCAAACAATAGTTGCCTAAATAAGTTCAATGGCATTTCATTAAAAGGCAGACGTTGAAAAACATGGCATTTGAATGAATAATGTTAACTAATGACGAATGTTTGCAGTTGTTGAATTGTTCGCGAATGCCACACAGGCCGCTCGGCAAAAAATAAACTGCAATGTAATTGCGGCCCGGAATGAAGTTATAAGCCTCTCCCCACTTCGGACAGAAAAATATATTTTATGAGAGCGATAATTAAATATTAAAAACTTCGGCCTCATATATCATTGTTGCTAATTGAATGGATGTGTATCCACACACGATTTCCCAAAAGGGAGAGGAAAATCATACATGGAGGGTACTCATATCTTTTATAGATGCCGATGGTATATTTTATTAGCATTTTGCTATGGTCGGAAGCCGAGTTGAAAACTTAGTTCTTTTTCTCTGTCTGTCTTGATGAGTGGAGCGAGAGGGAGTGACAGACTTTTACTGACTAAAAAACATCCGTATTCCTTCAATTGCTCTTTGAGGTCTAGGGCCACGGTAACGTTTTCGAACAATCCTATAAGCTGAAAACTCGATGAGTGAGGATATAGGAAATTATTGTGCTTTAAAATGTAGTTTATCTAAGTTTACGCAGTAGCCTGTATGGTAAGGTTTTACTTTTAAATTAAAATAATGATTAATTCGAGGCTGATGATGATTACTGTCTAGGTATCTGTTTTGGTTTGTGTCATTTTTTTTTTTGGTATTTGGTACTGGATGTCCGCTTCTGTACTATTTCACTTTTTCTGTTCTCGTTTCTGTTTTCTGTAAGATCCTTTTTTTGTGATAGTAAATCATCAAATAACTTCTCTCACTCTGGTGGAGCGAGAGGGAGTGTGCACTTGTCTTCTTTCGATTGCCCTTTGTATTCCAGGGATACAGTAGTTCTATCGAATATTCCCAAAGATGTAGCAAATCAGACTTATTGGCGCTTTGAGGCATCTCTAAATTTATTTCAGTAGTTCCATATTACTCGTTTAGGTAAACAAAACCACTAATCCTTTTAATTATCCCAACACTCTAAAACATAGGGTTATTATTGAAACTAAACGATTTCCGATCGCCCTTCGCACCGATGCCCAAAATGTAGATACCGCTTAATAATCAGCTTACGTCATAAGCCGAAACCAACGCAAAGATTAAGCCATAATAGGATGATAACTATCTGAATTAAAGTTAAATCCAATAACCCCATTCATCAGGTAGCAGTTAAGTAATTCACCCCCCGTTGGGGTGAGTTACAAGTTTTGTTAGACCAGTTTCTTTTCCTTCTCGTTTATCTTTCTTAAACACTGGAATTGGCCCGGGATTCGGGGGATAATTACGTTGGCTATTTAGTTGGTAAATAACGTACTACCTTATTTTTCTTTTTGCTTTTTTTTTCTATTCATCTGTTTGTATGGCGCGAACTTGTGTTTCTTTGTTGGGGAAGATAATACATTGTATTTGGCTTGGCATTAAATGGAAATACAGTTGTCCAGAAATCCAGCGGCGTTACCTAGTCAGGCACAATGTGCAGGTAGATTGCTAGACTTTAATGTACTATATTGTGTTTCCGTTTAGTTTGTGAACCGACTAAATCTTGTTGCTCCTTGAGATTCTGCTCTCGTGACTGCTCAGCGAACTTCTGTAAATTCGATAACGTTTCAGTTCGCTGTTACGGCTGCGTTCCGTAATTTTTCTAAGCCATTAATTTTACGACTTTGTTTTATTTTAGGTTGCGTAAGTATTTGTGTCGAGGTGTTTACAAAATTCTGAAAAAACTGGACCTTCTATGTTGAAATAAATAAATTTTGAAAGATTCAACTGAATGGTCTCGCTTTAGCTGGAGCCTAACTAAAAATACATTTTATCAGAACGTTGCAAAGACCTACAGGGTTACCGAGTTCTTGAGCTGAATTTGTAATTGCAGCAGATGTGACCAAGGTTAGTAGATAAGTTTGGATAAGATAGATACAGAATAGCAGACAACAACTACCATTCTTCATCATTTTGTCAATCACCATTATTTCATGTTAGCTAAGATCCTCCTTAAGCCAGCATCACGTATTCTACATTCACAGAACGATTACGAGCGACACGCGAATTATCCAAGCGCCGTGTTTAACTGAAACACACAACACAAGAGCCGAATACGCAACACTCAAGGAAATATAGCGCCATCGATATTCTGATTAGTGCGAGTAAGCTCTAATTGGCCCCGTTTGGGTGAGCACAGATCGTGCCACTAAAATAGAGATTTGCGCGGGAGTAATCCCTGTTGATACCACGAAATCCCACCGAAATGTATACCTTTACATAAATGGGTCAATGGCGCTGGCTCCGCTCTTGTCCGCCTTAGGGACCGTGTACATGCCAACGTTTTAATGCAACAACGAACGAACTGTTGCATGCAAACTGCTACTAAGTACATAATGAATTTTAGGTAAGGCTGGGTATTGCACTGGGCAGAATACAGTCCGTAAAACAAAGCGTAATATCATGGCACTATCTTTTTGTTGTCTGAAAGTTCTTCTGCCACTTCAATTGTAAACGTGCTATAACGCTTATACTTTCGTGTTTCTTTCTTGTTGTAGCCTCCACGTTAATTTTGTATATTTTTATGTTCAAAGCGTAACTTAGTGTCCAATTAGGGTAACAATTTCCTTTTCTGACCAAGGCTTATTGTAGCATTCGTAACAATTGCCTCTTTTCCGCAAATTCTCGTAGAAAGCACCAACCTAATTTCTGCTTTGCAGCAATCGGAACAATTAACAATTTGAAGTTACAAAGGTTAGGTGGCGCACGTCCCAGGTCGCAGGTCGCTCATGTTGCGCAGAAGTCGGCAGTCGGGTGGCTCGGGTGCGGGAACTCTAGCGATGCGCCAGAATAACTCGGCTAAGTAATATTGTTTTAGTTAGTAAGTAGTGCGGAGCGAGACCTCTGGCAGACAGTTTTGGCAGCTGTTCTGCACATGATGTATGTTAATGTCACGTAAGAGATTATTTCTTGGCACTGAAACATGGTGCCTGCGCATACAATTGTTTGCTCTCCTATTTTGCATTCGTCGAATTCTTGTATTATACTCGTACGTCGCCTAGTGCGGAATAAGTGACTATAACGGTTTTATTGTCCTTTTGTATGAGAATAGAATTGAAATAGATGGAAGAATATAGAGATGAGGTCTATATTAGACAAAAGCAAAGAGTAACTTCTGCTAGCCAGTTAAGCTTTTAGTATAAGAAGTCCAAACTTGAAGCGAACCTAAATCCTTCAGTAAATTGTAGTTTACCGAACTGCCTACACAGGTATGTAGTAACAGTTCGCAAATGAAACAAACTTAAAGGTAAACCATACTAGGAGCTCGTTGTTTATCATCCGCGCAAGTTGTTCGACTAACGTGAAGCGAGGTACCTAATGGTTAACTTAAATGGTGCTTGTAAACGATAGACAGGCTTCAAACTAACTCGCAGGTAGAATTAGCGCGGGGAAATAGTGCTTATGTATCGGTATATCGTAAATTATTATGTGCTGTCTAGAATGTTACAATTTTCAAGTTTTTGAAGCAAAAACTTCTGAAAGATAAAGAATATATGGGGCAAGTTGATAGGTAAGTAATGGCTGTAAAAACCCACGTAGCTAACTCCGAATTTCTATTTCTAAATTCTACGTGTCTTTTATTCCGACTTGAATCTTAAACAATGTTATCCGAATCATACAAACACATTAACCAAACATTTCAAGATCTTGCATCTTGAACTGTGTTTTGTATAATCCGAACTTGCCTTGAAGCAACAGAGCCAAGTATTGTTAGCAAACTATACTCGTAAACTAAACTCTAAGCCATCGAAGGTAGTATTTCGTACAAGAATTACTACAGCAATCCATTTGAGGTAGTTTTTGCTACAGAGCGGCAGGAGCGAGTCGATACACAGTATCTCTACAAATTCGTCTAAGTGCAACACTTTGAGAAAGAAAACAATTGCACGAACTTACCGTCTTCCAGCGATTGAATTCAGTAACTTTAAAGTGTGTTATTTCTTTCAGGCGTAACTTTGTTGTTGAACGGAACTGACAGTTGCGTAGTATTGACTTCTCGATACTTGTTATTTGTTATAACACTTACAACAGGACATAACTGAATAAAACAAAATGGCCGAATGTCAAAACTAGTTGTTGGTTTTATTGCTGTTTACAAAGCACAAATTACGTTTTTTATAATAGTTTTTTTTTATAATACCTAATAATATATTTGCTTATCTCTAACTTATCTATTGTTTTTATTGGCTGGCTTGATTGAGTAGTGATTCTTTCACGTGCTCGGGAAAATGATGTATACAGTAGACCAGTAAGGTGCTGGTAGGGATCTTGACTGTACTTCCAACCGAGATTGTTCTGGTAGTCGTAGTGTACCTCTTCACTCCTCAAGCACCTCAGAATATGTTCTCTTTTGTTGCTACGTCACTTTGTGTTAGCTACAGTTTTTGGGAGTCCATTTATTGAGTGTGCAAGTCATCCCCTACCTTATTTATCGATGGACATTAACAACATTGTTCAGGCAGGGGCCATGGTCTTAACATAGTTCCTGCTAACCAGTCCACTTAAGCCTCCCAAAACCATATAGCAATATCTTTGTTTTGCGTATGTCGCAATAGTTTCCAACCAACCAGAGGTTTTCCTTTTGTGCACTTTCATAGCGCGTGCAGGGATCGTCTATTAGTACCACGTTCCCCGAATATATATCTGGAATATAAAGATTCAGGACCCCAGTCTTGAGATAAATAAATACAAACTACAAAAACACGGTGTAAATTGTAAAAGGTGGTAAAAAGGCACAAAGTATTAGCATGCAAATTACGTAAGTAATGCCATTAGTAAGTAAACACATTAAAGTTTTCTTGACATCTTTTACACAATAAAAATCTTTAATCATTCAAACAATTTATCTTAAAAAATCTAATGTTTAAAGTTTTTAGATGCTGACTTTACTTTAAATCAAAATGTTGAATTGCCGATCAATTTAATTATTTCAGGCAAGTGTAAAGTACAAGAAAAATTCTCACTATTCGGACCATATATCAACATATTCCGATATTTTGAAGATAATCCAGTCGAGTCCAGGGGTCATTTGACCTCCAAAGGTGTCAAAGAAAGGTTGTTGTTTTATTCAAGAATGAATTTTGTTCAATACACATCATAGGTCCAGCCTTTCCTCAACTACAATGGGACACAATCCCTGCAAAAATACGAGGAAAATAAATAAACGATTTTATGGTTATTGTTATAACAAAAGAGTTTGGTCACAAAGCTTTTCCTAACATTACCTATTAGACAAAAAGGTTATTTATTTTCGCCACAATGATTTGGTACGGGGGAATCAAAAGTTTCCTTCATTTTCCCGAACTTTCCTTGGTAGCGAACGAGCAGGTCGTCATAAACTAAATAACACAATGGTTTTATTGACCGCATTAAGTAAATGGATGAGAAGCTGACGTGCGGGGCCATTTGACTAAGTTTTGACAAGACATGTAGGTACTCTGGTAATATAATTTCAAAGACGTATTTTTCGTTAACTCAGTTTCAGTTTTTATTTGTTTTGTGAACTACTAACTAACTTTACCAACAAGAAGACCCAACGATAAAAGTATGATTTTATTTTCAAAATCAATATGATAAAACTTCAAACAAAGGCCAGGTGAGGTTATGAGAATTCAGCCACATTTATACATAATATTACAATATTATTAATTCTCATCGATTATATTCGGCCACTTTCAATTTCGACTTTGTCACTGCGGCCACCGTAACGACTAACTTTTGCGAGGCCCTTTTTATCATAAATTAAGCAGCGCCAAAAATCAATCAAATCTCGTCTCGCGTGGTGTTCCGGGAAGTTGTCCGCGCCGCCCGCCCTAAAGCCGCCCGCCCAGAGCGGTGCGGTGCGAAACCTCTTGTCTGAAATACTGCAAGGTATGAAAGAAGCATTTGTGGTAGCCATAGTCAGTAGGCGTTGTTTTTTACGATATTTGCTATTAAACATTATACGACTAAATTATAAAAATAATTTAAAAGTATATAATAATATCTAAGTATATCACTTTAGTTACTGAGAACTTGATAAATGACAGCAACTTTAAGTAATTTCTTCTGAAGTAAAACCCCATTAACATGAGGTCAAATGTACAAGTTCTCCATCAAACATCTTTGAAACGTTAACTAGCACACCTAAACACTAGTACACAAAGCGCTCTTCAACATGATAAAGCGGACAGCGTGCTGCGGCAAAGCGGCTGAACGGGCCTGCACCCCGACGCGTCACAGCGCAGGCCCCATAGCCCTGCGTCCATGAAATTGAATTAGCAACTCATTAGTAACGCCAATAAAACCGGCCGACTGTTCGCCATCGCCACCCCTGCCGGACTTACCCCTAGCTTCCGATAAACGCATACATCGCACGTGTTAATGTACACACGCTTTGACAAGAGGTGAACGCATTTACGGTCACTGATGGGCTTAAATGGAAAGCTGGTAAAGTGAGTTTATTATTTAAAGTGAGTTTATTATTGTGATTTTTATAGCTACTATAATAACAAATCAGTTAATAATGATCAGTTGGTACCACACTCCTTGGAAAGTGTATAACGGGCATTCAGGTAAGTTACACCTATATCACCGTAGCAAAATTTACATTATAAAATTAAATTAAACAGCCGACATTATTCCTGTAAATTCATAAATTAAATTTCGTCAAAAATGAAATTATTAACATAACATTATAATCAAAGTTGGGTACTAGACTCTTTTTTTTATTGTATGGGTCATTAGGTACGAGTAACTTTAACCAAAATCGTAAACGGAAAGAAATTTTCTAATTCGCTCAATATTAGTTACTTAAGTTAGAAACCTATCAAATTTTGTGGAAAGGGAAAAATGCACATACTGAAATGTGACGTCACCGGCATTTAACCTAATGTGTGTGTGTGCTCTTAAGAGATAGTAAAATATTCCGCGACTATTCTTTTTCAAATCGATATTTGGAATGTATAATACAGCTTCTTGTAATAACCAATTTTGAAGCAGTTTAAAAAATATTCTTTTTTTAGTGTTATTTGTTGCTTAGTATAAATATTATACACACATCAAAAAAAGTTTGAGATCACTTTGATAATACGAAATCGTTTTTGTTACTTTAGAATAAAACGGTTTTACCTTTTTTTTTCTAAGATTCTTTATTTAAAAATTAAATCTTTTAATAACAAAAGAATTTTAAATATCAATTGTTTTCTGTATAAAAAGAGATTAAATCTTTGTTTAGACTTATTCAGAAATCTGATCAATTTCATTCAAAAAGATGCCGAGGGGATTATCAGAAGTTTTACGAGCAAGAATTGTTACTTTGGAGAAGAAGGACATTCTACGAGAATCACGCAAAGTGGTTGTATCCCAATCCTGTATCCTGAACACGTTACGGAGGTATCGCGGCGTGGATAACTTTGCTGATCGACCTGGCAGTGGTCGGTAAACTGTTTTTACTGCTGCTCAGAAGTGTTACATCAGATTGCTGACTGCCTGAGAGTCAACAATCAATGCCACTAAAATAAAAGCTGAGTTGCGGGCTGCTACTGGACTAGAAATTAGCACTCAGACCATCAGGAATTGCTTACACCAGGTTGAATTACGAGTGAGGAGATCCTGGCGAGCACCCCTGAGCTCACAGCAATGATAGCGATGCAGATTGCAGTGGGCTAGACTCCGCCAAAATTAAGAAAACGACGAGGAAAACATTTGGCGGAATTGACTCTTCGTTGACGAGTCCAGAATTAGCACTCATCCAGACAACCGACGTTTTCATATCTGGAGAAGACGTGGGGACGCTGAAAGACAAAGAACTGCCACCGGAATCGCTCAACGAGGCGGGAAATCGGTATCCTTTTGGGGCGGTATAATTATTGGTGCTAGAACGCCGTTGATCCCGTATCGTGGCTCGATGACTGCAGCTTTGTACCAAACCATTGCTATCGATGGAATTGTCAGGTCATTTAGAATAAACCATGGCCCTCGATTCGTAATGGTTGACGATAATGCACCCGCACATCGAACTCAACGAATCAACGCTACTCTGCGTTAACCTGCCGGCTCGCCTGACTTAAACCCGATAGAGCACGCGTGGGATGCGGTCAAGCGAGCTGTTTGGAACTGTCAGCCACCTCCCCAGACAGTGCCTAATAACCAACGAACCAATTCTAAAAACTATTTCTTATTAGTGTCTGTGCGTCTCTTGGATTACTACATAACGTCTACTAAAATGCTTTAGGATATAGCAGTCCATACTTCCAGCAAACATCAAAATCAAAAATGACCTAAAAAAATTAATTTCGTACATGCGTAAATTAATTCGAGTTAAAAAAAGTACTTAATTTTTTAATTTTCTCTTTACAAATTGATTGTATTTCATTCACCGAATCGACTCTCCGCGGGATTAAAACGACCAAAATTGAACGGTGTATAAGTTCGAAAAATATTTGACCGAATTAATTAATTCGGTCAAATATTTTAATTAATTTCTAAAACTTTTTAACTATTATCATTTCGTTTTTTTTTTTCATTTAATTTTCATCAAAGTCACGTCTGCCATTGTATCAGTTAACCTATTATAATGATTAATTCAATATTTCCCGTTACTCCGACGTTTTATTTGGTCGAATAAAATTTCACCGATGTTACACTAAGCCAAAACAACATTTGTTTGAAGTGTTATATTTCCGAACATTCATTATACCACAATTTCCAAGCAGGCATGTACAATGGAAGCAGGCATGCAACGTGCAGCAAGCACTGTTTCTGTTACGGCTCCGGCGTTGCGTAGTTTGTACTGCGTGGTTTCTATCCCTCCGCACCTACGCAGGCTTTATACTCTAGGGGTAGGGCAGAAAAAACTGTAAAGCTGGTTTTGGAGCTATTCGTTTCCGTCACAAAATTTTGTAGCGCAACAAATTGACTTTTTATGACATCATTTTAATTTAATATTGAAAATGCTACCAAGTATAGTACGTGGAACCATTTGCTACAGTTACGCGCAGCCCCCCACTCCGATTGGTATCCAAAAATCGGTTATAATTATCGTCACACAAGTTGAACCATCACGGCGGTCGACCTTAAATGTGCAGTAGGTAACCGATTTTTGGGTCTTAATCGATGAGGGGGCTGGTCGTAACCATAGCAATATTTGCGGCGTACTATAACCGTCTATATATTTGTGACCACAATTCTGTAAAATGTTATTTCAGTGTGGTGAAAATATGGCAAATGAAAAACAATTCCAACGAGGCTTCGGCCAATAGCAAAAAGTTATTTTGTTAATCAGCCAAACACAGTTCGTTAAAAAACTACCAGTGACACATGATACTTCGATGATCTAAAATTATATCAAATAATGCATAATTAGAGCAAAAAAGATGTCGGTCAATTGTTGTCGGTGAAATGAAACCTGACAAAAAATATTTCGGAAAAGTGATCGGTTCCCCTCAAATCTACAATGACAGCTAGGATTTACAAGAAGCATGGAGGAGGCCATAGTGAGGATGATCTACCTACGGAATGACCTCGTTTATATTAAGCAAATCTTACACTTAGATCGATCCGTTTGGCTGTTATTACATGTACTTAGTGACGAGCTCCCGAAGGACACGGTGAAGCACACGGTAGAAGTGTGCCCAGCTTAGGCAGAACAACAACGTGTCTTCGTGGGGGCGATCGGCGGCAGCGATCTCTCGCGCCGGGCCTTGGTGCAGGCCATGGTCCGAAGCGAGTGGGAGTGGCAGGCGGGCGCCTCCCTCTGCGAAGCAATAGTGAGGCAACAGCGCTCACGCCCCAGCTGCCGCCGGGATTCCGATCCCGCTTTCCAGCCATCGTAGGCGATAGCTTGCGGACGGCAAGCAGTGGATAGCTCGCTGTCCATTCGTCCAGTAGCCGTCCGGATAGAGCCCAAGTTTTACGCGCGCCTCAAGGAGTTGTTAGCAAATCGTAGGGGCCCAACACGACCGAAGCCTACTTGGGCCAAGGATCTGCTTCATAAAGGAAGGCTCGGCCCTAGTATGAAAGGCAACGAAGGAACGGGGTGGGTTTTTTAGTCAGAAAAATTCTGACACTATCTCCTGCCCCGCCCAAAAGCGAGAGATATCATTAGATAATTTTCCCTACCAAAAAAAATAAAATAAGTTACGAGCTCCTCAAGTCTGTAAAATTAACAATCATGAAAATACTGAACTACTCGTAGTACACATGTACGTTTACGTTTTTCCGAAGGCGCCCGTCTCCGGAAAAAACGAAATAGGCCGTGACTTTGTCACTGGTCCGGAAAAACGCTCAGTAAAGAATCTTTTTATATGCATAATTGGCCTTTGATGTTTTTTAAGAAGAATGTGTAATGCCTTGCCATGTTAGGGCTCAACCGAGAGTAAGTTTGAAACACTTTTAATAATGAAAGTTTCACGTTACTAAGATTTCATTTCAGTCTCACAATGTTATGTAATCAAAGAGTACCTAACCATAGTAAAACGACAACGTAAAGCCGTTGTCGTACAATAGTTTTGAAAACCAACATATTTTCAATATACTTACGAAAACAAGCTCTTATCCCTACCGCTTTTAGGTATGCAATGTAATGTTTTTCGCACTAGTGCGGAAAAGAGCATGAGCTCGTCCCCACCACAATTGATTGTACATATTCCTTTATCATATCAGTCTGGGCGCTAAGCGACCCTCACGAGTCACCGGTCAACCCCCGTTTATATCTTCGTAAGTGAATTGAAAAACGTCGACAGCACTCGGCTTCATGACACCCACGTACGGAGTATTTGCTGACCGGGCGGAGTGTACCACCACCACGTCATATTATACACTATACTAATGATGAAACAAAACAGCTAACCTTACAATAGGTTTATTAGCCTGTAAGAAAAAGAGAGAATGTATAACTCGTGCGTATGTTTAGCCGTGTCCATCAGTAGCTCGCGCTGCCTGTCAAGACTTGATTTATGGGCCGGTGATGTACCTCCGGTGACCACATTGAGATTTGCCCATCGGATGCCAAATCCTACTTATAAAATACCACTCTGAACGTGTTAAAAACCATATAAAGTTACCAATTAAAAAAACAACTCTAGGCTGCTGTTGAGTAATTCCAGATGGAAAACCCAACAACACTTTGTCTGACCTGGGAATAACTGGGACTAACGACTTTTTGTAAAATACTACCTACTCCCAGCGGCTTCGCGATTTGTAAAATAATTTTCTACGGGGAATTTCTATTAAGGAAACCCATCGTTTTGCAACGCAAATTGTAACTGAAGGATAAAGATAAGATTTTAGTCAGTAAGTCGGTGAGTCTGACACGTCCCCACTCCACTCTAGAGGTGAAGACGCCATTGGATTATAGCTCGCCTCAAAAAAAAAAAAGGTTCGATAGTTCCAAAGACACAAAATTTTACCTTTTTATAATATTGACCTACATGACGTATTACCTACCTAATTGGCGAGATATAAGTATTCTATAGTTATACTTACACCGCTGCCTAAGCCTTTAGCAAATACAGGGATAGTGTATATAGTCACCCACATTTTACCGGCCTCGAGAACAAACAAGAAGAATATAATCCTGGCTTATCACTTAAAGTATTTCTTATGCAGGCAGACCTTGGGCAAAGCTGATGTTACGAAAAATTTGAATAAGGTGAGGGATTACTATTATGTACCTTTATGTGTAAGAAATAATTCAGAGCGTTGGAGCGCGATTCCCCACGGCCGGCGGCGGCCCGGGGCAAACTCCTGCGAATTATAGGCACTTAGTTTAAACGATAGCCCGCCGGGACTCAGACTGTTTCGTTACACTCACTAATCTTAACGTATCGCCTATTTTAAAATTACATTTAATACCTGTGAGCCTCTCGAAATTAAATTAAGGCACGATTCACGGGATTGTACTGAACAATAAATAATAATATCGACTCGATAATTACTTTTTCATGACGATAAAATATTCATAAAGGAGAAATCGTGCGAGCTTTCCCGTTATCAGATGCATTTATGTTTAAATATATGTTGTATTATGTTTTGTCAATAAATCTTTGACGCGGTTAAGTTATTTTTATGCACTCAGGCATTTTTACATTTGCTAAACCACCCTAAAAATAGAGTTCACCAAATACAGAATTAATTCCCTCTATTTTTATAGCACACACGATAATCAAATTTCTGTAACGTAAGCAGGCCAATCAAGGAATTCCGTGTCAAAAGAGAGAACTGAGTCAAACGTTAATTTTCTTAATGTATCTTGTTAGGGTCGGATCGTGTTCAGGCTGTGAATAAATTACGGTACCATTACCAGTAAAGACGATCGCTGCCGTACCTGTAACGAACTTAGACATGAATTATACGAGCAAATGTGTGTAATCGTATGTCTCAAATAATCTTCATAAGAAACTTTATGTTCCAAGTCTACGAAAATAGGTTTATGAAATTTTCGTGAAGGATTCGGTAGGCAGGTAAGTACTTTTCTTCACAATTCCTTTGTATTACATTATGTATCTTAGATCGTGACATGTGTATGTAGGTAATGTCTTTGTAAAACTATCTTTTTTTTAAATATGGAACCTCTTTGCAAATACTTTCGCTTTGTCAAAATATCTCTAGGTATGTGATACTCGTATTTTCTTCGTATATTCAAATAAAAGGTTTTCCACATTCTATCTTACAAGTCGGGTGACGAAAAATTATAGTACCTAAATAAGCACCATAAACTAATAACTATGTAGAGATTTTTAGAAGTGTGTACTTAGGTATAAATAAATTAAAGAAATTGTCAGAAGTCATAACACAGAAGTCACATTTCCTGCATGTAGCTAAGAAGTGTTAATGTAAAACAAAAATCAAAAACTACTGCGAAAACTATTTTCCTACAGAGTGTAAAAAGTATCATTTGAAAAAGGCATGTAGGTACACAAACACAGATTAAAAAGAGCAGTCTTATCCAGTGGAACAATGCCTAGTTCCCATTAGAGCTCGTGTCGCGACTGTGTCCCAACTTAATGTTGCGTGTAAAGTTATGGCCCACTCCCACAACTGCATGCGCTAACTTCGCGGTCGCTCTATGACCTCCTACAGAAATTCATGACACGCGGCATTAATTCGGCTAGCGCACATTACTAGCTAAAAAACCACAAGAAAAAATAACGAAAATATTTAGGTGAAGAACAGAGCCAAAAGTTACGACCAAGTCGTAATGAGGTTACACGTTTATTTTCATACCTTGAGCGAAAAAACATTTGGTAACAACAAAGTAATGGCTAAGACCACATTACTGTTTTTCTTTGCTTCCTTTTTGAGGTTCAAGAGCAACCCTTCAACTTGGACGTTAATTGCTTCGTGAGAATACTTACACCTGCACAGCCTTTATGGAGAGAGTGTAATAAACAAAATAAGTAAGCAGGAATTAAAACATTAGATGTTTTACGACAGAACGTGCTCCCCTTTTAAGTTCCTTGAGATAATAATATCTACCGGTTATTACCTAGCGTTAATTACTGCGTGCTCTTATTAATACCATACATACCCATTACAATTTAATCAAGTAGATACTAGCTACAGCTTACAAACACGCTGATTATTCAATTATATTGCTGTCTGTACAATAAACAACACCTGTGAATAATAAATATGTAGATATTTCAACTCTTAGCTCTATATTGCAACATAAATATGATGTACGCGTTTAATTTATCTAACTAGCTATCAGAAAAGAAACTCAGTTCGAAAGTAAATGAAAATTCGTATCTAATTTAAAAAGATTAGTAGCCCATGGGCGTTCTTTTTAGATTAAAAACTGAGGCCATGTTTACTAAGCTACTTATTTTTAATTGAACTTCGCGTTGCTTCTAGATATTTTGTAAAGTGATGAACAGATATATCTTTTCATTGTTATCAGAAAGTTAAATAATTCTATTGAGCCCGTTCATCGACTTCTCCATAAAAGTTCTTGATTAAAGGGCTAAAATGATTGGTATGTGTTTATTTGTTGCGATAATTATAGAATTATTTATCAAAACTTTATATGCGCTTGCATATAAAGTTTTGATAAACTTGTGCTTACAAGTAAAAGATATTGTCCAAAGGTCCAAAGACAGCCATTGGTGCAGTGGTTGAGCTGCTACGCTGGGTGTCGGGTTCTACAGATACTTTTTCCGAGTCTAGGAGTCTTGTGTATGTGATTTTCCATGCTTGTAAACCAACGCGCGATGCAGAAGTCATTCCTAATGGGGGCAATTAGGAATAACTCTTGCATCGCGGGTGACTTTATAGTTTCGGTTAGTAAATTTAATACTAACTGAAAGAATGAAGTGTATAGTTCGACATACCTGTTTATACCTGGCAACCCAGACCTATGCTAGGAAACAAGTAGGCAACCGAACGTTTTAATATTTTATGGGCTTCATACTTTCGGTTAATATTAAATTTATTCGTTAAACTTAAAAAAAAAAACAATTTTTAATTAATCACAGTTTGGCCAGGATTTTTTTAGGCAACCCAGCCACGACATATTCATTATATATCCATAGCTTCATTTTGCCGAGATCGTGGCTGTTTCAATGATGCCACTTATTGTCTACTTGGGTAGACACTTGAAACATAAACTACGCTAATTTTACGTCATAATATCTACTAAGAATCAATTTGTTAATAATTAAGTAAAACAGTTGAACATCAAACGAAAAACTCTCGCTAAAATTCTGATTTTGATATTACGAACAGTTTCGATTTTCCCCAAATGATGGTGTCACTGTTCTATTCTGGAAACAGAGGAGCTTGAAATAAAGGAATGCAAATTGGACAGCCATAAAATAAAAAATGTATTTAAAGCATCAGGCCGTAGAATTCAGAAATGGAAGCGACAATAAAATTAAAATCAAAAATTCACGTGTTCACTCATATTACCCGGTCGACATTTTGTAATGTGGCCTACGGGGCGTATAAAGTGAAAAATTTAAAGCAGATATGACAATATTTTAGAAGGAATAGCTTTATTTTTAAAATGAGCACCGTCATAAATCCCACCCCGCTGCAATAACGCACGCTCGTGTACATGTGCCCAGAATATAAAACGAACATCGTATTAAAATGTTCAGCTTACCTATTGACAAATATACTTACCACTTGCAACGTTTTAGCTTGATGAAAAAAAAGCGTATCACTCCAGTTTCTCTCTAAAAATATAAATTTCATCGAAAACTTGTGTGTTACAGAGAAGTAAATCATAACATCCGAGTTCACCCGAAGAATTTCTGAATTTATTTTTTCTCACATTTGCTGGAGCCTTCGCATATACATCAAGAGGATGAACGAGATCCTAAAAATAACTTCTCAGATGTAGGCTAGGCGATCATTATTA
Source organism: Leucania comma (assembly GCA_958295575.1). Classification (NCBI taxonomy): domain Eukaryota; kingdom Metazoa; phylum Arthropoda; class Insecta; order Lepidoptera; family Noctuidae; genus Leucania; species Leucania comma. The sequence continues at coordinate 13,760,953 of OY282467.1, read as the reverse complement.
ATGTACCTATATCATCTTATAAGAATATAATCTCTTAAACTTTTAGGCAATAAATTATTTAAAGGTTAATAATTTATTATTTTAATAACGTAATTATTGAATTCCATTAACAACATTCAACATTTTACAATAAACGTGCACACTGGAAAAAAAACTTCAATAATTTAAAGCTAATTTTGGCGCATTTTCTCCTAAAATTTACTAACAAAATTAATTATTGTCGACAGAAAAGTATACAATTATTTAGATAATCTCTTCTGAAATTGTATATCAATCATCAACTCAGCAAGTAAATCATGGACCTTAATAGTATAATAAATTCCATCACCTCAGGCATAGGCTGGCGGCAAGTAATAGGTAGCACGCCGTCCAGTAAGCGTCCGGACCGAGCCCAAGTTGTCGACGGCGAGTAGTTTTCAACGCGCGCGTCAAGGAGATGTCAGCAAACCGTAGGGGCCCAGCAGGTCGAAGCCTACTGGGGTCATGGGTTAAATGAATGCAAACGAAAAGCAAGGCACAGAAGGACTGACTAAAACCCACTCCTATGTGGAGTTGGTTTTAGTCAGTAAAAGTCTGACACGTTAGCCAGCTCCGCCCAAGCTCAAAAAAAGTCATTGGATGATTTCGCACTTAAAAAAAAACCTATTAATTCTAAGAAATTAATATAGGACAAACTACGTGGCAAGTTACTGTTCACAGAGTGCGACACTTTCATTCCAGTGGCTCCTAGTATTTAAACCCTTTTATAATTAGAACAAGTGCGTCGTACAATTTTGTTAAGTTCAGAATAAAATTGTGAGAGGTGAACGTGTGAAAACGTTACCTTACTGAGAGCTACCTGGAACATACCACTAGAGTTTCATACGGACGCGGAATTCCGTCGTAAAAAGTACGGATTTGTATTAAGACAGATTTATGTTCTAATTAGTCGCTCGGCGAACGCTGCAGAGCTGCGTAAAACAAATTTATGCGACCGCGTCTTTGTTTGTACAAATTGTTTCATATGATTTAACAGCGACAGGTAACTGCGGCGTCTGTACCAGGATTGATGGCGCGGCGATACGATATTGGAACAGTTTATTACGCAAATGTTGTATTGCAGCCAGTTTTCCTAATTACAGAACCACAGTTAGTCGCAAGACTGGTATTTGTATATTATATGGAATTTGTATTCAAGGACTTGTGTTAAAGAAAACTTTTTTGTCTTCGATTTCTCATTGGAGTAATCGTTAGTTCAGGGCTCTATTGTTGTTCAGGACTGCTTTGAAATAATTGGATATCGCTTGAAAAAAACACATTTCGAAAATACTATCTTTTAAATCTGAGTGGATTTTTTTTTGTCGAGACCAAATGTAATTGAATTAAGTGTTCCCTTATCCACCTGTGTAACCGAACACAATGCTTACACATACCGGGGTCAACAGCACAAAACACAACAAATACTATACAAACCATTATCAATTCACAGTCTGTGGGTAATGACAAAAGGTTCGTCCATGTCGCCGCTTTTACTCTCTGCACCCGAAGCGTCACAACAAAAGCCCTTTCTATACTAACTTGAAAAACTTTACCGAACTCCGTCACAGAGCAACCAAACAAAAAGGTCCGAGTTAGGGTATATCTTGTACAATAAACAATAGTTTAGCTAAAATAAACATTAACTAATTTATTGAACTTTTATAGATTGAAATTAGCTTTTGTAATCAGCTTATTAGGCATCGGTGAATGTTATTATTTTATCGAAAACTACGAATTTATTAGTCAGGATTTTCACAAATCTCCAGTATTTTATAGACTACATGATAATAATATGTAATTACCAATATATGCCTGTAATGGCCACATGACATAGACCACTTGCGGGATCGCTGCATGAAATGCAAAGTAGTAAATTGGGCATAGCAAGCTAACAGCGCGAGCGGCGCGTGAGTAGCAAACTAGACGTAAAACGTAAAATCGTCTAATCTTGTGCCTAGCAAGACTAGTTCATAGCATGATGTGCGTAGTAGTAAAGTCCGTGACATAACCGTAGCAATTTCGTAACTTGAGAGGTGCGTGGTAGTAAGTTCTCGATGTATTCGTAGCAGGGTCGTTGTGCAACTGTCACACGTTAGTAGCTTGATTGTAGCGCGAGCGTAGTAGCAAGCTCCCGGTATATTCGTAGCAAGCTCGTCGTGTAGCCGTAGCAAATTAGTAGCTTGATTGTAGCGCGAGCGTAGTAGCAAGCTCCCGGTGTATTCGTAGCAAGCTCGTCGTGTAGCCGTAGCAAATTAGTAGCTTGATTGTAGCGCGAGCGTAGTAGCAAGCTCCCGGTGTATTCGTAACAAGCTCGTCGTGTAGCCGTAGCAAATTAGTAGCTGGATTGTAGCGCGAGCGTAGTAGCAAGCTTCTGGTGTATTCGTGGCAAGCTCGTCGTGTAGCCGTAGCAAATTAGTAACTTGATTGTAGCGCGAGCGTAGTAGCAAGCTCCCGGTGTATTCGTAACAAATTAGTAACTTGATTGTAGCGCAAGCGTAGCAGCAAGCCCCCGGTGTATTCGTAGCAAGCTCGTCGTGTAGCCGTAGCAAATTAGTAACTTGATTGTAGCGCAAGCGTAGTAGCAAGCTCCCGGTGTATTCGTAGCAAGCTTGTCGTGTAGCCGTAGCAAATTAGTAACTTGATTGTAGCGCAAGCGTAGCAGCAAGCTCCCGGTGTATTCGTGGCAAGCTCGTCGTGTAGCCGTAGCAAATTAGTAGCTTGATTGAAGCGCAAGCGTAGCAGCAAGCTCCCGGTGTATTCGTAGCAAGTTCTTCGTGTAGCCGTAGCAAATTAGTAGCTTGATTGTAGCGCGAGCGTAGTAGCAAGCTTCTGGTGTATTCGTGGCAAGCTCGTTGTGTAGCCGTAGCAAATTAGTAACTTGATTGTAGCGCGAGCGTAGTAGCAAGCTCCCGGTGTATTCGTAGCAAGCTCGTCGTGTAGCCGTAGCAAATTAGTAACTTGATTGTAGCGCGAGCGTAGTAGCAAGCTCCCGGTGTATTCATAGCAAGCTCGTCGTGTAGCCGTAGCAAATTAGTAACTTGATTGTAGCGCGAGCGTAGTAGCAAGCTCCCGGTGTATTCGTAGCAAGCTCGTCGTGTAGCCGTAGCAAATTAGTAACTTGATTGTAGCGCGAGCGTAGTAGCAAGCTCCCGGTGTATTCGTAGCAAGCTCGTCGTGTAGCCGTAGCAAATTAGTAGCTTGATTGTAGCGCGAGCGTAGTAGCAAGCTTCCGGTGTATTCGTAGCAAGCTCGTCGTGTAGCCGTAGCACATTAGTAACTTGATTGTAGTGCGAGCGTAGTAGCAAGCTCCCGGTGTATTCGTAGCAAGCTCGTCGTGTAGCCGTAGCAAATTAGTAACTTGATTGTAGCGCGAGCGTAGTAGCAAGCTCCCGGTGTATTCGTAGCAAGCTCGTCGTGTAGCCGTAGCAAATTAGTAACTTGATTGTAGCGCGAGCGTAGTAGCAAGCTCCCGGTGTATTCGTAGCAAGCTCGTCGTGTAGCCGTAGCAAATTAGTAACTTGATTGTAGCGCGAGCGTAGTAGCAAGCTCCCGGTGTATTCGTAGCAAGCTCGTCGTTTAGCCGTAGCAAATTAGTAACTTGATTGTAGCGCGAGCGTAGTAGCAAGCTCCCGGTGTATACGTAGCAAGCTCGTCGTGTAGCCGTAGCAAATTAGTAACTTGATTGTAGCGCAAGCGTAGTATCAAGTTCCCGGTGTATTCGTAGCAAATTAGTAACTTGATTGTAGCGCGAGCGTAGTAGCAAGCTACCGGTGTATTCGTAGCAAATTAGTAACTTGATTGTAGCCCGAGCGTAGTAGCAAGCTCGTCGTGTAGCCATAGCAAGTTAGTAACTTGATTGTAGCCCGAGCGTAGTAGCAAACTCCCGGTGTATTCGTAGCAAGCTCGTCGTGTAGCCGTAGCAAGTTAGTAACTTGATTGTAGCACGAGCGTAGTAGCAAGCTCCCGGTGTATTCGTAGCAAGCTCGTCGTGTAGCCGTAGCAAATTGGTAACTTGATTGTAGCGCGAGCGTAGTAGCAAGTTCCCGGTGTATTCGTAGCAAATTAGTAACTTGATTGTAGCCCGAGCGTAGTAGCAAGCTCGTCGTATAGCCGTAGCAAGTTAGTAACTTGATTGTAGCACGAGCGTAGTAGCAAGCTGCCGGTGTATTCGTAGCAAATTAGTAACTTGATTGTAGTGCGAGCGTAGTAGCAAGCTCCCGGTGTATTCGTAGCAAGCTCGTCATGTAGCCGTAGCAAATTAGTAAATTGTTTGTATCGCGTGCGTAGTAGCAAGCTCCCGGCATGTTCGTAGCTGGATCGTCGTGTAACCGTAGTAAATTGGTAACTTATTCGTAACTTATGCGTATTAGCAAGCTCCCGGTTTATTCGTAGCAAGCTTGTCGTGTAACCGAAACCAATTCGTAAATTGTGCGTAGCAAGACTTCGTTCCTAGCCCATGCCCTTGCTATGCCCATCATAGCAATATCACTGCTATATGTTACTTTTAAAAAAAAGTTTAAATTAGTTGTTTATTTTGTAAATATCGCAATATTTTCTTTCATCACTTTGTACCGGTAGGCATGCAGGATTACTTAAATTCACGCTACGGCTAAAAAAACATTTTTATTTTTTAAGAAAGATATACATAAAATAGATCACACAATTTATCTAGTTCACTGCACAATACTTATTGTGAATTCTTTCTCTGTTAGAAATTCAATAATTGAAGACTATGCTTTGTCTGCTAAAGGAGGAGAATGTTTTAAACGTTGATAGCAGTAATTATTTTTTCCTTCTAATTTATTATAAATTACCGGATGTGTAGTATAAATGACCATGTACTAGACACTCATGCGCATTAAGGCGGAATGGAGACAAATTAGGCTATTGTCGCGACATGGGACTACGTCGACTAGACGTTTAAGTTTTGTGTACAATAAAGAATTAATATTAAAATGTCTATATGTAAATGTCAAATAAATATTAAAAAAAAAACTATCAATCAAAATGCACATTACGTTGTGACATGCATCTTATTCATGCGAGTCCATCCACTATCCAGTCTTATTCCAAACTTGGGTCGTGGGGCTCTTTGAACCGGAACCACGGTTCCAACTTTCACCAATTTTTTTTTTTAGTAATGTTTTGGAACCATATGGGAAAAGACATTATAGTGAAGTTAACAAAAAACCTGTATTTATTTTATTTATGGTTCCAAAATACTAAAAACATTTTCCTTGTCCAAAGAGCCCCACGACCCATTCCAACTACGAGTATTTGGGTCGTTTTCCAACAATTCTCTTACGCGTATTTAATACAGTAAAATTGTTTTATGTTTTTGTAATACAGAGTACCTATTCCGATGCAGTCACAAATCTACTCGGTTTTACCGCTTTGTTGGTAACAAAGAGAAATTAAATTAGAACCTAGAGTTATAGTGTTTTTCTGTGGAATTTATTTTTTATTATATCGTTACACGTAAAAAATAAATCTTCTTTATATGACAGAAAAATATAAATGATTTAAGTTTCAAGAGATATTTTTCAGAAATAAAAGCTCCAAATGTTTCCACTAACTTAACCTATAAAAGATATACCTAGATAAATTCTAAAATAGATTCATAAAACCTGTAGTAGGCAGTTAGGGTCACCGAAGAATAATGATATTAGGTATTGCAGTTAGTACTTGTGAGGGATAAATCAAATAGACTGTTGGGTGCCATTTTTCTTTTTTTCTAAGTTGAAAATCAATAAATAATTTCTCCCGCATTAGGTCAGCTTTTAGCAAATAACGTAGCGTCAAAAAAATCACCACACAAGAGTCCTTCAGTTGCTTTTTGCGTTTTAGGAAGTGCAGTTTCCTTTTCAGGAATTTCCCATGGTCCTGGCGGACGTCAGCTTTGCTGAGCTCCTACGGTTCACTGAATCGCATGGAATAATACGTGCTGTCGTCGATTCAGGCGCGGTCGTTAATGAACGGCCGGTCGGCGAGCTCATTGCACATCATCCGCAAGCCTACGTCTTTGGTAGTCGGAGAGGCCTGTGACTCCCGATATCCGGAGCGTCTAGTGTTGCGACAGCAGAGTGTTAGGAATAGTCAGGATGTTCGGTCCCTGTCGTCAACACCTTCGCTAGCGTTACTGCTTCGCAGAAGGAGGCGGCCACATTCCATTCCCTCTCGATCCAGACCATGCCCTGATCCAGGGTCCGGTGCAAGAGGTCGCCGTCCCTGATCACCTCCACAAGGACATGGTTGTAACTCGCTTTAGCAGGATGTATCTCTCCTCAGCCGTATGCTCCACCATGTGCTCCAGGCGTTCTGCACAAAGGTGACACTCGGGCGTTTCTTCCACTTGAATTCGACACAGGACCCTCCCAAAATTGCCTTGTTCGGTGAGGACCTGCGTCATGCGGAAGGTGAGGACGCTGTGGGGTCTCTCCAGCCACTCCTCAAAGAGGGGACTTACCGCCGTGATCGGGCATGTCCAATAAAATTGTGGATACTTACTATTGTAAAGTTTAATATGTACTTTATCTACAAAATGTTCAAACTCGACACATTTTTCGGAATGTGGCTCTCCGGTGCCAACGTGTGTTCCTTTAATTTGGTTTTAACATCTGCTACGAGAGCAACGTCTATAAAAGAACATAATGATACAAACTATACAGTTTCGTTCATAGTGATTAAGCGCTATATTGGACTTATTTGAAGCGAAAGCGCTCAAACTGTTCTCAATACTTTCAATCGATGTGTCTTTGATGTTATTGTCATAGAGCGGGCTAAATCCCCGACGCTGTGGAACAAATGTTCGGCCCTGGTACACCGACAGGAACCTGTTTTGAAGTTAAATTACCAAAGTTTGACAAGCGGTCCGACTCACTAAACTACGCTAGCAATAATTCTGCATAGCGTGGCTGGAAGACAATCACCCTCGAGGTACTTATCTACTATTAGTGCAGTTAGGAATGCATTTTGATATTAAAAGATTTTTATTACAAATATTTTAAAGTTACTTCCAGACATGAAATTAAAAGTTTGGATAATTTTATTTCAAAAGTTGAACGTGACCAGCGAGCAGCTCGTGGCCGCCGGAGGAAGCACAGGTGCTCCGCGCGGCCGCCGCGTCTAATGAAATACGTCTCCCAAGGCACCCTACCACGCTTCCCCTCAAATTGATACCGCAGATTATCTCATTCCGGTGATTTCGTCGTGGCTTTATACTTTTCATTAAATTGAACAGACGTTCTCCACAAATCGCCTTAAAAGTTACATTTGTGGTAGGTTTTCAGGGTCGGGTCGCGCACCTCGCGCCATTAGCCCTGTTGCGATGCGTTAGCGCGCAGAGCGGGCGCGTCAACGGGCCGACCCACATGATATTAATTCCGAGCCGAGCTCTGGCCCACCGACAGGCTTATAAGATTAGAATAATTTTCTCATTCCGAGGACTCCCCGCGAGCGCAACCAGCAGTTTAATTAAAACTAACAGTTGTCTCACACAGTCTTATCCGGCAATTTGCGAGGTATTACAGGCCGAACTTCGTCCACAAATTATCTTGACTCCATTTAACAAAGCGGTTATGTTAATACAATCTCGCCGGATTTAGAAGAATGTTTTTGTTATAAGAGGCGTGCACCGAATTACGGCATTAAGGTAAAATATGATATTTAATTTGAGGTTCTTAATAATAGAGCAGCAACAGCTCCGAGCTTCGACTTGCGGTACACAACGTGTCGGAGATGTGATCATTAAACCGCGGCCTAAATGAGCTTTTTATAGGCGCCATAACACTTACAGACGGTGGAACCAACTATTGAATTAGTAATATCGTTTAATACGCTCACTTTACTGTTGTACTGATGGCGTCTGTAAACTTGACGCTACTATTAAATATTAAATTTGTTTCAACTCATAAAATTATAAAGTAAAACGTGTCAGTCTTGCGAACTAGATAACTGAAGTTCTTTCCGTAGCGCTGCGCCGTATTTTTGTGCGTTAAAATGATATCTCTACAACAATGGAGCATTACAATAACATATTTATAGGCACGTAAGTGCATATGGCTTCGTTGGAATAAAATAAACTGCCTCCATATGTCCGAATAAAATCCGGTTGTCTTCATGCATATAAAATTTTGTCGCCCCCGCCGTGAAATATTATGTGACGCGAATGTTGGGGAATGAATCTAAGTAGGCTGACGTGGAGTCAGTTAGCTCCCTTGGATCGGCTGCTACCCTTTATCTTCACTATGAAATAAAGGAAAAGCACCACTCTCTCTGTAATATCTTATGCGTATGAGTGCTTATGAAATATGAATTCTATCTCGCAAAACATATTATTTCGCTATTACTGAATATATTGCTACACGTTTCAGAGTTATATGGGATAATACGCTTTTCTTTATAAGCAAAAATAAATATCGTCGAGCGCATCGCGTACGCCATTGTGACTGTGGGCCCGTTGTTAAAATGTAAATTTCTCTGATACCGATAGGAAGAGTTGACGGGGACTTATTTCATTTCAGAATAAACTGACATACGAGGTAACATAAAGCAATCTATTTATCATTGTGGCTGTTAGGTAAAATACAAAGCAATATTACATTTTAAAATATATGAACTTAGTTGCGTCCATTTAAAATTTAAATACCATACTTTATATTATTATCATCATATTCTGTTTAGATAATAATGATTCATTTGAGATAATACAGTGTAGGTAGCGGTAAGGTCATATTTAATGGCGGTTGGTGACCGCAGTTTTATGTTTCCCATTTCTGACATAATCCTGATTGCGTTTCGTCCTCCCTAAAATGAACTAGTGAACAATGATAATTTCGAAAGTTCATTAATTAATTATGGGGGTATAAACACGGGGCCAATAAAAGGGCAGCAGTATTGTAAAGTGTGCAAAGATTTAGCTTGGGGGTGCGGGAGTGCGGGTCGGTTTGCTGTAACCGGCCCGTGACGGCGACGGCGAGACGCCGACGACCGCGACGCACAGTGTGCTGTGTTTGGATACAATATAAAAATATACAAAGAACGTATTTTTCTGTTTTTTCGACAATCTAAAGTCATCTTTCTTTAATTCTTTATTGTTCATTATAACAAATAATATAATAAATGGAAAACAAAAGGTCATCTACAAAGGCGAGCTTAACTCAAAGTTGAGTCATGTTGTAAATTACTAAAATAAAATTTAGTAATACACGTGAAGGAACATATTAAAGAAAAGTAGGTTTTAGTCAATAAAAGTCTGGAAAACCCTCCCGCCCCGTCCATGAGCGGGAGAAGTTATTGGATGATTTCGTACTTGAAAAAAGAACGTGGCTCTTTTTTATTTAAATATATATTTACTTAAAAAAACACACAATAAATAAATAATAAATAAAGTTTTTATAAATAATAATAAAATTAATTATTGCCGAAAAAAAAGAATAGTACATTTTGATACAAGTCCAGAAAGTTTGTCATTGCGACCGTGGCGGAATTAAGACGAGCTGAAGGCGAGTATGTTATAGAGCCGAGAACTGCAGTGACAAATTAGCACGTGTATCAAATGACGTTTTTCAATACACTTACGAAGAAATACTTTCTCTGAAAATTACAACGTATTTTTGTTCATTTTGTACTGAAGAAAATTTTTCAAATTTGTCATACATTTTAGTTTTGATTTAGATGGCAGCAGGCTATCACAAGTATTTTTTTACCTTAATCACAATATCTGGCGGCGGCGGCGTAGCTTCTGAAGAATTCTCTTCAAATCTTGAATTCAATTTTTTTTTCACAAACACAAAAAAATTGGTTAGATAATAGTATTTAATAGATTTTTTTTCCTGCGTTTAATCTTTGCAGGTTGAAAAAGAGGCAAAGGAATCAAACTTTATTCATCCTAATATTAATAAAAATAGAAATTCAAATAATTTTGAATTTAGAATAAATTATTATTATTATTTCCTTTATTTTTTTTTCTTTACATATTTTTCTATTTTTAAATATTAATAATACAAATATATACATATATAAAAAAACATTTAAAAATATAAAAACAGTAGTCCGCCGGTGTCGGGAGCAGGGTCCAAGCTACCGGTGGTTAGGGCTCCAGAGAAAGGAACCTCCTCACAATGCGAGCCGTATCGAGGAGTACTGCCTTCTGTATCAGGCCCTTGATCCAACCGCGCAACGAAAGCTTCGACAGAAAAAATATAAAATATAAATATTATTAATTATTATTATTATTAATTTGTTGGTAATAACAAATTATTGTGTAAGTAATCATGTTTATTTCTTATATTCTGTCCAAAAAAACAATTTAAATTTTCATTAAATATTAAAACTTTAAAAATATCACACTATTTGCATTAAAAAAAAAAAATCACCCTTGACCGTTAAGAAATAGGAATGAAAAAAGCCCCTGGTGTGATAAATTTAAAAAAAGCACGCGCGTGATATACATGCCATATCGAACCTAATTGTATTGCGATAAGAGGTAGTTTTCGAGTAAGTGTATTGAAAAATACGTTTTTTGTTACATATTTTGTAAAGAAACCTCATCTTTTTTACTTAAATAAAATAGACTAGAATTAAACGTAAAATTATGTATTTGAAATATGTATGACTCCTTTTATATCATTTCTTCTTTCTATAACAATAAGCATCATAATATGCTCTTCAAGAATGTAGGTAATTAAAATTGCCAATAAAATTACAAATATAACATATATACCCAATAAAAATAATCAAACTAAATAAACATCCCATGTTGTTACAACCAAAAAAATCGAATATGTCGCACAGTGCTGATCCCCAGCAATCTGTCCCGAACAATAAGTCTCTCTCGAACAAAAGCCGGCTATTTGAACAAGTCGGGAAGTTTTGTAAGTTTAGCTCTTTCTCCTCGGGTCTTGGCAACGTCCTGCCGCTCACAATGGGACGAATAATCGTTAGGGCCAGTCATAAGAAAAAGGCATTACGAAAACAACGACGCACTTTAACCCGTATTATTCAACATTTTGTCACTGCCAACTACTTAATTTCGTCACTTTTTTTGGCAGGCAGTGCAGTTTTTTTAGAAGAATTTTCTTTGGAGTCCTCGAGGCCTTTTCCTTCACGATACACCTACTAAATAAATAATTAAGAGTGTCTCTTCTAACAGATTGCTTGCCGAACATTATGGTCGAAGGGGCCGAAAAGTTCTAATTGGCAACGCAGAAGGCCTCCGTGTTGGAAGGCCTCTTGCAAGATGGTCTGTTGACCCGGTAAGTGTTCGCGGGAATCTAGTGAATGCAAGACGCACAGGACCAATAACTTCGGCGACTTTTGTTGGAAGTTTATATCCAGAGACGTCTCTCGACTAAAATGATGATGATGCCTCTTCTAAAAATTACACACATCTAAACGTAATACCAAGCTACTTACATTTTCTCCAAGATGTGATATTAGTTTAAGCGTATCGCACGTTATCTCAACGTACTGAATAATCATGTTTATGATAAAAACATTTAAGCTCGACACCCAAATATATTAAACGTGAAATATAACGTATTTTTGTAGCAGTAACAGACATATATTTTATGAAATCCCTGGTGTTTTTACGTCTTAGTGTAATTGAAATGGCTATCTAAGAAATTGCTTCAGCCACTAGATGAAAATGCGCATTCATTTAGGATAAGAAATTGGTTTTAATTATATTCGTTATCAAGATTTGTATATTTATAACAGTCTTATGAGAAAACGTTAATTGTTACCACGTTATTTATCACCGCAAAGTATACACAGAGGTTTAGTTCCCACCATTTTCCATAATAAGAAGCGCCGTAATCTCACCGATACAAGACACATCAAATACGAATGTAATACCTCAATTTACCTCTGTTTCCTAGACACAAGTATGGCATCTATTGAATACGGCTCGGATAAAAGGCTCTAGAGAGTGATGGTAAGACGACATAACGAAGGAACGCGATCCGGCGCGCGCCGTCACTTCCGGCGTCCGTCACGTGGGAACGACTTCCGGCGAGGCGCCAGAACTCGCCTCCACTTACAATCACTTAGCTCTCGAACAACACCCGATCTTCTGCAAACACACTGGAACTTATTCGCACAAATATTCATATATTCCTCCCGTCAATTTTTATTACTAGAATATAAAATTATTTATTAGATAGGTATAAATATTATTGTCAGACACATAGTTATTTGATAAACATCTCCTTAATGGCTTTCAGCAAATTAATATTGCCACGTTTTTCAGGTACATAAACGGCTCAATGAACGATTATCGTCGAATGTTCATCGAAAACAATTCGAAACTGATTAAACCCATTCAAATTCAAAACCTAAAAACATAAATCTGCGTCCATTTGAAGATTTCAGTTATTTTCATACATCGGTTTAATTTCCGTTTCGGCATTGTTTTCAGAGGGAAATTCGATTGGAACAAGAGTCGGCGTTGATATGAACCCGTGTAATTTCCTCTCATATTCAATTTAATTCTTTGAGGGATGCATGTCAGACGACCCTTACTTTGGGAGAATGAACTCGTTATATCGGATCGTAAAAAGGAGAATTTATTTACGGAAATTATTTTCCGAACTGAAACATGTATTAACTTTGCGAAAATACGAACATTTACTTGGCGTTTTACGGGATTTGTTTAGATACGCTCTTTATTCTATTTGCTTTGAAATAAGAACATAGGTTCGAGATTCATGATTGTATTTGCCATGATACGGGCATTTTGTTTTAACTGTGTTTCATGTGAGCAACGAGCGAAATAACGTTCTTCAGTTTCATGTTGTACTATTTTTTTTTATTACTTTGAGAAATCATCCAATGACTTCTTCCGTTCTTGGGCAGAGCGAGAGGGCGGGACAGATTTCGACGCTGCTAGGTCCCTACGATTTGCTGACATCATCACGTCAACGGTTGTTAGACGGCCGAATGGCGAGTTACCCATTGCCCGCCTTCCGCAAGCCTACGCCTACGGTGGCTTGAAATTGAAATCAAATCCCGGCGGCTGGGGCGTGAGAGCCGTTCCTGACGCGTGCTGCCAAGGAGGCGGCAGCATTACTGCTTCGCAGAAGGAGGTGATCCCCTGCCATTCCTCCTCACTCCGGATCATGGCCTGTACCAGGGCCTAAAGAGAGAGGTCATTGCCACCGATCGCCCCCACGAGAGCACGGCGGTGCTCTGCTCAAGCGGGGCACACCTCTACTGTGTGATCTACCGTGTCCTCCAGCCGGTCCACTCAGTGGTGACACCGTTTCTTCCGCATAAATTCAGTGCAAGAAACTCCTGAACTTACCATATCCGGTGAGAAACTGCACCATGCAGACGGTGAGGTCTTTCCAGTCACTCCCCAAAGAAGGGGACTTGCCGCCATAACTATGGCGTGCCCAGCACTAGGTGGTGATAGTCGCTGTAGCCATTCCACCATGACATCTCGCCGGAACAACGGAGTAAACATTTATTTAAGTTTAGTGGCCACATTACGTAGGTAAATTGCTATTGCATTGCAGCTAAATTGATGAAATTTTCACACTAGAATTCTAAGCACATCAAAATACAAACTTTCGTAAAGACACAAAACCACATACATACATAACAAGCGGCTTATAACGAGCAATTAAGCTTACGCGTGCGTATTAATTGTAACAAATATTTATATAGTACAAGTGTAGGGCATTGTAAGTGATGTCTATATCGGTGCGTGCTGGCTCACGAGGCCGCGGCACGCCACATCGCCTGCGCCGCTATCGACTTACACCCTGTTAAATCTGGCCCAATATTAGTACAACCTATTCATTACCGTCGCGTTTTATTTTATTGTTTCTTCTTGTAATAACGCCTTTTCATTTTCGTGTACCTACCCCCCTTAAAATTTGTTCAATGAAAATTTATAGCCAATTATATACACGTATGAATTTAATTTTGTGCTAGTATTTTTGCTTGTTAGTCATGTTTCTGGCTTTATGTTTGAAATTTATTATGTTAGGGACTTGTTTGTTTAGTTAATTAATTGTTCATTTTATCTTATTAATTAGGTGGGTTCTCCTCTTGTTAGACTTAGGTCTGAAATATTGCAACGAAGCAATAATGTGAACTTATAGGGTCAAAATACTTGCCCTGTATTTTTAATTTTATTACCCTAAAGAAAACACTATTAAAGCGTAATAAACAATTAATAAATTATCTCTAACTCCCAACCAGGTAATAAACATCACCGACAATACAGTCAATCCGACACTATCATCTTAATTTGTAGATTGTCGTTTACTTTTTTCCAATTAGTTGCAAGTCGCAGTCTTACGGAGGTATGGTAAGGATAAAAGTTAAGCCGAGCGTCGAGACACGGAGCACAAGCCGGTACCGGAAACCTGTCAATAGTGAGAGGCAGTGAAAGAAAATCTAATTTGGATTTGAGGGATTACACCCAGACTTGTTTCGGCCTAGTAGTTGCCCCCGAGCGTTGCCGTCTTCGCTTCAAATTGAATAAGGAACGCGAAGGCTTCCTCGACACGGCCATTTGATTTCAGAAAATCCTGCACTCCTATTCTACGATAAATTATTTTGTTTCAAGTACGTTTCAAGTTTTAATGGATCCAACGATTTAGTAAATGACAAAGTTTGAGGTGCAGGCTTTAAATTAATGGGGTAATAGTTTAATTTACGTTTCAGATACCTTAGAAAATTTGATTGAAAAATGATTTATAGAATTTTGTCGTGAAATTCATGCTCATAAATTAAACGCTCGTAATATGATCACATCAACGCAATTAGTGTTAGTGATTACAGCGAAAATGTAAAGAAAAAAAAACGTTCATTCAATTAAATTGTCAGTTTCCATACATAAAAGCTCATTGAACGTTCTAACACATTGGTGACACACGATCAGTAATTAACGAGATGACGGGGTGGAATCAAAATACACGAGTCACAGTTATTGTCCCTGTGACCCTGGCCTGAACGATGACCACCAAAACACGATGTTTCTGTCACCAAAATAAAATTAAATTAAAAAAATAAAACCTTGGCCTGTGACATGGGCCGCCATGCTTACAAAGCAGCGTATTATGTAACAGGGCTGATTGGCTCTGTTAACATTTTGCATTTTTTATAACCATGTCGTATTTAATTTGTGATATTCCTTTTTTCAGTGGGAACTCGTCAAATCACCTCTCTCTGAGTTGGGCGAGAGGGAGCGTCACACTTTTACTGACTAAAACCCACTTATGTTCCTTCAGTTACCCTTTGCGTTCCAGGGTCATTGTAACTCTTTCGAACAATCCAGCAAATTTTTTATCTTTCTTGACCAACGTCATCCATATGAATTCTAGGAATAAACATAACCAAAAATGTTATTAGCATTTAAAAGTTTAGCATTTCGATGTAGCTCAAAGATGAGTAAGAGTCGCGTAGCGTCCAAGTCTGAACGCAGTTAGCTTCGTATTTCATATTGGCAGTAGAACAAGCTCTTTTACGAGGGTCATTCAATAAATACTTAGCCTACAAAAAGTAAACGAAAATTTTGGAAAAGTGGCAATTTATTTTTCAACATAGTCTCCTTTTAGTTCGATACACTTAGCCCAGCGATGCTCCAACTTTTTTAACCCGTCCGAAAAATAGTTTTTGTCAAACTCTGCAAAATAGGCCTCCGTGGCGGCGATGACCTCCTCATTTGATCCATATCTATTCCCGGCGAGTGATTTTTTCAGATTAGGAAACAGAAAGAAGTCACAAGGGGCCAAATCTGGAGAATACGGTGGATGGGGCAGCAATTCGTAGCGTAATTCGACCAATTTGGCCATGGCAACGGCAGACGTGTGAACCGGTGCGTTGTCGTGGTGAAACAGCACTTTTTTCTTCGCCAGATGGGGTCGTTTTTTCTTTAATTCGGCGTCGAATCGGCCCAATAAATCGACATAGTAAAGCCCTGTAATTGTTTTACCCTTCTCGAGGTAATCGATGTAGATCACACCTTGTGAATCCCAGAAAACGGTGGCCATAACTTTTCCGGCAGATTTTACAGTTTTCGCCTTCTTTGGAGCACGTTCCCCGGTCTGGATCCATTGTTTTGATTGCTCCTTGGTCTCTGGTGTGTACCAGTGGATCCAAGTTTCATCGACGGTCACAAAACGACGCAAAAACTCCGCTGGATTCCGCTTAAACAGAGCCAAACACGTCTCCGATGTGGTCTCACGGTTGCGCTTGTTTTCCGGTGTGAGTAAACGCGGCACACATCGCGCCGACAGCTTTCTCATGCCGAGTTCCTCGTGAAGAATATGATGCACTGTTCCTTCTGAAATGCCTACAGTCTCAGCTAGCTCCCGAACCTTCAATCGGCGATCTGCCAATACGAGATCATGGATTTTTTTAATGTTTTCCTCCGTAGCAGCTGTTTTCGGTGCACCTGGACGTGGTTCATCAAAAACCGACGTACGGCCACGTGCAAACTCGTTGAACCAATTCTTGACGGTGGCCATCGATGGAGAAGAGTCACCGTACACAGCATCCAAGCGCTCTTTGATTTCGATGCGCGTTTTCCCTTCCAAAAATAGAAATCGAATTACCGAACGATATTGCTCTTTTTCCATTTTTGTAAAACCGATCGACACGTTCGCTTCCTTAAGTTGTCAAATTAAAACAAATGAAGGGATTGGAATGAAAATTTGAAAAAAGAATTAAAAAAGAATGTGCTACACTGTGGCAAAACTCTTTTGAAACTACAGCGCCCTCTGGCGATGAGGCTAGGTACTTATTGAATGCCCCTCGTATTTCTGTCTGCTCGCTGACATGTGGCTTTTTCAATCGTTCAAAAGTTTTATTAAAATTTACTTTGTTCGTCTTCAGTATGCAAATATTTCTGCATTTCACTGAAAGCGTGACTAAGACCCGGTAGACGTCCCCGGAGTAAATTGTTCATCTGCAATTTTAATTAAGTCCTTTTTAAGAGGCTCTTATGTTTTACAAGGCTTGTTGACTGAAGCAAGCTCGATAAAATAATTTTGTTTTCTCGATACAAAACCTTTACACAACCTTCCGTCTAATACTCATAAAAACTCAAGTAAGCATGTAAACCCATTTAGAAAAACAATACAACAAAAAATTACGAAGGAAAAAAACAGGAAAGAGAATACGATATGAAAATATTCCAATGAAATAATTCATCGGCGGAATAGACATGTTTGTGTGTAGGTGGAAGGGAAAAGTCGCGTTTCATCACCTAACAATTCTTTGTGGAAGCATATTGTGAGCGAGATGACGAGGGGAGCCAAGATTGAATTAAGTTATCGACGAGAACCGCCCGGCGCACGTTATTTATTAGAGAAAGAAAACGTAACTGGCGCTGTTATCTACTAACTATTAATTTCGGCAATAATTAAAGCTGACCAACTCATTTATATCTGCCTAGCTGGATCCGTGGTACAATCCAATTTCTTTTGTTACGTGGAATGAAAGTTTTGTATAAAGAGTTTTGAAGTTAACTTTTCCCGTAATTTTAGTCTATTGTTCGTTTCCTTTTGAATTAGTATCTACCCTTTACAGTTTTACGTGATCTTAAAAAATTTTGGTATGGATTGTTGAAGAGATCATGTGAACCATGAGAGGTGATTAAAGCTTTGGATCGTGTTTACTTTGACTGACGTTAGTTGCAGAATGTCTTGAGATCATAGTTAGACTTGAAAATGAGTTTACAGAGCTAAAAAGTAAATAAAAGCAAATCAATCATAGGCGGAAAACTTAAGTTACTTGAAATTCATACATTTTAAACACTCAAACATTTTGAAAGAAAATAAAAATGGTATACGAGTAATAAATATAATACGTCTTCAAATCCAGCCCCAATTATCCCTAATGGAAAGTTAATGGGATCGGTAATTTGCAAAATGTCGTCCTGTGTAAATATCATATACTTACACGACATTTTTGATATTATTTTTTTATCGCTCGGCACAAATTCGCCACCCTAAGGATCAGGCAGGTAGGTACTTATATGTAGACAATCGATCATATTCGAGCCTCATTAGCCCTACAGATAAAATATCCGAAGGCCTGTTACATAATCAAAATCTGAATCTAGATAAGGGCTTTCCGTCAAAGGGATTTACAAACTTTGGTTCAATAAAATTTCTTCTTAACTTCAGCTGATATTGAATTAGAGATTTCTCCTCATTATTAATTTCTAGGTTTTTATAAACTTTTTTTTTCAACCGAGGTTCATTCAAAATAATTAGTTTGAGTAATTATTTATTAACGAAGTTACAATATTTTAATATACTTTTACCCGCTGAAAATATTTTGTTTCTTTTACTAGCCGAATAAAGAAAGTTTTGTCCTTAGCACAGGTTATATATCGTGTAAGCACGCGAGGAAATATATTCACATTAGTTGCTAATGTAAGAATCGTACGACTTGAGAACAAGGTACTAAGGGAAATTGAAAGTGCACGTCGTTACATACAAAAAAAAAATGACTTCCATATGGACCTAAAAGTTGAATTCATCGACCTAGTGATAAAAAAACTGCTGAAGTTCATAAGAAGCGACTTCTTCACTATATGAACATCAAAGCAATCCAGCCTTTCGACCACATGAATATAGCTATAAGACGGTACGAGTTAGTGTGTAATGATAGTGCATAATGTTATGTAGCATAATATTCCCAAAAGGAGAAACCCGATTCTGGGCCTAGACCGTTCCACGAATGAAATATGTACCAAAAAAATTAATTTAATTAAATTAATTTAGGACATAATTAATTACTTATTAGTCTGTATATTTACAAGGCTAGATTGTAATAAAATGAGCGCCTATCCTTTGGATGTACTCTACGATCAGATGAAAAAAAACATGAGTGACTCAAAGCAAATACGGAAACAAAATTAGGAACAGAGGAGTCATTGACGCTGCACCATTTAACATCTTATCCCGTGTAATACATTCGGTGCACATGTTCGCTTCCCGGCCGCCGACTACGGAGATAGATAACTTCCCGATGATTTAGTTTTATTGTTATCCGCCATCGGAATGTCTCTTCGAACCAAGCCCGGCCATGCGTAGCTCCACAATTATTACCAACCAACTTCCAGCTTTATTTTATCCGGAGCTTCGTGGCTCAGCTCGAATCAAAGGTTTTCCTTAAAATACGATTGGAGAAATAAATTCGTTTCTTTTCTTTGTAATGTATACCTACGAAGATATCGATGGATTGTGGATGATAACACCACAAGATTCCCTATCTTGCTTTCTTTATTTTAGTTTACCTAGGCGGTTCACACAAAGCTTATTCCCAACGAAAGAAAATAAAGAAAAACACGGAAACTCGTTTCCGTATCAGCATTCCAGTTTGCGGCGACGGGGCAGGTCGGCGGAGGATCAACGGTTCGTCTTTGTCACGTCCGACAATTTTTACAACATAGGACCAGCTAGCGTTTCGGAAAGATTTTATTGGCCCGTTCGGTCACGTCTCGCCCAAAGATCGTCCCCGGATGGAGTGGTGGCCGTTTTACGCGATATGGGTTAACAGCCTCGATTCATCGACGGAGAAGATCGTTTTATGATTTCGGCGGAACAATATTTATGACGGTCCCGATACATCTCCTCGTTTTCGTATAAAATTTTTAAACGTTATTATTGTGAAACGCTCTTTTTTAATAGAGATCAGAGTCTATGCAGAAACAAGCTCAAATATTATTAACACAGATATCGCAGCGGAGATAAATGCATAGCAGACAAAGTGGCACAGTCGCTCACGAAACGACTGCAATGCTCAAAGCATCTAATTTAAAGGTTCTCTTCGTCTGTTTAACCCGCTGAGACGGCGACTAGCAGTCGGGTTTATACTACCCTTAATAATAGGGGTGGCGTCTATGAAATTACTATTCAAAGGAGTTGGCCAGCGCGGAGGGCACATTACAATGCGAGGTAAACCGCTTGTACTCACGTGAAGGTTGCGCCATGACCCTTTTATCATCCCTCGTCACGGATGAGTGCCAGGGACATCGTTACAAGTTTATCAAACGTCACCTTTACGACTAAATAGATTTCATACAGCAATGACCCCAATTTGGGACGCTTTGCATATTTTGTGGATACTGTAAGTTGACGTGGGGTTTCGAAGACTGATATTAAAACAACAATATCACCTTCTCGTGAATAATCTGGATGCATATCGCAGCGAATGGAGGGTGCATGACAATAAAACTAAATCACTGAAGGCTCTGTGTATTGTGCCGAGCGGCGCCGGCGGAAAGCGAGCGTATGTGGGGGACAACTTGTTTCTCTCCGGATATAAAATAAACTATATTATGGTGCCTATAGCCAGGTCATTGGTAAGCAGAACTCGTGTTGAACAATTCAATCACAAACTTTTCGCATTTATTGTGATTCTGGCGTGCATGACAAACACGCTAGGTTACCTGGAAAACGTGTTTCCCGGAAATATAAAGCTGTGTAAATATAACATTGAGGTTTGAAATAAGGTTATTCTCGTACGAATTACGTAATTCACTTACGTTATTACAAAACTAGATAAATTATATTTATTTTGCAAATAGGTTTTTCAAAAACACTTTTACACGTCAATTTTTTTTTGTCATTTTAAACTAGATGAGGCCGGTGTTTCCTAGTTGACTACCCTGAGAAGTAGAAAGTAGGCATCGATTATACATGCTTTGAGGGTTGATTGAAAAAAAAAAATACATAACTAGAATTATGCACACCCATATAGCTCCAATTAGAAAATTCAAAAGTTTGTTCGAGATGCTGGTTCAACTGTCAAGTTAAGTTAAACGTATAAACAAAGCGGACGTAACCGTAACTGGATGTGGCTCGACACTATGTTAGGGGATGTGAGCTTTTTAAATAAAGTTTTAAAAGGTTTTTTAAAATCGGCTTTGGATTTAGATTCTTTGAAGTCTTTAGGTAATTTATTAGATAATTTAGATCCGTCTTAAATATTATTATTTTACCGTATTAATAGTCAATTAAAAGCTTTTTTCCCTTTTTAGTGCGTGTTGGGTGTAGTTTTCGAAAGTTACGGTTTCATTTTGTCCAATTTTAATCAGCAGTTTTAATAAAATAATTCAATTAAAATAAAACCATAGCCTTAATTTTTCAGTCGACGTAATGCACAAGCAGTATTCAAGAAAATATAATAGGCAATATATTTTGATTTTGATTAAGATGTAGGTTAGTCACATATAAACAACCCCGTTCAACCCCGTTCAACCCTACGTTCCTTACGTTATATTTTCTTTCTTGTACATATTATCTTGTAAAAGAAAACAATATGAGTTTTCCACGAGCATGATTGAGTTTACTTATTGTCTATACTCAATAGGCACACGTAAGAAACTAAGAACATGGCCACGCGTGTAACAACTAAACATAATAAAAATCTGTCCTTCGAGAACTAGAAAAATTGTTAGAGTTTCCGCCGTTTGTGACCGGAATATCGAAACAATCAATGGAGTTTGTCGCGGACCGGACTAAATTGAATCGTCGGAGGGACGGCGCCGGAAACCGGACGCGCTCCTCGAAGCCTCTCTATCTTAAACATTAACGGACTGACGACCATGTTGCTACGCCTTGTTTTTGCCAAATATAGTTTTTGGTTCTGTAATAGCTGCTTAGTCCGGAAATTAAAAATTTAATGGATTGTAAAATTTCTTCGAATGGCTCTCAAATGTTACCTTTTCCCATTCGTTATTTTTAATGTAGGTACCTACAGTTTTGCAACGTCAGCACAGATTAGGCTTTTAAACTATCGTTTACAATCCCCGAGGGTGTCAATGCTAACATATCATTTCATCCCCTTAGATTCATGTGCGGGGCCAATCGGCACAAAGGAAGTTACGTGCAATAAATCATGCAAGTAACTTTGTTACAGAACGTGGCAGAAAAATAGCAACAACTATAATAATACTAGTTAATGTTATCTCGCTCAGTTGGGATAGTTGGGAACTTTGGCAACAGGTGAAGTTTTGCAAGTTAGGTTAGTTGACGTCAAGACTTCAGATACTCTGTCCAAATGTTTATTACGATTTAAGAAGAAATCTTGACTTTAAAATGGATTCACTCCATTGGTATTTTTAGAAGGAGAATTTCCCTCGCGCTTGTTTCAAAACTCGAAAATAAAGAGAATCGAAAATAGTACATTATGATACAAGTGTGTAATAATAATAATCCTTTTATTATCAGGCAACTAAGGCCCATAACACAAATACACACATAATCTTACAAAATAATACACTAATACATATAAAATTAAACTATAACATAAACTATTGCACACGAAATGACGGCGTCGTGTTTCGCTGCGAGGTCGGTATCTTTCCGCGAAATCGTCGATACACGACACCCTTCGGCCAAAACTCTCCCTTAAGGCAGGTCTCCAGATGGTGAGTCGGTACCCGCACCACAAACGACTTGAAATTAGTGTTATGGCGCGGCTCCAACTGCACGACTCTCAAAGTCCAGTTGGTCTTCACCCGTACATACTCTACGATATCCTCAACCTTCGTGGTGTGATGTAGCCTCGAAACGTACAGCTGCGTCGTGGGTATTGCTGGACGCAGCAGCATGTTGGCTCCAGCCAGCGCGGTACCGCACTGGTTCTGACAAGTAGGCTTCTTTTTCTTCTTCTTCTCTACCTTTGTGAAGCCATCCTCATCGCTCTGCTTGTCCCCCTTTGTTTTACCTGCTTGTCGTGTTGTTTGCGACACAGCAGGTTTGTTTGCAGCAACAATAGCGAAATAGGCACGTTTAGGGGTCGACGTGCCTACATGCGTCACCGCTTCGACCGGTGACGATACAGCGACGGCAGCGGCGGAACAAGATGCAACGGAGGCATTATAAGCAGCGGGTGACGCACTACTACTCGCCGACTCAAAAATGCCGATGGATGCATTTCGTGCCCCGCGACGAATGTTCACGCTGGAGTTGTCAGGCGCCCTACTTTCCGATACAGCGTTGCGCAACAACTCTACTTCGGCACGCAGTGCACCTACGGTGGTATATGACACCTCCAGCTTGGATTGTACCTCGGTCAAGCTTGCTTTCAGGGATATTATGTCCTTCAGCAACCTGGTGACATCGACGTGGTCGAACGTGACAGGAGGCAGCTTATGCAGCTCCTTCGCCACAAAAGCAGGCACGTCGTCCGGGTCGGTGCTCTTCATCATAGTGATGATATCCTGCACACTTCTCTGGCCGCCATCCCTCCGTCGGGATTGCATCTGGTCAACTTTGCCCAGCGTTTGGAACAGCAGCAGCTTGGCACTGCCGATCTCCTCCTCGTTGAAACTGGACTTGCAGATCTGCAGGATGCTGACCTCGTCCATGTAGTCAATGGCATGCTTGATGAATGCAAACACCTCGTTGGCTATGAGTGGTTGACTCATAGCGACAAAAAACAGGCAACGGCTACTGCCGCGCAACACGCGAATATAAAATTCGTATCGGGCAGTGCAAATACGTCCTTACTTGACCGCGCATTGCACTGCTAGTACATTATGATACAAGTGTGTAATGTACATGATAGATAGATAGATAGATATATTTTTTATTGCACACCAAAGATAAAATACATGGTTATCGTCGAGGCGGTATTAAGACCCGAGCCTTGGCGAGGGTCTTAAGAGAGCCAAGAACGGTAACCATACATTACTCACGTGTATCATACGACGTTTTTCAATACACTTGTGAAGAAAAATAATTTAGCCAACTATTATTACAACAGCAAAACTAGGAAAAAATTTCATAATATGGCGGTAACATTCATAGACACGCATCAATTTTTTTTAATTGATCCATAGCTGAAGGCTATGGCTACATAGTCTTTTGATCAAATTGCCTAGTCGTTGTTTGTTTTCTTGCGTGAAAAGATTTCACGATAATGTCATTTTTAGTGACAATAGGATATAACATTTTCTAATGTTTTTGTAGTATTTTATTTTATTTAATTAATATAGACAATGAACTTCACTCGAAAAAATCACACCGAAAAACCGCGAGCATTTTAAAATGGCGACCATAAACCACAATTAAAAAATATTTTTTATTTGAACGAACGATTTATCCATTATATGTTTTGTTATTAAATAAATCGTTTTTACAAGTTAAAATGGCCGAAATTGCATGAAATAAGTAAGACACTAATTTATCTATTCCATTTGAACGAACGCAATAACCTAACATGATTTTTTTTCGTATTCAAAATTTGATTTGCGAACAAAGAGGTTGAAAAAAAAAGGTTATAGCTACATTACAGCACTAGTGTGTAATGGTAATCAAAATGTCACAGTTTGGTAACAGGTGCCATTATGTACCTAAGTGTAGTGCAATAAGAGCCACTTTCTGAGCAAGTGTATTGAAAAAGATTTTTTTGTAACCTTAGATAATGTCAAATTGAAAATCTCTAAAATCGTAAAAAAATAATAGCCCGTTTTAACATCTGTATTTTGACTAAAAATAATAATTAGTTCCGGTGTAGTAGTAGCTATTTTAGTAGTAGCTACACTACACTGGATAAGCCACTATGTAGTCAAAATACAAATGTCAAAAGGTGCCTATTATTTTTTGACTACTTTACATGGGCGTAAGCATAGTACAAGCGTTGTATTGCTATTTACACAACAGTTCAGAATAATATAACCACATTACATTTAAAACGATATCTAAATGCGAACAGAAACTGTTGGTAAGTTTCCCCTGGGCATAGTTTCCTGTGTCCTCCTGAACCGGGTAAGGTGGCCCATTAAATGTCGAGCATGTAAATACCGTTATGATAACACCACTGTGTAATTAGGTTTTTATAAAGTGTTGCTTAATTAGGTAGATATTACGATTTGAGAGTGTGGATTGGTAAAATGCTATATTTATTTTATTTTAGCTTAACAGAACATATTTGGTCACAATTAAAAACAAATATTTTTTCGTAGAAACCTATTTAAAAAAAATAAATGTAGTCCAATGTATTTCTTAGAACCTATCAATCAGTGAAAGTCCCGCCAAAATCGGTCCTGCCATTTTGGAGATTACCCATCATAAACTTGTATAATATGTGTATTTTTCTGAAATAAACTGTTATTGTTATTATTATCTGGAATGCAGACCTAAAATAACAATTCCTATGGGCGAACGGTGGCAGCGATTTCTCGCGCTGAGTCTTGGTACAAGTCATGGTCCGCAGCGAGTAGGAGTGGCAGGCGGTCACCTCCTTCTGAAGCAGTTAAGCGTAATTTAGACGGTACGAGTTTCTCGAACGTTTTGTTCGAGAAAATCGTACGCAATAATCGTAAGCAATAATCGCCATGACATTATCGTATCAAAGTGTTTAGACACAGGTAAGAAATAAATTCGAGTCGAGTAACTCGAACCGTCTAGGTATGAATGTTTAGACGGAGATGCTTTTTTGTTCTTACGATTATCGTACGTTCGAGACGAGAAACTCGCACCACCTAGGTATGTGTTTAGACGATGACATTTTTTCTATGCTCTTACGATTCTCGTATGTTCGAGGCGAGAAACTCGTACCGTCTAAATTGCGCTTTATGCTAGTAAAGGAGGCAGCCACACGCGTGAGGGAATGACCTCCACGCTCCAGCCCAGGTTCTCGATCCCGATTTTCAGCCACCGTATAATAGGCACGGGCTTGCGGACGGAAAGCAATGGGTAGCTCACCGTCAGACTGTTTGGTAACCGTCCGGACCGAGGCCAAGTCGTTGACGGTGCTTAATCTTCCACGGGCGCCTTAAGAAGATGTCAACAAAACCGTAGGGGCCAGCAGGATCGAGGCCTACTGGGGCTATGGGTTGTGTGAAAAAGAACCCTGGAGCCCTGGAACGAAGGCAAAGAAGGAACAGAAGTGGGATTTAGCGGCGGGCCTTCAAATCACCGCTCCGCCTAGAGATATCATTGGATGATTTCCCACCTGAAAAAATGAAAAATGAAGTTAAAAATGTTTTTGTTCTTTTTTGCTTCTTTTTGGTGAAGATATTAACTGAAATACTAGTAACTCTTTCTAATTGAAGTTACATTTCTTCATTGAGGTCACACAACGTAAAGAAAAGTCACAAAGCTTAACATAAAAATGCCTAACCTATTACTAAACAAACATTAATGTTAAACAACCGGCCACCTACGTGATTCGGACAAATCAGTATTATTATAATTAACAAACCACAAGCGATACAAAATACCAATTAGTTTAAGCGATAATACAATTAAGCTATTGAAATAAAGCATTTAATGAGCTCACAGGTCCATTCATTACCATTGTCCCATGATTTGTTGTCCAAAATCATTGCATTACACAGTAAATTGGACAATTTACATTTTGTAGTCCTTAAGTTCATTACTTATTGGTGTAAAGATAAACTTAGCATCATTAATTGACAGTGACGAAGGTGTACCAGAGAGAGAGTCAATAAAGCTTTGTTTTTTCGCGGCGAAAAAGATTCTGAAGCCAAAAGGCTGTCTAAGGATTTCTTATAAGAGGATACCGGTTTTCCCTCGACCTTCGAAGGTACCTGTAACACGTTATTAAAAGCTTCAGGCTTTATTGCCGGTTCACAGATAACATACAGAAGCAATTACATTTTAATCTTGACTGGTATTCGTAGACTTCTTTTGTGGGTCTATAATTTAAGCGTACGAACCGCTTTCTAATTTAAGGCGTTACTATAGACAGTTACGAGCGGCATGAAGGGTTACGACGCGGCGAACCCTTAATGACGTAAACCCCCGAAAATAAAGTCATTTTATTGCACGCGCATGACATTATGGCGGTTTATTTGAAGATTTAATATTCATTGCGCTTTTCTCGAATATTGTGAAAAATTGCTACGAGTATAAATATAATATGACTGGTTCAAATTGACTACACACCCCGAAGTATTTTTACTGTTTTTTTTTTTTATATGAAAAATATCATCATTTTCCGAAACATTATTTATTTATTTATACTTTATTGTACACCAAGATTACAATATAAAAAGGAAACCTTATAAAAAAAAGAAAACATACAATCGGCGGCCTTATCGCACTTGGCGATTTCTTCCAGGCAACCTAGTATAGATAGAAATTGCCAGGACACAAAATGGGGTTGCACTCGGTGCAAATATAAAAGCAGACAAAACTATATAGGTACTTAATACTAAAATAGATACATATATACATACATACAAAAATATACAGGCAAGAGAATAAGTGATACGTCGAAAGCAAGGTCATAGTGTCAAGTAATGCTCCTTCACAAGCCTTTTGAACACAGGTAGTGTTTGCGCACGCTTTATTGACACAGGCAATGCATTCCAAAGACGAGCGGCCTGGACAGTGAATGCCTTATCCAGGAAGGTACTTGAATGCATTGGCATTTTAAGCTTTAAATTATCTGATGATCTAAGAGTCTTCATGTGGGAGTCGCAAAGAAATTGGAACCGTTCTTTGAGGTAAAGAGGGGAAGAAGGGAAAAAGAGCACCTTATACAAAAGGAAAAGAATATGAGCATTACGGCGAAGGCGAATTGGCAACCACTTGAGTTTAACACGAAATTCAGAAACATGGTCATATTTGCGCAAACCGAATATGAACCTTATACAAAAGTTTTGAAGTCGCTCAAGTTTATCCAGTTGTACTTCAGTGAGGTCAAGATAGCTGGCATCAGCATAATCAAGGATGGGTAGAAGGAGAGATTGTGCAAGCGTTATCTTGGTGGCAGTCGGCAGAAAATTACGTAGTCTTCTCAAAGATCCAGCAGATGCGAATAACTTGCGGCTGACTTCCTGTAGCTGGGCAGCCCAAGAAAAATTCGTGTCGATGAATACCCCCAAGTTCTTAACTTTCTCACTAAATGGAATTACTGAGTTGTTAAAAGACACTTGGGGAAGAGTCGTCCAGTCGATCCTCGAAACCATCCTAGAACTACCCACCACCATAACCTGCGTCTTTACAGGGTTCACCATAAGTCCATACCTTTTGCTCCAGTCGCATATACGGGCCAGATCAAGGTTAATGGTCAATATAGCCTCAGACAGCTTACCAAGAGGAGCTCGTGAATATATTTGAAGGTCATCTGCATAAAGGTGGTAGGAAGAAATTAATTCGTTGGAGATTGAGTTAATAAAAACTGCGAAAAGTAAAGGAGATAAAACGCCACCCTGTGGCACCCCGGCAGAAGTACTACATCAGGAAGACATGATCTCTCCGATGCAAATACGTTGCCGTCGACCAAACAGGTAACTACGAAACCAGTCAATCACCGATGGAGATATATTAAGAGAGCATAGAATACCGAGCAAAACATCAAAATCAACAGTATTAAAAGCATTACTGAAATCTAGCAAAGCCATGACCGTCAGATTACTACTTTCCATGGCTGACCTTATATCGTCCGTAATATTGAGAAGCGCTGTAGTGGTGCTATGACCTGGACGGAAGCCGGACTGAAAGGGGTTGAGGAGATTATTTTTGGAAAGGAAAGTGCTTAATTGGTTGTGGATTAAACGTTCTAGGACTTTGGACAGGAATGGTAAAATGGATATTGGACGATATTCAGAAAAGGACATGGGATTGGGTTTTTTAGGAAGAGGAATAATTTGAGCATCTTTCCATGAACATGGAAAGACACCGCTAGACGCAGAGAAGTTGAGGATGTGACAAATAACCGGGAGAATTATGTCAAGCACCGGCAGTAGCATTTTACGGCTGATACAGTCACTTCCCACCGCATTGGAAGTAATCGCTAGTATGCTCTTCTTAACATCACATGCGGAGAATTGACCAAATACGAATGGAGAATAACTGGGAGTCGGAAGAGATGAAAGATAATCCAATGTATTCAGTTTTGTTGTCCTATCAAAATTGGACGAAGCTGTAAAATGACTATTCATCGCATCGATGTCTAAATCTTTAGGAACCGACTCTTGTTGCGTTTTACCGACCCCCAATGATCTAAGAAAATTCCAAACTTTGGATGCGTCCCCATTTTGGACGGAGTTATGAATATGTTGGCGGTTAGCATTTCTACACACCTTATTACAGTGATTACGGATGGACACATATCTTTCTCTATTAGCGTCGCTAGGGTGACGCTTAAATTTAGACTTGGCTGTAACTTTTTTCTTCATTAATAATTTAATTTCATCCGTCAGCCATGGTGCCGGAAAATGTTTGACCTTGACTGCTCGAACAGGAGCGTGGTGATCGTAAAGCTCAATAAGTTTGGTGGTGAAAATATTAACTTGCTCATCGACTGATGTAGAGGCAAATAGAGTAGACCAATCTATTTTGCTAGCATCCTCGCAAAGACTGTCGACGTTCATGCCACCAAAATTGCGTTGCATGAGAATTTTGGCTTTAGCTTTAGGTGGACGAATCTTGTATGAGAGAAAAATCAGATCATGATAAGAAAAGGCATCAGCTGAGCATTGGCCATACTTAGCGACGCGATCAGGAGAAGAGACAATAATTAAGTCAAGAAGTGAAGGAGTACAATTAGGAGAATGGTGAGTGGCACTCAGTGGAAGAATAGAAAGATTGCTAGAAGCCGAAATATTATAGAGGGAAGAAGACCGATGATCATTCTTCAGAAGACAGGTATTAAAATCACCCATGATTATGCTATGACTGTAGGAAGGAATTAGCAGTTCTAAAAGGTTTTCAAAAGATGAAAAAAAATTAATGCGCAAAGAGGGACAGTAGTAAACGCCAAGAAGTAATTTTGAATGATTAAGTTCGACTTCAACAAAGAGATGCTCGCCAGCATTTGTTGGTGGAGGCTGTGTTGACATATTGACGACAGAAAAAGGAATATATGAGCGGAGATATATGGCAACACCGCCACCACCACCAACCGTCCGGTCATTTCTTATGAGCACGAAGCCAGGAAGAGAGTAACTAGTAGATGGGAGACAAGGTTTAAGCCATGATTCAGAAATAAGAATAGCATGTAGGTTTTTACAGTCAAAGTTTGCCAGCATATCATGGAAATGGGCCGGAATGCTCTGGGCATTTATGTGTAAGACATTGAAGTTCTTAGAAACATCAGAAAACTGCGCTGCAAGACTATCTGCGAGAGAAGGAACACTCGCAAAACTATTCTCATTACTTGTTATAGAAAAAAAACTATCACTAACACTACTTTCGTCTGTAGACATAAATACTTACTTTTTAAACTATAAATATAATATATATATATAAAAAAAAAAAAAACTCTAAACAATAACTGCTGGTTGCGCGCTATTCCGTAATAGTCTGAATAAAACTTAAAGGAAAACATTAATTAATGTTCAACAATTTAATTGATTACCATGGCTCTCAAAACAGTCATAAATATCCATCCAAAAAACCATCACACGCTGCAATTCTTTATAATTAATTAACGAAAATATATTTGACAATGATGGCCTAATAAAATGGCAAGTAATTAGTGGTGTTCCATGATTTAATTGTCGCGTCTCGGCGCGGCCGCTCAGGCGGCTACATAAGTCGCCCGGGCCGGATTTATGGGCTCAATTATACGCGGTCTGCCTGCACACCTGGAAGCAGTCGCGTCTTTTGCACTTAACCGGATTATGCTAGACTGGCATACATTATATCTTCGAGCGAGATCTCATTCATGGTATACGAAATGGAACTGTGTTTTGAGATAAGGTTTTCTAACTATTTTTTGTGCCTGTTACATAGAATTTTCAATGGTATCTGAATATTCGCTGTTCAATGGACGCCTGTTTATCCTCTTCTTTTTCTAGTCATTAGTTTATGACCTATATCAAAGTCCACTACTCAACAAGGGTAGTCTAAACGACGCCGTTTTTTCACTAGGTTTTTTCTTTCAAAGCACAAAACATTTCCTTAGTGACATTAGCGCCAAATAGTAGGTAGCTTTTTACTATGATTTTTTTGTAAACTAAAGATACGTATGTATCTTTAGTAGGTGGTGGTGTAAATTGAAAATGTTACCAAGCAATTTTTCTCCAATATCGCCGCGCCAACCATTCTTTACGAGTATATTAACTAGTGAATCTGGACTATTTTGGACAGCGGTCAGGTGTGACCTACTTAGAATGGCGTTAGACCAATTTGACGTGCCTTTACAGCTTGATTTAATTGTCGTCTCCGCGGGAAGTGGAGGCAATAAGTCGTGATTTGCCCACTCCTCAGGGATTTATTACTTCAATTACATATGTATAGATGGTATTCGCAGGTGTAGTCGTAACTATTTGGAATGACCTACGTATGTAATAGTGCGGCATCTGGAGCGCATTAGTCAGTAGATGGTGCTAGGTGTGCGGGTAACGATGTTTAACAAGATGGAATGCATAATTCTAGTTGATTGTGTCGTGATATCTACATGTTCTGTTTACTAGTTGTTACGTCACGGGATCGGCTTCAGTGATCTTGTGTCATTGTGATACAGAACTGATGCATGTATGAGTATTTTAATGATGTTATTTTCAAGTTTTGGAAAGATTATAATTAATACAGTATTTTAGTTATCTAAATAAAAACAAAAGCATTTTGAAATATGAACTTTAGAAAACTTCAAAGAATACTTTCTGTGATTCATCACAATTTTATGGCGAAAATGGCCGAATTATTTCAATGTAGGAAGAAAGCAAACTATACGCACATATAACCTCTTTGTGATGTCTTGAACGTTCATAGTGGTTGTTTGGTGCCAAGACATAATCTGTTATGGTGACATTATCTGGATCCCCTGCCAACAGCGGATCCGGCCAAAAAGTTAAAACATTCTGCTTTCAAGAGTGTCTACATCTACGCTACGTCATGCTCACAACGTGCGGCATTTTACACACATTTTTATGAAGGAAGTTTTATGGTTTTTGTATACAGAGAATGTACGTTTTTGTTAAATATGTCTTAGTGTCTCTAATAAAAAAAATCTAGATTAATTTAGGAGTTAGTGTGTTTTTCACCAATCAGTAAATACCTATATGTAAGTAAGATAGTATATATGTTTATGAAAGCATATTATTTCGCGAAGGCGGTTTATAACATAATATTATTTCCCCGGAGTGACATTACGGGCAGGCTAATGAAGATGTGTCGGTGAGGTGACCCGGGTCGCAGTGTCGATGCGGCTAACTTTGTCCTAATAGAAAATTAACATTTTACAACATTGGTAAGCTCATTTGTTAGCGGTTCTGTCTACCCCACCGTATAATGAAATGGAATTGT
Source organism: Leucania comma (assembly GCA_958295575.1). Taxonomy (NCBI): domain Eukaryota; kingdom Metazoa; phylum Arthropoda; class Insecta; order Lepidoptera; family Noctuidae; genus Leucania; species Leucania comma. The sequence continues at coordinate 13,728,734 of OY282467.1, read as the reverse complement.
TTCTGAATATTTAATAGTGCCTAATCTTACAAAAAGGAATGGTATACGGACAGAGGAAGAGCATATTTTATTCATAATTTCTTTCTTAACGCTATAAAAAGTCAGATTTATTTTCTCTACCTATGTAAAATGTACGCTCAAATTTTCTGTACCGATTTAGCAAAAACTTTACACTGTGAGGAAAATAAGCTAATGCAGTTTCATTTCTAGGACAGGCAATTTGAAAATATCTCGGCAAGCTTTTAGGAATATAGTATGACAATCTTGTATTTTTCAGGACTGTGAATTTATTTTTTAGAATGAAATTGAAACTTAAACTACATATTTGGGTCTTAAATTTTACGAGAAACGTTTTTTTACTTTCTTAAACATGTCAGTAACATCGTCTATCAGTCATTGATTGTATGTGAATATCTTAGATGCTCTGCTCGTAACTTGACTGACATTTGGAGTACAGGAATTCTACTAAACTATGTACCTAGATTTTTTTCATGTGACCATGTGACTAACCAGCACGAACAGTGTTGGCCCAGTGGTAACGGACCTACGAGTTGTACGTAGTAGGTTCAAATTTACTTCATTACCACTAGTCTCAGAACGGTGAAGGAAAACATCATGAGTACATGTGACATCCGCACTGGATTGTCGTGCTCCCGCGAGGCTCGAGTCCCAGCAGAGGGAACATCATATGACTGATTTTGCTATGCTAGCCAGCGCGGCAATGGCGAAGTGACTGATGTGCGTATCCGCCGTTCACTGTATTTAAATCTTTACCCCTATCCATAAAATAATCCCTATCTATAAAATTTAATAAATAAGTTTGTTTTGAAATTGAGTACAGTTGATAAGGCACTTGGTTGTGAAATACGGAGGGTGGGCGGGCCGGTCCGCCCCGCCGAGCGCCGCGCGTCGCGCGTGGACCTGACAGTTTTGACTTACTGAACAAGTCCCGGACCGGACGCTGCCGGACGAGTACATCGACACACTGTTGACCTCAACTCATCCGGTATTTAGAACTTCATGTTTTTTTTAATGATTTTTTTCTGCCTGTAAGTTTGGTCAACTATGTTGTATTCACTATTGACAGAAAATAAGTGATACGTTTTAAAATAATCTTTTTCATTATGCCTCTTAAAATATTAAAAACTCCTGATACGAAACTTTAAACATATGACAAAATAAATCATCGCGTTAACTTGGCGTACTAGACTAAAAATTGTTCCCATTTATTCATAAGAGAATATGAGAACCATATATATTTCTAGCTCTGTAATAACTTGTCGTGAGAATTACCTTTGTGATTTTTTTTATGAAAGCACGCAGTCGACTGGCGCCCTATAAATCTGTTGTTGGCTCTCCCACTTTACGGCTGTATGTACCTATCAATTGGCGGGAAATATTTAGGGGTTTCGTTTTTTATGTTGTCTTTTATTGGGAGCTTTTCGATTCCTGGGAAACCGTTTCGGGGAAATCACGCGTCGAGATTTTTGGTGCCCCGACTTAAAGGGATTACGGCGTTTATGTTTTTTTCATGGAATCAGAAATGGTGTGCTGCTAATAATATTGTGAACTTTTGATTTATATGATTTAGCTTTTAGAAAGGATGATTTAGGTTTAGATGAACTACTTGGGATTCTTCAAATAAGACTATTTTTATTTGATCCGTTATGTGTTTAATTTCAAAGAATTTCAGTTATTTAAGCAAGGTAAGCAATTTTTTTTTAAGTAAAACAAGTACTATATTTTTTAATCAACAAAATTGTTATTAATCTGTGTGCCCAACCAAAATAAAGACACATAGGTGGCATTTTATTCCCTCCCCATTGCTTTATCCAGCCGAGCGAGTGAAAAGGTTAATTTAAAAAGTTAATTTCTTCGTCTGGCTGCCTTCTTCAATTCGCGTGATGTCCCATAAAGTTAAAAGCAGCTCCTCCACCGGTCGGTGTAGAATATTAATGTCGTTTTTGTAAGAAGTAGTGGCTTGCCCTTGGGGGGCATTGTTGTCATCTTTCTGCTGTCTCGTCTCGGACAGGCTCCATTAGTTACAAATTTTTAGGATATAAATATTCGCACCCGGCAAGACACCGCCTAGATACAAACATCCATCAGTTTAATGGAATTAGAAAAATTGCACTTACTGGCAACACTGATGAGATTACATCGGGATCTGTTCAAAGGACTCTGCCACAGATAGCTAATGTGTCAGTTGTGGTGTAATTGGCTTTCGAGATCTTAAACACTTACTTTTTTAAGACTTGCAACAAAAAATGTTTTTCTCACGATCAGAAATAAATCTATTACATTATTGTTATAGATATTTATGATGTATTTCAAATTTATCTACCCTTGATAAAGAACGATAGTAACGCTCATTTCTGTGCCAAATTAATTTATGTTAATAGTAAACAGAATGACGAAATTGGAGGAGAGTGTCCAGGAATAAATTGTTTTCTTTTCGTTATTCAAATTGTTGAATGTTACATAAGGATCTGTACACAATAAGAATGAAAACGGTAAGGGTTGTTCCAGACTATATCTATGATGTAATAAATAAAGTGATACATCGATTAACTAATCATACATACACTTTCGAATAAAGTAATACACTGGCTAAGTACTCTATCTTTTCAAGTCAGCCAACTGTCAAAACTGATATTTGGGTTCTTCAATTTCTGCTGAAGCTTCTACTTTAAATCTGGAACCAAGTCTAACACATCCTCTGGCTAAAAGCAATCCATTAACTATTGCTAGATTTTCATTAGGCTAGATTATCCGTTTCAGCTATTCCAGACTACTTTTCACGCTAACTGACCCTTTCTTTGTAACGACATCACAATTCAATTAAACATTTCCTAGCTAGCTTGATTGTGGGATCCATTTTATTTGTTCCTCCCATGAATTATTCAACCAACCCATTTCTTTTTCTAGCCTGTTTTGCCAAGTATTCGTATTTCTATATGTTACCGTTAACGATTCGTTCTCATTAAGGGTTAGCGGTCTAATTGTTTTTTGATAGAATTATATGATAAGGGAGGATATTGTAAATCGAGCGTTATTAAAGGTACCTACTACATTATTATAGATATACCGACTCCTGTTTCTTATTAAAACCCGAAAAATGTAAGAAATACCCTTTTCTATAAAAATAACTATGTATAGGCTAGGCGGAACTCACACTATTTCTATTATCGTTTCTGTAAAACCACTGAATTATGAAGCTATTTTTATTTTATCACAAGATATACAATTTTTAAACAACAAAATAAAATGTTGTATGTGTAGAACTGTCAAAAGGGTACTTCTTACATTTGGCGGGCTTTAGTAACTTTGAAGCTTTATAACTTCGTTATTAATGAAGATATTTAAAAAATTCTTTCATATTTGTTTATTACAGGCAAAAGTTACTTAATTTAGTGAATTAAAAAATGCATTCATATTCCCTATTGTCGGCCGACTTTGTAATATATATTTTAGTTTCGAGGTTTATTACCGATGTGGTCCCATTTAAATTTGGTAAAATTTTTATGAAGGACTTCAGAAAAAGACAATGGCACACTTATAAATAAATAAAGTAAATATTTCCTTTTTACTGGGATTACTGCAATGGCATGTCCTTTTAATGTTAACATCTTTTCTTAACTTAACACTAAACCGGTATGACAGACAAATGTGTACCATCCACCCTGGTACATTCTCATTTCACAAATAGCACTAGGTATGTGTTAATGTAGTCGTTACGGGCATTTTATCATACCTATAAGCCTTGCTCACTATTTAGTTTTAGTTGAGGGTATCTTCCACGGCAAAAAAATAAATAATAATAAAACACTTTTTTACTAAAAAACTGCAATCGACTTCCTAAAAAGCAAAGTAATTTTAATTTCTGGTTTTGTTTTCTGAAAGTCTGTTATATTTTTTTTTTTGTATTATATTATCTTTGAACAAGTGCCTACAAGGTTTACGATTCCATGGTTGAGGTTCTAATCCACTGTCTAATGATCGTGTTCAAACTCTGGACTCACCGTGTTTGTCCACGTCAACGCGACGGATATGACTGGTTAAACCTTCAAAGAGAGCTTAAATCATCGTGAGCTAGCATCAGTGGATGACTAGTGGTTGCGCGAATTTGCTGTGTGTGGACTGTAGGTTTGAAAAGCGATCTAAGGTTTGTTAACAATATGCAGGTACTGCGTCTAGCGTTTATTAATGGGATAAATGTATTGGGAAGGAGCACTGACCTTTAGACTTCGAAGGTTGCACGTGGCACCGGCCGATCCTCGACTTCGCACATTTAAATCACTGCCAGGTCCTGTTTTGCACTACACTGCACCACTGTTGAGTTCTGAATGGTTGGATCACGAAAATAGTCAATTTTCTTGTAATTTCGAGCGGGCGCGGTTAGCGGTGCGGTCACATTCACAATCGATGCACAAACGTCAATGTCAAATCATTTCTTCAAGAGGTCGTGCGGGAAGCGGAAACGGTAGGGATAGGATTGCTAGGCCAAAAAAATAAATTACAAAAAACAAAGTCGCGGATCATAGCAAATTGGCGCAACCATTCCCCCCGGGTTTGAAGGGTTACCTTCAAAGAAAAGAAAAAAAACAAAGCGAAACTAAACCCTATTACTAATCTAAACTATCAATACTAGGTAGCGAAACAACTTATAACTAACTATGCCACTACTACTGATTAGGCAGAGGGCAGAGGCGAATAACCGGACGCAGGTACGATCCAGTTGCGGTTTTAACTTTTACGACTCGCGTTATTCCGTTCGAACCCGGAAAAACTTCTTCCACTACACCAAGAGGCCAGTGCAGAGGAGGCGCACTCTCAGTCTTCAGTATCACCACAGTACCGACTGTGACTGGATCTGAAGGAGTGTTCCACTTTTGACGCGACTGCAGCGTATGCAGATAATCTGTCCTCCATCGCTTCCAAAAGGACTGAACTAAGCTATCTAGCAGAGCGTGACGCGGGTGAAGCTGCAGTTTGTCAGTCTCGACATCTAAAGCGGGCAAATATTTAAGAGGAGTCGTCGTCAAGAAGTGAGCCGGCGTCAACGCTAGTGGCTCCGATGGATCACTAGACAAAGTCCGACACAACGGACGCGTATTCATCAACGCCTCTACCTGAGCGAGTACGGTGCTCAACTCCTCGTACGAGAGAATCTGTTCGCCTATGACCCGAAACAGGTGCGACTTAAGGCTTTTAATATTCGCCTCCCAATTGCCACCAAAATGACTAGCCGCTGGCGTATTAAAACACCAATCAATGCGATTCTCAGCTAAGACATGGGCGAATTCACTTTGGTAGTACTTGGAGCGTAAGAATGTATGTAATTCCGAAATATTGCGTCGCGCTCCAACATAATTTGTGCCGTTGTCAGAGTATAAGCGCTTAACGGGACCACGGCGAGATAAAAATCGTTTAAATGCAGACATAAAACCCTGCGTACTCAAATCACTGGTTAACTCTATGTGAACCGCACGAGTTGTCATACAAACGAATAGGCAAATGTATGCCTTTGTGGAACGTATACCACGACCACGGGCAATAGTGACTTTAAACGGTCCAGCATAGTCCGTCCCAGTATGTATGAAAGGTTTCACCGTCTGTACAACACGACAAGAACGATGGTCGGCCATTTCCGGCGCGTTGAAACGCGGGCGGAGCTTAAAGCAGGGCACACATCTGTGCACTCTAGCGCGTATCAAATTGCGAGCGGAAAGTATCCAGCACTTCTGTCGAAGAATGGACATTAATAAATCGGGACCAGCGTGACAATTCACCTTATGGTGATAGTCCACCAACAAATCCAAAACGTGATCCCTGCGTGGTAGAACTACTGGATGCATTTGTTCAAACTCTAACTTAGCATTTCGCAGACGGCCACCGACACGAATGAGTCCGTCTTGCAAAAATGGTTTCAAATGTTGAAGTGCGGGACTACAAGGTTTATGTGATTCTAAACTACGAAATTCTTTTGAAAAATAAAATTTCTGCAACTCTCGAAGTACAACTGATTCAGCTCTATCCAAATCAGCTGCGATTATAGAACCACGCGATGGTAATAATCTCAAAAATCTTAGGACGTAAACTACACAGCGTAATAGTCTCGACCAAGACGAGACTCGATTAGACAACAACAAAACAACTGACTCTTCACGCGGAACTGATACTACAAGCGTATGTTTCTTCTCCTCGGGTGGTTCTGAAACAGTAGCGGGGTTAAACGGAGCATTTGGCCACTCGTTAGGAGTGGTATGCAGCCAGGGAGGGCCACAAAACCAAAGCGGATGATTTAAAATTTGCGCGGGAAGCAAACCACGTGAGAGACAGTCAGCTGGGTTTTCTGTTCCAGCGACATGGAACATATTTTCCGGTGACAATTCAGCTTGAATCTTAGCCACCCTATTTGCGACAAACGTGCCCCATCGATGGGGTGAAGAGTGGGCCCAACATAGAGCAACGGTTGAGTCTGAAAACGCTACAATTCTCTCTATATTAATGCGAGGACGACAAGTTTTGACTATAGATGTAATCAATTGAACCAACATAAGAATAGCGCAGAGTTCGAGACGAGCAAGAGAGACAACCTTACGAGGAGATACCTTTGATTTTGCGCTAATGAGGAAAACTGAAATGTTATCGCCATTTTGGACCTGAAAGTAAACCACTCCCCCGTAAGCCCTCTCACTGGCGTCTGCGAAACCTACCACATTAACAACAGTGTCTGGTACTATACCAACATGGCGAGGAATCTGTATCTGATCGAGCATTGGAAGCTCTTTCCTATAGCGAGCCCACAACTTGGCAACACTGTCAGGAGCGGTGTCGTCCCAATCACAGTTGGAAAGCCAAAGCTCTTTTATAAGCAGCTTTGCATATAAAACGACAGGAGCTACAAAACCCATTATATCCCATATCCGAGCTACACATGCTAGGATAACGCGTTTGGTACAAGTTGGCGGAGTCGAGCTAATTTTAAGACTGAACATATCAGTTGCGGGTGACCAACTTAAACCAAGGATCTTATGCGAATCACTATCATCGAATTCCTTTACCGAAGTCAACCGGTGTGACGGTGGAATCGACTCTAATGTAGCTTGCGAGTTGCTTGTCCATTTCACCAGATCAAATTGACCGGACTCCATGAGGCTGATTACTTGAGCAGCGGTCTCTATAGCCTCTGCTTCACTAGGTACACTGTACACAAAATCGTCCATGTACAATCCGGTTTCAATAGTGGCCCTTGCTTTCGGGTATGTATCACCCTCGTCAGCGGCCAACTGCTTGATAGTGCGAAGAGCGTGAAAGGGACTAGACTTAAGCCCAAAACAAACACGATTGAATTCGTAAACCTTCAAAGGTTCCTGCGGAGAAAATCTATACAAGAAGCGTTGGAATCTACGGTCACATTCTCTGATTCCAATACTAAGAAACATTTGCCGAATATCGGCAGAGAGCGCAATAGCAAACAAGCGAAAATTTACTATTATTTCAAATAAGTTACCCTGGAGGTTCTGACCACAATACAAGATATCGTTAAGCGATATGCCAGTACTAGTCTTAGCGCTACCATCCATAACCACACGCAGTTTAGTTGTAAGTTTGTCTTCTCTAACAACTCCATGGTGCGGGATGATGTAAAACGGGTAATCACGTGTCTCCTCAGTCTCGGCAGGCGCTGATGAGATATAACCTTTATCTAAATATTCGATCAGCACATCATCATAGGCTTGCTTCAACTTAGGAGACGCCTGCATCTTACGTTCCAAGCATAGAAAGCGTTTTTCTGCGGAGGCACGGGAGCCACCGAGCGAAAAAATATCACCCTTGAAAGGGAGCGCGACAACATAACGACCATCTTTGTCACGAGTAGTCGTGCGGGTATAAATCTCCTCAGTGACCTGATCCTCAGGGCTGAGAATAGGCGGGACATTGACCTCTTCAATCTCCCAGAACTTGCGGATGGTAGACTCAAGCGGCGGCTCGACGGTGCAACAGTGCGACACAGTCGAGTAACTATTTAAATAAGCGGGTGCGGAACCAACTATAACAAACCCGAGAACTGTTTCCAGTGCGTGCGGAGCGGGGTACATCGGAAGACCCTGAATTTTACGTGATAACTGGAGATGCGGGAGAATCGAAGCACCGATCAATAGATCGATATCTCCAGGGAAAGCGTAATTTCCGTCGGCTAACTGCAAGTTCTTAAACTCCGTCAGCATGGACGTGTCAACCGGTACCGTGGGCAACCGTTCCGTAATCTTATCTGCGACTAGCGAATCCATTTCAAACGAAATATTACGATTAAAACGTGAACTAAATATTATTTTAATGGAACCGTGAATGGTTGCCTTTAAACCTCCAAAACCTTTCACTTCTGAGCGGGATGACCAATTATTAAAACTAAAACCAAGGCGTTGACAACAATCCCGAGTAATAAAATTACTCTGGGAAGCGCCATCTAGTAGCGCTCGAACGGTGTGCGGTTTGCCAAAGGCATCTACAATGACAACTTGCGCGGTCGCAAGTAAAACGGTAGTGACTTGAGTACCAGCGGCGGAAAGCGAACACAATGTTACGTCGTTTGCACTTGCAGCAGGCCGCGCGTCACAAGCGTCGCGCGTCTGCGCAGGCTGCTGCTGCGATGGCAGCTTACTACTCTCAAAATGTAAGAAGGTATGATGTCTAGCTGGACATTTACGACAGCTAACACCACTTTTACATGACGTAACCAGATGTTTGTCACTTAGACAATTAAAACACAAATTATTAGTGCGGACAAACTTGTAACGATCACTAGGCGATAATCTCTGAAATTCCGAACACTTGTACAGCTGTGTATGGCTACCCTTACACAGAGAACAGTCAGGTGCCGAGGCGGTATTAACTAGCTTATGTGCAGTCTTGACTGACTTCGATGACGCGTCTATACGGCGATCGGAACCTGTCCTATTCGTGACTTCATGACGTGCCGACGTGCGCTGCAATACCTTAATATGGTCGCGAATAAAAGATTCTAAATCTTTGAACTTAGGTATTTCGTTACCGCGCTGAGTCGTTTCAAACAGACGAACAGTTTCAGGATCTAATTTCTTTAAACCGATATACAAAAACAAAAAGTCACAGAGGTCATTGACCTTTAGGTTCTTTACTGCACGAACAGATGATGCGAAAATATTTAAAAACTTCTCTAAATTATGATCGTTACAAACGGAAAAACTTTTCAAATCGAATAATTGATCTAAATATGCGGTGGCTACTAATCGCTTATCTTCGTATTTTGTTTTTAAAGTGTCCAAAACTAAAGTGTAATTTTCAGCGCTAAACGTAATTCCAGCACAGACAGCCTTTGCCTTACCGGTCAATTTTTCTACGAGATAATGCAATCTCTCGTGATCTGTCAGCGATGTGTTCCTATGTATTATATTTTCGAAACTATCTATAAATAAATTCCAATTTCGAATGTCACCATCAAATTCAGGTATTTGAATTGGCGGCAATCGTGGGCGTTCGCGAGGAGGGTTGGATAAACCACTCGCGGGGGGGGGAGTCTCTAAACTCCTAGCAATACGTTTGATACGACAATACAAGTCATCAAAGGACGACAATGCCTGATAACTCACACAGTAATCAGGATTTAACTCCAACTCTAAAATGTTTATATCCTTAATTGTAGATTTAAAATCCGCGCGCAAACTATCTAAAGTTTCCAACGAACACAAGAAAGCATCTCTAATCATCAGATCCGAGATTTGCAAAGATTTATCACAAATTGATTGAACACGTGAAAACTGTGAGTCCCTTTCGGCGTATAAAAGCTTTAACTGAACCTTTAAATCAGTACTAACCTTGGTTCCCTTAAGAGACATCTTGTTTTGATATATTCACACTATACACTCAAACAAACACTTAACGAATTATTAAGTAAGCGATAATTATCAGATAACAATATGGTAGTATTGTAAACAACAAAGCGAACGGCGAACGAACGGAATAACCTGTCTATATAATCTATGGTTTATCCGTTTCCTACAATTATTCACTCAACAATGAACGGGTATTTTTGAAATGCGTCTACCTACATGCAATTTGTAGGATGGTCGAATGAATTTTGACAAGAAAAAGAATGCGATCGATTTATATCTACGCTGATATTTACGTAGCTAACTATAATTATGCGGTGCGGTTGACGGCGTAGGTACCGTAATTATCAATGGCTCTTTAACTATACGAGCGAAATAACGTATAGTTGCCTAAATGCCTAGATGCGGGTTTTCTACTATTATATCTAGGTAAACAGGCGCGTTGCGTTTATTCCCTATGGAACAAATACTATATTGCGAAATTACAAGAAAATGATTCACGATCCTGCTCGTAGGACCAAAAGTAATGGTTGCGCGAATTTGCTGTGTGTGGACTGTAGGTTTGAAAAGCGATCTAAGGTTTGTTAACAATATGCAGGTACTGCGTCTAGCGTTTATTAATGGGATAAATGTATTGGGAAGGAGCACTGACCTTTAGACTTCGAAGGTTGCACGTGGCACCGGCCGATCCTCGACTTCGCACATTTAAATCACTGCCAGGTCCTGTTTTGCACTACACTGCACCACTGTTGAGTTCTGAATGGTTGGATCACGAAAATAGTCAATTTTCTTGTAATTTCGAGCGGGCGCGGTTAGCGGTGCGGTCACATTCACAATCGATGCACAAACGTCAATGTCAAATCATTTCTTAAAAAAAAAATTGCCAAAAAAATAAATTACAAAAAACAAAGTCGCGGATCATAGCAAATTGGCGCAACCAACTAGCTTTATAACTACACAGTACCTAGTTAGGTTAGTGCTGAGATAGGGGCCTTTTTGACCTCGCACAGGTCTTTTATTTTCAATCTTTTTTTTTGTCTTCTTTTTTTTTTATTGTTTTTTACACATTTATAGTTTTTGTATATATTTTTTGTCCTGTGCGAGTCTCAAATAAATGTTTTTCTTTCTTTCTTTTAAAGGTACACGTCGTTCCGCCGTAATAAATCGAAAGACGACTGAAATCTACATGTCTATGGCGCTTACATTTTGTTTGCACATCACCTACGGATATCGAGTCATGGTTTATTTTGCGAAGCCGTGTAGAATACATGAGTTTTCGAACGTTTGTTGATTTATTATTCACGAAACAACAGAAACAACGTTTTTTAGATCCGTTTCTATCTCCGCAAACACGCGTTCACATTCAATTAACACTTTTTCGTAGCGGATGCTTCCAGGCCATCGGAAATTAAAAAACTGTCTAGTTTAATGTAGCCGTATAGAAAGTCTGGGCCTACTTTATATTCAATAGGAATCATACATCATGCGATACATAAATGGATTGGAATTGAACGTTGTTACGATCAAAGTTCACTCGGATTGGAGAACAGCACAAGTGCTCAGTAACATACTGTGACATTTAATTTTGACATAATTTTTTTTTTTATGGTAGGTAAAATGATCAAATGGCAAATCCCGCCCTTGGGTGGGGCGGGAGATAGTGTCAGACTCTTACTGACTAAAAACCTACCCTGTTCCATTCATTGCCTTCGATCCAGGGCCCCGGGTTTCATTTTCACCTAACCCTTCGCCCCAGTAGGCTTCGGCCCTGCTGGGCCCCTACAGTTTGCTGACAACTTCTTGAGGCACGCGGAAACAGTGCGCGCCGTAGACGACTTGGGCTCCGGTCTGTAACCGGACGGACAGACAGCGAGCTACCCATTGCCCGCCGTCCGCAAGCCTGCGCCTACGGTGGCCAGAAATCGGGATCGGAATCCCGGCGGCTGTACCCAGGCCCGGCGCGAGAGATCGCCGCCGCCGATCACCCCCACAAGGATACGGCGATGCTCTTCCCAAGCGGGGCACACCTCGACTGTGTGCTCCACCGTGTCCTCCGGGCGGTCCGCACAGTGGCGACACCCGGGCGTCATCTCCGCTCGAATCTTGTACAGGTGATTCGAACCGGACCGACCGGATTCGACCGTTCGGTTAGCACCTGCGCCAAACGGAAGGTGACGACGCCGTGAAGCCTTTCCAGCCACGCCTCAAAGAAGGGCCTGACCGCCTCGATCGTGGCGTGCCCAGCACTGGGTTGAGACAGTCGGACATAATTTCGATGACATTATTATTGGTGAATAATTCATTAATAGGTACTGACATATTTTAAGGTTTTATATGATTATAATTTCTCAATTTAACTGTACTATTATAAAGTAATTCAGTAAAATCAGAGGTCGGAGTAGGTAGATTGATTTAAGGTCGTTGACGTCAAACTTAGAGGATAATATGGATATGCCTCCAAAATACCGGAACTTCATATTTATTGTGATATTTGTCCCGGAATTTTGAAATTAGCACGAATTTGTGTTTAAGGTGAAAAACGTATTAATAATATCAATTTACGCTGCCAGTGTTAGCTAATGGTGAAAGAAATCAGTATTTTATTTTATACAAAAATACCTTGGAATAGTTACACCGTATTTTGTCCCTTACTGTTGAATTAGAAATGACGCTTGACAGTATGACGCTTTATTTTATTTTAGTCCATAATTCCAATCCCGGAACTTTTTCCGGTACTTCCCGCACATTATGGATAAAATGGTATGTCCATATTATAATATCTTGACGCAAGTGTATAAAATCAATCTACCTACTCCGACCTCTGGTAATAATACCTATTGTTTAATGCATGCTAATTTAGGATGATAAGGGCAGTTGAATGTTAATTTTAATGCTTGTAAAAAGCTGCTACGTTATAAGTACTAACATAACATAATACCAGCATTGTACACTTGGTTTGCAATAAAGGTTTTGACATTGACTTTTACAAAGAACGTCTTACCTTTTACCCACGTAAAAAAAAGTCGTTTAGATTAACCTAACTGTAACTAAATAACAGTGAGCAGGTGCTCCTGAAGAGCAAACAACTATAACAACAGGACCCCTAGAGATCACCAGTTGAATATAGAATTAATTTTACCTCTCACAAATTCGTGGAGGGTCGCCCTAACAAACAGAATGTTCATACAATAATTACGTGGGCGCAATAAAAGGCTCGCAAACTACGGTTTGTCCCTGTTTGGCTTGTTATCATTACATATAAATAAGGAGATAGTTAATGTAGTCCGCTGAGTATCCAATCCCCGTTACATTGTTACCCTGGAGATTAGATAGCCGTGATGATTGCCAAAGTTTGATTGAGCCCCGTCCGAACCCTTTCGCGAATCTCCTTGATTATGGGATAGGTAATTGGCGTCTACGGATTGGGTACACACTCACAGTCCACGGTTCGTGTATAATGGGAGATAACGGTTGCTTTGTTGCTATTTCTATGCTGGAATGTGGGCAGGTTTTTAATGCTTTAAGGTGTGGAACGGAATTGATGTTTTCAGTTTACGACTGTCCCTATAATACCGTCGGCGCGGCGATTGGATTTTCAAAAGCATTTGAATGATAGTTATTGTGTTTTGTATCCTTCGCCTTTATTTTTTTCGTTCATCGTTGTAAAATCAATCATTATCTTTTTAAGTTTTTTATTAGTTGGGAAATCATCCAATGATTTATCCCGCTCTATGGCGCGGGAGAGAGTTTTAGACTTTTACTGACTAAAACCCACTCTTATTTTTCCCTTTCGGAAGCGAACTTATGATCCCGGTTTTTTAAAGTAAACATGGAGTTTCTTGCCGGTTCATCTCCATAGAAAACGAACAATTGGAACCGTGCATTATCTTCTGACGTTTAATAAGGATCCAATTTTTTTATAATTTACAGATATTTCCGTGTAACTGGTTTAACAAATTTTCTATACAAAAGCTATTAAACCGATATTTTAATTCCTCAGGTAAAAGTATTTATCTAACGACTAAGAACTTGGCACTTAGATGTTCATAAATTTCTTTAGAAATTATTAAAATCGTCCGCGTGTAGAAAGAGATACACACTACAAAGAGAAAAATCTCGCAAAACTCTCATGCAGATCGGGGCGGTCTACACGCACCATTAAGCCCAAGTGCAGGACGGCGGCATCCGAGCTGTGGGACCAAGGTGCGGTGAGTACCGGCCTTATTTGTACTGCACTAGAGACGCTGTGGCCGTGTCCTGCCAATGTTTGTTGGTTATTGCTTAACTTATTTACTTTATTTTAATAGTGAGATTTAAATTCTGTTTTTTTTTTTTCAACTTTATTTTAAGGGTTCTGTACTCAAACGTTCTTAACGTAGACCTATTATTTCACCCAGCTTTTTCCGTTCCTCTGTCACAAGGATCAAGCGGCTAAACCGTTGGAGCTACAGTCTTCATACTTGAATTATTTATGTAACTTACTGGCTCAAAGCTAAATATAAGACTATCCAAGTACTAGTTTCTGCCAGCGGCGTCACATGCACGAAAGTAGAAAATATATGCTTCTGTCACTCAGGAATAAAGTAGTATTCCATTGGCGAAGGAATTTTAAAAATTTGTTTTTGTTTTTAAGTTTCAACCTTTTTCAGTTTTTAAATCAAAAGTTAGGATTATAAGTTGAGTGATACAACATTAGTTTTAGGATATGCGAAATCTGAATATAGTTTGTCCAGAATCAGTAAGTGAATCGATTCCAATAATTATTACAATAAGTTTTTCTTTTTTTTTACACCATGTTATATTTTTTCCCAAAAATATTTAATGGTCACAAGTTGGACACTACCGACACTAAGTACCTACAACACATATCACGGCAGGTCATAGCGACCATTAGAAGCCAGCGCGCAGCCGGGTGTGGGAGTAAAACAGCCCGTCAGTCACCCGAATGGCCCGGTGACCAGGTTTTTGTGTGAATAACCAGGTAACTTAACAATCTTGTAACTTTATAATTTTTCATGATACAGTTATGAAATTTTACTAGACACGTGTTTCGGGTTTCGCATATACTAAAAATAATGTTGTATAGATAGAGGTCAAGCACGAGTCTATGAATAATATAAAAAAGGGTGTTGATTAAAAAAAAATACAAATTTATCCTTTTTATTATTTTAATACTAGTTTTTGCCAGCGGCTTTGCCCGCATGAAAGTAGGTTTCTCCATACAAACTTTGGATCCCCATTACATACCGTTAGAGCTTGAAGGCACGGTCACATACGTCATAAAGGGAAACCTAGAGTGACATTTCATGCTCCTAGTCCCAGTAGTTTTGGCTCTCCTTTGATATGTCAATCAGTCAGTTTCTCCTTTTTTAAATATAATAATAATACACAAATTAGTATAGAACCAAAAATATCTTCAACAATATCTTCCTTCTTAAGTAGCTCTTTTTCTTTATTAACACGCAAACTAACATAGTGTAAGTTGGTTAATGAGCTGCTTTTTAGGTTGACCTTCGCAGCCCTAAGGGTCATCTGCCGGCGCGACCAACCTTTACCCGCATTTTATGACACCCAAGGGTGACAGAGATACACAATCATTGTGCGTACAACTAAGGAGTGGAATTCCCTGCCGGAGTCTTTTTTTTATGGGAAATTATCCTATGACTTCTCTCGCTCTTAGGCGGAGCGGGAGGACGTTTCAGATTTTTATTGACTAAAACTCACTTGTGTTCCTTCTTTGCCTCTGTTCCAGGGCTCAGGGTTCACTTTCACATAACCCATGGCCCCAGTAGGCTTCGACCCTGTTGGGCCCCTACGATTTTCTGACATCTTGTGGCGCGCGTGGTACACTACGCGCCGTCGACGACTTGGTTTCGATCCGGACGGTTACCGAAAGGTCCCTACCGGAGTCTATGTTTCCTGATAGTTACAACTTAAGTCAAGAGTGTCTAGGTTACTTCTAGACAAGCGTGCTCCATCGTCGACCATATCTTCGCTTACCATCAGGTAATATAGTGGTTAAGCGCGAGCCTATTAATAACAAAACGAAAAGATAGGATAGTAGTTAAAAAAACATGTATTTTATTTGTACATAAATAAAATACGTCTTTTTTTTTTAAATTAAAACAAGTTTACATGCATATGTTTTTTTTCTTTTGTAATCAAGTTTTTATGTTTTAAAAATGTGATTACAAAAGATTTCCTTAAAAATCAGAAATATTTTTTTAAATAATATCCTTATTCCATTATCAGTTCTATATAACGATGTTAGATGGTGTTTGTGTAACTAAACAAATAGAAAAGAATTCGATATAAACATGGTATAGCAGCCATGTTTTCTTACACGTCATAATCTTGTGTTTGCCAGCATCGAGTTCCGGCGGTGAGAGATCGAAATTGCTTTGTTTTGCTCCTTTCTACATATGTATACGTGTTTACACAGAAATGTTTACACTTTTGAAAGGATTCCCTTTTAGTTAATTAGTTTGTTGGTATTCAGAGTCACAGTTAGCTAAGCAGGTCGTAAATAAAGTAAAGAATTGAGTAAATGTTGGCATCAAAAAGATAAGTTTTCAAATTGTCTTTGAAGAAATGACATGAAAATTGGTTGCGCTAATAAGCTTGGTGGACTGTATGTTTGAAAAAGCGATCTAAGGTTTGTTAACAATATGCAGGTACTGTGCCTTTATTTATTGATGGGATGGATGTATTAGGGAGGAACACTGACCTTTTGACCTCGAAGGTTCCACGTGGCGCCGGCCGGCGAACTCTGACTTCGCACCTTTAACCACTGCCAGGTCCTGTATTGCACTACACTGCACTATTGTTGAGTCTTTGAATGGTTGGATCACGAAATAGTCAATTTTCTTGTAATTTCGAGCGGGCGTTGTTAGCGGAGCGGACACATTCACACTCGAAGCACAAAAAACGTCATGTCATTCCATTTCTTGAGGTCGTGCGGGGCAGGGAAACGGAAGGGATAGGATTGCTAGGCCAAAAAATAAATTACAAAAAAACAAAATCGCGGATCATAGCAAATTGGCGCAACCATTCCCCCCGGGTTTGAAGGGTTACCTTCAAAGAAAAGGAAAAAACAAAGCGAAACTAAACCCTATTACTATATCTAAACTATCAATACTAGGTAGCGAAACAACTTATAACTAACTATGCCACTACTGCTGATTAGGCAGAGGGCAGAGGCGAATAACCGGACGCAGGTACGATCCAGTTGCGGTTTTAACCTTTACGACTCGCGTTATTCCGTTCGAACCCGGAAAAACTTCTTCCACTACACCAAGAGGCCAGTGCAGAGGAGGCGCACTCTCAGTCTTCAGTATCACCACAGTACCGACCGTGACTGGATCTGAAGGAGTGTTCCACTTTTGACGCGACTGCAGCGTATGCAGATAATCTGTTCTCCATCGCTTCCAAAAGGACTGAACTAAGCTATCCAGCAGAGCGTGACAATTCACCTTATGGTGATAATCCACCAACAAATCCAAAACGTGATCCTTGCGTGGTAGAACTACTGGATGCATTTGTTCAAACTCTAACTTAGCATTTCGCAGACGGCCACCGACACGAATGAGTCCGTCTTGCAAAAATGGTTTCAAATGTTGAAGTGCGCGACTACAAGGTTTATGTGATTCTAAACTACGAAATTCTATTGAAAAATAAAATTTCTGCAACTCTCGAAGTACAACTGATTCAGCTCTATCCAAACCAGCTGCGATTATAGAACCACGCGATGGTAATAATCTCAAAAATATTAGGACGTAAACTACACAGCGTAATAGTCTCGACCAAGACGAGACTCGATTAGACAGCAACAAAACAACTGACTCTTCACGCGGAACTGATACTACAAGCGTATGTTTCTTCTCCTCGGGTGGCTCTGAAACAGTAGCGGGGTTAAACGGAGCACTTGGCCACTCGTTAGGAGTGGTATGAAGCCAGGGAGGGCCACAAAACCAAAGCGGATGATTTAAAATCTGCGCAGGAAGCAAACCACGTGAGAGACAATCAGCTGGGTTTTCTGTTCCAGCGACATGGAATATATTTTCCGGTGACAATTCAGCTTGAATCTTAGCCACCCTATTTGCGACAAACGTGCCCCATCGATGGGGTGAAGAGTGGGCCCAACATAGAGCAACGGTTGAGTCTGAAAACGCTACAATTCTCTCTATATTAATGCGAGGACGACAAGTTTTGACTATAGATGTAATCAATTGAACCAACATAAGAATAGCGCAGAGTTCGAGACGAGCAAGAGAGACAACCTTACGAGGAGATACCTTTGATTTTGCGCTAATGAGGAAAACTGAAATGTTATCGCCATTTTGGACCTGAAAGTAAACCACTCCCCCGTAAGCCCTCTCACTGGCGTCTGCGAAACCTACCACATTAACAACAGTGTCTGGTACTATACCAACATGGCGAGGAATCTGTATCTGATCGAGCATTGGAAGCTCTTTCCTATAGCGAGCCCACAACTTAGCAACACTGTCAGGAGCGGTGTCGTCCCAATCACAGTTGGAAAGCCAAAGCTCTTTTATAAGCAGCTTTGCATACAAAACGACAGGAGCTACAAAACCCATATCCGAGCTACACATGCTAGGATAACGCGTTTGGTACAAGTTGGCGGAGTCGAGCTAATTTTAAGACTGAACATATCAGTTGCGGGTGACCAACTTAAACCAAGGATCTTATGCGAATCACTATCATCGAATTCCTTTACCGAAGTCAACCGGTGTGACGGTGGAATCGACTCTAATGTAGCTTGCGAGTTGCTTGTCCATTTCACCAGATCAAATTGACCGGACTTCATGAGGCTGATTACTTGAGCAGCGGTCTCTATAGCCTCTGCTTCACTAGGTACACTGTACACAAAATCGTCCATGTACAATCCGGTTTCAATAGTGGCCCTTGCTTTCGGGTATGTATCACCCTCGTCAGCGGCCAACTGCTTGATAGTGCGAAGAGCGTGAAAGGGACTAGACTTAAGCCCAAAACAAACACGATTGAATTCGTAAACCTTCAAAGGTTCCTGCGGAGAAAATCTATACAAGAAGCGTTGGAATCTACGGTCACATTCTCTAATTCCAATACTAAGAAACATTTGCCGAATATCAGCAGAGAGCGCAATAGCAAACAAGCGAAAATTTACTATTATTTCAAATAAGTTACCCTGGAGGTTCTGACCACAACACAAGATATCGTTAAGCGATATGCCAGTACTAGTTTTAGCGCTACCATCCATAACCACACGCAGTTTAGTTGTAAGCTTGTCTTCTCTAACAACTCCATGGTGCGGGATGATGTAAAACGGGTAATCACGTGTTTCCTCAGTCTCGGCAGGCGCTGATGAGATATAACCTTTATCTAAATATTCGATCAGCACATCATCATAGGCTTGCTTCAACTTAGGAGACGCCTGCATCTTACGTTCCAAGCATAGAAAGCGTTTTTCTGCGGAGGCACGGGAGCCACCGAGCGAAAAATATCACCCTTGAAAGGGAGCGCGACAACATAACGACCATCTTTATCACGAGTAGTCGTGCGGGTATAAATCTCCTCAGTGACCTGATCCTCAGGGCTGAGAATAGGCGGGACATTGACCTCTTCAATCTCCCAGAACTTGCGGATGGTAGACTCAAGCGGCGGCTCGACGGTGCAACAGTGCGACACAGTCGAGTAACTATCTAAACAAGCGGGTGCGGAACCAACTATAACAAACCCGAGAACTGTTTCCAGTGCGTGCGGAGCGGGGTACATCGGAAGACCTTGAATTTTACGTGATAACTGGAGATGCGGGAGAATCGAAGCACCGATCAATAGATCGATATCTCCAGGGAAAGCGTAATTTCCGTCGGCTAACTGCAAGTTCTTAAACTCCGTCAGCATGGACGTGTCAACCGGTACCGTGGGCAACCGTTCCGTAATCTTATCTGCGACTAGCGAATCCATTTCAAACGAAATATTACGATTAAAACGTGAACTAAATATTATTTTAATGGAACCGTGAATGGTTGCCTTTAAACCTCCAAAACCTTTCACTTCTGAGCGGGATGACCAATTATTAAAACTAAAACCAAGGCGTTGACAACAATCCCGAGTAATAAAATTACTCTGGGAAGCGCCATCTAGTAGCGCTCGAACGGTGTGCGGTTTGCCAAAGGCATCTACAATGACAACTTGCGCGGTCGCAAGTAAAACGGTAGTGATTTGAGTACCAGCGGCGGAAAGCGAACACAATGTTACGTCGTTTGCACTTGCAGCAGGCCGCGCGTCACAAGCGTCGCGCGTCTGCGCAGGCTGCTGCTGCGATGGCAGCTTACTACTCTCAAAATGTAAGAAGGTATGATGTCTAGCTAGACATTTACGACAGCTAACACCACTGTTACATGACGTAACCAGATGTTTGTCACTTAGACAATTAAAACACAAATTATTAGTGCGGACAAACTTGTAACGATCACTAGGCCATAATCTCTGAAATTCTGAACACTTGTACAGCTGTGTATGGCTACCCTTACACAGAGAACAGTTAGGTGTTGAGGCGGTATTAACTAGCGTATGTGCAGTCTTGAATGACTTCGATGACGCGTCTATACGGCGATCGGAACCTGTCCTATTCGTGACTTCATGACGTGCCGACGTGCGCTGCAATACCTTAATATGGTCGCGAATAAAAGATTCTAAATCTTCGAACTTAGGTATTTCGTTACCGCGCTGAGTCGTTTCAAACAGACGAACAGTTTCAGGATCTAATTTCTTTAAACCGATATACAAAAACAAAAAGTCACAGAGGTCATTGACCTTTAGGTTCTTTACTGCACGAACAGATGATGCGAAAATATTTAAAAAATTCTCTAAATTATGATCGTTACAAACGGAAAAACTTTTCAAATCGAATAATTGATCTAAATATGCGGTGGCTACTAATCGCTTATCTTCGTATTTTGTTTTTAAAGTGTTCAAAACTAAAGTGTAATTTTCAGCGCTAAACGTAATTCCAGCACAGACAGCCTTTGCCTTACCGGTCAATTTTTCTACGAGATAATGCAATCTCTCGTGATCTGTCAGCGATGTGTTCCTATGTATTATATTTTCGAAACTATCTATAAATAAATTCCAATTTCGAATGTCACCATTAAATTCAGGTATTTGAATTGGCGGCAATCGTGGGCGTTCGCGAGGAGGGTTGGATAAACCACTCGCGGGGGGGGGAGTCTCTAAACTCCTAGCAATACGTTTGATACGACAATACAAGTCATCAAAGGACGACAATGCCTGATAACTCACACAGTAATCAGGATTTAACTCCAACTCTAAAATGTTTATATTCTTAATTGTAGATTTAAAATCCGCGCGCAAACTATCTAAAGTTTCCAACGAACACAAGAAAGCATCTCTAATCGTCAGATCCGAGATTTGCAAAGATTTATCACAAATTGATTGAACACGTGAAAACTGTGAGTCCCTTTCAGCGTATAAAAGCTTTAACTGAACCTTTAAATCAGTACTAACCTTGGTTCCCTTAAGAGACATCTTGTTTTGATATATTCACACTATACACTCAAACAAACACTTAACGAATTATTAAGTAAGCGATAATTATCAGATAACAATATGGTAATATTGTAAACAACAAAGTGAACGGCGAACGAACGGAATAACCTGAATCAATGAGTGAATATTACCCAATTTCTCGATTAAATCATTCACGTCGTTCATATGCGTATATAATCTATGGTTTATCCGTTTCCTACAAATATTCACTCAACAATGAACGGGTATTTTTGAAATGCGTCTACCTACATGCAATTTGTAGGACTTCCGAATGAATTTTGTCAAGAAAAAGAATGCGATCGATTTATATCTACGCTGATATTTACGTAGCTAACTATAATTATGCGGTGCGGTTGACGGCGTAGGTACCGTAATTATCAATGGCTCTTTAACTATACGAGCGAAATAACGTTTAGTTGCCTAAATGCCTAGATGCGGGTTTTCTACTATTATATCTAGGTAAACAGGCGCGTTGCGTTTATTCCCTATGGAACAAATACTATATTGCGAAATTACAAGAAAATGATTCACGATCCGGCTCGAAGGACCAAAAGTAATGGTTGCGCTAATAAGCTTGGTGGACTGTATGTTTGAAAAAGCGATCTAAGGTTTGTTAACAATATGCAGGTACTGTGCCTTTATTTATTGATGGGATGGATGTATTAGGGAGGAACACTGACATTTTGACCTCGAAGGTTCCACGTGGCGCCGGCCGGCGAACTCTGACTTCGCACCTTTAACCACTGCCAGGTCCTGTATTGCACTACACTGCACTATTGTTGAGTCTTTGAATGGTTGGATCACGAAATAGTCAATTTTCTTGTAATTTCGAGCGGGCGTTGTTAGCGGAGCGGACACATTCACACTCGAAGCACAAAAAACGTCATGTCATTCCATTTCTTGAGGTCGTGCGGGGCAGGGAAACGGAAGGGATAGGATTGCTAGGCCAAAAAATAAATTACAAAAAAACAAAATCGCGGATCATAGCAAATTGGCGCAACCAAAAATAAAAGAAAACTTTTGATCACCTAATCTTTAGCAAATTGATTCGGGAGTTGGAGATAACCGTTACATTTTACGGTCGAATTATTTCAGTTTAAGTAAGAGCAACAGTGGCTATTGGCTGTTGGTTTTATTGGAATATTACAGTGTGTTCAACAGTCATATTATTACTCATGTTTTGTATGGGTATTCTGTTTTGTTTTGTTAATACTATTACCATTAATGTGCTAATTCGTGTTTACCTACCTATTACAACCGAATTATGTCCATTGGTAAACTTCAAAAAATCATAAAGCTCTAGGCGAGCCGATTGACATGGAGAATGGAAGCTTGATAGGAAAACAGTTATTGTAATGTTCAAACGTGTAATGGAATATATTATTAAGACAGGCTACTTCCCAAAACGATGAAAGGATAGCATTTGTATAATATATTTTACACAAACAAGACAAAGTTTACACCCTATCAAAGCTGTACCGACCTATTAGCTTGCTCAACATTATGGGCAAATCGACATAGAGAATAATTCTCTTACGACTGATGAAGCAATGCAAAGAACTTATACCAGAGCACCAAGACGGGTTTGATCAACAACGAAGCACCACCACTTAAATACAAACTGAAAAGTATGTCACCAATGCCTAGAGCCAAGGACAAACTGTTGCCATGATATCGACTGATCTCCCCAAAGCCTTTGAATCGATCAATCACAAAGGCCTCATTAAAAAATTATTTAAACGACAAAGGAACAACATCATCAAAATCACAGAAAACCATCTATCGCGTAGATTCACGATTTTCGGAACAGAAAAATTAGTCCCTGACGGGGTGTCCCAAGGATCGATGCTTGGGCCAATTTTATTCAACCTGTATGTTCCAGACATAAAAAGCCAACGAATAGCAGGTCAAATGCTTAAAATATGCAGACAATCTGTGCATTATCAACGCAGCAGAATGCCCCGACCATGCAACCGCGACCGCGATAGGGATTGCAATGTGATGTTGACAAAACTGAATGCACTTTACTCTCATGTAAGAAACCAAGAGGAAGAAACCCTAGTACTTGCTACAGAAACCACATTTGATTTAAAGGAGAGTGTATCGGGTACAAGAAACAAGTTAAATTCCTTGGAGTAACAACAGTTCTAGACAAAAATTTGTCAATGATTCATCACACAAAAAATTTTGTAAAAAGTTGAAACGAGTAAGCCCACTATTGGTTACCAATATAAAATTGACGCGTGGACACAGAGCTACTTATTGTACAAACATGTTTGCTCCCAATCCTAAACTACGTCGTCGTGCAATTATTGGAGAAGTATAGCAAATGTAAGCTACTAAAAATTGAGCGCCAATACAGAATAGCGCTAAAAGCTGTTGGTTGTTTCGACCGACATCAATTAGACACGGATACATTCTGGGAGATGCTACAACAAGATCCCTAGCACATCAGAGCTAGGGATACATTGGAACTATATCGCGACATCATCGAAAAACTACAACAACTGGTAATCACCGATTTAGAAGATCCCAGACAAGAATATACTCGGTACGGTCATTTTAACATAGCTATTTTCGCCCATAAAATATGTACTATTAGATTAAAAAGTCGATAGATAAGCGCATCTCTACTGTCATCGTGCATCATAGCCCCTGCGTTAGCATCTTTTACAGTCGAACAGAGAATTACGCGTCCTTTTCACAGCGTTATACTTTTTTCAATAGGTTCTTTATATAATTTACTAGCCACCTGCCCCAGCTTTGCACGGGTGCAATGGTGATATTAAATATATCAAGCATATAACTATTATGCATATAAACCGTCCTCTTGAATCACTATATCTATTATATAAAAAAAACCGCATCAAAATCCGTTGCGTAGTTTTAAAGATCTAAGCATACGTAGGGACAGACAGCGGGAAGCGACTTGTTTATACTATGTAGTAATATACTGTTCTAGTAATAAACAATATTCCATTCTATTCTATTCTAATCATGTTGATTGCTTCTCACATGGGCCTTCCAAAAGAATTGCCACATGGGCTGTTTCTATCTTCTCATCATCTAACCCTCATCAGGCCATCGGTCCACTATCGCGGCGGTTAGCCACTGTACTGCTGGTTTAAGGGGTTGGTGGGTTTGGTCGGTTGGATTGGCATGTTTTTCAGACGTAGGTACTACCTGTGCTTAT